>CM052539.1:181363823-181521159 GCA_028533065.1 Trachops cirrhosus | reverse complement strand
CACACCTAAATAAAAACATACTAAGCAAACAACTAGATCAGGAACAGAAGCACAGAAATGGAGATCACATGGAGGGTTAGCAACAGAGGAGTGGGAGGAGGAGAGAGGGGAAAAAGGTACAGAGAATAAGTAGCATAGATGGTAGGTAGAAAATAGAGAGGGGGAGAGTAAGAATAGTATGGGAAATGTAGAAGCTAAAGAACTTATAAGTATGACACATGGACATGAACTAAAGGGGCGGAATGTGGGTAGGAGGGGGTGTGCAAGGTGGAGGGGAGTGAAGGGGGAAATGGGACAACTGTAATAGCATAATCAATAAAGTATATTTTAAAAAAGCATTTTAAAGATATCATAAGAAACACAACATTATCTAAGCAGTAATCCCACACCAACAATGTTTAGAAAACAAGCTATCCCTAGACCCTCAGTTATTATCTCAGCCAAAATTGTCTCCCTAAGATCCAGCACGCAATGCTAAAAGCCATGGCAGGCACACAAAATATCAGAGAGAAAGACAAAAGCATAACTGATTTCAGCCATAAGGGGATGCCAGTTGGTCAATGACAGAGGTCAAGAAAGCAGAACCAGAGAACTTATATTCAAGAAGAAAAATACCCTCCCAGCTTGAAGTTAATTCATGGGACATCTGCCCATTGTGTGTAATTTTGTATATATTTGCCATGTCTGGGGAGAAATCTCCTTGTGCAGGTAGCATGTCTTTCAGGGTCACCTTTGATCAATGCTCCCTTTGGCCAAGAACAGAAATTTGCTCCACTGGGCACCTGTGCCACCAGTTCCACCTTTTCGCTGGAGCATAAGATCGTATACACATTTTCAGGCCTGGGCCTTGTGTCAGATTCTACTGCCTCGGTAAGAAATTGCTTGGGTCTGAGAAACCTGACTCCTAAGGAAGGTTTCCTCCTCATGTTCATTGGTCAATCCCAGGTCCACTCTAGACCACATAATAAGTGACTAGAGCTAGTGGACAAGCCACAGGAATCAAAGGCTAATCCCTCCACAGTTTCCTCCTTGGTTATTGACACAAAGCTAGAATTTGGGGCAGCAAAAATACCACTGACTACCTGGGCGTGGCCTAACAATAAAAAACCAGCAGATTGCCAGAATGCTATGGTACATGGAAAGCAGGTGCCCCCAAATTTTAAAGATCCAAATATTATTTCCTACAAGAATGCCTAAAAGTTCATGACGTCCTTTTTAAAAAACTTCCAATCAAATGCACGCTGCAGCTGTGCCTATGGAATGAGTTAGGCAACCAGCAGCTGCACCTTGAAGCTCAGCATACCTGCTAAAGGCTCTCCTTATTTTTTTCAGACCCTGAGGGTTAGAACCCACTGAGGCATCTCACAGACTCCCCTCTATTTGCTCACCAAATCATTTGCTTCTTTGCTGAATCCTAATCTTTGCATAAGCCCCAGAAACTTAAGCCCTCCGTAGAAACAGGCACTTCATTATTTTCTTTACATGCACACCCCACCAACACGCCCAACAACAAAACAACGCAAGCTTGGAAACACTATAATGAACAACTTACAGAATTCAAGGCAGGATTTATATCTTCTAAACTGCTAAACAAAATGACAACAAGCAAGGACATTTACATAATAAAAGCAGAAATGGACTAAAACAAGAAAAACCAACACAAAGAGTATAAACTAAAGTAAATAAAACAAGGAAGTATGAAATAAAATGGCAGAAGTACAATCAACCGTACTGTTGTGATGGTAAGTTTGGATTGTGAACGATATTGCCCACTAAAAGAAGTAAAATTTGATAAGTTAAATGCTTTTTAAAGTAATAGTATTATTGAAAATTACATACATACTTTAGAAATAAAATGGAAAGCAAAATGTCTATCAGGAAAATGCAAAAGAAAGTACAAGTAAAAATAATATCAGAAAATATTTTAACTTAAGGGTCATTAAAGGAAATAAAGTAAATCATGTCATATTGTTAAAAGGTTGTCTATAATGAATACATTATAGTAAAATATTTTATGTACTAAGTAATGAAACATGACAATATTATAAGCACATAGCATGAATAGATAAAGAATTCTTTGTTTGCCCTCGTTTATGAGAAATCAAACCCCATCCATTCTAACGTGTATAATTCATGAAGAATTGTGAAAAATAGCGTACATATAAAAAAGCTATGACGGTTAATTTTATGTGTCAACTTGATTGGACCAGTCCATGTGTAACAGAGTGGTCAGGCCAAATTGCTGGAGAATTCAGGGACCAGCGAGAAAACCCCAAGGCAAAACTGAAGATTCAAAGTGTCTTGCCCTCCCTGCAAAGGGAGGGACCTCCAGGGGAGGGAGACGGCCTGAGGAAGCTCCAGGCTTGGCCAAAGAGAGAATGTAGAGAGTGTGTATGAATGGGAACTTTCTTCCCTTGCTAAACATGGCAGCTGGAAGAGGAGCCAAGGCAGATATGGCCAACACTGGCCCTCATTGGTTAGAAAGGCGGACACTCCCACTGGCTTCCAGCATGCTTGGGATTCTGAGAGGGGACTTTTAAACAGAGTGCTCTGGGAAGCATGAGGTCGGTCATCTCTTTCTTCTCCCCTGGCTGGTCTGGTCAGCTGCTGGGAGCCTGAGCTCATGACTGGCAGGTTCCCAGGAGGCCACATGACTGGGGTCCAAACCCCTGCAATCCTCCTGCACAAAAAGCCGCTGTGCTAGCTGAACTGTGACTGAGACCCTACCAAGCCACCTGGATAATCCTGCTGCAGTTTCCTGCATTTCATAAAGGATGGTACTTTTGGGAGTGGGGGAAGGTATTTCAGGTGCACTCTTGAACTGGCAGAGGGTGGAAGGGCTATTTGTCTTTGGGTATTTTGAAGGGAGTAGGGCCCTGAGGCAGAAAGCTACCACCATTCTAAAACCATATAACCTTTAAATAAACAACCCCTTTCCTTTTCACCAAGCTCCAATCTTCAGAGTTATGCCACTGGGCAGTGAGCAATAGCACCTCATGGACTGTTCTGCAACAGCATGAGGCTGCCCAGTAACAAATGGACATCCATATATTTGGCTAACTATTATTCTTAATGTGTCTGTGAGGGTATTTCTCAATGAGATTAACATTTCATTGGTAGACTAAGTGAAGCTGATTGCATATCCAAATGAAGGCCTAAATAGAAAAAAACGGCTGAATGAGCAATAATTCATTCTCTCTGCTTGTCTTCAAGCTGGAACATTGACTTCCCCTGCCCTTGGACCTGGACTCAAATGGGAACTTACACCGTCAGCTGTCCTGGTTCTCAGGCCTCTGACCTTAGACTGGAACTGTACCATTGTCTCTCCTGGATCTCCAACTTGCCAACCGCAGCTTTTTGAGACTGCTTATCCTCCATGATTACATGAGTCAATTACTTATAATAAATCTAGATAGATAGATATCAGTGCAGATATGTTCTACTGGTTGTTTCTCTAGGGAACCGGTCTAACACAGATTTTGTACTGTGAAAGGTTCTAGTGATAGAGCAGGCAATTAGACAGATGGGGCAGAGCAGGAACAATAAATAAGCCAGGTACAGAAGGTCACCAGGGCAAAAGCCCCAGGTGCCTGGCAATGGGCAAAGCTGGGAGGGCAAGTATTACAGGACCCCACCTCCAGGGTGACCTTTTCTTCCCTAACATATTGCTAGAGTTTAGACTACTGGCTGTTCATATCTCTGGTCATGCAGGGGTTAGGACCCCTATAGGAGGAGCAAGAGAGGAGAATAGCCTCATATGATGGGTCCCATATAAACCCTTGCAGGACCACTCCTTAAGCATTAATTAAGCCCTCAGAACAGTGAGATTTTGATCAGCATCAGGTAATCTTAGGAACAAAGCCCCAGGTTCGTTGACCACAGTGACAGAGTTTTGGTCAAACTAGAGATGACATCTAGGCCTCAGTTGTGCTTCAGCTCCAGGCTCAGAAAAGCAGCAAAACCAGACAGGCATGTCATGACTGACATCAGGACTGGCTGAATTGACTAGTGACCAGGGGGTCAGCAGCCCTGCTGCTGAACAATCAGACCATGACCTTCAAGAGATACACCTAGAAAGATGAAGCATAATATATTGAGATCCTCCCCTGAGACCTCCAGATAAAAGCCCTTAAAATGAAGGACCCAACATAGTCTTTCTCTTTGTCTCTGTTTCTCTCTCTACCTCTCTCTCTGCCTCTCTGTCTCTCTCTTGCACAACTATGCCTTTCCCCTACCCCCCGGCCTTCACTCCCCAGGCAAGCTCTTTCTGGAGCAAGCTCACACCTTACCCATCTTCTTCAACTAGGTGCATTTTCTTTGCTTTTCTTTCTCCTAAGCTCCAGGGGTCCTTCTTTTCCCTTTGTAACTTGTTTCCTGAGTCCACGCGGTCCAGCCAGCTCACTTCTTCCACAGCTCATTTGGTCTCCCTCTGTAACTTTCTAAACAAACTTTGCTTGTATTTGAGTTCCTTGGCTCTGAATTCTTTCAGAGCTGAACTCAAGAACCGAGGTTGCTGGACTGAGGTCTATATCCTGGTTCCATTCATTGTGAACACTAGTACTGAGCAGAACAGAAAACTGAGGATGAGTTTTCTGACTTTGTTTAGGGGTTTCTGAAAAAAGATCACTAATCTATTAGATCAAAAGATAGAAATGACTCTTTTTCAGTAGTATTGAGGGCACTAATGGTCAATGGCATGATCTGGCAATAGAGATACATAAAATATCTTCACTGTATACTTCTGAGCTAGGTGACTGTGTATATGATAGGAAAGCTTCTTTGTGTGCACTGAAGTTCCCCCTTAGCTTCTGAGGACTGAGATATTGAAAACCAAAAGCAGATTCTCATCCTGGGACTGGCCGAATTACAATACAACTCAGAGCCACACAGGACATCTACTCTTAAAGTGATGTTAGGGATTGGATAAGAATAAGATCCTATAAGTTGGGAGAAGGGTGTGTGGGAAGACTCTGATGAAGCTGGAGACCTCGAGTCCCTAAATTCTGGTGGGTCTTCTCCGCCAGTAGAAGCAGCCTCCTCAACTACAGCGGTAGCAGCTTCCCCACTCCCACTGGTAGCATCCCTTCCACCCACCCTGACTGAAGGCATTAGCCCTGCATTGCCTGAGAAAAGTGTAATGACCTTCCTGGACCAGTGACCACGCAAGACAATACCGATTCTCCTAGAACCCACTCTCACCACCCCACCTTGCTTCTAGGCCTATAGCTAGAATCCAGAAATTTGAGCAAATAAATTTGCACAAAATAAAACTCTGAAAACAAATGAAAATATGAAAGAGAAATCTAGAGATGAAGATAATAGAAGAACTATAATATTAGTAAATGCAATAGTAGTAAAAAGCAAAATTTAAAGAAGGAATGGGGTCTTGGAAATTCAAAAAAATGATGGCAAGAATAAAAATATTTTAAAAAATAAAGGAATAATAAATTTGAGGAAATATTCCATAAAATAAAACATAAATCGAACTAGATGCAAAATTTGAAAGAGAAATTTAGAAAGTTATATGATCACTTCAGGAAGTCAAATGTCCAGTTCAAGACCAGAAAAAGAGATAAAAAGTAATACTAGAAAACAGTATGAGAAAACTTTTTAGAACTGGATGAAGGACAAGGAACTCTAGATTTAAAGGGCTCATCAGAAAGTCAAACACAAACATGAAAAAGTAACCCCACTAATGCGTGTGATGGTGACGTTGCTGAGCATGGGAGACGTTATATACGAAGGACGAGAAATCGTAATCACACAGCACCTGCCAACAGCAACACTGGGACATGGAAGTGAGTTAGCAGGGTAGCTTCAGAACAGAAAATGTCTTTCAAAGAAAATTCAATTTCAACCTATTAAATGTACATGTGAATTAAAGCCATTTTCAGACACACAAATGTCTTTTCTCTGTATCTTTCGCAACAAGCTATTGGAAGATCCGATCCAGCAAAACTAGAGTATAACCCAGAAGAACAACACAGGTACCAGGAAACAGGTAATCCTCCACTGAAAGTAGGGAAAGGATCCCCCGGACGATGCCGGTACTTATTCCTCACCATTGCACACTGACGTTGTTGGCGGATTTTGTCAAATATTAAGAACAGTACGGTGCTATCTTCTGCACATAATGTTTATATAAACTCCTAGGAACAGAATCATCCTGTGTACAAACATTCGTTTGTATCCCCCAATTGCTTAATGTCTTGTCATTGTAATTTTCAGCTTCTGAGGGGGAATGGCTAGGAGGTTTTCCAATTCCTCTTCTAATATTCCACATGCTCCTGAAATTGATTTGCTCGATGGGAGAAGATAAACTGGATAAAGTGGCGTAATTATGCTAGGAAGAAAACAGGAAGATACATTTCTAAGCAAGGATTTTTCTATGAGCTTTTCAGGCTTGTTCAATGACAAACTGGAGGGCAAGGAAAGCCCACAATCCCCACCCTTTATTTTAGCCCACTTGCTCTCTTCACATGCTTACTGTATTATTGGAAATGCACCCGAGCTGTTACCAAAAATAACACTTAAAAGAATTAAATTCATATATCACTCAAAATTTAGAGTGTGTCTAAATCTAATGCACAATCATGGGGTACATGTTAATTTTTAAATAAAGTTAAATGTGGCCCTAAGTCTCACTGACTACACTTTATAAAAAGAAAAAAATAAAAACAAATATCCAGGCCTGTGACAATTATAAAGGACATTTTCTGTTAGGCCAATTTTATTGTCATATATAGTGGAGCTTGGTACATTGGTTCTGAAAATAAACTCTGTGATGTCTTCCTTTCTATTTTGAAAAACCTCACCACCTGGCAGCTAGCTCCTCTGCTGGGACAGGCTAAGTACTCATCTGTGAGTACAGGATTCATCACAGAGAATGCGCGTTCAGGAATAAAACCTAAAGCAGAGGCAGAACAGAGATGTCAAGCTAAGAGAAAAAGACAAAAGCACGGGGCTTGGCCCTGGGGTACATCAGCCTGCAGTCTCCTAGGTAACTGCAGGTCCTTTGCTGTGTATCGGGTGTCCTCCAAATCTCAGTCCTAATGAAAACAGGAGCCCCACATCTGAATGCCCTGAATCCTGGAAAGGCCTTTCTGACTCATGTTCATGTGCTCTTTCCTTCAACGTTCTAGACATTTGGGGAAAATGTCAAATGAATAGATGATGAAGACAAGTTGTGAAACTATGCCTTGAATAGACCAGCTCCACTGAATGAAACTAATTATTGTGGCTGGTTTTAAAAAGTCTATATTTACAACTTAATCCTTGCCGAATTTCTTTTCTTTTTTTTTGCATGAAACAAAAGTATTCTTTCTTATTTTCTGCTATCACAAATTAAGTACATAAAATACATTAAAATTTAACAATATTTAAGAGTGTGTGAACCTAGTGATTTTTCATTTACCTTAGTATGTAAAGTTTAGACCGAAGCACAAACCAGAATTTTTGATGTGCTACTTCTAAGTGCACCGAAGTCAAGCCAAGGTGTTTATTTGTAAAACTTCACAGAGGCTGCCGTTCAGCTTTATAAGCCCTTGTGTTTGCAGTTACTAGACAGTTTTAACTGCCTTCGGATTTCATGAAATGTCACACGCAGTTGAGAGGAAGAAGGAGGTCATGATCCCTTTTTGTCCTTTACGGGCAAGATTTTCCCGCTCTTGGCGACGCCGGTTCCCCTCGCTGTGTGAGGAGGGTGAGGGCGGCCTGCCTTGTCCTGCCAGGTAAGACAGGGCTGATTTCTGTTTCCTGAGAGGGATCTGTGAGGTCGGGCCTTTAGGAGACATGCAAGCAAACGTTAACTTTACACAGTTCTCATTTTTGATGTTAAGTTTAAAAACCAAATTATCCCATATTTCTACTTTCCCACTGTAAAAACATAAGCATTTAGAGAGAGTTATTGGTGACAAGTAGCATAATGAAAACGACAACAGAGCAAAGAAGAAAATAGAATTAAAAGAAAAAAGGCAAATACAAATACACTCTGCCTCCGCATCAGCACAAGACCTAACGACGCATCTTAGAATTGGAAGTGGACGGGGAAACGCGACATCCCGTAACTGTCCCTACTCGAAACAGGGAAATGTGTCAGTGCCGCAATCATACAAAGCCTGTGGTTAACCCAAATTCCTACATACGTTTTCTCCTGGGACATGAGGTTGGAGGTACAACGTTTGTACGAATCGTGTTACAACCCCTGACTTGAATGGCTAAGCTGGGAAGTCCACAGCACACATCAGAATACAGTTCAGTGAATGGGATTCTGTTAGACACTGGTAACTGTGTCTGAACTGCAGCCATCGTACAATATTTTGATCCAAATGTTGCATTTAAACTACTTAGAAAAGTGACCGTATGGCTTGTCTCGAACTCATCTTCTGAAAGTGTCTTTCTTTTCTACCAAGACCCTGAGAGAAGCTCTCTGCCAGAAGGATCAGCAGGATAACTTCTTCCAGAGCTGGGAGAACAGCTACGTGCTCTGCCACTCATTAGAGACAGCAGTTTCAGTTTCTCGGCTTTGGAAACCAGGCGCTGCGTGAAATGGCAGGACAGGGGACTCAGAGGCACAACCCGCCTCCTAGGAAGCCAGTCATCTCCTCCGGCTCCCGCACTCTGCTTGGATGAAGACGCAAAGGTCCTCAACGTGGAGCACGGCAAGCGTGGTTTTCCTCAGAGAAAGGGTGATAGCATCACTGCCAGGCGCACACTCGGAGGGCTGAGAAACCTCCGTGATGCAACAGAACAAGGACCTAGTTCTAAAGACCCGATCGCCCCATGTGCCTGCCGAGCTGATTTACTACAAAAGGCAGATCTATGAAACTGATCAAATAAATTATCTCGAAAGAGTGATTTATACTGACTGCTTAAATGAGTACAGTTCCATATGCATAAAATGCCTTTCCCAGGCAACCGTTCAAAAGCACCATTAATTAGTTTTAGGAACAAAAAATAGCAAAGCATTTGTTTCTTCGGGTCATTCCTGTTTCATCATAATGAAAACAGGCAGACAGCATACAGGAAAATACTTTTTCACATCTCTATTTTAAGAGAATTGATCAGTTAATCTAAAACTGGTGTCAAGCAATTAAGAGACACAATTTATATAAGATATAAATTGAAAATGAAAGGCCAAAGCAAACCCTTGCTTTTAATCATGAAATTTTACAAAATTTACAGGCACTAACTCCAGCAGCGATAGGTACTTTTTTGCCATTTGACTTCCTCAGGATTTTTCTACCAAAGTTCTACACATAAAATGTCTTTAGAAGGAAGTTCTTTAAGGGGCAACAGGGAAAGTCTACTCTATTGCCTCCGGCTGCCATGAAAACATACCATAAATTCGGGAGCTTAAACAGCAAGGATTTGTTTCTCAGTTCTGCAGGCTGGCAGGGAAGCCGTGTGCCTGGGTTCTGCTGAGAGCCCCGGGCCTGGCTCGCAGACTGCGCATTCTGGCTGCGTCCTCACATGGCAGAGAGAACACGCAAGCTCTCTGGTGTCGTCACATTCCATCATAAGGACTCCGCCTCCATCACCTAGCCCCGTTGACCGCCCAAAGGCCCCATGTCCAGATACCATCACATTGGTGGCTATGGCTTCAACACAGGGATTTGGGGAAGACGGAAACATTCAGTCCCTTAACACCTACCAAACTGAGATTCTAGGCAGAATTAAAATCCAGGTCCAAGCCAAGTGACTGCAAGCAGGGAAATAAAAGCAGAGGTAAGTAGACAGAGAGGAGTATTTAAGAATGCTTGTGACGAGGAACCAATGAATTCAGACAGTTAAGACCATTCTCAGAGGAGAGTGAAATGTCTTGCTGTGTCCTGAAGAGTCTTTGCGTCTCACTCCGAGTGCGCTCCGAATCCAACCACCCGGTTCGCAGGAGGTGGATTGCAGGGCTACTTCCCTCTCTAGCGCTGCGTGTATTCATGTGTGTTCCTGTTTATAAGGTGAATCGGTCATTGACCACACGTTGTTCCAAAGCATCCTTTGTATTTTCGAGCCTGCCTGTGTTTAATGTCCCCAACCGGCATCATGCTGCTTGAGGGCAAGGAGGGACTGTGCTGCTTATTTATTATGTGCATATGTAAGTAAGCTCATTAGCAGTCAATTGCATTCTTTAATATAAAATTACAGTTTACATTTTAGGTTTTTGTATACCAAGTGAGATTTTCTTAAACTATATGTTAAAGACAAGTTTGTACTTTTAAAATCTGGTAGGTGTTTTTTTTGTTTTTTAATTTCTGGGAAGTCATAAGTGGAACGACAAGCATTTTATGCTGTCTTCTTTAAAGGCATGTTATTCTCAAGATGAGTCATGAAAAATCAGAATTTTGCCTTTGACTCTGTTGGTAATTTTTACTCAAATGCCATCGCCTAATGTCACTGAAAGTGTTAATTCCTGGCAGGCTATTCTTCTGAGAAAGTGATCATTATACCAATGACGTTTTCATACACGTGTATTTCTGGGGTTCTCCGTGAGGCCTGGTTACATTGAAAGAACCCAAAGCTTTCTTTCTATTTCGCAACAGAGCCTTGTTGATATGAAATCACAGTATTGTAGCCAAATATTTCTGTAATATTTTTCTTATTATAAGTAATATCTTCTCATTATGGAATATTTGGAAAATATGAAAACTATGCAATGGAAAATAAAAGTCACTTGAAGCACAGATAGAAATAGCATTGGCATTTTAGGTCTTCCTGTGTGTGTAAATATACTGTGCATCCCAGGTTGTATTTATTTCTGTGCCTTGCCACGTTGCACGGCATTGTATTAACAGCATGTTTCCATGTCACTAGAAACATCAGGAGTATCATCTCTAGTGAATGGAAAATGCTATATGAATGCTCATTTTTAATAACAGTCTTACTGAGATATAATTTATTTACTTCCTGTAATCTATCCACTTAAATAATACAACTCAATGGTTCTTCGTGTATTTACAGAGTTGTGCATCTATCATTGCAATGAACTCCAGAATATTTTTATTAGTCCATCGAAAAAATCCCATACTTTTTAGCTATCACCCCAATCTCCCCAGCCCTTCATCCACCACTCTGCTTTCTGTACAGATGCCTGTTGGACAGTTCATATGAATGGAATCATGGGCTAAACAGTCTTTTGTCATTGGCTTCCTTCACTTAGCACAGTGTTTGTAAGGTTCATCCAAGTTGTAGTAGATAACAGCACTTAATTCCTTTTTAAAAAGGACCAAGTAATATTCCATTGCTGTGGCTATATTTTTAAGGTAAGTTTTTTATAAGGTAAGGATATTGATTCTAGCCTTGTCATACTTGGTGCAATTTGTTTATGGAGTTTTATACAGTACAGTAGATAATTTTTAAAGCTTTTTTCAAGTCAAATATATTGATTTTTTCCATTCTCTGAGTTCCTTTCTTCTCCATTCATTCAAGTAATTATTTACAGATTACAAAATAGTAGGCTTTTGCAGTCTTTGTGAATAAAATTGACACAATTCCTGCCTTCTTTATAATTCTGTGTAGAGTCCACCTTTAACAAGCAGCCGTACAAATAGAGTTAGATAAAAATTAAGAGCTAAGACCTATCAGTGCTCTACAGACACAGTTCACCAGGAACATACCTGTAGTCAAACAAAGTAGATTATGGGGTCGTTGCTATGACCCAATACATGGTGAGCCAGGGAGCATCTCCATGAAAGAGTGACAGGGCGGAGGGTGCTATAGAATCAGGGCTTAGTTACATGACTTAGGAGAGAGTTCACAGAAGCATAGTTTTGCTCTGAAGTGAGAGCTGTCAGAAAATAAGGGCAGTTCTATTATCAGGTATCTCAATAACTTTTATCTTAAGCCAGGAGGAACTAAGGGAAAGTTATTGGGAAAGAAGCACAGGTCAGTCATGCAGCTAGGGGGGGAGGGGATGTCTGATCTTTCTGTGGTTTGGACTGTGCTCTCCATTTCAGCTGTGCTCAGTCAGATACGACCGTGAAGTGGTCTTGCTTTTGTCTGGCTCCACTGTGGTCACAGAGTGGCCTTTCTGATGTGTTCTGTTACTTCTTTATGTCCAGCAGAATACCATGGCCCTGCTGGGAAAGCTGGCAGCCATCAGGGACACTGCTGTCTCCCTCAGTACCCCCTTCTGGAGCAGGGTGGGCAAGCGGGCCTGCAGGACATGGATGTACAGTGTCAGGGTCATTATCATCGTCATGATCTTGGCTCTCAGGAGCTTGTCTAGGGAAGATTGTCTATAGTTGCACTTGGATTGTTTCTCTGGATCCTTTTGTTAGAAGCGTCACTGAACCATCCAATATGACAGCGGCTGTGTGGTAATATTTAAGACTCTGTGTAAAGGATCCACTGATGAACTGTAACTTAAGCAGTTGGCAGTGGGAAAAGTGTTGTTTAGTCCTTGTAAGAGAACCCAAAACACAAGCTTCAGTTATCCAGGCAATGAATATATCTCTACATTCATCTGGGTCTTCTCTACAGAACTGGTCGGCTTCCCCCAACCCCCTGACGTCATGCATTTTGTTTTACTTGATCTATAATATTTATATAGGTATAGTCAGATATGTTTATGATAAGTATAAAGTGCCCTTTAGCTAGCTAAAAAGAAATTAAATCTTATGCAGTTGACCATGACAATTCTGGCTAATGATTCAAACTGTTTCTGTGAATTTCCAGAGCAGAAATTGTGTTCTCGTAAATAGTAGTGATTTAAAGAATCCAGTGGAAATATAAGTATTAAATATCTTAGTAGAAGTAAGCTGATGATTAATCTTTTAAATGGGACAGTTTTCAGAGTGGAGTTAAACAGTTGCTGAATAGCTGGCCGGAGTGTCTCTGAGGAAAGCAAACTAAATATTTTAGCTATGATAGACCCAATATTTATTCTCATTCTTGATGGGTTAGATTTTGCTGGTAGGGCTGAAAGGTCTGGATACATAATTTGCAAGGCCCAATGCACAATGAAATAGCAGCCCATTCCCCCCCCGCCAAATTATTAAGAATTTCAGAATGACAACTGGAAAACATTAAACCATCCTGAAATTATGAAAGAAGGGCCACTAGCTACTAAGTAGGCCAATAACTATTGTCAATTCCAGTGTAAAAGAGCTAGGGAAATGACGGGCTTGATAAGAGAGGAAAGACACTGTGTAGTGAAAGAATTAGCTGACATGTGCTCGTCAGAGATAAGGGAGGATCCTGGGGTTGGATTTTGAGGGCACGCAATCAAGGGGACCGAAATTTAAGACTGGAGAAGCAAAAATTCCTTGACTTAGGGGCCCTTGCTCTCGGCACTCAGGATTTCATATCCAACATCGGGTAGGGCAAACCTGTAGCTAGGGTTACTTTTAGGAACCTGGAATAAAATCTCAACATGTGGAAATGCCTGATCTGCCCGTGAACACAATAGAGGAGGGGATGAAGAGGCTGGGCAGAGGACATGCTGCAGCGGCTGTCACATGAGGTGCCAGATAGTCTGTGCCAGGAGAGGACCCAGAGGGTACACCGTTCACCGGGGCCATCAGGGAGGTGTTGGCGAGAGGGCCACCGCCATTGCTAGGAATTCAGCTGGGGGCTCCCCTGTGGGCCAGGGATGAGACCACGGTAGGAGACACACTCGCAGAGCTGGGCTCCTGTGTATAATGCGCACCCACGCTCTTGGACCAAACTTTCAGGGGAGAAAATCTTTTGTTTTAATTTTTTAATTCAATTATGTATGTATTTACTTTTAGAAACAAAACTGATTATCTTACTCCAGGATATTATTTTGCATATGGATATCGATGTTGCTTTCTAGAGCTACACTTTTAATGCATAAGCATGAATAAAAGAATGAAAAACATTTATATAGATATGGAATTAATACTATCTATGTATGATGCACATCCTTATTTTTCCCTCAAGAATTTGGGTAAAAAAGGGCTCATTATACACGGCAAAATACGGTCAACATCCGTGAGGACAATGGGGCTCTGAAGAAATGAAGTTCAGATGGCCACAAACCAGCAGGCCAAATTCCATGACGGACAGCAGGGTAAAAGGGACAGGCCAAGGGCCAGGTCCACGGAAAGCTGTGAAGCTGCTTAACTGAACACGGTGTTCCCAGGGGCCATGTAGACAGGCAGCCAACAGGATGTTGCTTATTATCTGTAACCAAAGGAAGGAGATTTGAAGAATGAAAGGTGACAGGTGGTTTCTGAAATAAACAAATGCCCCATTGCTAATTTCCACAATTCATTCATTGACTGAAGAGGTGACTGAATCCTTAAGAGGAAGGACCTTGTAACATCACGGCAGGTACATGCCATAGCTATTCCATTAGGTCTTTGCCCAAAGGGACCTATAGCCATTTATACAGGTGGTAGTAGTAGGCAGGGAAATGGAAAATATTGATACATACAGAAACTATTGGTTATGCATTGGCCTTGATAATCAGAGCCCCGAAGCACTGTCTTGCCCCCCTATTAGTGTGGGAAGCCTGAGGGTCCAGGGAAGCCTATGAAGTCCTGCCTTCCCATGTGCCTGCCGCTTCCACAGGCCACTAAGTAGTCATTTCTCCAGTCCCAGAGGACACGATTGGAATTGACATACATGGCAATTAGAGCAACCCTTATGAACAGGACGGTCTTGTGACAACCCCTGGTGCCATCTGGGGGCAGCTGACTCCACAGAGTGCTGGAATAGAGTCTAAAATTATAGCCAAAGCCTCAATTATGAGAAATCACTGTGAATAATGAGGTGCCATCTTTTGGGACAGAAAGTATCTATTATATCAGCCCATTCTGAGCCCAAACAGTTGCCAGAGCATGCTCATAGCCCCTGTAGTTCCCATCCAGTTTTTTTTTTACAGTCTTATCAGAATCATTATGTTGGTAGGTAGGACATGCATTGCAAACATCCTTGGAAGTACTCTTAAAATTACCTCACTAAAGTTGAGTCAAGATCCCCGCTAATTTATCCCTGCAATTATGGATAATATCCTGACAATTTTGTTAAGCCACCATCATTATGTCTATCTCTTTAGGCAATAAAAAGCATACAAGAATATTTAATTTGTTGTCATAAGATTTTCTGTAGAAGTTAGAAAACACTATAGTATTTGAAGTCACAGACTAGTCCAAAATCATACTTACTTTTAGTATAAATATTTGCTCTTTTATCTTTTGCTAGCTGGCAGATCTGGGCAAGGACAACTAATTTTACCTGAGTAAATTCAGATCTGTTATAACATAACCTGCTTGGGCAATTTTAGTTTTTCTTTTGAAGTTAAGCCCTTAACAACAAAAAAAATTCAATTAGAGATTCTGAAAGAAGTCTCGCGTGGGTCTTTGCAGGGCTTGGCGGGTTCCCTAACAGCGAGGAGCAGCCCCTGAGATCTCCTGCTTCTGGGTGTCACGTCTGGCAGCCACGGGTGGCGGTGTGTGAAGGGGAAGGGAGGGAGGTTGCTGGCAGATTCGGAGTGTGTGCTGTCAGCAGATGGTCTGTGTGGGAAATAAGCGATTTTCAAGGAGACCCTAGAACTGAACCAGTTGAAGTTCTCACGAGAATTGCCACGGCTTCTGTAGCTCTTGGGTGAAGCGGATCTGTCTCTCCCACGTTCTTTGTTCTTTACCCTATACCAGCTTCCCGCCTCTCACCGCACTGGGCACGCTTCTGCAGAACCGAGACGGCCCACTCCGTGAAGTGTCGCGTGAAGTGTGTTTGCATCACCTACATTGTCTTTACTAGTTTTTAACACTTTGTAATGGGCTGGTCACAAGTGGAACGTCAGTTCTCAAACTTAGTTCCTTCTGGAACACGGTTCGAGAAGCCATTTGTTCGAACACCACGTCTTTTTTGTTTTGCCTCCTGAGGGATGTGTGACTGATCATAGGGGTACCAGCATGAGAGGGGTGTCGGGTGGAGAACAGAAGTCTTGTTTGACAGCAGAGACGTTTGTTCTGGGAACAACTTGGTCAACAACCCAAGTGTTGGAGAGCCGAGATGTTCGGGGGAATGGAGGTTTGACTGTATACCTACAAAAGTTAAAGCCCCACTTTGCTGAAGCCGGTGAGTGGTGAAGGCCGCCTGTCCCTGCCAGCATCGGCATCATGCAGGACCCACCACCCTGAAGCGGATGAACTGGAATCCTTCGTGGCGGGGCCCAGAGAGCTGCATTTTAATGCGCTCCTCCGGTGGTTCTTGGCACAGTAAATCTGAGATGAAATCCGCGTATGGGATGGAGAAATGAAGAAGCAGGGCACAGGAGAAAGGAGAAGCAAGGGTGTGAAGAGAGACTGTTCAGAAAGAAGGATGCCCACGGGGGTTTGTTCAAGTGCAGCGCTCGGCTGGGAGCTGGTGTTGAGAGAGCGGGACTCCGCAGCCGCCCTCCCAGCCCGCCACACAGGCACCAGGTCTAGTTTGCAGCCCTAATAAATATTCCACTGTCGAGCCTCCAGTAAAGATAGGATTCTACTTTTAAAAAGGAAAAAAAAAGCTAAACCCTGTGGGAACTTACATATGAATAAACCAGAAAATATCACAGGAAGCAGATCTCATTGAAAGGCAACTGCAGTGGTTCCGCGGCGACGCATGGGCCACAGCGGTGATCGTTTCTATGGGAGGAAGGGGAGCCGAAGAACGGCCTGTTTCCACACCAGCCTGGATCGGGGCCCAGGGCGCCCTGGCGGCAGGGCTGCGTGTGGCTTCTGTGAGTCCCCGGAGCTTCTGACCTCACGTCCCGCCTCACCGTAAAACAATATTGAAAATTGGGTTTTATGACTATTTTGGTAGGTAGAGGAATGCAATCCAGGCTGAATTCATAATTATTTATTATTATAGTTAGTAAATTCACATTTTTCATCTGATTTAAAAGAAATTAGACTTTGTACAGGCCCTTGAAAATATCAGGGCAATATATACTATATATACACATTATATATATGTTCGTTTTATATTATATTAATATATTATAGCATGTTGATTAATATATTAATATTAATCTCTTGTGTTCGATAACACACTAATATAATAATTGATTAATTGATATTGATATCAATTAATTGATTGATATATTTTATATTAATTTCCTGTGGCTTCTATAACAAGTTACCAGTATTTACTGGTTTAAACAGCACGAATTTAATATCTTACATTCTGGGTGTGAGAAATACAAAGCCAGTCTAGCCAGGTGCCGCTGGTTCCCCCCAGAGGCTCTCCGGCAGAACCGTTTTCTTGTCTTTTCATTTCTCGTGGCCGGCTGCCTCGAGCGGCTCCTGTGCCTTCCTCACATTATCTCGTTTCCATCCTCGCATCTCCAACTGACTCCAGTCCCCCCACCTCCCTTTTATAAGGACCATCATGGTCCTTAATTGTATGTGTCAACTGAACAGTCACAGGGATGCCCAAACAGCTGGCGAATGCTGTTTCTGGGTGTGTCTGTGTGTGTGGGGGCTCTGGAAGAGATGAGCTGTGGAATCTGCAGGCAGAGCTAAGACCTGCCCTCACCAATGTGGGCAGGCATCGGCCAGCCCACGGAAAGCCTGACCAGATAAACGCTGGAGTCACCAAAGCTCTCTCTGCCTTTTTCCACGCTGGGGCATCAGTCTTGCCCTGACTTTGAATTCAGATGTGGACTGAAAAGTACAGAATCAGCTGTCCTGGTTTTCAGGCCTTTGGCTTTGAACGGGAACCACACCATCAGCTTTTCTGCATCTGGATTTCCCAGCTCGCATAATCACAGGAGCCAATTCCCTATAAATAGTGCATTGACACCAGGGCCCCTCCCTGTGATCGCAGTGGGCCACCCAGATAATCCAGACTCATTTCCTCCTTTCAAGGTCTTCAACTTGATCACATTTGCAAAAATCCCTTTTGCCATATAAGGTAACATTCACAGAGATTAGGACTTGAATATCTTTGTAGGCCATTTATTATCGTGATGCACAAACACACACACATACAAACATTAGCAAATAAGTTTACTTTACTTTGTCTCTGACTTCTGTGTGTTTAATCTAAGTATTACGATTATGACAGAAGCCAAATTGATTTCAAGTTTCCACAACTGGAAATAAATTTTGCGGGGCTTTAGTAGATTGGTTTAGCTTCTTCTAACTACAGTGAGACATTTACCTAAAATCTCTGTAACAGAGGTCTCAAAAGGCTTCAAGAATTTTATCTTAATGTGATTCTTGCAACTTCCAAATGAGATGGCGTGGTTGTCAGGTATTCTGTGGTGACGAATACCCTGGAGAGCACAGGCTTTAGAAACAAAGGAAGGTGACATCAGCGTGTCCTTAGTGCCTGTGATGTGCTGATGACATTTGATGTGGGAGACGATGAACACGTACCTAATGTTCAACTCACAGTTTAATTTTAAATGCATAGATTAAGACAAATTGTTTTTGGCTTTTAACTAAAAAATGAAGTTGTATCGTGTAAAACATAGACACTGCTTTCATTTTAGCATGTGGTGCAGACTCATGGTCCTGTGTCCATTATTTTTTAAAGTCCCACTCAAATCATAACAGATCACATGGGAAACGCACGTCACATGCAATTACAGGATTTAAGTTCAGGGTCAGCCATTATGCATTTCAAAGCAAATGAGCATCCACAGGCTCCCCTAAAAAATGACATCTCCGCTAAAACATCAAACACTTCTGAACCCCTCGATTACTTGCCTTCTTCCAATATACTGTAAATTCCTGGAATCAAGTGACTTTCTTCCATTCCTCTTGGTGTTCTAGACCATTCCTGCCAATGCTCATAACCGTAAATGGACTGTGCTGATGGAGTTTCGAACTTCAGAATCTGCGAAAGTCAAGCTTCTTTCTTTACTTGCTTCTCTTAGTGAGCAGCCCAAATCCGCTGCTCTCCCTTTAATGTTTTCATGATCTCTTCTAATCAACTCTTACGTGATAACTGAGATGTGGGATTCCTTACATACAAGGGTGGGGCAACACAGGTTTACGGTTAGGAGTATGCAAAATGGCGTTCCTACCACGATCATGGTGTGTGCGTAGTCCTTCTGTTTTGGCAGGTTGGTGGCTGTATACATGCATATATTTCGTGAGGCTCTGCTGTTGGCATTAGAGATCAGGGAGTTCCCGTTCTAAAAACGACCGACCTTTTCTTCTTGCCGCATCCCCAGATGGTCCCTCGCCCACGGGTTGTTTGCCAGCGCTCACTGCCTGAGCTGCAGTTCGGGCCTCTTTCTCCCTCCTGCTCCGCATGCCTTTGCTGGCGCTACCAGAGCTCTCTGGGTGGGCTGCTGTCGTTGCCCCCTGCACCTGTCCCAATTACCAGGCCAGAGACGCTGCCAACCCAGCCTCTGTGCTGGTGACTACTGTGTCGTGTGACCTCACTGCTGGCGCGGCAATGGCTCGGAGGTATGTGATGTCTAGACACCGTTTGCTGGAACTGCTCGGTGGGGAAAGCTGCGACGCAGGGAGTTTCCCACAGCGCGGTTCAAAGGTGGAGACGATTTAAATGATTCATTAGGGGCTGGAGGTGGGGAGGGTTGGGTCATCCACCTCTGCACCCCCAGCACTTGTTGTGGGGCCTGACACTTAGTCCACATACACAAAGGTTTGCTGAAATCACAGGAGTTTGGAATGATATTGATTTTCCACTGTTACTACAAAATCTAGGATGGCACTGAGATGAAGCCCATGGGAGCTGGAGGCAGAAGAACAGGGCATCAAATCCTAACTCCACCACTTTCTGCTGTGTGACATCAGGTACGTTTTGCAATGCCCCCATGCCTCAGTGTCCTCACTTGTTAGTGGGTATAGTCCCATCTTATTGAGTTGTGATTTTTAGGAGAGCTCATATTTGCAAAGTTATTTACCAATCACTGAGTGAGCAGTGAAGCCTCCAAAAATGCTGTATTTTTAGAAGATTTTATTTATTTTATTTTTCAGAGAGAGGGGAAGTGCGGGAGAGAGAAAGGGAGAGAAACATCAGTGTGTGGTTGCCTCTTGCATGCACCCTACTGGGGACCTGGCCTGCAACCCCAGCATGCGCCCTGACTGGGAATCAAACCAGCGACCCTTTGATTTTCAGGCCGACACTCAATCCAGTGAGCCACACCAGCCAGGGCAAAATGCTGTTTTTTTATCATCTCCACTTTTCACCTATAATCTCCCAACCAAACTGCCAACTCTCCTAATTTTCCCAATCTGATAGTCTACCTCTGTGACATTATGTTAGACATAGGATAGGTATGATAGGTAAATAAATTTAGTGAAAACATTTCTTTCTCTTCCAACGCTGAAGAGGTCAAACCGGGCTGTGGGAACGTCCATGCCCACTCAGGAAATCAGGCACTCGCAGCCCCCAGTCCTTGAGGCGAAGGGTAGGGGAGAGGCTCCAGGCTCCGGCTGCCTTCTGTCTTCCGTTATACAGGAGAACACAGCAAGATAGCCAAATATGAACAAATGGCACAACTCTCCTTCAATCAGGGGAGCCTATTGTGACTCATTTGGTTGTCAGAGCTATTTTTACTAAAGATAGAAAACAACTAAGCAGATAATGTCGAAGGCAATAAATATTAACTAATATAAAATATACCGCCCCCCCAATGTACCTCTGAAAGGGAGACAAAAGTTCCTGGAAGTTGAGGAGGCGTGGGAGACGGCCTGACCTAAGAAAGAAGAGAGAGCCTGCAGGGAGGACCCTGTAGCAGGAGCTCTGGCAGGCTGGAAGGGCCCGGGTGCGAGAGGGAGCCGAGGAGGCTGGACTTTTTCACCCCCCATGGCAAGTAGTCACGAGCTTTCACTAGGGAGTGAAGGGGCCCGCCCTCCTTGCTGTTTCTCCAAGAGACCAGGGTTGGGGTTTGTAGGCAAGCAGGGGTGTCTTCTGGAAGTCGAGGCTGCGGTCCATTCCTTATGGCTAAATCACTCTTACCTTAACTTCTCATTCCCACCTCCAACCCACCTGCACACACAGACACACATGCTCTTCTTTATTTTATTTATGTCTGGATTCTATACACCAGTATTAATTGTATTAATCTGCTGGATAATTTCACCATCTGCAGCTGTCCTAATGTAAGAGACAAAAGAAGGCAAATTTCCTATCCTTAAATTACAAGCTAAAAAATAAACTTCCTTATGTAACCACACGGTGGCGCATTTAGCCTATAATCAGCTACTACCATACCTGCAATATTTTGTTTTTATACAGGCATTTTTACTGTTTGGGGAAGGAATCTAAAACTGAAGTAAAAGAGAATATTGTGTCTTAGAAATCTTCATTTAAAAATAAAATTCTATAAATTATACAGAAGTATCACTTCCTAAAACACGGGTTGCATTAAAAAATATTGATGGCTAATCTGTGAGTAATTCTAAACTATTTAACGCACCGCCTGATAGATTCATATTAAATCTACATTTTGAAATGGATAGATTTGTAAAAGTCAGCAATTGTGAGTAATATAACAAACCTGGACTTTCTATTGCACTCCACTCGACACAAGAAACCTAATTCACGCGCCTTCTTACACCCGTTTTCATGATTATATTAATCCAGATCGATTTTCATTAGTTCACGTTTTGACGGTTACCCTTTTAAAGGCAAGATATTATAGCTAACACAAACAAGAAAATCTCCAAACCAAAGGTCTTTAAAAGGACGAATGTCATCTGGGTTGATGTCGATCGTATGACGATGTGTCTTGACCTTGCTTAATAGCTGACCAATCCTCTTGCATAAAAAAAGGAAATGATCAATTTCAGTAAGAGAGGTTGGCTTCTTCCATGAACCCAGCACTTGGCTGGGATATTATGCAGGAGCCTAGGTCACAAGAAGTGTCACGTCAACCGCAACGTACCCAATGCAACGTAACCTCAGTGCAACCGCAATTGCGTGTTCCCGCAACACGGACCAGGATGAGGGTTGCAGGAGCCACGTTTTGTGAGCTGGAGCAAATCACCCTGGGTGCCTCCTGATGAAATGTAACCAAATTGAATATCAAGAGCATCCTCAGACCAGCACCCTGATGGGACTTTGGGGGAAGGTTTCTATTGGATGTATGGTGGGGAGAGAGCAGAGAGAGTAACACCCCTGTCTTAGCTGGGAAGGGGTGCTGGGGCATCTTGAAACGACTCAAATCCTTATGTTGGGGCTTTCTTTTCTGCTACATCAACATATCTCCTGGGTGTTGTTTTATACATCTCCTGCTTCTGCAGAATTATGAATTCTCTCATAACTATTACTAAACACTGAACACTGCCTCAGACCACAAATGGACCTCAGACCACAAATGGACCTCAGACCACAAAAGTCACTTCTGCATGTTGGGCGAATTGCAGACTCCTGACAGCTAGAAGTGCACACAAGTGACCTCATCCAATTCCACAGCACAAGAATTAGTGGGAGTCACTCGAATACTCCAGACTGGGGTGCCATGGCGCCACCTCGTGCTGGAAAGTGTTATTGCAGTTTATCGATGGTACTGGTTCTGATGTTGAGCTCCTGGGTGCTAATTCCTGCGCTTTCAACCTCTCTCTCATGTTCCCCAGACCTTGGGTCTGAGACAGGGGAATGACACAGCTTCCAGACGGTCTAGAGGACCACAAGCACCTAACAGAAAAGTGAGACAGGGTTTGTCGGGGAAGTGTATGGAACTACCATCAAAATACAGAGATTTTTTAATCTACCATTTTGGTTAGTCCTAAATTAATATAAAACATCAACATAGTTTATTTTAAAATCTTTAAATTACTAGGTGCCCATCAGTAATGAATGGATCAAAAAACTATGGTACATTTACACAATGGAATTCTATGCAGCAGAAAGAAAGAAGGAGCTCATACCCTTTGCAACAGCATGGATGGTGCTGGAAAGTATTATGCTAAGTGAAATAAGCCAGGCAGTGAAAGACAAATACCATATGATCTCGCCTTTAACAGGAACCTAAACAACAAAACAAAGAAACAAGCAAAATATAGCCAAAGACACTGAAATAGAGGACAGGCTGACAGTGACCAGAGGGGAGAGGGGAGGGAATTTCAGGGGAACTTCAGGGGACAATGGGAAGGGTTTATAGGAACAAATATAGAGGACACATGGGTAAAAACTAGGGATGTTGGAAATGGGAGGGAGGAGGGGAGGGATGGGTGGGTGGGCTGGAATGGGAGTAAAGGATAGAAACTGTAATGAATAATGATTAAAAAATAAAAAAATAAAAAAATAAAATCTTTAAATTAAGTAATTCAAAATTAGAAGCATGTCATCTATATATGGCCCAATTATTTATGGTAGCAAGACAGCCATAATTTCTTTTAATTTAGTCATCACATTTGATGTTATATATAACTCTGATTCTAAATTCCACAAAACAAAATCAGAAAAAAACTACAAATTATGTAATAATTAATTACAACTGATGCTGTTAAAAATGAATAATTAGTTTCCATCTGATTTATGAATAGTCAGAATCACTTGCTTGAAGTCAATGACTCAGAAAATAAAAAAGTCACCAGGTAGATATTCTGCTGTATTTTTAGAAAAACACATGATTAATCCATTCCTTTAAAAAAATCCACTTGTGCTTTTCCCATTGGTTCTACCGTTACAACAGGGAAGTCCAGTGTTGTAATTAATACCAGTTTAATCGAGGTTGAGCTAAGAAACAGTATTATACAGTAAGTAAGGCATGGCCTCTGAGTTAGACTCTCAACTCAGCAATTTGCCTACTAGGGACAAGTCATTTTGTTTTCCTAACCCTTGCCTTTCTCAGCTTTACACTGGGGAGAATAATAGCACCTAACTGGGACAAAGAAAACACTATAAGTTTTCCAAACATTTTCACTTTCTGTGCACACACAAGTAATCTTGACTTCCCAGCTCCACTTGGATCAAATTGATGTGTTACTAATTCTGGGCAATGGGATGGGAGCAGAATAGGTGTGTGCCATTTCCAGGAGGGGTCCCGGGAGCCCCCTTCACAGGTTCCTTTACTGGTGGCACAGCTGCCTGCAAATGACCCAGTGGAAGGAGTGGAGGCTTAGGGTAGGGATGGTTGAAATACTGGCTTGAAGAAGCAGAGAATCACTGGCTTCATAATTTCTGCTTGAAGAAAAGGGATTGTGAAGTGCGGAAAACATAAACCTTTGTCAAGTGACTCAGATTTGTTTAGTAAAGCAATTCACATGCCCCAAATAATATACCACCTCATCAAGTTATCATTAGGATTAAAGGAGATGGTGATCATAGAGTGCCAAGAACATAGTAAGTGTTCAATAACTGGTGAATATTGTTACTGTTTAAAAGCCAAAGAAACATATAATGTCCTATTGAATATTATCATAGTTAAAATATCTTGAGAAATATATCAAAACTCATTATATACATGCACACAATCAATTCTACAATGCATAAAATTATATTACTTAAGGTAATATAATGTCGCCCCTTATCTCCTGGCACAGTGCATGGTAGAGCATCAGTATTCATTGCAGGGTGACTGCATGATAGTTTCAATGAATAAATTAATTCGTGACTACCATGTAATAAAGGAAATTTTTCCCGTTTAACTGCACTCAACGGGGTTGCCATGTATACTATAAAGATTAGGAATTTTCAGAGACTCAAGAATTAAAAGATGCTTAACATTAAGAGGGAGGAGGGACACAAAGGCACACAGAGATGGCTTCACCTACATGGCGATGTGACAGTTCTTACATTATTCGGTAAATGCACGAGTGTTTGCGTGGTGATTACCTACCTAATGTACATGTGCGTCTGTACCTTTTGTTTGCAGGCACATGTAACGTAGTACAAAGTTTAATGAAAGAAAAATAATGTTCAGTATAGGTGTGGTGATTATACAGAAGTTTTAAAAGTGATTTGTCATCAGAGTTTATTAAATACGAAATCACCGTGACTAAGTATCAAGATAAAAGACCTCGATATGATAATGCTTTTGACATTCAGACACCACAGAGATAACCGTGGGCTCCAATGAGAGATTAACATGAGAATAATTACAAATACACAACATTTGTGGTGGGAAAGAAATTTCAGGCAAGGAATGAATTATGAATATCGTGGCAAGAGAGTCAGAAGCCTCAAACTCCAGTCCCAGGCCTGTGGTTTCCCATGGGTTTGGGGGCAGATAAACTCTCAGAAGCTTCATTCTCTAGTGTGTAACTTATGGGATTAATTGGTTAATTTTGTGATGATTCAGGGTCAGTATTTGTTTAATATCATCATTATAAACATTAGTTGTCATTGCACTATGTGTGAAAAACATTATCAGTAGGGCTTTGGCTGATAGCATGTTAGATAAATCACCTTTTAACTGTGTATTCTTTTTGTTACATAAATAGTTGCTTTCCACAGGAGCCAAGTTATATCAGATTATAAAATGAAAGACAAGTGGAAACTAGAATATTTTTTCCAGACTTAATTGGGCATGTACAGCTTATGCATATTGCAAACAAACAAATGCCAAATGGGGTCGGTATTCTAATGAGCTTTCATAACAATAGCAGCAGTGTGAAAAAAAATTGATCCAGAAAGAAAAGATGATTTGAGGATGTATTTATGGCATATCTGTCACCCCAGTTCCTAGGCAACAAGGCATTGTTCAAACACAAAGGTAGGTAATTATAGACCCTGGTACGTTGGGTCTTTAACCCTTGAGGACTGACTTCTGCAGGAAATTAAATGATAATTTGAACCCTAAAGGTGGCATTTCATGTGTCTAACTTTAAATGGAATGTCCTTTAACACGCAGTCCACCGATGGCTTCTTCATGCGAGCAGACCCGCGGAGCCGCCCGCTCTGCGCCCCCTGCCCTCTCTGCACCAGTGGCCTCTAGCCTGCTGCGCTCCGTTTCAGCTGCAGTCGGCAACTATTTTTAGGAGAATCATGGAAATGGGTGAGGAAAATACGTTTTCCTGGTGATTTGCAGGAAAGAGCCTTTTTTCAATTCAGAAAATTCCTTTCTATTCAAAGGGAGTTAGCTCCAGGTTTTGTCTGGTGTAGTCTGGCTCTCTATCGGTACCCAGGGCCCCAGCCCACGAGAAGATGCCAACACCGCAGGCGAAAGCAGGAGCTCTTCGCAAGCAGGTTCGATTTCAAATCTAAGCTGTCTATGCATTTAGTTGAGCGATAGACTGAGAAACTCTGAGAACTCCTCCTTTATGAGTTTAATGTGTACTCACAAATACCTATCGCCTGGTCTGAGTCAGACACCCAAGGAAATGGTGGTGGAAAGACACACTCATGGAGCTTCCAACCCGTGGGCACAAGTGTCAGAGTAAATGCAAACTGTGCTACCACCCAAGGAATAAAAAAAATGTGGTTTCTCCAGATGTCAGAAACATGAGAATGTCCTCTGGTTTGTGCAATAGGAGAAGGTCTGTGAGGAAGTTATTTCAACTGAATGGTGGAGGATGGAATAGCCTCAACCAAGAGTCAGGGAGAGGAACAGCATCTGAAGCAGAAGGAACAGCATTTGCCCGAGCTCTGCAGTAAAAAAAGGCTTTGTCATTTCCAGTAAAGTATTGAGTGAGGGCGGGGCGGTGGGCAGCAGGTACAAGCTGAGACCGCAAGGTTGTCTAGCATTGCAAGGGCAGCTAAAGCCAGTATCGGATTCACACAGGCCAATGTTTTCTTCTGCCTGAAAAGAGTGAATTGTGGAGTTAAGAGTGAAAGAACAAATACAAGTTAGAAGGCTCCATGGCAGAGAAAAAATGCATTGTATGACTCAGGGTCTAATCAGAAAACCAGAATTCACTCAAAGTGTCTTAAACTGAGGGATGGAAAAAGTCAAGCATGCAGCCTAGACAACCCAAAGGCAAATCCGATCCCGTCTCAGATGTGAGAAAAATGCCAACCAATATGCTTAAAATCATGAACTGTTCTCAGGCATATTCAGTTTAATGCAAGGAGTTGGTTGTCCCTTCAATGAGAAAGTAAATGGCATTTGGTGGTGAGACACTCCATGGATTGACACCATCGGGAAGCCACTCCCACTCCAAGGAGTGAGGGCTCGAGGGAGGAGGTCATATTAGCAGAATCCAAGGCTGTGTCCTCTGGTGGGAACAACAATGGCCAGTTCAGAAGAGGCTGAAGCCAAGGAGGCGAGGAAGCTCTAGCAGGGGGTGCTGTCCAAAACAAGAGGCTGACCATTCTCTCCCACTGTCCCTCCCCCACAGGGCCCCCCATTGACAGGGTCCAGCTGGAAGGCAGCTGGCACCGGAGCCTGGAGATCCGGGGCTGCAGGAGTCAGCCACCTTGAACAGAGAGCAGAGCTCTGGGAAGATGAACAGACCAGGAGCCAGCCTCTATGCTTTGAAGATGGAATCCACAATGGCAGTCCTAGATCAAGTGTAGGGAGAAGGAGGAGTACAAAGTCAAGAAAGACACTCGTGTTCTGGGCTTAAACAACTGAGCAGATCATGATAACGTTGACTTAGAAATGACAAAGAGAAGCAAGTCGTAAAGGCTAGGAGTCCAGTTTTGGATATTTTTAACCTGACGAGCTGCTGTAAGACATCTGAGTGGAGAAGTCAGATAGGACTGGAAAGAGAAAGCTAGTAAGAAAGAAGCTAAGTCATAGCCACAAACTCAGAACAGCACTGACGCCTTTGTAAGGGAGGAGTGAAATGGGATTTGGGAGGTAGAAAAAGGGTTTGCTTCTATAGAATTCTTTTACAACGTTGGAAAGCACTTAAGAGCTAAGAGGCTATAAAAACAAAAGCATTAAAATTCACTTAATGCAAAGTGTTGAACACTGTTGACAGTGAAGAACTTTTCTTAATGGTTTTCAGTGTAACTAATAAGGATGTAACACTTTTTTCTCTTTAATACTGCATATGCTGAGCGGTGTTTATATACACTACAACCAGCTGTGCCTTCCCGTGCATTTCATGTAAATGATTTATATACATTTTAGTATTAAGAGAAAATGTTTGAAAGACACAAATTAATATCAAACAGCTCTCTAGCAGAATTTCATTATTTTTTACCAGGTAGGCAATATGAAAACATATTCTAATTACTTTTTATTTTTTGCTTTCAATTATAAGAATTGCCTCAGAACCTCTTTTGAACTGAAATTCAATAAATGTAATGTCCAAGTAATGTTTTTATAAGAAGAAACTCAGCCATAATCACACAACAAACATTCATAAAAGTAAAACAAATTATGAAGCAAATTTTTCAAAATGTTTCATTTGACCAAACTAGGTGGGAAGTACATGAGTGTTCATTATATTATTCTCTGTGTTTTTCTTTTCGCCTAACATATATACTCCTGGACTCAGAGAAAGACCAGACAATCCAAAGAAGTGGAGACAGTGGGTGTAGACAACCCTTGAACAAGGGACAACGTTTGGTTGTAAAGGACGGGAGAGAAATTGCACTGAGGAGGTGGGCATCGAAGGAAGGTGTGTTCGTTTTTAGTTTAGTGTTGGTTTCGATGTTGATAATACTGCAGGGTACTTCTTGGCTGAAGAAAATTACCCCGCAGAGAGGAAGCGTGTAAGGATGCATGGTCGAAACACGAAAATGCAAGGGGTTGGGACCCAGACCACCCATGAGGGAGTGGCCTTGATAGGAGGGAAACTAAGTTATCAACCTGAGCCCCGGTAATAATTACCGAAATACAAAAAAAGGTCTTTGCAACTGAGGTCGGAACTGTAAGAATCATAATTAGTTGGTTTAATACAAAATAGAAACAGAACTATTTTTATAAACTAAAACTAGACCTCATTTAAAATGATTTTTCACTAAAACATAACATTTGGGGAGTATGGGTTTATGTACTGATTTCTTTCACAAAACCAACCTTAAGTAGGTAAATTTTATGACATCGTTGGTTTAGCTACCCTGAAGGCACGGACATGAGTGCTTAGAATTTCATTACTGTGAAATGTCAGTGTACAGAGGATAATAGAAAATGAGACCAAAAAAAAGATCCTAAGTAATTTTCTGCTTTATTTCATTCCTCCGAAAGAGGAGTAAACACCGTTTCTCTGTCAAAGACAAAGCGCAGCCTTGCCAATGTCAGATGGTCGGCGGGACGACGGAAGGCACCCACTGGCCTTGGTCCCCTGTAGTTCCACGGGATGATCTTTCTCTGCGGAGACCATAATTCAACAATTATAATTCAATAATCATAACCCATTGTTCCTTCCGCAGGAGTATATTCTCCCAAGTAATCACAGTTTTATTCTCCAACCTCCCTTCCTCTCTCACGAATGTTGCCGAACACTCCCCACTTTTACAGCTCACTTGCACCATTGCAAGAAGCAACATGTTGGAGTTACCGGAAAAGGGGATTAAAATCAACTCCTCTACATTGAAATTAATTTTGCTATTTGGTAGGCATGTCGAGGAGACGTTTGTGCGGATGGAATTTGAAGACCTTAGTGAAATGACGTCACTTCTGTTGCCTTGCCTTCTCCCCTCTTTTTCAGTCTTGAAACAGGAGTTTGAAAGCAATGGATGATAAAGGTCTGTCTCGTCATAGATCTAGAATAGGGCCAGAAATGTTATAACATTTTATAATATCCATGTGTGGTCAGGAAAACAATGGTCCCCAAAGATGTCCACGTTGCAGTGCCAAACCTGTGGACGTGTTGCTTTCCGTAGAAATGAGCCCCCAGGACGCACCTGGGGGAGGTGAGAGGGAAAGGCGTGGGTGTGTTCCATGTGCGCTGGGGAAAAGTGCTGGGGTACTCACGAGAGCGAAAGGGCACCACATTTAGGGATCTTGGGGTGGGAAAAGGATCTGGGATTATCTGGGTGGGCCTGATATAATCACAAGGACCCTTCTGTCTACTAGTGAGGCAGGAGGGTCAAATTCAGAGAACTTGTACTGACAAAAGCAGAGGTCAGAATGATATGCTGGACCACGAGCCAAGAAGGGGGGCAGTTTCTAGGGGTTAGAAAAGAGCAGGAAACAGATCCCCCCACCCCCTGAAAGCCTCCAGAAGGCACAACGCTATGACCCATTTCAGATTTCTGACCTCTAGGACTGCGAGAGATTAAACCTGAGTTATTTAAACCACCAAATTTTCGGAATATGTTAACAACGACAATGGGAAACTAATCGAACACATATAGACATCCGAACACAGTACCTGCCACATAGTGTCATTTTCATGATTATTATTAGCTAATGATTTGCGTATCCTATCTTGGGCTTGCTTTATATATTTTTTAGCTTGTCATTTGTTGAATTCTAGGTATTGTGTGAAAATGAACTTTCTATTCTATTGCTGTCATTTTGGGGAATCTGGAGTAAAATCCCAGAAAACTCTACCTTATTTTAGAAATTACTAGACACAGAAAACAACTGCACTCCTTTGGTACTTAACTGTCCTTTTGCTGGAAACAACAGTTTCCATGGACCAAGCAAATAGAAATGCAAGTCACTGTATCCGCTCATACACAGAGCCGGACTGCTAATTTTGTGATGTGTTGGGAAGCTTATGAAGTATTGTACTTCTTAAGGGTGAAGGAACAACATGACTATTAGTTCTCCCTTCTTTTCTTTATGACCACTGAAAAAGCCTGGATAATTTTTGCATTTGAAATACAAAATATTCCAGGCTCAGGGGGGTACTGGAAATATACCTGAAACCATTCAAAATAATATTAAAAGTAAACTGTAATCGGAAAATAAAAAAATACAAATAAAAATAAAGTTTCCTAGGCTTTATTTCCTTTATCTCTTCTGAAATGTGCTAATTAAACTTGTAAAAATTGTAATACTTCATTTTTAACTGTTATGGCCTATTCAGAATACAATATTTATCTTCTCCATGGTGCTTCTCTCTTTTCAACTTGAAGTAAATCCATGGAGGAAAAAAAAATACTAGTCCCTTCAAAGAGAGTTTTGCTTTGAAAATGGCCAGGCCGTCTGGCGGATCTGTTCTTTGCAATCCGTGCTGTCCATTTCCTGGCCGCCACAAAACACGGGGCCCCTGTTATGTCGTGTTGATTCTCTTCCCGGGTCAGAATGTCCTGACTGTCCTCCAATAAACTCCGCAGATGTAAAGAGGGGAGGCCCTGAAAACTCCTAAGAACCTCCTCTACCAGGTATTGGGTTTGTAGAGAGACACCAAGAATCAGGAAGCCTAATTTAACAGCGTTGAGGGGAGAGGAACACTTTGCACAGCTAAATGTTGCAATTAGAAACTGAGTTTCCCAGAAGGTGGGAGCAATCCATCTGAATGGTGTATTCTCAGCTGCATTTGTCTGTCAGGATGCTCTTTGCCATCTATCTGTACACAGATACTGCTAATGTTGAGAAAAGAAAGCTTGCTTTCTGTGAATATAAAACAAGGTACGCAATGAAATATTTATAATGCCAAACTCTCCAGCTTCGATACATGTACTTTCTAGAATACCAAATATCATGAACCCTCCAATTAGAACTTAGTGTGGTTCTTTTTTACCCATTCATATTTTACATTACCTGCGTGTGTACATGCTATATATATCTGCCCTTTCCTTATGTAACCTTCAGCTGTCTTGGATGAATTTTAAAACTCCCATTGCAAATTCTTATAACCTTTTAGTGTTAAATAAGTCCTCACTGACATTTACGAGCCATACCATTTACAAGAGTGCACCGTGGTCTTCATGTTTATCCCCCATTCATTGCAATAAAACGTGACGTGTAATGCTCCGCTGATTATCGCAGCAGTAATAAATGACACTTTTAATGAGTGATTTTGTTTCTAGGCTTCATCCTGGGCCTACGTTACGCAGTAAACTATATTCTGTGTTTAAAAAAACGTTTACTTGCAACCAGTCACAAGCTTGAGACAAGTCGCTTTCTTCAATTTATGAAGAAGTGTAACAACAGGGTAGACACTACTACTAACACAGAAGTGTAAAATAGATTGTTTTTCCAATGACACCAATTTTATTGTGGTTAAGACATTTCCTCCTTAGTGTTGAAGTCATTAAAAGTTTATCATATACTTGGTGAATCTGTTAGTCGAAAGTTGACGTAGAGTCTCTATTTATATGCAGGGTATATGAGCTCTGGGAGTGGGTGTTTTACCTTTAGTTTAAAATAACTCTTTTATCAGAGAATGAAGGAGAAAAGAAGAGGGAATATTTTAATGCTAATTTAGAAGTTTGGAAATTGGACATGTGCTTTTTAATTGTAAGTTTTTTATTCATGTTTTGCTTGATTCTTTTTTATTAGGATGATTCAAAGAGGTAGAAAAGTCCTTATAAAATAAAGACCTTTTAGATTTATTAGATTCTTGTTTAGTTAAATTCAAAATACCCAAGACATGACTAAAGCTGCATCTATAAGGACAACTAATGTGACTATGGTTTTCCAGTCACTAAAAAACAGTGAGTCACTCTTTTTGAAATGTTTACTCATTTTTATTTTTGTTTTGGACTGGAACATCATAGAAATTCATGGATAGTCCTAAGCTGTAAAGCAGCTTAGATGTGGCCTTCTGCACCTCAGGGAACTCCATTTGTTCCAGAAATCTGTATTATCCTGGACCTAAGACCTTATATTCTAATCTTTTTTTTTCTAAGTAACCATTCCCAGAATAAAATGCCAGCACTAGTGTGAAGACTAGCACATTCGGCCTCTATCAGATTTTTACTCTTCAGTTAATAATTCATTATTTTCTTTCCAACTTGACAGCTTGCTGAGAGCAGCGTTCTGTAGACCGGGGCATCCAGGGAGCATCATGAACTACCCACACGAGATCTCCATCCACAGAAGCCAAATAATAGGGGAACGCCAACGTGAGGGGTCTGCACAGCCAATGACATATGAACAAGTATTTGGGACAGTCAGAAAAAATGAGGAAGATGATCAAAGAGGACATAGGGGACAGAGGTCAACGTGAGCGCCCCCTATCAGTAGATTTAAGCCAGTGCTGCTGTCATGACAGGAGAGCATAGTGCCACAGGCTAAGAAATGCCAAGAAAAGAAAACGGCATGATGCCACAGACACAGGACGATGACACCTGTCACAGACATAGGGCGATGATGATGTCAGAAGAAAAGATTTAATAATGTGGTTAATTTTAACTGATCGTGTTCTACCTTCTCTTCCAACTCCTCCTAAATCATCCAAGCAAACCAAAGCCAAGTTTATATTGCTAGCATCCTGATTTGGAGGTTCCAAGTAACATACAGGAATAGAGAAGTGTCCTTAAGACTATTTTTGAGTGAATTATAATGATTCAAAATATACTAGTTTCTGGTTTTAGAATTCACTCAATTTTCCTATTTAAATGTAGAGTTGCTGCATTGCTTATGAAATGAACAATGTGAGAAACAGATGGTTACAACAGTTTTTTTAAGAAAAATTGACAACTGTTATATGTTTTTTGTCATCTTATGGCTCTCTGAGATGGTATGAATATATTTATATAATAGGTTGCATGTGACTCTAACTCCAGAAGAGGACTGAATAAATAATTTTTCAGAAATCAAACCACATAATGGAAAATTAGATCTGCTCTCTACTACATGAATGTCTATAATAACAATGCATTTCATCATTTCTTCAATTTGTTATAAGTACGGTAGTACCCACAGAAAAAGATTTTACGCATCTGTTCAGCAAACATGCACTGAATGCATAATAAGCTGGGTGTGGTGTACGAGAGCAAGCCAGACACACAGTTCCTGACCTCAGAGAGATTACAGCCCAGTGGAACTCAGGCACAGTCAAGGGCAGGATCCCAACTAGCCATGTAGCCTCGCTAGAAGAAAGGAAGTAAAGGACAATCAAGAATTAGGTTAGCAGGTCAACTATAGCTAGTGACAAGAAAACAAAAGTAAGAAGACAAATTCTGCCTAATGATAGTTTGGGATAATAATAATCCTTTAAAAGTATCCATTTTAATTTCTACACAGAAATCTCATATCATAAAAGAATAGAAGACCTGAGTTTGTATAAAACACTCCATTCTTTTCTAATTGAGATATAAATGGCATGCATTGTTACATTAGTTCAAGTGCACACCATGATTCTGTATGTGTCTATCTTATAAAAGGATCACCATAACTGTGACGAGAACTTTTAAGACCTACTCTCCCAGTAATTATCAAATACACAATACAGTATTATTAACCATAGTCAGCATGCTGTACTTTACACCCCCAGTATTTATTTATTTTATAACTGGAGGTTTGTAACTTTCGACAGCTTTCACCCATTCCACCCATCCTTTCCTCATCACCCCCAGCAACCACAATTTGTTCTCTGTGTATATAAAATGTCTTTGAATTATGATTTAAAATTGTTTAATCTTGATGTGATTTCCTTATAAACATTAATTGGTTTAAGAAATATTTGTTGAGACCACACTTTTCATCACTGAGAATGGAATGTTGACAAGGATAGGGATGACACCCAAGACATTTGTCATGCATTTTGACTACCAACAACCAACACCTTTCTTTGAAGAGTTCTCCGTTTTCTGAGTCTCAGTAGATCACACAAACTTCCTCCCTCTAGAAGTGCTGAGAATTGCCCTGGCCAGTGGCTCAGTTGGTTAGAGCATTGTCCTGACATGCCAAGGTTCTGGGTTTGATCCCCAGTCAGGGCACATATAAAAAGCAATGAATGAACACACCAATAAGCAGAAATGCTAAGAATGTCCAATAGTTTTGCAGCCTCCCTTGCAGCTAACCACAGGCACATATGTTAGGATCTGCCAATCAGATTAGTGACACAAAAAGAAAGAAGGAGGAGGCCACCTTTTCTTTCTGGCATTGATGGCAGCAGCAATGGCTTCGAACCAAACTCTGTGCAGAAATAAAGGCTGCCCAGGTAGCTGCAATGCGAACAGTAACACTGAGGAGCACTTCCTGGCAGCTGGAATGGCTTCAGAATTTAAGGGAATATTCTGAGGCTTTGAGCCTAACTTTCCAACTTATTCAGTGATTTGATGAGCTTCCCCAAATCTTCTTAATAAGTATATTTTTTTCACTCATTCTAACCCAGTAGGCTTCTGTTTCTTACAACAAAGATCCATGATTGACAGACCAACTTCAGAGCCCGCCAGCCATCAGGGGAAGCAACAATTGGAACAAAGAATATATCAAGACATAAGGGACATAAGAGTATTCAGCACGTTGATTTCTCAGAAGCATGTCACTATAAAAAGTAAAGATATGCACTTACTGTGGCTTTGAGCTTTCTCTATTTAATATTTGCATTAGTCTGGTTAGGTTGCTATAACAAAATGCCATAGACTAGGTAGCTTCAACAACAAACATTTATCTTTCACTGTTCTGGAAGTTGGAAAGTCCAAGATCAAGATGCTGGCAGTGTCAATTCCTGGTGCAAGCCCACTTCCTGGCTTGTAGACATCTGCCTTCTTATTTGTAGCAACATTTGTACAAGGGGTGGGCAAAAGTGGGTTTACCCTGGTGAGTACATGAAACATAGAAATAGTAGTTATTATAATAATCATAACCTTCATGTCTTTTCCCATGTGAACTGTAAGCCTACTTTTGCCAACCCCTGTATATATTTTATATCTAAAAGTCCCGAATAAAAAAATGTGACATATTTTCATCAATGGTCTAATCAGTTGCAAACCCCTCTTCCATCTGGAAATCTTTAGGTTGTACCTTGATGAAGAGTCAAGCAAGTCCTAGGATCTGCATTGGACTCTAACTCTTCCTCCTGAACCTGCTAATGTTATGCAAAAGAACCCTCCCCTCACAGCGGTTATAAATGCAGTGGCCCAGAGGCTGCCCCCCCATCCATAGGAATTGATACCCATGACATTTCTTGAAGGTTTGTTTTGTGTCCACACAGAGCTTTTTTTATGACAATGAACTTGCATTGCTTCCTCCCAATCAGGCTATGCACAGAGATGTTTGACATCTTTGGATCCCATGCTCGTCCACCAGCCAGACTGGCCACAGCCAGAGCACTTGGTCCGGGGGTCCCTTTCTATCCCTTCCTGTCACACTGCTACTCATCACTTGCTCTGCCTTGATATGGGTGGTCAGTCATGGCTAGGTGAATCCCAGTAACTACAGACAATGTCAAGTGCTCCAAATTATGATTTGGTGTTCATTCGTCAACTAGCCTTTATGATATATAAAGAATATTAGCAATTTAAAAGGCTAATTCAAATGCAAGTTCAAGTTCAGCATTGCCAGCACTTTGGGATAGTCCTGAAACCATCAGAAACCAGTATCCTACTAAACTGGTGTTTTACCAAGAGGAACCCTGCTAGGTAATGTGGTAACTGAGCAGAGAAGGAGGTGAAGGGAAAGAAGCGTCACTATGATTGACTACTTACTTACTCCTGCTTCTCTTTCACCACAATTTAACAATGGAGGGCTAGCACTCCCATTTTAAAGATGAGGAAACATATGCTCCGAAAGATAAAAGAATTTTCCCCAGTTCTGAGAGCTTGAATATGGCAGATCCAGTTCATACGTCTGACAGCAAGATGATGCCACTGTGCTGAGCTTTTGATTTTTTAGTTGCCTAACAATGCATCATTTCACAAAATGCCTGTGCATGTTCTCAGCTTCTCCGCAGAGATTATGTTTCCAGGCAGCTACCCTGAATGAAAGGCTTCCCAGAATGTGAACATTTTTCATAAATGCATTAAGTAAGAGCTTCGAGGCATTATCCTCATATATATTTATGAGTAGAGATCATATAAGCCCAAGTCATGGGTCATTTTCCACAAAAATGTAGGAGAAAATACATTGCAGTCGGCCCACCTGGTTTTCCATCTAAGATACACTTCTGCAAAGCTGAGCATAAAATGAAACAGCACAGATTTTACATCAAAGCATCTTTTACATACGGGTTCAAAAAGGTCATTTTTGTTTCTAAGATGAATTCAGCATGTTATAGGCTAGTTTGTAAGTAAATCAAAGTCTAAGTATCTTTATCAAACTTCTGCACTTATGGTTTTATATCAAAATACAGTAACTTCAGTTTGGAGTACAGTAATCACTAAATCACAAGGTGCTACTTCTTTCAGTGAAATGTAAGTGGGCCTTTACTGCTGAAGATACTACTGCTCACTCACGTTCAAAGATTTTTGTGCGTGTGTGTGTGTGTGTGTGTGTGTGTGTGTGGTTTAATCCCCTTCCGGCATTTCCAGTCCCATTATCTCTCACCTAGAAAACCGCAATCACATGGTGGGTCTCTTTATCATAGGTATAGTATGAGCATCTCCAACTTCCTTCCTTCCAGCTTCTTCTCCTTGCTGCTACAAAGTCACACCCCACTTAAAATTCCCCATGGTTACTAACAATTTTCAGAAGTCCAAATTTCTTAGCTTGCCATGGAAGCCCCTTCCTGATGTGGTCCCAGTTTGGCTGCACTCAACTTCTGTTGGTTTCCAAGTTCAGCATCTCCTGACACACCTCCATTCTTGGGTCATGTGGTCTCACTTCAGAAATTCCATCTTGTACTTGCCTTCTTATCCAAGTCCAAATCTGCATTGGGTTTAATTGTAACATATTTTTATATATATTTTGCCACCAGGAGATCTCCCGCTTCGTGAAGTCAGAGATCTTGTGTGGTGATTTAGTCCTCATGTACTCAGCACTTAGCATTCATCTGAGATGCAGTAGGTATGAAATAAAGGACTGTTTAGTGGATAAAAGAATGAATGAATGAATGAATGAATGGACATGATGAACTGGTATTAACCCAGACTCCTTGATGAAAGACCATGTATCCTTATGTAAGAATAAACTAATTTAGAAAGCTTGAATCTGTTTTCTTTTATTTTCTTTTGTACAGTAAATCTAGCATATAACAGGGAAATAACATTCCTTTCTTGTATCTCATTTTTAATTCACTATCTTTTATGGTCTTATTTTTGAAAGTATAATATACATCCTTATTGATAAGTAATAAATTAAGCTTCCCATTTTATAATTCAAAAGTTCCAGCGTTGAAGAAGTAGTGCTTGTGAGGATAGTCAGAGCTAACATTTAAATTCTGCTATGTGACTGGCTCTATACCAAGTATTTTATGCAGATTATTTCATTTAAACCTCACAACATCATGTTACAATAGATACTAGTCTTATGTCTACTTTACAGATGGAAAAAATGAAACAGAGGAATAACAGACCCAGAAAGTAAATAAACACAAACAGTGCAAAGCCAAATGCTCAGTTCTCAGCTACTGTGTTATCTTGTTTTTGGTGGAGCAATACACTGAGTGAATGTCAGCATTTCCTCTCCTGCTTGCAGAGTTTGCTCTCTACATCCCTGTACTTCCTGGCTGTACACGTCAGCTGCAAAGCTGATGCCATGCGTAGTCTTCTGCACCTAAAACCGCATTGGTGAGTGTCTACCTCACAGTTCACTATCAAGTTTAATTATTCCTACATCAAATACTTTATATTGTTTCTCATTTTATTTTTTCCCAGTTTCTGTTACTTTTATTTTCCCAGCCCCAGTTTTGGAAAGGAACCGAGCTTTATGATAAAGAGAACGTATTTCTTTTCTCTACTGAGCAAATAAATTGGAACATAGCTTAGCATGCATGTGTGTGTGTGTTCAGGAAAGCAATTTGTGCGTGACAACAAATGACTGCTTTACTGCGGATCTCGGTGTGGAAGACATGGTTGGAGGAGGGAGAGATGGGCAAGTCCATGAACACTAAGACAACCTTTGCCAAGTGCACCACGTTGACTCTTTCAATCAGTGATTCAGTTGTTTTCCTGGATTAGCAAAAACCCTTGGGAAAGCTCAGGGACCTTCCATTAAGTGCATCTTATCAATGTGGTCTAATACTCGGTGAGCCACACTGGAGAACCACGGTGTGGTGGCATGTCAGGACTTGTCCCAGCCCAATGCGCAAACAGATGTGAGGGAACCTGGGATAAACAATAAATGGTTCACTCCTATGCTACTGTATGTTCATAAGACTTTTCATTTTTGATTTGCTTAGCAGAAGAAAAGTTTCTAAATGAATGTGCTTGCCTTAAAAAGAATAATTTGTAAGTCCCCATTTTACAAGTTAGGAAGAAGGAGCATTGGATGCTGGGAAAAACCCATGCATTTCTGTTTAGAGTGGCAACAGAGAGTTGATACAATGCAATATCAAAGACAGTTGTTGCATGAGAAGGAATGAACTTGCCTATATCAGATACTGCAAGGCTTTCAATTTACCCTTAATTTTATAAACATTACAATAGGAAATACAGCAAACTACTTGACTGAATATTGTGAAATAGAAGGAAGCATACAATTATAAGCAATGAAGCTATAGAAATGAAAATGAAAGTTTTTAATCAAGAATTCATTAACTTCCAAGGATCATACATTTTTAAAAAAACAAAGAAATTTTAATCACAGAGTGTTAAGGCTAAAGTTCATTTTAAAACGCTGTTTTAACTTTCTAGTTTCTAAAATTTAATTTACATTAACCCAAATGGATGTTGAGCTGGCTCTCTAAATTTGGATATCTTACACAAGATAGGATGGTGTTTGATCACCCATCAGCTTTAAGGAAAGGAAAATTAGTATGCATAGAAGTGCAACTAAGTTCACAAGTTGGTTTTTACCCAAACATATTAATCAATATGTTATGGTAGCTTATCATGTTTAAGAAGCAATGTTATAATATTAAGTATGCCACAAATGTAAGATGTCTTCTATAAATGAGATTTCTGATTTTTATATCTACAAATTTTTGCGATGTCAAAAATTAACTCATTAGCAAAACCATTTTAACCAACATACTAAAGGGCATAATTCTCTACCAAGGGAATCTTTTTAGCTTCTTTTACAAATTGTTCTACCTGTATAATTGAAAGAAGTCATGATGCTCTTGGATAAATAAAATTTTTAATCCCAACAGTATGGCAAAAGGTCCTGAATCTGAAAAATATCCCACTGTGCTTTCTCACAAAATTGTTCTACTCTGGCAATGGCGCTAATTGAAAAATATCTTATTAATTCTTCTCAAAATAAGAGACAACTATGGAGGATACATAATGTGAAGTTGTACTATGATCTTTAATCTCTCTAAGAACTTTAAGTTTTTTAGCCCTGGCTGGTGTAGCTTAGTGGATTAAGCGCAGGCCTGTGAACCAAGAGATCACGGTTCGATTCCCAGTCAGGGTACATGCCTGGGTTGCAGGCCAGTTCCCAGCAGGGAATGCACAGGAAGCAACTATACATTGATATTTCTCTCCCTCTCTCCTTCCCTTCCTCTCTGAAGATAAATAAATAAAATCTTTAAAAAAAAAAAAGAACTTTAAGTTTTTTAATATTTCAAATGAAAATGTTATTGGTAAAATATGCAACTGGTTCATAAAATCGTTTATGTCTACTTCAGTTTAAGAAAGTGGCTCATTATTAGAAAGGTAATAAGAAAGTAGTTTTTATTTAATACAGTATTGATTTGTGAAGAAATAAACAAGGAATTGGTTCATTCTAAAGAAAGAATTACTTCATTCTAAAAGAAAAAAATAGTGAAAACAGTAAGTCAGAGAGAAATCTTTCCAGGTTAGGGAGAATTTTTTACAAGCAGGGAATTATGTTGGGATGAAGATGCCCTAAGCAACCATATCTTAATCTGTTTTATATGTATTTATTTTAGAATAGGTTATATTGGGTCTTGAGAGGACTAAAATCTTAATAAATATTCTCTGCTGTGGACAAACAAAAGCAAATTAAATAAAGGTAGTCATATCCTAGAGTCATCCTAGAATTATCCAGAATTTTTGAGAAGCTCTCAGTGTTCCTGATTGGACTTCTTACCTCCTCACTTCTCACAGTAGTTTTAACTCCTGTGACTGTCAGGACAAATATGGAGAAAAGAAAGTTTAACAGGATTCAAAGGATCTTAGATTCTTGAATTTGGAATGTCTGGGGATCCTATGATAGCATCATTTACTCAGTTCAATCTTCACTTTAGCCAAACAAACAAAAATTTGTGACCATTTTATACATGATTCCTGCCCCAAAGTTTCCCATTCTCTTCCCAAATCTGTCCCCACATCCTCCCTCATCATTAGCAAAACTATTTGTATGCTATTATAATTGTATGCTATTACCAGAAAAAAACCATATTTTTTCTGCACTCCATGCTGTAGAACGTGGTTAATTAATTAATTTGGGATGCATACATTTCCCACTCTAACCTTAAGCCCAAATATGTCAAAGATTTTATGTTAGCTCAACTTTGTTCATAAACTAGGAAAATTAGATTTCTATCATTGGACAATGAACCAGTTTAGACAAGGGAATTGCAGATATGATAGTCTAAAGTAATTCACTGAGAATAAATAAATTAACAAACTCTATTATGTAAAAGTAGCTTCCTGTAGGTTTCTGTTTAGTGGTGACATAGAGAAGGAAATAGGATTTTAGCTTCAAATATTGTAAATCTTGAACATAATTCAATCTACTTCCCATGATATTAATATTATCCCTCTAATGCTTAATGTCCATCACCATTTACTCCTAATTATTCATTTTCTTTTTTTACTCTTAAATTGCTAATTCATGAGTTGCAACAACCTATTTCCAAAAGCATCCCTCAGGGGGGCACCCACGTGAGCCCACCTGCCTTATATTAATCACAACACTTGCAGTATCACTCATATCCAACTCCCTAATGCTTCTGGAGCTTTGTAACATTAGACATTTCTTTAAGGTATGTTTCTAAAGATCTCACCTTGGTCAGTGTGGAAGGGACACAAGCATTGCCCTGATTGCATACCCTGTGGATTCGGTAAGATAGCAAAGTGACGAGCTCATACTGGCCATCGTCCATCTCAAAATATTTCCCTTCCTGGTGTTATCTTACTTTTATATTCTAGCAAGATAAATCCATTGAAAACCCACACACAGTATCTCTTATGATTATAGAGGACAATGAGAAACAAACTTTTCCTTTATTTAGACTAGCGACGAGTACATCCTACTTGAAGGGTGCTTCAAAGAGAAGCCTGAGCAATGGCCACAGCATGAAGTGCCACCAGTTTGCAAATGACATTGTCCTGTCCTAACAACACCCTAAAACCTAATTCTACTCTTTGGGATGAGGTAGGTGTCAGAAACCAATAAACTCTGCCACAGTTTTAAATGAGCTGTTATCGTTTTTGCCAGTCATGTTCTTTTTAATGACGGACCTACAAGCAATGAAGTTGTCCTGGAACCAAAAATGGGCAATTTGAGTTTGGGAAAAAGGGCATTTGGTCTCAATGATTCTTATTTTGTTTACTGCATGTGGTAAACCAGCCCTTTTTCTCATTTTTAGGAGTGTTTTCTGAGGATTCAGTTTTATCTGCCAATGTGTATGGGTTTGAATAACCTTCCTCCCTTGTCCTTAGTACCTCACAAATTTAACGACCATCCATCAGCAGGTTCAGATGGAGCCTAGAAGACTGAGGACCACATGATCCCTTGTCACTTCATGTAATAGCTTCTGCCCTTTTCCCTCTTAGAAAGCCACCTACTGTGCGGCTCCTTGCAGGCAGAAGGCTCAACCCTCCAGTCATGCCCAGTGCACTTCAAAGGTGAGGTTGGTGTCCCAGGCTATGGCATTTACCTTCCACACCTAACTACCACAAAGAAACCATTAATCAATTTGAGAAATTCTGCATGTCAAACCCTACTTTATGGCCCAGAATTTTCACTATATACATTAGAGTAAATTGAGACATTGGGACAAAAGTTAATTGTCTTCCAATATCCATGCCCCCTTTGTCACTGTAATTACAGAATCCCATTTCACTTAACTTTTTGCGAGTGCCTCCGCCACATTGCACCATCCAGCAACTACAGTTCCCAGCCTTCCTTGCATCTGATTGTAGTCACATGACTAATGGGAGGTGAGGGGAAGTGTTGTGTGCTCCTTCTGAGTCACTTCTTAAAAAGGAGGCTCTTCCCTTTGCTTCACTTGCCCTTTCTCTGAAGTTGGGAAGGAGGGAACAAGTGAGAAGGTAATCTGGACTCAGAGTAAAATCTAGAGCCTCCTACTCCCCGCCTAGACTGGTTTACAAAATCATTTAGGACAGGGGCTCAATTTTAGCCTTTTTTTTTTTTTTTTTAGTAATTTCTACAACATCTACTACTTTTCGGTTTAAAATGGTAAGTGTTACTTAAGATGTGGGTATTGTGTACAAAAACTCAATGGCTTTCCCAGTCTTCATGTCTGAGCATTTCTGAAGCACTTCTGCTGCCAGATTTTCTTGATTTAGCAATTGAGTTTATCCCGATTTATGATTCAAAAAGCTTTGATTTCAGATTGATAGCTGTCATATAAATTTAGATTAAAACAAGCATAAATGTGTGGGGGCTCATCTATAAAAACATCTGTTTTTTGAAGTATACCACTTACAAAACAACAACAGAGGAAAAATTCTGGAAGTGGGGTAAAGAGACAACCATTGCCTTAATTCCTTCATGTATTGAAAGCTTCCACTGTAGGGGCAATATCATTCATTCCCTGTCGCTAAGAATAAGCAAGTAAAAGTTGTGCATCTCTCTGAGGCTCCACATTCCAAAGGAGAGTAAGAGAAAGTGTAGCTCTGGAAGGTCAAAATATTAGCATAGAGCAATTTCAAGTGTTTGGTTACATTATTACTGGTCTCCACTTGTAAGAGTCACAGAAAAGTGTTTCATAAACCAGATTCAGAAAGGTTCAAATATTTTCAAATAGAAATAGAAGATATGATCAGAATGCAAAATCAAATAACCATCTACCATGGCAATTCTGTGTTAATAAACCCTGGAAATAAACGTGGTGCAAGTTGGTAAGGAAGCTATTTTTTAAATTAAAATCTTTCTCTATTTTAAAAGTTTTATTGGTGGCATATGCATCCAATTACTATCCCATAGAAGCAATACTAAGTTTAGGTAGAATCAAATGGCTTGCCTCATCAGTTAAATGTAGGTGACTGAGAATAAAATAGAAATAGAATTTCATTTAGGCCTGAATGGACTAGGTAATCATTTAATCACTGTATTAGAGTAAGGAGAGGCTTCACTTCCATCTGTCCTTAGTCAGCTCATCGAGTTGACTGAACATCATAAAGGCTGAGTCACAAAGGCTTAGAAGCAAAATAGAAAATATGCTCAAAATGAAAAATTTTTAAATTATCTTGCTCTCTTCTCAAACTCTCTTTTTCTTTCTGCTTTTTCTTATTGTGAGAATTAGAAATAAATATAGGTAAAAAATATGACTTCAGGTAATGTAAACTAAAATTATTTCATTTCCTGCTATTTACTATGAAATTACAGAAATCCACTCTAGTAGCACCTTAACGTTTACTATGAAATTAAAAGACCATTACTTAGGAGTAAATTTCTGAAAGTAAAATAAAGTTATAGCTGCTAAAAACAATTTCTGAAACCAAAGACTCCATGACTAACACAGGTGACCAAAGCATTAAGAGATTTAACACCATAAGGAACTTATAAAAGTCTACCCATTTTCTGTAAGGGTGAAACAGAAAGAATTTGGATTAAAAAAAAAAAAAAACAGCCTGGGCTTGGAGAACATATCATGCCAGAAAAATAATATGATTTGGAGAGAATTAATGTAAAAAGTGTTCTAGTATCCAATAGTGTGCTATTTTTACAAAATTTACACCACATGGGAGAGTAATTGTTTGGAATTTGATATTAAAACATTTGTTTCCTGGCACCATTTCAATAGGAAAAAATTGTTTATGTAACAATTAAAAGTTTTATACGCACAATAGATGTTGCATTTTGTAAAGCAAAAAGCATGAGTCTGTATCTCCATCACAATCAATGCATTTCTGATATGCACATAAAATAAAAATTAACAAGTTTTTGGTGCCCAGTGATGTTTTCTTTTTAAGGTTTTATTTATTTATATTTAGAGAGGGGAAGGGAGGGAGAATGAGAGGAAGAGAAACATCAATGTGTGGTTGTCTCTCAACATGCCCCCAACCAGGGACCTGACCTGCAAACCAGGCATGTGCCCTGACTGGGAATCAAACCAACAACCCTTTGGTTTGCAGGCCAGTGCTCAATCCACTGAGCCACACCAGCCGGGGCAGTGCCCAGTGATGTTTATATATTTCATGAATGTTTATTTTTTTGCGTGGCTGCTTACCAATTGCATGCTTTGCCAAAAGAAATTTAAAGCATTCAAGCAACCCACTTATCTACTGAAGAGAACTCAGAATTGGTGACCAGGAAACAAAGACCTTAAAAGAACCCTGATAACTTTGATATCTGTGGTCCGAGATCATACTTTAGGAAAGTTTAAGTGTTTTAAAGAATACACCTCATGGAAGCTGGTATTAATGATTTTGTCTTGTAAGTATAATGACACTCATCTCTCAAGTATGCAAAGTAATTGAAGGGACAGTGACATAGATTATCTAAGAGTAGATAATGTAAGTGTTGATCATTAGGCCTCCAATACAATATTCACTGTCTTAATTTTGCCTCATATAAGGCTAACTGAAGTGATGCTCCTAGCCCCATTGCTGGTTTACTGTGAGAAGAGATGACCCAATGATCTGCTGAGTCACTGAGAAGAGATCAGTCAATCATTCTCCATTATGAGCTTTTGAAACATGGTGAATTACTGTTAAAATCATAACAGATGGGAGCAGGGCTCTTGGCCTCCCGATGTCTATGTTGAATGATCCCATTTTGAGTGGAATTTTCCAAATGACAGGAAAATCGAAATGACAGCGAAAGGAGTAACAAATGATCTCATAATTGATTAAAACCTCATCCAGCTAGGATACTCTATCCCCTCTCCAAGCACAAGAATGCAACAAAAAAGCACAAAAATATAAGTTAGACATAGATGAGCAAACGCTCTGTACACGTGGCAAAGCCTCAGAACCATTGTTGGTCTCACGCCCACATTTCTCTGACAATCACCCAAATCATGAATTTTCAAACGTGGCTCCAAGACCGGAAGCTTTTGTTTGCAGTGGAAAATATTCATTGTTTAATTTTCAAGCACGTGTGCTTTTTTTTTCATTTGAGCTTCCCCTATGCCCCAAATAGACACTGCTAATGTACCTTTAAAAAAAATCAGAATTTTAAGGAAGTAGTGCGCGAAACTGTAAGACCAGTTCATTAAATGTGCATCATTGGTGTTGGTTTTTAATCTTAGCTCTCTTCTCCCCTCATTGGGCACACACCACTTTCATTAACATTCAGGGAGTTGCACATGTGCATTAAGGAAAAGAAAGTTCTTGAGAGTAATGAAGGCAGAAGCGTATGACAGCATCATCGCTTCGTCCTCTTGCTTTGCACTTAAATTCAATACCACTCTGCCACCGCCAAATAAGCCCCCTCACCCTTATTTTCTAAACACAGATAGAAGAACTCATTCTTTGTTATTTTATTACAAGAAACTGCTACTACAATTTTTTTCAGAAAGCTAACTGCACTGGAATGTGTATTTTTGTAATGAGAGGAAAAATTTCAATGATTTTCTTCAACATCTGCCAACTTCCATAACTGGAAGTGTATTGAATTCTGCCTATGAATTTGTAGCGGCTGTTAAAGGGCTAACAGAAGAAGTCCCCTGCTGTGTTTGATTTAATTTAAAGAAACAAAGCAAATGACAAAACAAACCCAATAACCTGAATTTGTGTAATGTTTATGTTACACAATTTGCTTTGCCATGCCTCATTTCAGTCAGTGCTCCAAACTACCTTAAAAGACAAGCAGTATGACATCGCGACCCCAAGCTTGTGTACGGACTAGCTGAAATTTATGTCTAGAGATTTCATTTCTGAGTTGCTCCAGGTCACAGCGTCAGGAGAGTAGTAGCCTGGGCCGCGTTTATGTTTCCTGTCTCTCACATCAATGTCCTTTCCGCTCACTGAGTTAATGTGACTTCGGGCATTTGCTTGTACATCATCCCATAGGGTGGAAAGCACTGCTGTCCCTTTGAGAAAAACAGGAAAAGCTTTTCTTCGACTATTGCCATAGTTTTTTGACAGTTGATAGAGTTGAGTTGAGCCCTTTATGGGAAAAGAGCAAAAAAAAATAGAAAAACTTCTCTTGAACATGACCTGAGGGAAAGCAGAAGTGAACAGGAGAAAGGGGAACAAAGAATAAAGACTAGATTTCCTTGAAAACAAATGAAAGACTGCAGGGAAGGCAAAAATTTGGAGATGATGCATCACATAACACCCCACAACATGTTTAAGGGAGAGTGCTATTTGCCATTTTTAAATTGTGAAGCAAGGCAGTTTGGGATCCTCTTTCCCGGTGTGGCTGAGATGTTAATGTGAAAAGAAAAACCATGACTCGAAAGAAAAACTTACCATACTAACTCTCTACATAGCTGAACTGAATCCAACATGATTTGAGGTAGAAACTGAGAAATGCAACGTGGCTATTAAGAAGAAAAAAAAATGGGGAATATGAAATCTAAAGGGAAAGAATGGAGAGGCCAGCTAGGGAGGGAGGATCTGAATCAATAAAGAATCAAAAATATTACCTTTCAAAGTGCGAGCATCAGGATAAACAGTCCGATGTATCCAGCCAGTTAGGAAAAATGGTGGAAGGAAAGCAAGCAATGCCGTGTTTGCTGAACTCCAATGACTCAGAATACACAAATGTGAAGGGTTTCAAACCCCTGCAGATGAAAGCCTGCAGAAGATGGTTGATTCATATTAATTAAGCAAGGCATAGTTAAGGATAATATGTTCTGGCTTACGTATTAACGAATTACTGCCTCTCTTTAATAGTCAGTATTAACCATGACACTATATGCTCCCTTATGTCCACTAACATTAGATCATTCCAATTAGATGATGTTTGGATAATGACTTACTAAAACATCCTCAGATGCTTAAAACAGAAACTGTGTCTAAGTTACTATGGGAATAATAGCTCAGTTTTCAAAACCAGATAGGATGCTTATTTAACCTTCTTTGGGTTTAGCTCTTTCACTCCAGCCAATAATATGGGGAAAGAAATATTGAAATGAGTTTCATGTTCCCTTAATTGTGTTCCCTTCTGGTCATGAGAAACCAGTCAGGTTCGCGTGCTGATTGAACTTCTGAGCCTGGTTATGCTCAAGGGCTGACTTCCAAAATTATGGAAGCAGAACTTTAGCTCATTTTTATATCTTTTTAGCTTAATTGTATGTGAATTTTATATTGTGCAAGGATGAGAGTTTTAAAAACAATTTCTTTTTTGTTATAATTTGACTAAACATTTCTGCTTCACATTCCAAGTTATTAGGACAATATTTAAACTATATTTCTTGCACCCCAATGTTCATAGCAGCACTATTTACAATAGCCAAATGATGGAAGCAGCCCTGGCTGGTGTAGCTTAGTGGATTAAGCGCAGGCCTGTGAACCAAGAGATCACGGTTCGATTCCCAGTCAGGGCACATGCCTGGGTTGCAGGCCAGTTCCCAGTAGGGAATGCACAGGAAGCAACCATACATTGATATTTCTCTCCCTCTCTCCTTCCCTTCCCCTCTGAAGATAAATAAATAAAATCTTTAAAAAAAAATGATGGAAGCAGCCTAAGTGCCCATCAGTAAATGAGTGGATCAAAAAACTGTGGCACGATTATACAATGGAATGCAGCAGAAAGAAAGAAGGAGCTCCTACCGTTCACAACAGCATGGATGGAACTGGAGAGCACTATGCTAAGTGAAGTAAGCCAAGCAGTGAAAGACGAATACCACATGATCTCACCTATAAGTGGAACCTAATCAATAAAACAAACAGGCAAGCAAAATACAACCAGAGACATCGAAATAAAGAACAAACTGACAGTAACCAGAGGGAAAGGGAAAGGGGAAAAACGGAGGAAAGAAGGGAAAGGTTCATCAAGGAACATGTATAAAGGACCCATGGACAAAGCAAACAGGGGAAGGGTGAGGACTGAATGTGGGAGGTGGGGGGTGGAGGAGGGAGTGGTGGCAGGAAAATGGAGACAACTGTACATAAACAATAATAAAAAATAAACGATGTTTCTAATTATTTCAGATTCTTTCTATACACAAAGTTTGCTATCTATGGGAATTTTACAGATTGTAGTTTTATTTTGTGTCAAACCTACCTCATAGGTTCCAAAGACTTTTCTTTAGCATATTCAACAGGGAAAGTTTAGAAACACTTAACAAAATGGTTAAGAAAAATGACCACAAAATTGACTGTTTCTTTTTAAGTTTTATATTATTTTAATATAATATAAGCTGTCAATATTAAGAAAAAATTTTCATAGACCTAAAGTTTTATTTGTATGCAAATTAGGTGCCTTTATAAGTAACATCAATCCATTTTTCAGTTCTAGGATAAGGAAAGAGGATGACTGTTTAAAAAAGTAATTATTTACTGCCAGAGTTTCTTTCTATTTATGGCATTATCTAGGAATATAAAAAGGATGCCTTTCCTGATGCTTTGATGCTATTTGCTATGGGAGGAGAAAAACTATTCTGACCTTTATATTGATATGGTTTACATCCATGGCTATTAAATTTATTTTCTTACTGAATCATGTGTTTCTCTGCTCCATTTGCAATGCAAAGTGAGGTTTTCCCAGTGCTTCATTAATTTAAATTATCAGTCAAATATGCTTATGAGAACTGAGCAAAGAAATATAATTTTCATTCTGACATGAACTTAACTGGGCTTTTCTCCCCTAAGGGAGGATATACTCAGCTTTATCATCAATGCTTTAAAATGCAGAGGTCTTAAAATTTAGAACTGAATGACTCCTCTGCAGTTTCACACTATCATTGTGGTGGTTTTAAATTGCTTAACACTGCTTTTATTAATGCCATTTTCAATATGCAGAAATAATAGAGTTACCAGTGCCTTCTTTTAAGCTGAGAGAGAAAAACTCTATTCCTTAGAGGTTTAAGCAGATAAGCACTGGAGTATGTGGATAGCTGTACACTCACCCACGTAATCATCTCAGGAAATGCAGCTCAGTGCTTGGATGCTTAGAACAGTTCTTGGGTGCTTGAAATAACCATCCTGTGACTTAGGGGAATAATGTTCCATCATCCTCTGATTGCCCAATTGTGACAGTGTGGATGTCCTTATGGCAGTTGCTAGCAAAGAGGAATATTGAAAAAGCAAGAAAATGAAATCAACAATAGTGCAAGGCAGCCAAGCTTCCCGGGCATGCAGGTCTCACAAACTGAAGTCCCGAACAGATGAACTGTAGTTGTGAGGTCAGTTACAACTGAGGGTATTTTCTGAATGGAGTCTGCTGGAGGCTTAGGAGGCCTACCTTGAGAACACTAGGTCGAAGAAAAGTGTGAAATGACAGTGTGTGGAAGTTCGTAAGGATGACGTGGGATGCTAATAGGTACCACAAGATGTGGAGACCTCACGGGGCTAGTTCTTGAATATGCTTGAAGAAAAAGTGTCTTTCTACTCTCACAACTAGAACTGGGCCAACAGCCTCCACTTCAAAAGCCAGTGATGATTCCATGGTCCACACAGCTGGGGTTTTTTGGACAGATTTCCAACCTACTGAGCTGGAAAATCCACATCAGATTTGGAAGTGGTACCCACATAGGTGAGGTTCCTGTTTTCCCGGTCTCTGTGAGTGGTTTTCCCCACAACCTTGAGGGCACTGAGAATTCTTTTCTTGATATTTCCTGCTGGGAATGAGGTCGTCCAATCAGAGGTAATGGGGCTGCTCAGAACTGTTATGAGATAATTACTTAAAACCAACAAATGTGGTTAATTACTATAATGCTTATGGAACTGGTAATTTTGTTTAGAAAAAAAGCAAAGGGGAGTGAAAAAGTATTGACACTGGTTTCACAATGTTTTGAATCTTGGTTTATTGTTGGCAATCATGTAAATACTGTTTATCCTTAGCAATATCTAAATATTCACAAAATTTAAAATGTAGCAAAATGAGCAGAAAGCAGAACATGACTTGGCAGAAAATAGGATGGAAAGTGAAAAAGACAGAAGCAAAATCTTTATATATAGAGGGATTTTCAAATGCTGTTTTCTCTGTCAATGAAGCAAACACCCTAATACATTTCAATGTATTTTAACAGGTAACAGCTTTATAATAGTCTTTCCAACATCTTATAATTGTTTAATACTCATGAGCTCTATACCTTCACAACAGGAAATGCCAAAGAATCTAAGGTTGTCTTTTTTTAGAATCCTTCCAATCTTGTATGTGTGTGTATACTTCATTTACACGTGTAAAACCTAAATAAAGTCTAATGTTTCAAAATTGTAGGAATCTTAAAAGAGGCTAGTTGATAAGAAGAAAGAGTAAAAGCGTAGCTTATTTGGTGAAAGAAGCAGTAGGACCTTCCTGGCCATTGCTTCAGTTGAGACTTAGGATACTAAGCATTTACTATAATTTAGACAGAATTATTCAATTCAACATAATGCTAGAATCCTATAGAAAACAGTATAGTTGTTAAGCATGTTTTCATCTTAATTGGGAAAAATATTTTTGGCTTTTTAATAACAGTAGTATTTACTCAAGGAAATTGAAAATTGAATATTTTAATTTAGCTCATTTATTTTAAATAAATTCTCACTTATTCAACCATCTACTTGTTCATGGAGTCTCCTCATCCCCATAGCCAAAGAAAAGAGGGGAGAGAAAAGTAGAGAAAGGAGTGGGAGAGAGGGATGGAAGGAGAAAGAGAGGAGGAAGGAAGGAAGGAAGGCAGGCAGATGAGGAAGGAGAGAAGAATAGAGGGAGGTAGGAACAGAGAATGAAAGGATATAATAGTTAACACACATTGATTACTTTCTTTTGCCATGCAAGTGTTTTATATATTCTATCATAATTAATCATTGCAGAAACCCTATAAAAATGTCTTATTATCTTCTTCATTTTTCAGATGGAAAAACTGAGGAAGAGGACATTTAAACAGACTTTTAGCTAATAATTGGAACCAATAAAATAACTATTTTATCTGGTTAAAGAATGTGTGGTGCTAATCTTGTGTTCATCACTGACATAGGCAAATAGGGTTTAATATTTACCTTAGTAAATATTAAGGGACATTAATATTTACTAATACTAATGGTACATTTGAAGCTTAATAAGCTCAATCCCTTTTCCTCCCTCATTATTGCTTAAGATAGAATAAAGTATTTGATAACCTAAAATTTATTGCATTTCAGAAGGAAAAATATGGCTGAGGGAAAATGCATCAAAAAATTGACAAATTGATTACACAAGCTATCAATTCTATTGGAGTTTAGTATTTATTTGTTTATTTGTTCAGAGCATCAGTCTCTTAAAAATTGGTACCAAGAGAAGCAATTATACATATATTTCATTAATATTGTCAATATTATTTCACTTTGCTGAATCAACAATAAAAAGTGAATTGATTTCAGTCAACAAAACTTTGAGATTGAAGACCTCTTTAATTGTTAAGCTAGCATCATGCTCTCTGAGATTTCAAATAAATCTGAATGCATGAAAGCAAGTACAGTAAATCTGTACAAAAGACATAAATACCCTATGATCTACACATAGGTATCAGGGTTGAAAGAATGTTAGAAGTTTTCCTAGTCTGTTCAGGCTGCTATATCCAAGCACCATAGACTAGGCGGCTTATGAACAACAGTGTGGAGGCCAGAAGTCAACACTTAGGATGCCAGCGTGGTTGGTTCTGGTGAGAGTCCTCTTCCAGATCGCAGAGCGCCATCTTCCTGCATCCCCCCATGGCATGAGGGACAAGAGGGCGCCTTTTGTAAGGACACTAATTTCACTCATGGGGGCTCCATCCTCATAACCTAATATCTTCCAGTCACCCCATCTCCCAATACCCTCATATTGGGAGTTCCTATTTCAACAGATGACTTTGTGGGGGAACACAAACACTAGTCCATACAGATGAATGCTGGAAACATGGCACTGAAGAAGAATATAATGTGCCCTGGTACCCAGGATAGAGTATGAACTCTTATCCTGCACTGCTTAGGTTCCGCCACTTGCTAACCTAAGGTTAGGCACTGCATTATTAACTGCTCTGTGCTTTAGTTTCCCAATCTATACAAAAATAGTGACTCATGCGTTGGTTTTAAGATTAAGGGTTAACTTTTGTAAAGTTCTGGTTTATAATAGGTAGTATATAAATATTAGCTACTTTATTTGTCAGGATCCAGTTGAGAAAAGAGAAAACTACTTTAGATATTTGAACAGTAGGGATTAATGCAAAAAAAAATTGTTCGCAATGATGTTGAAAAGGCTGATGCAGCAAAAAAAATGGGAATTGTTAGAGGAACAAAAAGGAACAAAAGACAACCTGAAATCAGAAATTGCTCAAGCTCAGTAGCTTGAGCTACTGTCCTGCCGGAGGTTCTTCTGCTGCTAGGGCTGCTGGATCTTTATTTGTCCTGCTCCATCTGCCCCTACAGCAAGCACTGGAGAGCGTAGTAGCTGTTAGAGCTGGCAGTGGCCAGCCGCCAGGACCTCCCGCTGGCTGAACTTAACAGGAACACGGCTGGCAAGGTGGACTGCAAAATGTATCCTGCGCGCACCCAGCCTTATAAGTCTAGAAGATGAAGTCCAGGTTCAACTTTCCTCTATGGGAGCTCTGAGGCTTGCACGACACAACAGACTTATTCCCCTTTGAGGTAAAGAGGCTGGCCTTTTTCCTCCCTATTATTTTTCTGTCTATTCCGGTTGCTACCCACACAGGAAGAGCCTAAAGTCCCAGGTATTTGCCAGATCAGTGAGGTGTCGCCTGTCAACCTAAAGACACTTGCAAAAGGGGCAGAGCAGTTGGTTGTTAGAAACCATCGCTGACAACTGGGGTATGGCTGCATTGACTCCTCAAGACAAAACCTGTCTATTACCTTCCCATCCTAAAGTGGCCCTCGAAGTTTTGGCCTAAGAATTTACAAATAGGAGCAAATTCGCTGGATGAAGACACCTGCTGGCATCTGTGGATATTTCAGTCTTGCACTGTCAAATTCTATAAGAAGGAAGAAAGTCCACTAAATTTTAAGAAAACTTTAAATATGGAAACTTACATTAAACACTTGTGTATTAAAGAGGGATTTTGGCCCTAGCTGGTGTAGCCCCGTGGATTGAGCGCAGGATGAGAAACAAAGGGTCGCTGGTTCGATTCCCAGTCAGAGCACATGTGTGCATTGCAGGCCAGGGTCCTGCAATGTAGGAAGGGGCATTTGAGTGGCAACCACACACTGACGTTTCTCTCCATCTCTTTCTCCTTCCCTTCCCCCATTCTAAAAATAAATAAATAAAATCTTTTTTCTTTAAAAAAAGACAGGTTTTGTTATATTTTAGAAAACAAACCAAAATTTTTTTTATTAGAAGTGGTCTTAGGGATAATTAGCAGTTTCTAGGTTTTTCCCCATCATCCCTGTTGGGTTTCATCAGTAATCTGTCACCAGCCTTCCCATACCTGGAGTACTTTACAATCAGACTGAAGACTCGGCTCCACTCCTAGTCCCACGACTATGATAAAGCCATTCAGACAAGGAGGAGGCACTGCTGTTGTTCGTCTGAAGACTCCACTCTCCCCTACGAAAACATCTCTGCTGCAATGAGAAAGTAGCAATAATTTTTACATGGTAGTAATAATCTATGGCACGCTTCTGCACGAGCACCTTCTACAAGCTTTTCCTTGTGGTATTTTTCAGCACCATAGTATTATGAAAGTTGAAATGAATTCTGCACAGCATCCAATCACTCTCCCTATTGATAAATAAGAACATTGAGGCTTACAGAAATGTAGTGACTTGTCTAAATCACTAAAGCTAGTTAAGGGTGGAATGAGAACTAGGCATCAGTTCTCCTGTGAAGTAGTTTATTCAACTTCCACTGCACCACACATCTTTGCAGTTTTGCTATTTAATAGAGAATAAATTCAAGATTCCTGTTATTTATCCATTCATCTATCTTCTATTTTATTTATATACCAGCTTGCTTTAGAAAGGATATAAGTTGTCTTGCAAAAGTAGATACAATATAGTGAGACTTTAAACATTTAATATATACCCTGGCTGGTGTGGCTAGTGGTTGAGTGCCAGCCTGAAAATCAAAGGGTTGCCGGTTCAATTTCCAGCCTAGGGTTGTGGGCCAGGGCCCCAGTAGGGGGTATATGAAAGGCAACCACGCATTGATGTTTCTCTCCCTCTCTTTCTCCCTCCCTTCCCCTCTCTAAAAAATAAATAAGTAAACATTTAATACATGAAGTGAAAGGGATATGAATTTTGGAAAAATAAGCCAAAGTCACGATTGAGGATAATGAACAAAATGCACATTGTGGGACTTTTATATTGGCTGAAAAAGAAACATGAATGCGAATCTGAGATTTCCACTCTGCAAAGGAAGAAGCATGGATCACATGATCACAGCAGGTAGACCACATAACTGAATCATGGGATACACTGAATTAGAGTAACCATAAAATAAAAATAAGTCAGTTGCAAAAAGAAACAAACTCATAGATACAAAGAATAAACAGATGATTGCCAGAGGGGAGGGACAAGGGATGGATGAAAAAAGTGAAGGGGAATAAGAGGTACAACCTTTCAGTTATAAAATAAATAAGTCATAAGGATGTAAAGCACCGCATATGGAATATCCTTCAAAAATGCCTTACTCAGAGTGGTCTAGGATCTATAGTAATTCTTCTTTTAAGATCATGATATCTCTGTATGGTGATAGATGGATGCTAGACTTATTGTGGTGATCACACTGCAAGGTATAGAAATGTTGAATCACAATGCTGTGTATCTGAAACTAATATACTGCTGTATGGCAACTATACTTTTTAAAAAAGAGCTCAAGAGAGCAGTCAATACTTTCTGACAAAATTGATAAACCATTTTCTTGAAGAAAATGGCACCTCTCCAAAGAAATAAATTGCAGATAAAATCAGCATGGTGCCATAGTTCTTTTCCAACCATATGTTCCGTCAGAATCTAAAAAGGAACTAAGTACAGTCTAAAAAGAAACTAAGTAGAACATTTTGTTCATTTCAGTTTTGCAAAATTATAAATAGATCTTTTGTACCATTATAACTTAAACACAAATATCATAAAACTCTTGCCTTACTATAATTATACCAGTATATTTAAGGATATCGTTTCATGTAAAGTCACTGTCAGTAGTAAAATTGCTGCCCCACAATATCATTTTCCTACTGAGGTTTGAAACTCTGTTATTTTAAGGTGAGAAGTCAGAGGTGTATGGGATATTCTGAAGTTGTAAAGAACATAAAAAGTTCTCAAAAGTTAGTAATTAACCCTGTGGTCATAGATCGCAGTCATCTAAAAATGATACACTTTAGAAAAAAGGTCAAGTGATTTATTTAAACTCTACCTAGTTTCTTTAACCATCTTTTGAATATAGTTTATTATCCCTCCAAAAATGATTAAGATGTCTATAGAAAGGGAAATTCAGCTCAGCTAGATCCTTACTGTTTCTAGGTCAAGCTCACTGCTGCTACGTGGAGGACAGAAGGTTGCCTATTGATTGTGAAATCATCACTGATTTTTCTAAGCAAAAAGCCTTTAACTTTGATCACTCATTAGCTCAACATTATCATTTCACCAGGAGATTGATTCAAGTCAGCCATATTGTTTTTATACTTTTTATATATTAGCATAATACTTAGCACATTAGCAAAGTATTATATATCAATACTTTTTTATGTATTACTGTGGCTTTCCTTGGGATCCAGATTCATACTTTGTTTTTCTTTTATAATTCTGTTTATTTTTTTCTCCTATTTCATTTCAATCAACCAGTTTGGTCAGTCAGGTAAACAAATTTCCTGCCAATAATTTTTTAATGTAAACAAACTTTATTTTATCCACAACACACCCTAAACAAGTGCTTTCTAACCTTAGAAACATCTTGTTGACTCTTTTTTTCAAATTTAATCTTTACTATATTTTTATATTACCTTTTAGTCCCCTTATACCCCCTCCCCCAAGAACTCACCACACTGTTGTCTAATTCCATGAGTCCTTTTTCCCTTTTTCTCCTTCTACTCCTTCTACCCCTAATTCCCCTGCCCCTAGCTGTCAGCCTGCTGTCCATCTATGAGTCTGTCCCCATTTTCCTTGTTAATTCAGTTTGTTCATTAGATTCCACATATGAGTGAAATTATATGGTATTTGTCTTTATCTGACTGGCTTATTTCACTTAGCATAATGTTCTCCAGGTCCATCCATGCTGTCGCAAAGGGTAAAATTTCCTTCTTTTTTTACAGCCAAGTAGTATTCCATTGTGTAAATGTCCCATAGTTGTTTTATCCACTCATCTACTGATGGACACTTGGACTGCTTTCATATCTTGGCGATTGTAAATGACATTGCAATGAACATAGAGGTGCTTATGTTCTTTCAAATTAGAGTTTTGGGTTTCTTTGAATATATTCCTAGAAGTGGGATAGCAGACCCATTTTTAATTTTTTGAGGTATCTCCATACAGCTTTCCACAGTGGCTGCACCAGTCTGCATTCCCACCAAAAGTGCAAAAAATTTCCCCTTTCTCCACATCCTCACCAGCACTTGTTGTTTGTTGATTTATCGATGACGGCCATTCTGACAAACGTGAGATGTGACGCGGACACTGTCCTGCAGTGTCCGCAGCGTTATGGATGAGATGAGACAAATTCATGCAGACTACAGAAGTTCTCTGGAGAAAAAGGGATTACATCAAAAAAGAAGGGTATTTGCAATTGTAAAGGGAAAAGTGGTTGAACTAGTTACCCTCATCCTTGGGAGGTTTAGCATAGATTTTAGGAAGTTACTTTAAAGGTATGCAGTAAACATTTGCTGCCTCAATGCAGGGTGAGGGAGTTTTAGCAAAAAGCAAGTCTCAATGCAGGCCTGATTCTCCATGGAAGAACCTATCCATGGGTGTGGGTCCTGTGTGCCAGAGCTTGCTTTCCACTAGCCTTTCCGAGTGGAAGCTGGGCTACATTTCCCACACTACATAGAACGGTCTCCTATAGAGATGGTATCTCATTGTGGTTTTAATGTGCATCCTCTGATGATTAGTGATGTTGAGCATCTTTTCTGTATGCTCAGTTTGTCTATTGGCCATATGTATGTCCTTTTTGGAGAAGTGTCTATTCAATTCCTTTGCACATTTTTTAATTGGGTTGTTTGTTATTTTCATATTGAGTTTTGTAAGTACTTTGTGAATTTTGGTTATTAACCCCTTATCAGATGTATTGGTCAATGTGTTCTCCCATTCTGTGGGTTGTCTTTTATTTTGTTGATGATATCCTTTGTTATGCAAAAACTTTTTCATTTGATGTAGTACCGTTTGCTTATTTTTTCTTTGGCTTCTCTTGTTCCTGTCAATCATGTTTCCAGTGTTCATGAGATGGACTGCCGTTCAAATGATACTCATATTAGAATCATATATTATAGATCAGATTTAAAAATTCCATTTTTAAGTCAACCATATTGAATTATTGTATCTTTCAAGAGAGATAAAGTACAGGTAAAAGATTTCCTTGTAACCCCAGTTGTCTTCCCAAGATTTCAATCCCCTTCATATTTCCAGTCCATTCTGATAATAGAACTTCTTTCTACATGAATCAGTAGACATGGGAGTTTCAATGGGTTTGTTAATTCTCAGAAGTTTATTCACTACATATCAAATACTTGAGTAAGAAGATGCATCACCTATGGCCTATGCTTTGCCACTTCTGCACCATGTCTCAGGAAATCATCAATAGCCATCACCCTCTTTCTTGAGAGACCAGAGTCATTTTTCCTCCACCTGTTAAATGGCCCTTTTTGTCCCACATGGCACTGGGGACTTCTGCCTAAGCAGCAGTGAAAACACCCTCCTTGAAAAGTATCTTACTCGGAGTGGTATAGAATCTGTAGTAATACTTCTTTTAAGCATCATGTTGTTCTACTTACTGACTTCTTGATGATTCCCTTGATATTGCTTCCCTTTTTTCCAAAAATTGCCTCTTTTCAACATCCTTCTTGGATTATTATTTTTTATTTCTATCTAGCAACTTGTCATTTTACTGAGTTAGAAAGAACAGAGGTAATCCTTAAATCCTTTCACCTTGCACTCAAACAGATGGTCCAGTCAGTTCTCATAGTGCCAGTAATTGGAAAATATTTTGGTCAAGATGTCAAACCACACGGCATATATCCGCATGATATTAGAATAGTAATTTATGTTTCCATACCAACAACTGGGACTCAGATAAACTATAATCTTCTGTGCCTACTCTGTGTACACACACATGCACTTCTCATCCCCAGTCCTTAAGACCCAGAAAATTATTACAAATTTCCACGGCAAACCATCTATTTTTACCACTTATTCTACTGGGGTTGCATAAACTAGGAAGCATTCCATGACATTAAGTCATCCAATCTCTTTCTGATGAATCTCTGCTAATGAGAAAAAATGTGAACAATGTCAGCCTCGCTAGCTCTTTTCTGCAACCACTGAGTACTCAAAGATCGATGAACCAAGTATGTAAAGTCACACAGTCATAGGTCTGCATCCTCTTTACCATGGAAACCTTAAGCCTATAAGTCTACTAACTCCAGAGTATGTCTCATAGGCACATATCTAAACTATAGGTTAGTTGCTCTATTAGACAGCATCCTAGTAAGAAAAGATGCCACACTGAAGCTGAGTAATTTGAAAAGAGTTTATTAAAGGGGCGATTTACAAAGGTGTGGTCCAGGGTTAGGGAAATTTAACAAGGGATAGTGTTGAATCTGAGTTTAGCCACTCAGAGAGCTGTTATATCTTGGTCAGAAGGAGAGGAGGGTAGGAGGAAGGGGCTTGAACTGGGAAGGGGCATTGGTATGGAAAGACATTGGTGAGACAAACTCTGAACCCCAGTAGAGGGAGGCAGCCAGTACTCAGGGAGAGAGCCTGAAAAATACGTGGGCAAACCTTTTCTTCCATCTGTGCTTCCCACTGGCTGAACCCAACCTGAATCCACAGGACAGGGAACCCATGGTCTACATCAGCATCCTGGGGCATGGAGTAGAGTGGAAAAGAGTCAAAAATGGAATTTGAGGGAGCAAATGGAAAATATTCATCAAAGTCATTGCACTTGAAAATGGTAACCATGTGAGGTTACACAGCAGACCTAACAAGACATTTTTCAGTGCAAAACCGAGACAATCTGAGCTCTAGAATGTCATTCTGGAAGCGGAATCCAACAAAGAGTCTCATTGGGATTCAACTTGCACAATCGGTCATCATGCCTTTACATCAATTTCTAAAATAATTTGTCTTTATACCTCCCATGTGGCTTTAGATAGTCACATGCATAGTAAATTCTCAGTAAACTCATGTAGAATCACTGAATAATTTTCCTCTGACGTTCCCTTCTGCTGCTGTTAGCCTTTCATCTTGTATGAGTTCCCGTCTTCATGCAGTGGTATGCCAGATTTGGGCAAATAATACAGAATGACGTATTTTAAAAGTGGTGATCAAGGCAGTGTGATTGCTGTCACTCCCAAGAGAGGCAAGGTCAGCAGAAAATCACCTCTGTCCAATGAATTTATTTAGAAAAGCTTCTGGGAATAGGCTGTAGTTTTACCGTGACATAGTCTCATGGAGTTAAAAATGACATGAATGGAAATGCTCAGCAGAAATTCAGAAACTTTCTCATTTTCACTATAAAAGAAAAATAGTATGACAGCCAGTTTCAAGGGGAAATAGATGCAGGGACATCTTTTTTCTGCCCACAAAGATGAATTGCTTGTAACAATTGCCATTTGAAAATTGTGGTCTCATATTTTAAGCATCCATGTGGTATTTTCAACAGCAGATAAGGCCTGTTCAGATGGATACACATGCTTCACTATTCTACAGAACACACACACACATATGCATATTGCACCCAAGAAAAAGGTTTATTTTTTTTCCTCTAAAATTTGAGTATCTCTGGTGACCTATGGAAAAATATTTGTATCGGGTAGTTCAATGAAGGATTCACATCAGTATGCAGCTGTATTACTTTTTAGGCACAGAAGCAAACCCTTTATGTTCTAGTAGCTAATTAAGATAAAGATTTGCCTGGCATGCAATTTTGCTTCCTTAACATCGTTCGTAGCGAAGTCACTCTGACTTGCAGAGCGTCCTCCATTTTAGTCACTGAGCCGTAAAGTACAAATGAGAGCTGGTAGAAGGATCACAATGTGCATTCTGAATAACTCGCTGCAAAATGCCTCAAACGTGATAGATATTTTAATAAAAATTCGCCCACCAATTCCATTAGTCTGGAGGACTGGAGAAACACAAAGAGAAAATGTGAGTTACACAGCTCCTGTTGTGATGATTTAAAGATATTGTGATGATTTTGAGCGAAATTTAAAACTTTAGGATGTGGTATCTTGCTGTTTTTGAGCCAGAAGAATGTAAAATCTTAAAAGAGAAAACCAATGGATGATAAACTATATTTCTCTACTTCATACTTTGCTCCTAGTGAGTGTAATTCAACTCAGGACCCTATTTGAAAAGCTGATGTATAAAGAAACATACCAAAGGAATTTAAATTGGCTTTATGATACAATTAATATATTTAGTTTTAAAAATAGGGTTTTTTTTCTTTATGTCAACTTTAGCCTTTTTATCAATACCTCCTATGGCATACATTTCTGTTCCACCTTTGTTACATATGTGATGTTAGCATGCTCTGTGAATGAATCTATTTGTTTCTGACCATTTTTTAAAAATTGGTTTTATTTTTTGTTTTTGAGTTTGTTTTTTGGGGGGAAGTTGCATGTATACTAATTTTCTGAGGCTGTCCTAACAAAATACTACAAACTAAATGGCTTAAAAAAATAGAAAATTTTTAAAACAAATTTTTTAAAATTTTTCATTTACAGTTGACATACAATATCATATTAGTTCCAGGTGTATAACCCAGTGATTAGACATTATATAACTTACAATGTAACCATCCAGATAAATCTAGTACCCAACACCATACATAGTTATTAAAATATTATTGACTACACATCCTATGCTGTACTTTACATCCTCATGACCATTCTGTACTATTCTGTCAATCTGTACTTTTTAATCCCTTCAACTTTCCACCCATCTTCCCAACTCCCCTCTTATCTGGCAACCATCGCAATATTCTCTATACCTATGAGTCCATTTCTATTCTGCTTGTTCATTTTTTAGAGTCCACGCATAAGTGAAATCATATGGCATTGTCTTTCTCTGTCTGACCTATAATGGAATATGACTCAGCCACAAAAAAATTAAAATCTTGCCACCTTCAACAACATGGATGACCCTAGAGGGTATTGTGCTGAGTAACCAATAAAAATGCATTGTCTCACAATAAATTCTGGAAGCTAGAAGTCTAAGGTCATGCTGTCTGCAGAGTTGGTTCCTTCTGAGGGCTGTAAAGAACATTTCTCTCTCTGGGTTTCAGGTGGTCTAACAACCCAGCATTCCTTGGCTTATAGATGAATCACCTCCATACTGGCCTTCATCTTCACATAGCATTCTTCCCGTGTGTCTGTGTCCAAATTTCCCCTGTTTATTATGACTTCAATGTGAACTCAGCTAATTACATCTGCAATCACCCTAGTTCCAAATAAGGTCACATTCTGAGATACAAGCAGTTAGTTAGACCCCTTTGTGGGGTCTGAGAATTACTCAGGTTAGGTCTTCCTGGTTGTTATTTTACTAATCTCATTACATTTCACCTCACATGTATGAATCTTGGTATTCATCAACACAATCAAGGGCATCTTCATGTGAATCTCTGGAGCTTTCTCCATGCATTTCTCTTTTCTCTGGCACTCTTCTTTGGAAAATGCAGCAACCTCATTTTTCCAAAACTGGACTTTATCTCCTCAAACCCAGGGGACAAGCATTCTCTACTTGTAATTCCACTCTCTGTGCCATGATCCAGAAAGCACTTCCACACAGACACCAGGTTGTTCCTCCAGATCCCTCCTTTGTTTCCTTGGTCTCAAGGATCACAGTTCTGTGTCTTGTATCTGAAAACCATCACAAATTTTGTCGTGTTCTACTTGTTTACAGCAGAAGGAAAAGTATACATCTATATACTCCATCATGAACACAGCAAACTATGTATTTCGATAAATAATTTTTAATAGATTTTTCTTTCATGATTAGTGTTTTTTAATAGTTTAATAGTTGTTTGTTTTTTCTATTTAATTAAAATCATAAGGATAAACACTTATTCTCCTCTAATATCTTCATTGTTTTATTTCAGCAATTAAAACTGCAATTCATCTGAGCAATACTTTTACTGTATTGTGAGTTAGGGTCAAGATCATTTTTTTCTGAATAAATATCCAAAGAACTTAGTCCATTTATTAAAAACACACACCTTTTATTAGTGAACTACTGTTTTTAAGACATTTTGTACATCATAATTTAGATTATTGTAATGAACCAGATGTTTCTGATGTTATTATAAGTAATATCTTTCTTGAAAGTTTTTTTCTATTAATTCTTTTGCTGGCACATAAATATACAATGTTTATAATCATCAATATAGTGATATTTTTAATTCATTATTTAATAGTTGTAAATTATTTGAGAATTTTCATGTACATAAGTATCTTGTTCTACAAATAATAAAATCTTTTTTCCGAGTCTTCCACAAAATCACACTCTCTCCGGGTTGGGGGCGCAGGCATACAGGTGGGTGCTCTTGGATGCACAGGCTGGGGTGCATACTCTCACCAGGGCTATGCTTGGGTGCTCACAGCCCCTGTGTGGGTGCCTCTCTGTCCTCACTCCCCTCTCTGTGCCCTCCAGTAAACCGGCCTCCCCCGGTGCTGCTCAGTCCTTGTTTGGCCAGGGAGGGAGCGGTTGACCCAGCTCTCTTCCGGGAGCCCTGAGGCAGATCCCGGAGCACTGGGCCTGGAGCTGCAACCTCCCTGGTCCCCGCACTGATCCCTGGGCCCTTATTATCCTGAAGCAGTCTCCTTACCGTCGGGTTTTTCAATGTCCACTACAATTTATGATCTCCTATTTTCATATATGTTGTGATAATGTTGGCTGTTTGCTCTGTTCCTCTGTAGATCAGCTAGGATTTTCTCCCGTGTATAGGGAGAGGTAGACTCTGCTCCCTCCTACCACATCACCATCTTCAGATCCCCGAAATCTTTTTTCCCTCTTCACTGTTCTTACACATCTCTTTGCTTCTTCTTAGCTAGGCACTGAATTAAAATATTGAATAAAAGATGTGTCATCATCTTGTTCTTAACCTTGAGGGAATATATGCAATATTTCACTATAGTATATGGTTTTTCTGGTAAGTTATTTATTGATAGCCTTTGTCAGATTAAAAATTCCTTTCTATCTCTACTTTGTAAGCAGTTTTTATTTGTTTTGTTGTTTGTTTTCATTATAAATGAGTGTTAAATTTAACCAACAGTTTTTTCTGTAACTAACAATATGACCATATGACTTTTACTTTTTAATTCAATAATGTAACAAATATATATTGATCTGATTTTTAAATCTGTATCTACTTGTCTACCTGAAATAAACCACACTAAGTTTTATAAATAAAACTTTCTCATGTCTATTAAAGCTTATTCTCAGACAAGTTGGTTATAAACACGTGTTGGAGTTTTTCTTGAAATGTGTCACAAAAAAAGAGCTTGTGTCATGACATTTCAGACAATTCCTCTGGAAGGGACATTTTCAGGAGAAAAAGGACTGGATAATAGTCACTAGATTGGAGGAAATACAGTGCAATGGCTGGTTAAACATTATAGACTCTTTGTGAGACTGGATAAATGACATCAGACTCTTTCCGAGATTGAACACTGTTAGGAAGAGCTCATAAGTTTATTAATTTCTATTAGAGAATTGTTGGACAATTTCATCAGGAATGGTGATTACCTCCAGAAGGAACATCTAATCACATAAAACCGTAACATTCTTCCAGGTTTTGGACAATTCTTTTTGATGTCGAAAAAGGATCTGTTTGATCAGAGGCGTGGATACATGGAACAGACTGACAGATGTCAGAGGGGGCCAGGGAGGGGGCACTGGATGAAAGGAGGTGGTGAAGGGATTAGTCAACGAACATAGTGCGTAACCCACAGACACAAACAATAGTGCAGTGACGGCCAGAGGGACAGGTGAGGGGGCAGGGGCTGGGTGGAGTAGGCAAAGGGAGGGCAATGGGTACCTCTATCTGAAATAATGTCAACAGTAAGAATAAAGTTAAAAAGAATCTGTTTATTAATTAAGAGGGTCATGAAAAGCTGTGAAACCTGTCCCAGATTCCATGTAGTTGTAGAACAAAAGAACTAGTTCACAGCAGAAGTTTAAAGGGAGAGTGGTGAAAAGACTAAAGATGTTACTTGCTGGCGCCCTGTTGAGTCCTGCTGATCTCTGCACCGTGGCGCACAGCGTTTGATCCACCACTTATATTTCCTGTTATTTGGTGTAAGAAGATCACCATATGTGGATCACATACAGCTATTTAGGTTTTTATTTTAAAATGGCTTATACCAAGAGTAAGGGAGGAAATGAAAGAAGGTGGGTGGCAGGTAGAAAAAAAATGCCTCAATGCTTATAACCAAAAGAATGGCTATATAATCAAGATCCATCAGCAAAACTAATTAATTCCCACCAACCATTAAAATGACTTAGACAGTTTTCATTTACATTAACACTAACCACACATTGTTAAATTAACAAGAAAAAGGCTCACTGCAATACAATATATTCTCATTAAAAATAATGTATGTACAGATAATGTATATAAAATCACAATTATTAATGTGGAAAAATTATGAATTTCTGGAATGGTAGACTATTTTCATTTTCTTTGTTTGATTTTTAATGCCTTTCTTAAATGTTGCCTGCTTTTATAATAGAAAAAATAAATATTATAAGAATCTACTTTGTTGTAGTTAAACATAAATACATCCTTCTCATATTATCTTATAAAAGCCTCTAAAACCCTTTTAAAAAGAAGCTTTCCTCCGTTGAAGCAACTCTTCAACATGCTTTACTGAATATCTGTTAAAAGTCCAGGAAAAGCACTCATTTAATTTGTGTCTGATTTCCTACACTGCCTTATTGAGAGCATATCTTACTGTGTTTTTATTCTGAGCATGCCCGCCACAAGTAGAATACATTACTTCACCATAGCCCGTGGCATTCTTTGGGCAAATCAACTGTCAAGTGACCCCCCAAATGCAATTTGCCTAGTCCTCCTCACAGTTGCTGGAGGTTCTGGAATTATAAAGTCACTGGTCGTTTTCTCTGCAGCCATACTCTGCTACTCCAGGAAGCATTAAAATTCACCTGCACAAAAGGGACAGGCATAAGGATGTAGTGCACCTTGGTGTAATCTAGTTAATGGAAGCAACAGTCCTCAGAGCAGAGTAACAATTAGGGAAGTGCTCGTGTGAATAAATCAGAGTCCCAGGATAAGTTCGGAGAATGCCAAAGCACAGCAGCCAGGTCCCATCCGCAGAAGCCAGGAGTGAGGACAGGGTGCTGGGTGTCATCAGCTTCTTTCATTCTGGCAGAATTGGGATTGGAAAAATTAGTGCTCAGTATTCCAAGCTCTGTGTGTGTCCTATTTGTCTTTATTATGACTGAATATAAGGTCTCAGATAGAAGACAGCTGAGAAAAAGAGATTTTTTTCCCCATTTGCAATGTGAAAATCAATTCCCAATTGTCTGTATTATATCTTTTGTTCATAAATGACATATTAAATTTAGTGGTAATATACCTCCTGACTGTTAGCCATTATTGTTTGCAATAAAATAAATTAACATAAAATTTTCTTTCTAGATATTCCATAACACCTCAACACCATATGCAAATTCTTGTCACCAAATGACAAAATACTTACTGAATATGTTAATGAAACCCCAAATATCCGGCTCTCTAAGGAAAAACATTATATTAAATAAGTAAGTTCCAACTGATTGGCACATCACCCTTTATGTACTTATTTTTCTTTGATAGCTTTTATTTTTTATTTTTATTTTTTTTAGATTTTATTTATTTATCTTCAGAGGGGAAGGGAAGGAGAGAGGGAGAGAAATATCAATGTATGGTTGCTTCCTGTGCATTCCCTGCTGGGAACTGGCCTGCAACCCAGGCATGTGCCCTGACTGGGAATCGAACCATGATCTCTTGGTTCACAGGCCCGCGCTTAACCCACTAAGCTACACCAGCCAGGGCTCTTTGATAGCTTTTAAAAGTGACTGTGTATTTCTCCAACTTTTTAAGCCATCATATGAGATATAATGTAAACATTACTGATATATAGACTAACTTTCATGATGTTCTATAGATGTAGAAATTTAGGCCATTGATTGAATGCATATTGACCCTAGATACCTGTTTTCTTGAGGAAAAAAATTGACTTCATTGTTCCTATTTATTATCTGTAATTTTTTAAAGTACAGAACTACATCTGAATAATCTCCATAGCATGGATAGTTTTCTGCATATGCACACAAAATTTAGAAAATGATCTTTTTGAGTGTTGCCATTAACAATCTTTGTAATATTATAGTCTTCATAATATTCTTTAAATATATGAGGAGAGGGCCACCCCAAAAACTGGAATTATTTTCTGGAGAATGGGCCCCTTGTACTGCAGGCTTCCCCCACTAGATGAGGTTCTGGGAGCCCATCTGCGTCAGTGAACAAGCTGGCATTGTTGTGAGAGGCGTTGTTGTGTTCAGCTTCAGTGAATTTTTTTGAAGACTCTTTCAATGCATTTGCCCATTGCATGATGGGTGATTTACGAGCGCACCTGCCCACACTCATGCTGAACGTTCAGTAGTTTTTGACCAGAAACAGTATGACTCCCATGCCCCACCTCTCTATTTGTCTGATCTCGCCTCAAACAGTTTTTTTGTTTGTTTGTTTCCCTGGATGGAAAAAGTCCTCAAAGGGAAATGTTTTGCTGATATGGAAGAGGTGAAATAAAAAATGGCAGAAGCACTGAAAGGCATGAAAATCAATGAGTTCAGAAACTGTTTTGAACAGTGGAAAAAATGTCTCAATAGGTATATTGCATCAAATAGAGAGTACTTTTAAGGTAAATGAAGTTTAAAGATGTAAGGATAAATACACAATTTTTATAAATAAATTCCAGCTTTGGAGGGCTCCTTGTATTGATCATCAAAAACAATGTACCATAGACTCTTCGTATTAGTTTTATCTCATCTTCTTTCTCACTGTACCTCATCTGTGGATAGCAGGCGAAAGAGAGAAAGGTGTTTGGGCAGAAAAGATGAGGGTAAGTTTTAGGAGCCTTGGGAGGATGGCAGGTTTTGAGAATATCAGCACATGTGCAAAAAAAAAAAAAAAAAAAAGAAAGGAAGGAAGGAAGAGAAAAAATTGATGCAGTGCTTACAAAAAAGAATTCAGTTAGAAGGAAAACTAATTGTGTGGCGCAGAACTCTGGGAAAAGTCTGATAAGAAGATGCCCATCCATGAAAATAGATGAAGAAAATTCTAGAAGTCCTCTTATATAAGTCCTGAGGGAGAGTAATTTTACGAAATCAACAACCATATATTTAATGAAGCTCCACTTTGAAACAGTTCACATTTTCTCCCACTTTTTCATAAAAATGTCCCACAGTTGTTTTCATGTCCCCGAAGACAAAGAGTACTTAGCTGTCTTATAATGTGTATCTCCCACAGTGTGTATCCCGCTGTATGAGAAGTATAAAGGAAATTTTCTGTATTCCCAATGCAGTTTTGTGCTTGCTTGTTTTGATATTTTTACTACTTTTGAATTGGTTATTAAAATGAAAATTCAGTTAGCTGTTCTCTAATCCCTGGAATCTTACAGAAAATTATATGTGGTATATAATTTCTTACTTGGCATATAAATTCATTCTGTGAATAAGGAAAGAACCTGAGCATATAATGTATAATACATTCAACTAAACAACAGAATCCATTTTAAAGGAATCTTTCACAAAAGAGTTGAGGCAAATTCGCCAAGTACTTGACAAGGACTTGACTAGTGTTCGTCCAATAACAACTGAGCACCTACCCCTGCCCATTTTCCAGGCATTATGCAGTGTGCTGGGGACAGGAGGATGATGAGAACACAGGTCCAACATCTCACAGTCCAGAGAAAGCATAGATAAGAAAGCAAGTCATTACTGTAATGGACCGGCATTCTAAGAAGTATACAAGATGCTATGAGAACCTAGAGGGGAAAATGCACCAAGCGATATTTTCATATTAACCAAATCATCAGCTTTAAAGTGACAACATATTTAAAAATTAACACTTTGGAAATTAGACACTCTACTAAAATGAGACACTCTACTAAAACCTAATCTAGGAAAACTATTTTGGTCTTTCTCAACTTGGTTATGCATGTCTTTACAGTGAGATGCAGGTTTTCCTTTTGATTTGGTCTGGGCGATTTCCGTTGTGAGATTTGCTCTCATATTCCTAAATGACACAGCCTGGTCTGCAGTAACATTTAGAAGGACAAGTTGGTGTTTGCTTATTTATGGAAGCAATTAACAGGAAATCAACAGAGATCAAATTAACTTGTCTAAATATTATTTATGCAATATCGCCACAATAAGAAAGCTGTAAAAAACACAGAAAAATCATTTTCCAACTTCTTATGCTTTTTCTTCTTTTACCCATGTGCAGAGCAAGTAGAAAAAGCCATTTTTATGCACAGTCTTCACACAATGTGTAAATGCATCCTTTTCCTTGAAAACACCACTGCCTTATTTCTATGTTTTCTACTTAGTTATGAAAAAAAGGCTATCTTACAGATTTACATGTGTTGTTCTGCTGCCCTAGAGATGCATATTCGCCAAAGAGTAAGGGTTAGAGCACAGTGAGGCAGCCTTAACTCATGGGAAGTCAAAACCAGAAGAAGGCTGCTAACATCAGTTTCATTGGGATTCATAAAGGCAGTCTCCATAGCAACGTCATTTTCACAAGACACAGAAATGCTGCATTTTATTTTTAATGGAAAAGCAGAGGGTCAGATTATCGTTTTTTCCACATCCCGTGTATCCTCTACCCTCACACAGGTCCAACTGCATTCAGAAGGAGCTTTACGAACATAAAAGATGGCTCTGTATGTCGGTGGAATAGCTCTCTGATCTGAGTTTCTTATAGAAATATACAGTGTTAGAGGGTTCGGGATCAATCTGGATGAAACTACTCCTGAAATTAGAAACATATTAGTTGACCCTCACTTTGAGAACTTGGAAGCTAGTTACTTAAACATGATTGTGTAAATCCAACAAAAAACTCTATTGAAGAGTCGAATAAAATCCACTTTCTATGACCATACAGCTTAGAGGTATATTTAGGCTCTTTCTGGTTTTTTTTCCCCAGTTGCTTTGAGGGTTAAGTTTAGAAGGAGAATGGTTATAGTTTTAATAATTTTTCACTCTTAAAAATGTATTCATATTATACCTTCAGGTATTGTTGCTTTTAAATTGCATTGTTTCCTTTGCAAAAGGTAATGGTCCCCTGGTGGGATCACTCGGTTGGTTGGAGTGTCTTCCCCATATGCCAAGGTTGCAGGTTTGATCCCTGGTCAGAGCACATAAAAGAAGCAACCAATGAGTGCATTAAAAAGTGAACAACAAATCAATGTCTCTCTCTCTCTTCCTCGTTTCTCTCTAAATCATTAAATAAAACAATTTTTTAAGATAATGATGAAAGAAGAAATGTAGGGAACAATTAACAATAATTCTTTACTTACTGGGTTATTCAAAGGATTATTCTTAGGAAAAAATATTGATTTTAAATGATCTCCTCTCAGTATTCAAATACTGAATAATATAACATCTCTGGTTTCAATGCTAAACTATATTTTAAGATTATAATTATCTTACAACACTATAAGTACATTTAAAACTTTGGGGGGATTCTAAAATAAATTTTCACCCAGGAGAGTGGATTAACTTCATCATGAATAAATACCTATTTATTCAACAAACTAGAATAAATCTCTTTGGAGCTTCCATGGTCCATTGACTACATTTGCATAATTAGTTGAGGGTTTTTAAACCAATCACTTCATGCATCTGGCAAACCAGAGTGATGTTAAATGAAAATATTTTGCACTACCATTAAACAAGTAACTCTTTTATAATACATTCATTCTATATTACAGATTTATATAATTATTTTGTATCAATTACAGTTATAAAACATAGAAGAAAAAACATGAAATTCAAGATATACTCAATATAGACCTTCACAGTTCCCTTCAACACAATGTGTTTTTCTTTTTGCTATTTGCTTAAAAATGATGGAACTAATGCTGTTAGAAGAAAATTATGAAATTGCTAGAGAAAATGACTTTTATACATTTTCTTCAAATGTACAGTATAAATTACATAGCTTCTAGACAAAAGAGCTTTGTGGGTTAAGGTTTACATTTTCTAAACAGAGACAAATTTACTTGTCGACAAAGAACATTTGGTTGATAGAAAAAACCGAGGGTCAAGAAATAGCCAACTCTAATGAAACAGGGCAAAATTGACAAATGACTCAATAGAAACAGAGCCATTAGAGTACATTAGCTCCTAAAAAACAGGGAGTGGTAAAGATTATAAAAATATGTTAAACAAACATATCAGTATGTCAATATTCTAATTTTGGTGTTATCCTCATTTGAATATGGAAGATTTATATGTAATAATACTAAACAATCAAAAGTCATCATATATTACATATCTTTTTTTAAATATTTTATTTATTTATTTTAGAGAGATGGGGAAGGGAGGGAGAAAGAGAGGGAGTGAAACATCAATGTATGGTTGCCTCTAGCACACCCCATACTGGGGACCTGGCCTGTAACCCAGGCATGTGCCCTGAGTAGGAATCAAACCGGCGATGCTTTGGGTCACAGGCCTGCCCTCAATCCACTGAGCTACACCAACCAGGGCTTTATATATTATATATCTTAATACGTACATTGAATAGATGTAGTCTTCTATTGCTTACTCTGTTGTAGAATAATCCCACCAATATATGATTCCAGAATATTCTGCTAATTTAATAATTCTGTTCTCTTTCCCTTTAATATATGTTTGCTTTTTAAAATCCTCTAAGTATTGTCTTACCTTATATGTCTTTGAATCAAGTAGAAACTTTATTTTTGTATCAAGCAGAAACCTTTTATTATATTCACTTTTCTCTGCTGATATTTCTCACCTTATCCATCTGTTCCGATGTCTGTCATATTTCTAAACAAAAAAGTGCCTTCAGTACCAGCCTAACTGTGGGCCCTCTGGGGAAATTCCTTGGTCTTTCACTTACCGACCTTCCCTCTTAGCTACACCCAGCTTGAAGCAGCTTTCTCTCATCCTGCTTGACATCGTGCATTCCTTCCATCCTTTGAACAGTAATGCAAATCTACGTCTTCTGAAAAACTGCTCCCAAATGACCTCAGCAGAGTGTCCAGCTATGAAGCTTCTATAATTATTGTATTTCTTGGTTTCTCCAGGCCTCGTGCATGCCTCCTCTTTCCACTCATATCGGTAATTCTAGAGGACATGGAGAGTAAATATGCCTTAGCCAGAACATGGTTTCTGACAAATTAAATATATTTGACTCACTTTAGAACTCCCAATATATAGAGTGTTTTCAAATTTCCCCCAAATGACTGAATACTGTGATTTATATGCTATGTATTTTTATAAATGAATTTTACCTTGAAGCTATTGCCAATGAGCAATATGTTTATGCAAATATTATTTCTAGTAAAATTGCATGTTCATGTTTGACTGACACATGAATTATGGATCAAAACCTTGTGTTGGATGTACAATCTATAGATCAACTGTTCTGCCCATTTTTCTCTCATAGAGAAAAAGAGAAAAAACACAAAAACAAGTTTTTTCTTAGACTGTAAATAATGCCAAGAAATGGAGAGGCAGGGAGAAAGAGGGCTCTATTGATGATGTATGTAATTGAGGAAGGAACTTCGGGAACAGAAAAATGCTGGAAGACACCAAAATCCTAACTATTCTGGATGAAGCAATGCAAATAAGTAGATTAGATATATGCCTTAAAGAAATATAAAATACATCTCTCTTAAATGAGAGCTATTAAGTGATATTAAGACATTTAGTTATGATGGTAGCATTCATAAGTATTGCCTTCATGTAGCCATGAGAATCTTCAGGTTATGTAGAACTCCTTGATAAGGGATTTGTGCTGGAATTCAGGGATCTTTAAACATAGATGGGAAGAATACATTTTTATTTTTATAAACTTCTAATTGAATAAATTAGCACTTCTTCAAGTATAAATGTATGCAACAAATCACAATAGTCTTAGCAATACCTATGCTTGAGTCACCAAGAAATTATTGATATTCGTATCACTTTACAATTGTTTCAGGAGCAAAATATCTTTTATGCTCGAAACTAACTTCAAGTTACAACAACTGGCTACGGCTAGAGCATATTATTTCATGGATTACTAAAAAAATCACATATAATATTATTTCAAAATATTGAATGTTATTATTTTGCTCATCTATTTCAATATGGTTGATCTTCTCTAGGATTCATTTTATTTTGTGAACTTAGAAACATACCGAGCAGGGATGCCCCGGGCTCCCCACAGCCAGAGCAGTTCACGGCTCAGCACATGCTGAGAACCCCTGCGCTGAACCTGACTTGCAGAAGTCCGCCTTGTATTCAGCTCCCTTAGAGCAAAAGAATTCAACAGTAGCACACACTCAGGAAATTCACTGTCATATGTTCCTTCAGAAGCCCACCCAATTTTTTTAAGTGAAATCTTTCTACAGTGACATGATTCTGATACTTTCATGGGAACTGAACTGAGTATAATGTGACTACGCCCTACACACAATATGTGCAGCACCTAGTGGTGGTAGGCAGGCCAGGCGCAGCCCCTCTCCGGCCTTGTGGCCCAGAGACACCAGTGGTTGTGTAGCTGTAAAGTGCAAGCATGTCATACCTGGTCATTACAATACAACTTGTGGGTTGCAGACAGCGCTGGAGGTACAATTAGAAACTGTACCTGGAATCCAAATTCTAGAGCTGATCAACATGACTTACTAGATGCAGGTTTGCATCAACATTCAGTAGTTATGTAAATGCGACTTGGGTGGGAGAATGAGCAGCTTGGGAAGCCCCAGCTTAGCATCTTCCAGTCAGGCACCACCTCACCCTGGTCGGGCAGAGCGTCATGACCATACCTTCTCCAACCAAGACCTGGGAAGGCTCAAGGGATCATGATCACTGGACATTCTCCAGAATAATAGCCACCCGTAAACTTTGCTGCAAACTGAACCTTTCAACTTATCAGCCAAGCTTTTAACTTCTATAAAATATGTGTGTCAGAGTTACTGTTTGCACCAAACCTCATCATCTGTTGGACTTTGTGATGTTTTTCTAATTCTCTCACAGTTCTCTTTGGCTATTCTTTGATGTATGGCTTAAATTACATTTTAACCACAGAGGTCAGGAGTTGTGCATAAAATATATCCAAATACATCTTACACTGCAAATAAAGAAATATAGATGCATATTACAATTCTATTTCCTTTGATAAAACATAAACCACCCAGAACAACACTGCCATCTTTTTTATCTTTCTTTTTTGGGGGGTGGGGGTGTGAAGGAAGGCTGTTCATCCAGTAGCTGAAAAAACTTGAATTGGTCAGACTCAATTTAAAGAAACTATTATGTCTCAAGATGAAGTCATTTATTCCTTGGCCCCTAAAATCTCCAAAACAATATATCCCAGAGTCAGGGCATAAGCAACATTTTGCATGGGCATGTAAATATGGAAATTGCCACCTTTACTTCTATCCCCTGCTCTCAGAATCAATATATTCTTGGCATATTAGCTTCTGATTTACACTTGATCTTACAAAAAATAGTTTCCCAGTTGGACGATAACAAGGTCACAATAATCCTTTTTTAGTTTTTTTAATTCCATAAGGCCAGAAGCTTCTAACTTACAGGGGACATGATAAGACCGGTGCATCCCATGAACTGTAGCCCCCACCTTCTTTTTATGTTTTTAACTATAAAATGAGCTGTTTGGTTAAGAGCAATGTTGCATATGTTATCATGATAAAGCTTTTAGATATTCAATAAGTTCAGAAATAGGCATTTATGGCATGATAGAAAGGGATATATCATAAAATCCAAATCCAGAATGAGACCATAAATCAGGGAGGATAAATCATTTCCATCCAAGATGGAAGAGGATCAAAATAATCAACCTGGAGCCTGGAAAATTATTGGTACCCTTGCCCCTTGGTATGTATGGTTCTACATTAAAAGGGATATCCATTAGAAAGCCTTCAAATGCAAGTGGTAGAATGCCCAAATGGTAGGCTTAAAAATGCCCCACCCCCCCCCAAAATATCCAGATCCTAATCTGTAGCACCTGTGAATGTTACCCTATATGGCAAAAAGGGACTTTGAAGATGTGACTAAATTTAGGATCTTAGCATGGGAGATTATTCTGGATTTTCTAGGTGGCCTCAAACTATAACCATCAAGTATTCTTATAAATGTGAGGCAGAGGAAGATGTGGCCTCAAAACAGAAGGCAATGTGAGGAAACAGAGAGATTTGAAGATGCTATGCTGTGGGCTTTGAGGATGGAGGAAGGGGCCACAAGCCAAAGGATGCAAGAAATGCAGCTCTAGAAGCTGGAAGTGAAAAGAAAACTGATTCTTTTCTAGAGCATCTGGAGGAAGTGTGTTTCCCATGTGCCTTGCTTTCAGCCGGGTTGAACTGGTTTTGGAATTCTGACCTCCAGAACTTTAAGAGAATAAATGTTTTTAAAACCACCAAGCTTGTGGTCATTTATTACAGCAGCCATCTGAAATGAATGCACTCAATAAAAAGTGGCTTAAACAACAAAGATTTTTTGTTTCATGTCATAAGAGTTTAGGGTTAATTCAGCCGCTTGAAGGTGTCAAGGGCTCTGAGTCAAATTTTTCTGTGAATCTCTTGTTTATCCTCTCCGGATGGTAAAATGACTGCCACAGTTGAGCTGCGGGCTAGGCTGTGACAATATCCAAAGGAAAAAAGGAAGGGCAAATATTTCTACCCTCGTATATCTCTGTTCTCTCAGGGTGTAACTACTGAATAGGCACCCAACCATAGCGACCACATGGGCTTGGATTTTGTTTCTGAGGATAGCAAGTTGAGCCTGCAATGATCAGATAAGCCTTAGTGAAGGGAATTATGTTACAAAAACAGGCATTCCTGCTGCTTTGGCCTCTTTAACGTCACTGAGCAAGTATCGGGGTTGTTCGAGAGTGAGGCTGACCAGTACTGACGGAGCGGGTCATCTTCTCCACGTGATTGTTCAGAGCTATCGCTCCCAAAAAGGACCTTTGGGGAATATCTTCATCAGGTTGGACTGTTAAGACCAATGACCACAGACCACAAAGCTGAAACAACGAACAATTATTTCTCACAGTTCTGGAAGCTGGAAGTCCAAGATCAAGGAGCCAGCAGATCCCATATCTCCTGAGGGCACTCTTCCTAATCAGCAGATGGCTGTCTTCTTGCTGTGTCCTTACATGGCGGAGAGCAGAGAAAAAGCTAGCTTTCTTCCTCTTCTTATAAGAACACCAGTTCCATCATGAGGGCTCCACCCTCCTGACCTAATTACCTTCCAAAGGCTCACCTCCAAATACCATCCCATGAGGACTTCAAGATATGAATTTGGGGGGAGACATAAAACACTGATAACCAGAGCCATGAGGAGTCACACATAGCACAAGTAACCTCATACTTTCCACCTACCCCAGCATTCTTTGTACTCAATGGCCATATCCCAGACCAACCAGTAAAACCAAGGAAATAACGTTAACCTTTACTTCAGTTTCTTCTTGTAGACAAAATGAATAATTCAGCGTAAGTCTCTGCCTACTTTTCCTTCTCCAGAAAGAATCCCATTTTCCACTGTCTTTCAGAGTCACATCTAGTGAACTTACAACATTGCACATCTACTTAAAGCCAATTTTAGACTTTGAGAGGAACCATCCGTAAACTAGGGCTTTTTTCTTTTTTCTTTTTCCCAGTGAACAGGTCACATGAAACTGCCCAGGAGACTCTGGCTGTGGGTGGTGGGACAGATGGCAGCTGTGCAGCGGGACGTACCCTGGGAGCGAGAACACCTTGTTCCGCTTGTTCCGCTGTGTGCCCTGGATCAGTCAGTGCCGGTCCCGCATCTGTCACCTCCACGTGATGACGCGGTGGTGCTGGGAAGGCCCTGTTCCCTGGACTGGTAGAACAGACCACACCCAGCTCCTGAGGAAAAACGTGGTCCTCTGTTGTTACCCCCAGGGACACGGTCTCACCTTCCAGTTCCCAAGAGCAGTTTCTTGAAAAACAAAATAAAACCAACAAATAAACAAAAACAGCTATTTGACTAAGCAGGTATGGCTGTGCTCAAATATCCTAAAGAAATGGCTTTCAGAAACTGTGACCTCAGCACTTTGTAAGAAATGCATTTTAATTAGTAATCTAGTACAGTACAACACACTAAGATCTTGGACAAAATAAACAGATTTTAATACATGATGTCTTACTATAAGCTATGCACACGGATATTTTCCTTTCTATCCAATTCTCTTTCGTATTTTTTTAATGCTGCTCAAGACCTTTTAAATGGACTTCACAATTCACTAATGGGTCACAACGCACAATTTGAAACACACTGCCCTCAAGGCTTCACAATAATTTTCCTACTGGGATTCGCTACAGGGACCACAGAACAATCCAATCAGCTATAAAAAGTTCAAGCAAAATTGATTCGCCTGGTTCGAAAGGTCCAAATGGCAGAGCTGCTTGCCCGGCAGGACCTGCTGAAGAAGCTTAAGCCCACAGGCTCACCCAGAAAGTGGGTCAGAGCAGCATCCCCAGTGTGATACGCATTGCCATCACAATTAAAGGGGCCTATGAAGCATTTTCCTTCCCTGTAATACAAAGTGCGGCAACCTGTCTCAGTTTTGAGGGGATTTAACTACATGCTTCAGTAGTGGGAATGATATGTTTCAAGTACCACCCAAAGTATAATCAATACTTATCAATAACCACCATGCCTCCACGGAAGATGAAAGATGAATCCCACTCTGAGAAGTTGGAGGATAGCATCGACACAGGAGAAAGCTCTGCCAGACGAAAAAGGGAAGTGGGTGAGGAGTCTGGGTCCCAGGTGGGGTCTGAGGGAAAAGAATGAAGAGAATGTCAGACTTATGCAATGAATGGATTTGCTAAAAACAGCCAGATAAGTGGAGGAACCCCAAAGCTGCAAGATTTTGTCCCCAGTATGTCCTGGGGCTATATTATGACACCTGACATGAGGGTCATGTATGATAATATGCCTTCCAGCCTGGAAATGACTGATTGGCATCTTGAGTTGGAAGAAGATGAAGATTATCAAACTGATTTCTCTTATGTTTGAGGTCATTGTGATAGAAATTCCTAGTTTCACGTGGGCCTAAAGAAGGAAGCAGATGATTGTTCACATGTGGGTCAACTCTCTGGAGTTTCAAAAAAAAATATCCTTCAGGGAGGCAGAAGAATCTGACCCAGGGGTGAACTTTGGATCACTTGCAAGTCATTGAGAAGTAAAGGTAGTGTAGTGATCAGGACTCCACACTGAATCCCCAGTTCCAGGGTGCTGTATCCAGCTAGTGCCTGAAGACTGCCCATGATGCTTCACAAGCAACCAGCAGTCACAAGTCAGAGCTCCAAAAACCAGAAAATAAAGCCCTCGGAGAGGTTCCACGATCCCCAGACATCAGCAAGGGAGGACACACAGGCCACAACATCAGTAGAGCAGCCAACTGTACCACAGCAGACCCCAGAGAGGGTGTCCAGCTAGACAAGAGACCCATAAGTGTCCTGAAGACACCCTAATTCACACATAAATCTGGGTCCTCCCCTTGTCCTCATGGGAACAGGGGAACTCTCTTCTCACTTGGGACATAGGCTGGGGGTCAGAGAAACATGCCTGAAAGGGAGTTTGAATTTTTCTTGCCGTCAAGAACAATCAAAGGTTGTTAGGAATTTTTGATCAATGATGGAAAACAATGCAGTTACTATATTTTATAACATATAAGTTTATAGGCATACATAATTGATTCTACTATAGCTTTGAACTGGATTTAAATTAATAAAAGCAAGTGAAAGCATAGTGTTTGCAATTCAGTTGCACACCACTAAAGGACCTGTGTAAGATGAGCTGCAATGAGTAAGGAAAGATTCATTTTCTTCGAAACACAATGAATATTGTGAATAGATAGAAAACTTCTATCTACTCATTCAACAGACAATGAAATGCAGTCCGGGTGATGTCATTATAAATCATGAAATCCAACGCTGCACTTTACAAATAACAAATGAGGCCAAGAGAATATATAAAGCTTCTTGATCAACATCCCCCACAAAGTTAATAGTGGAGCAAGGACTAGAATCCAATTTAGGACACTGTTTATTCCAAAAATTAACTAACTTCCTTAAACTCTCTTTAATATGTATACAACTTAGATTTGCAATTGGGGCATAAAAGTGGAAGAAAACATCTGTTTATTAAATTTCTACTCACCATATATCAGCTCAAAAGGTGATACAGGAGATAAGAGAAATACTTCAATAACCTACTTCTGCAGTATTCATGTATTATGTATGAGGAAGAAGGATATATAATTGCCATTATAACCTCCAAGAGGGGATTAGAGGCTAAAAGAAAATTTTTCATTAAGAGTTTGTGATACACAACTAAAACATGTTTCAGGGAGGTACATAATTATCTTGACAATGCAAACATTTAGCGACAGGCCTAAAGGCAGAAAGTTATACTAAGGTAATAGATTTTACATGAAATGGAAATTGTTTCATAAATAATAATGTCATGTTTGCAACATATATTGAACCATAATGAGGCATACCAAAGCTCCTTGACTAACACCACAGCTTTAAATGACAGACATGAGTATAAACTCCCATTTGGGCAAACTTCTTAACTTCTTTTCAGACTCAGAAATACAGTCCTGGATCCCAACCCACATCTTTTGTTCTTCAAAAGGGCAATATTCCTACCCACCTCTGGTTCATTCCCTATTTCATTTTCTGCATCCCCTTGAACTCTGCACAGCCTGTCTCCACTTCTCTCCACCCCCTCTAGTGGATGCTGGTTTGACTCATGGCTCTCCCTTCTGCGCAGATGAGCTCCTTCCCCAATACCGAGCGCGTCCTCCCCACTCCCCTTCCATGTGGTTACCCTCCACAGAAGGTCAACGTCACAACCCCTTCCCAGGGTCTGTAGGCATTCAATGACTGTTGGATATAAGGGTATGGAAGCCTAGACCCCTTGGTGCTATTCATATCCACTCTGAAAAGCCACCCAACTCTACCTATTTGTTAAGATGGCGGAGGCCTGGTTATGGTTGCAATACAACTCAGCTTCTTTCTCTGTCTCGTTCTACTTCCTCTACTCTCCCTCATTGTTGATCCCAAGAGCACTCCCCACAGCAGCTTCCTGAATACTAAAGACAGCCTCAGAGTCCGCCTCCAGGTAAACCTGTCCATAACACCCACTCCTGACCCGGAGACCCCAAACTCTGCATGATGCCACCCTTCCCAAGGGGCTGTTTTGCTTCCTCACAGCTACTAAGACTCATATAAACAATTGCCTACAAATAATAAACATAGAATTATATTGATTACATATGGTAAAAAACACATAACATGAAATCTACCACATTAACGAAGTTTTAAATAAGTAGTACAATAGCATTAATGACATAGCATTGTTGTATAACAGACATCTGGAACTTTTTAAAACCCACATGACCCACACTGCACAGCAAAATGCCATTTCCCCTCCCACCAGCCCCTGGCAACCACCATTCTAATTCCTACTTCTGTGAATTTTACTATTTCAGATCTATCATATAAGTGAAGTCATACAATATTTGTCTTTCTGCAATTGGCTTATTTCACTTTGCATAAAGTCCTCCAGAGTCATCCTTATTGCCACATGTGACAAGGGTTTCCTTCTTTTTCAAGGCTGAATTACATTGCATTGTACCTATAGACCACATTTTCTCTATTCATCATCCAACTATAGACATTTAGGTTTTTCCCTCGTCCTGGCTATTTTGAATAGTACTGCAATAAACATGGAAATGTGAATATCTCTTCAAGATCCTGTTTTCAATAATTTTGGGCAAATACCCAGAAGTGCATTTTATTATTGTCTTGTGCATACAGTAACCTTATAGACAGGCCTTAATTTCATACTGTTCAGTTGAAAAATACATAAATGTAATCATTTGGATTACATCTACTATGTCAGCATCATGGCACATTATGCTGTTAGATATCTTAGGAAATCAGGGTAGGGGATATGTTATTTCACAGGGCTGATTTTGTCTTGTCCACGATCAAGAACATGAATAGATCAACTTTTCACACTCTGTGGTTTGTAAATGACCAGCCATGTGTCAAAGCATTCCAGAAAATCCATGACAACTGTCCCCATTTCTGTATTGCTAATCAAATCATAAGACAAAATTTAGTTTTTTTGGACAATGGCATATGGAGCGAGCTGGAAGAGATCAGGTGAGTGGTCTGACACGCCCTTGAGCGTTACTCACGGATTTATGACGCACTTGTACCTGACAGAAAACCATGGCGGTCTTGAGGGGCGTTTAATTTTTTTTTACTACTTTTAATTTTGGTCATATCCTGTGTAACTTGTCTTCATTTTAGACCATTCATGAAGCAGGAAGCATAAGGAACATTGATTTTGAATTAAAGATAATGAGAGGCATACAAAGGATAAAAATCCAAAATCTGTTTTAGGGTAATCTTTACTAGACCATTATTTTTCACCATCACTCAAAAATGATTCCTTCAGTTTAAAAGTCAATGTTAAAAAATAAAACACAGGGTTGGAACACCTCTAATTTGACTTTTTCCTTTTTGCAAATAATGATTACCTAAACTTATAGTAAGTATATTTACAGAGTATGATTGAAACAATTTTAAATAGCTTCTCTTATGTATCTAAAAACAAAACACAAAGTTACAAAAAATATTACAAATAGCAAGATTTTTTAACAGCAAATAATGAAAGCTACTTTTATATATTTTCCATACCATGGTACTTAAAAATGCACACACATTTAACTTCCAAAATAAAATGTAAATTTTTATCATTTACTTTTAAGTCACACTTTTCCTGTATAATTAATTTAAAATGAATTAAGTAGCGGATGTGCCTTATTATTTGAAAAAAGGCTAAACCTTGTTTAATGTGTCTTAAAAACAGCCATAAAAATGTACTATAATTGAACACGCTACATCCATGTGTCTCAGGAGACACTGTTCCCTGGTTGTTCTCAGCAGAGAGAATACATTTAGATAAAACACCAGTGTGACATCCAAAGGTGATTGGAAGACAATTTAAATTTTTACTGCTGTTTTTGAAAAGCATTAAAAGGGACTATATTTTTAACTCTGAGCAAAATGTGCTAAAATCTCTTTATCAGAGACTCTCAGTATCTTACACATCGCAAGCTAGTTGCCCCCGTTGCCCTCTCTCTACACCTGGCTCCCCTTAATTCTTTCCCCCTAAATTTTTGTAGTTGCTTTCATTGTTCTGATCAATGTATATATATATTTTTAATTTGTTTTATTTACTTTTTTAGGTGCAGAAAAATTAAGGAGAAGGAGAGAAACATCAATGTGTGGTTGCCTCTCGCGTGCCCCCCATGGGGGACTTGTCTCGCAACACAGGCATGTGCCCTGACTGAGAATGAAACCAGTGACCCTTTGGTTAGCTGGCCAGCACTCAACCCACTGAGCCACACCTGCCAGGGCTATATTTTTAAGATAATAATAAAATAAAAAGGCAACCTTGGGAGTTGTGCAAGCAATTAAGTACTCTTTTTCATAATGCAGAGGTGGGAAAAAGGCTATGACATTCATATTTGATATTTTTGATATCTACACTTTTATTTTCTTCTAATATTCCTTTTTTAAAAAATGATGTGTAATTTATATTCTATTTTAAGGGTACAGTTTGATGTATTTTGACAAATATATACACCTGTGCGACCAACACCCAAAGTTCAAGCTATGTCGATAATTTCCACTAGTCCAGAAGGTTTCCTTCCCCCCTGTCAGGCAGTTCCCTACAATTAATAGAGCTGACCAGCATGATGATTGCTATCACCATTTTTGTGATTTATTTATGTTTTTCATGGAACAGTATCTTGTTCCTTTTTATTGCCAAGTGGTATTCTGTTGCATGAGTATACTGTTGTCTGTTTATCCATTCCCTTGCTGAGGTACAACGGGTTTTTCCAGTTTGGGCCTCTCCTGCTACTTTGTGCTTACTAATATATTGATCCATGTTTTTACTTAAAACTGCTTTGTTAATTTCATATCCATCATACCAGCCAAAATTTAAATATAACAGTAGCACATTTAGGAAAGATTATGCAGAAACCAGAATGCTTATACTCTGCTGGATGGAATGTAAAATATTATAATCACTTTAGAGAGCGATTTGGCAACATTTAGGAAAGTTGTAGAGGCACGGTTTTTACTTTCCAGTAATTCCACTCCTAGTCACATATTCTAAAGGAACTCTCGAATGTGTACATAAGGAGACATCTACAAAAATGTTTAGAGCAGCGGTTTTTATAAAAACAAAAAAAAAGTCAAAACAGCAAAAATGTGTTGGCAACAGAAGAATGAATAAATTGTGACAAATTGTATATCCTTAAATTGAACATTATATAGCAATAAAAATAACTAAATATGAGCTACTCGTATCTACTTAGATAATTCTTACAAATATAATATTGAGAAAGAAAATAAATTTAAAAGAATGTCATGACACTTTTTATTTAATTATTTAAAGCAATAATAGAATGGCATATATTATGTAGAAATGTATCAAGAAGTATATAGAAATTATAAATAATACATGGAGAATAATAATTACTTCTGCAGAAAATAAAGAGACCTAAAAGACAGGAAGCTTTACCGAATTTTCTTTAAGTTGGGCTGTGGACACGTGTTATGTTGTGTTATGTGGAGATATGTTGTAGTATCTCTTGTGTCTTGTAGTATGTCTGGATATTCAATAATCACACATTTTCTATCATGGCACTAAACCACTCAGAAGTGAACACATGACACAACAGATTTCTAAGGAGATCTTTCAGAAAACGTATTGGAATAAAAAGAGTTTAAGCTAGAATGTTTGGGAGACACGAAGCAGCTTAACTTCCGGATTCTCGATTCTGTGAATCAGCATTGCAGTTAAACATAGTGAGAGAGGGACTGGGTACTATTGAAGAGAATCTGATCTTTTCTCAGGACCAGAGGAGCTGCTCTGACATTTTCAAATTTTCCTTTTCCTTAGTTGTGCTAAAACAATGTTAAAGTAGATCCAAATGCATATGAACGTATAGAGAACTTGGGGACATTGGAATGCTGGCACAGGTCTAACAACTTGCTTGAGGAGAAGAGAGCAATGAAAGCCCTCATTTGTAGCTATGGTCCATTCCAATGGCTGATTCATGCCCTTGGCTTGCCTATGATGCATGCAGAGTTGGGAAGAGACCGCACAACTGGCTGGCATGATGAGATTTGACACTTCACTGTGGGAGATGGGTGTCACAGAACATGGCCCCTAGAAACTAGAGCGGTCTGGCACAGTGGAAGTCACCCACTGTCCAAACTGATAGGTCAAACAAATGCAGAGTTACTTAAAAAATACACTAAAGAAAGGGTAGAAGAGCAGGATCTTGACAGAAAGAGTTAACAGTATTTTCCGTGTTGAACTAAGAGTTCAAGTCTGCAAACTTCCCTGCATTTCAGAAGCTAAGTCCTATCCTACTGGAAAGCAGATCTATTGCCACCAATAAAATGTGCCGATGTCTTGAATAGTCTAAATCAGCATTAGTGCATTATTATCAGAGTGAAATGGTGATATTCTTTACAGAAAGAAGCCAACAAACACAGTTAAAAGTGTTGAGCTGAGAGTAAAAGATACAGAACTGCATGGACTTGGTTACATATGGATAAGAGCACACATAGGTACACTTCTCTTTTCGCAGAACTATAGTGAAAAGAGCCAGGGGTGCACAGCTGTGTGCGATTCCATACGTGAAGCAAGAGTACAACCAGGTGAGAGAAGTTTCGTGAACATTGATTTAGAGGTTTTAGGCCCTCTCGTCCCTCCCTCTCACCACTGAATAGTTGGAAAGGCAGAGACTCTGGTTCTGCCTCCTCCACAGGACTGTGAATCCAACACGTTCATAAATGCTTCCTGAGAGGCATAGGCCAAATTTCCCAGTGCCTCTCTAAGCTCTGCAGACTTCAGGCCTGATTGCGGTTTATTCCTGGAGGCAGATCAAGAAATACTTGTGATAAGATTAAACTCTCAAATAATGTGGGAAATTCTTCAGTTAAATCAGAATTTTTGTTCTGTACCTCATTCCCTTCAGCTCAGCACCTCAGAAACCTGCAGTCATTAAATGATAGTATTTAATATGCAAACTGTTTATTTAACCCTAGAGGAAACTAGAAAAATAATCTAACTTAGACAGTTTCTTTCTTTAAGGTAAAACAACATGGCAGCCTCAACAACGTGATTTTCCTAGTGAGACTTAAGAATATTACTGTATCAGCTTCTTGGTTAAAGATTTAACATCAAATAAAATTTCTAAAATTTTCATTTTGGGAATGTTCAGTACATGGAGTTGGTTTATAGTAAATATCGGTAAATATATAGCTTTAAGAATATTCCCTTTGTTTCCAAAGAGCCATAAAAAAATAAATTTTGCTGCTCTCACTGTTTAATAATAGATTTTTAATTACTGTTTATTTTTTCCTTGGGATTTGAAAGTTTTGTTTTATTTTTTGGGGCTACTTTATGAAGAAATAATATACTCAAGAATTTATTTTTTCAATAATTTATAAACATTCCAGAATTTGTTTCCTATGTTATTCTGGGGTCTCCTCAGCTTTCAAGGCTTTAAGGCATGTGAACAAATAGTAATTCAAGTTACATTATGATTTTCTTCACAGATCTCACACAATTGACTATCAGGTTATTTTCTTAACCCGTCTTTATGCCCTCAACTGAAATGCTTTTAAAAATGTATTTTTTTCATAAATTGAAACTGATACTTAGAAATTTTTGGAGAAAATGGATTTTTTTCCCTACTAGTCTTTTAAAGTATAGACAGTACATAGAAATGTCATCTAGGCTAACCAATAAAAACGTAGCCTTGGTGTAAAAATGCAAATTTTTTGAAAAAAAAGTTCTCCTTTTTTTGATTCATTTAGTTGTTTATCTACAATAAGAAACTTCTGATTCATATAATACCAGCTGCTTGAACCTCGGAGAGGAGCGGTTTCTCTGAGTTCGTCCAGGTTAATGAGATTAGATTGCAATCCACTACCCCCGAGCAATGGACTCAGTCTGAACTTTCAATCAAGATGTATTTATTCTTTGGTAGTCAAAGTTTTTCAGTCTTTTAGACTCCCATTAAAAGAAATTCCATTGCTTCTTTGTATCCTTCTGTATTGTTTTTCTTGATGAAAACAGGAATGTATTTCTTTTGGAGTATAAAAAGTAAATATGCGATGTTCCTCCATAGGCTAATTCTTTAAGCTGATACCGAGTAATGCCTTGGTGGAAGTGAACTGGCAGCGGGTTGAGAACTTTGTAGGTACCTTTCTAGGCATAAGTGAGACAGAAATGAAGGGGGAAGATTGCAGAGGAAAAGGTGAAGAATGGAGACTTATTTCCTCCTCATTCAAAACAGTCCCAGGGCCGCCTGTTTAGAGTGGCAGATTGCGCACGTGCGTTTCTCATGCTGCCTTCAGGAATCTAACCAAAGTGACAGCAAAGAGATAAAAAAGGCGAAAGTCATAATCTCACAGGGATAAAGGGGGAAGTAGAAGAGACAAGAGCAGAAAGGTCAAAACAATTTTAGAAACAGGGAAAAAAGGGAGATGAGTGATAAAGGATTTAGCTGAACAGAGGAAGCTGAAAGCTACCTTCCTAAAAACACCTGTGCTGGCCCCCAGACCTACACAAAAAGCTGAAGAACTGAAGGTGAAGGCAGATGGGGCTCAGCAGAGGAGGAAGGATTGAGAATCCCTATTAGAAACAGTTCAATAACAGATTCTTCCCCTACTAATCTCCCAGAACTGAGTACACTGTTGAGACAAGGAATGAATGTATGATTGAGAATAGCAGGGGCCCTATGTGTAATCATACTCTACCCCCAGGCCTGGACACGAAGGAAAAGGGGAGAGGGGAGTGCCAATTTTATGTCCTTTCCCAGCACCATGTGATGTCATAATGAAGTACTGAGGCCAGTACTGGGGTTAGAGCAGACACCTCTCTTGGGGAGCTCTAACACACCACTCATGTGAGCATATTATTAAAAAATCATTTTTGTTTAGCTTTGAGTTGCATTATGAAATTTTCAGCTTTTTAATTTTTTACACATTTTCTTAATTATGTTTTGCCTTGTGTGTTTGTAATATTAGTTTTAATTCCCTACTCACTTGCTGACCAATAATGGGGAGATATAACCTGAAAGCGGAGTGGGTGCTTAACAATGCAGTAATCACAAAAATGGACATCTGGCGAACACCTCCCTCATACAGTATCAGTTCACTTACATTCATACTGGGTCTCTAAGACTAGCTAATGAGATTCTAGCTATTTTAAAAAATCAATAACAATCAGTAATGATTCTATAAAACAAGACAATCAGTCAGGGTATATTTATTCCAAGAAAATAAAAGGTACATGACTTGAATCCACAGCAAAATACTCACACAAAAACTTACATACGAGGAATGATGTCATCTTAATCAGCTTCATCTCCTGGAACAGGGACAAAACTTACAACAAGTATACAAAATGCTTTAGCCCCAGTCTTTTCATTTATTTGGCAGATTAAAGAAGCACATCCCCCGCACTGTGATATTGCACCAGAGGTTTGGTGTGAGTCTTTATTGTTAAAAAATGCAGGGCACAAAATTTTACAGCATTGGCAGTAATGGTTATTCGTCCCAAGTGGATTTGCATCCGTTTTTGTGATCTGCTGGAAGTGGTTGGCCATCTGCAAATTTCCATAACCTATATTCTCCCAGACATTTCAAAAATGTTTTAAGGAGCTTAACATGCAAAGTTCAGTCTTTTTCTCTCACCATATATTTGACTCCTTTTACCCTCTTCATCCTCCTGAAATGCCCTTGCCTCTATGGTAACCCCCATCCTGTTGATTGTGCCTATGTGTTTGCAGTATACAGGTGATGTATTATTAAATTGCATACCTGAAACTTATGTAATGTTATTAACCAATGTTACCCCAATACCTTTAATTTTTTTTAAATAAAAAATAAGTAAATAAAAATAAGGTCATGGAGGACATAAATATTTGTTATATTACCCACAACGATGTCCTAATTAGTGAAAAACAAAACAAATCTCAAACCAGAAATCATCTCTCCCCTCTCATAGTCTCTCTTTTTCTTTTTATCTTTTTTCCTTTATGTCAGTTGGTGATGTGTTCATATTATGATGGAAATTAACATAACTATCATGTGAGTAGATCAAGCTTTCTATATCTATATTGCCCTCTCTCAAGATATTTTTCAAAGGTTATCTTTAAAGTTATAGGTAATTAAAGGAAAAAGAAAGTATTTTATGAGAAAAGATGCTATAAAATTTTTCACATAAAATAAAGTTAATACTTTTCTTGACATCAGTTTAATGATATGTCAGTGATTTAGAGATTATTTTTCTTGGGTATTCACATAAAATATTAGTTTTAATTTTTTCCTTTTTAGAGTCCCTGTTGTCTTATTATGATGATAAACATATAATACATATTTTTCTGCATATATTTAGGACCTTGCAGATGCAAAGGATTATTTAAAATGGGAATGAAAAGGTACAGTAGGAGGACAAAAACAGTAACCAAGAACAAGAGAAACAAATAGAACACAGTAATAAATAAGATAAATATTAATCTAATTATTATCAATAATCATGTTGAATGTCACTGGTCTGAATGCACTAGTTAAAAGACACAGGTTATCAGAATGGACCAGAAAACACAGCCCTGCTGTATATATTGTGGACAATAAACCCACTTGTCTTAGTTGATTAATGAAGGAATATCTTCTCCCTCAAGAAGAGACCTCCCGCCCTGGCTGGTGTAGCTCAGTGGATTAAGCGCGGGCTGCGAACCAAAGCATCGCAGGTTCGATTCCTAGTCAGGGCACATGCCTGGGTTGCAGGCCAGGTCCCCAGTGGGGACCACATGAGAGGCAACCACACATTGATGTTTCTCTCTCTCTCCTCCCTCCCTTCCCTTCTCTAAAAATAAATAAATAAAATCTTAAAAAAAAAAAAAGAAGAGACCTCCCACCCTCAGAGAGATATGGTCTTTTCCACTGGCCCCGCCAACAGAACAATGACATCTGAGCACGGTGGCCCAGCACAAAGCCAGTCCTCAGCTTCCAGGGCATTCAGTCCTAGAAAACACCCCTGCTGAGAAACAAAAGGTCCACAGCAATGTTCACACACAAACACAAATGTCCTTCCTTTTCTGGTTTATTTCCAGTGTAAGTTAAAAATTATGTCTATGTCTCTTTCCTGAAGTCTTCTTCATCCAGGATCCTCATTCCAGAAAACAGCTGTTCTAGCAAGAATACAGGCAATCTCAAAGTGTAGATGACAGTGTACAAACAGGCTACGTTACAAATAAGGGGTGGGCAGAAAATAGGTTTACCATTGTTTGTGTGGGAAATAATGCAATCATTAACAAGTAATAACACAAGAATAAGTTCTGTTTGGCATACTCACAACTGTTAACCCACATTTGCCCATCCCTGTATATTTACGAAGCAAAACCACATCTCTCAGAGAAGCAACAAAACCTTTAGAGACCTAGCTTTGCCAAAAACTTGTGTACACCAGTTAAAATTACCAGCAACTACATTGTTTCTCAGTTTATAACGTCTGCACTCATGTTTACATACTCAGGAAAGAGCCAGTGAATAAAGGAAGGGATGCTAAAATACAGAATAAGGGATACATGCAGAAAAAATTCCCTTAGAAGGACTATAATTCGGAGACAGAAGGAAATGGAGACAGAACACAAGTGGATGGAATGCCCTTGTACAGACGGCAAAGCTGGTCGAAGCTGGAGACTCACATCTGGGAAAAGGCTCTAAATTAAAACCGAAACCTGTGCTATGAGCTGGGGAACAGATAGGAAAAAAACATTAAATTTCTTTTAAGTACACAATTAACTTCCAGATGGTTAATAAGCAAGCCTCCTCACCTTTGTAAGTCTAAATAAAGGAGAAATATTATTGCACCCTTGCTTCTCACATTAAGAAGAAGAAATAAAAAATGCATGGTCATAGAGAAATGAAAGATGGCAAACTCGCTTTAAATTATATAATATCTTGCTCATAGTCAAAAGGGAATATGTATGAGAAGCCTTGTACGCTTGCTGAATAATTATAGAGCACAGTAGGCAGAAGGCAAGATTTCCTTCTTGTTCGGTTGAATGTCCCACAGTGAAGGCAGGCTCATCATTAGGTCTATGATACAGAACATGGATTGTGTCAGATATGATGCAAGAGAGTCTCCGAGTCCACTAAAGCAGAACATCACCGTGATCACAATGGTGTGAAGGCTGCCTCTTTATTGACAAAATAAGCAATAGTGGGAATATAACTAAAGAGAATGAGTTTTGAAATGCTCTGATCTGATGCTCTGATCCCATTGTTTATTAGTGGTGAATCAGACACCTCTGTAAACTCCTTTAACACATGGTAATAAAAGTGGCACTTCACGCGGTTGCCAGCCTTTTTCTCTCTCTAGCTTTAGTGAGGCAGCACTGGTATGCATCATTGTAAAAGACAGACACACAAAGATAATGCCAGGGAAACCATGAGAAATGCCTGGAGCCGATGGCTAGGGTAAAAGAAGCTTGTCTATGTGGGAGGAAGCACAGAAGCACCACCGGAGTCAGAAACTAGGCAGAAACTGACACAACGCCATACATCCTTCCAGTTGGAGTGCCTCAAGGCTCAGCCCCTGCCTCTCTTTTCTGTACACTTGTACATTCTCACATTCATGGTTTCATCCAGGTCCTTGCCCTTAAATACCATCTTACTCGTTTCTGGCCACTGGCATAGCCTAGTACTGCAAACTAGGTGGGTTAAAATGCAGAGAGTTTTAGTCTTGCAATTCTGGAGGCCAGAAGTCCAAAATCAAGGTGTCAGCAGGGCTATGTTCCCTTTGAGCCTGTAGGATGAAGTCCCTCCTTGCTTCATTCTGGTTTTTGGGAGTTTGCTGACAATCGTTGGCTTTTTTTGGTTTTGATGATGCAGTTGCATCACTCCAATCTCTTTCTCCATCATCACCTGGCGTTCTCCCCTTATGTGTCTATATCTCTGTGTCTCTTCTCTTCTTATAAGGACACCAGTTGATTCAGGCGGAGGGCCTACACCACACCAGCCTGATCTCCTCTTAACTTGACTCTTACCATCTGCAATGACCATAGTTCCAAAAAAGTTACATTCTAAGGTACTGGGCGTTAGGACTGCAACATACCTTTTTTCTTCAGGGGGCACAATTCAAGCTAAAGTACCATTAATGTACTGATAAGTCCCAATTTTACATCTTTAGCATTGATCCTGAGTCATCTAACAGTTGCCTACTTGGCAGATCCATTTGGGCATCTAAACAGGCATCTCAACAAATACAAAACAGCTGTCCCAACCCCCGACTTCCCAACCTTTCCATTCACAGCCTTCTTCATCTCAGTGAATGGGGCTAACATCTGCCTCATTATTCAATTAAAAAATCTAAAATTCATCCATTGCTGCTCCCTTACCCTCATCTCCTGTATATAGGCCATAGACAGCTTTTTCTTATTCTTCTACATTCATGATGGGAACTGAATCATCCATTTCTCTCATCTATTCTGCCACCACTCTGATCCAAATCACAATAGATTACAAAAATAGCTTCCAAAAGTATCTCCCTGCTCTCTTTCTAATCCATTTTCCATACAAGAAGTCAGACAGAAAAAAAACTTTTAAAGATACATCAAATCATGGCACTCCTTTGAAACTCTCAAAAAGTCATTCTATGATCTAAAAAGAATAATGAGGCTTGAGTCTAACACTGCCATTTCATACCACTGACCCTCAGTGTATATTAGCCTCATCACTTGCTATCACTCATTTTAGAAATTCTGTCATTTGAATTTTCTAGAATCCAAATATGAGGCTAGGGGAAGGCTGAGTGCAGGAGGTGGGAGAGGAGAAGGAGAGCATAGCATCTAGCATTTCATGGTTGCAGGGAGACCTGGGGCCCACTCACTTGTATCTACCCACCATACACCAGCCCTTCTGATTTCACTCTTGCTCTCTGTACCACCTTTCATGCTATCTATACCTCCAAGTTCTAAACATTGCAATCTGAGTACCTTTCGCAGATAATTAAGTTAAGGTGACTTTGCCCTCTTCCAGTTCGGGCACTTCTCTTCAACCGATTTTCTAGCTTCCAAAACTCATAACCATCTTTATCTACAGATATCTCCTTACTTATTCTCTTTGACCTTATGAATTGATACACATTTAACCTTCATTTTTTCTATAGCGAAGTTCAGGAGAGAGTAGATGTAGGTAATCAGTCTGCCTGGTTCAGGAGAAGCATCACTAACATTAACTTCATTTCTCTATTCCAATTCTTCTACTATAATAACTGGCAGAAAACCCTTAGATGTGGGTTAAAATAAACACACATTACTTGTACCAGAACAATGAGTGGGTGATAGTTTACAGAAGCGTTTCTCAACCTCAGTACTTTTGACATTGGCACTGGACAGCTCTGTTGGGTGGGGCTGTCCTGGGCATTGTAGTGCATGTAAAAGCATCCAGTTCTGTCTCCAGATATTATCAGACGTCTCCCGTCAGGGTGGGGGACATTTCCCCTGGTGGGGAATCACTAATTTAGAGAGTAAAAAAGAGAAAGTGACAAACATAATAAAGATTCTCTACTGTTGAATTTCACCAACAAAATATGACTTGGAAAGCCTTGCGACAAGACCTGTCAATACTTTTGACCTTGAATTACTGTATGATCTCAAGACAAGCAGGAAATGGCAAGAGCCAAGGTGGATCGGAGGAACTCAGCAGAAGGATCCTTTGGTCCCTGTACAAGTGTTTCACTATTTTCAGAGTTGAGTGTCTTAGTATTTCCTTTCTATCTACCAACTTAACATTATGTATGTCATGTGTAAACTTATACTTGTGACATATTCTTTTAACAACACTTATTTCCCACCCACCACATGCCAAGGACCATTGAGAAGATTGCATGGACGTGCAGTAGTGCATATGATATTTAAGGCTTCAAGCTTTATGGTGTTTATATTCAAGGGGACTATTGCTAGTAACTAGTAAATCTATCAATAAATGAGTTAATTGAGGTGGTGATCAGTGCTATATGGAAAATAAAAGAGGATAATGTGTGAGAAATGAATGGTGGTAGGGGAAGAAGCAAGGAAGGCAAATTAGACTGGGTGGCCAAGGAAGGCCCACTAAATAGGTGGGAGACTCAGAACACAATTAGAGGATATAATTGAAGTTTGACCATGTGTGTTATATGCATGTGTGTATATCTATGAATATGTGTGTATACATGTATATCTGTGTATACATGTTTTTATATATGTGTATACATATGTGCTATGATCTAAATTATTGTGTTCCCATCAACTTCATATTAAAATCCTGACTGCAGAGCATGATGGTATTGAAAGGTGAGGCCTTTGGGGGCACTCAGGTTATAAGGGGAGCACTCATGAATGGGATTAAGCCCTCCTAAAAGAGACCCCACAGAGCCCCCTACCTGCTTCCACCATGTGAAGTTGCAGCAAAAAGGCAGCTGAGTAGGAGGTGGGCTTGCACCAGAGACGGAATTGACCACCTCCTTGATCTTGGACTTCTCAGCCTCCAGAACTGTGAGAAATAAATTTCTGTGGTTTCTAAGTCACCCAGTCCATGGTGTTTTTGTCACAGCAGCCTGAATAGACTTAAAACAGTATGTATACATATATATATTTAACTTTTTCTCTACATCCTTGCTTCTGTTTATTCATAGTTACTCCTTCCTCATTAACGCAGGCCAGCAACTGACCCATTAGAGTTGCCTGTTCTCTCCCAGCCCCACCCTCCTGCATTTGCAGTTCCCACTGTTGCCTGCCTCAGTATTTTGGTATTTCTGTGTTGGAATTCATCTGATGGGCTGAACTTACCTTTTGCTCCAGTAACGCCATAAACTGCTGGCCAGTCTGTGGATTGACTACTGTCGGATCACATGCCCTCTCCTAATCTAATCAAAAAGCCTGTGGCAGGGAAAGGCCCGTGGGTACTACAATACCTGCTGCTGGTGGCCTTGAGCAGGACTGCAGTCAAATCAGCTTCTCTTTAAACGGTCTGGGTAAGCAGGCTTCTTGACTGACATAGCTCCTGAAATCACCAGCGGCTCACTCTTCACCGTGTACTCAAGGTCATTCTACCCTTCAGCTCTGCTATCATTTATGTTCCATTTTTAATTTATTATCCAGAGAAATCCCCGGAAGATATCAGAAAAATCATCCCGGCAGTAACAGAGGTTAAAAGCAAACAGATAAGTATATGCCTTCCTCACACTAGTGTCAGATTGAAACTGCTTTTCCCCAGACAGTGGAACAGACATATTTTAGTTCATATTCTCTAGTGTGAACCATAAACTTATTTATTGAACCAAAAATTATTGCACAGCCATTTAAGCCAAACTACATTTGAAGATCTGGATAAATTATTCGTGAACATAATGATGAAATTCCTGGTGTGGGAGCTTACACAATATTGGGAGCAAGCAGTGGCATTTACCAGGCCTCTGTGACTGCCCGGCACTCTTCACAGTGTTTTTCACATCGTCCACCTACAGAGGCCTGCTTTCCAGGGAAGATGCCACTCTACATTCCCAGACTCTCTTGTCACTAGATCACAGAGATATGACAATGGCTCTTCTAGTCACATGCATTGATAAGAGGTTGAATACAGAAGAAAGTACCATAAAGATGGAAACATAAACAGATTTTGTGTGTGTGTATGAGTGCTGTGGTGTTGCAAAAAGTCACATAGGCCAGAGCAGGATCAGTAATAGGGATGCTTGTAGTAGTATTTGTTGCCCACAATGTGGGGTCCTCAATGAAATGGCCTCGTGGTACAATTTGGGCATTTTCTAGATTTGTGCCATCCAGTATGGTAGCCAATGGCTTTGTACATCTCTTAGACCTCACAATGTGGCTAGTACAACTGAAGAACTAAGTTCTTAAATTAATTTACATTAAAATTTCAAAAGAGCTGCTTCATTCAGTTATTAGAAAACTTTTAAATATATTTGGAACAACATTGGTATGTTTATCTCCTTTTTCAACTGTAAATTTTATGACATCAAAATCCAGATCAGGTTTTTAATAGAATTTAGTAGCCACATGGAGATGGGCCATTACATGTAAAATACACACAGGATTTTGAAGACAATAGAAAAAATAATGCAAATTATCTCAATAATTATTTATGTTGATTATATATTATAATAATACTGTATTGTTGTGGTTATATTAATAATATGATATCTTTTATTTTTCCTTCAAATTTTTTCTGTATAAAGTACCACATTTTCTTAAAGGACCTGATATCTTTCTTTGCCTTTGGAAGTCAGTTGGGTTGGGTTTTTTAAGCACCTGAGTATTTTAAGGTGAAATTCTTTCAAAATGGAGAACCAGGAGGCAAGCCTGCTTAGCCATTCTACTGACAGTATGAGGAGAAGGCTCTCTTTTCTCAAAAGTAGGCTGGAGGAGACTACTCTGACTAACACTGTAGCTTACTATTAACACCTATGGCTATAGCCAGTCTCTCCCAACACTGTGTGCAACAATTGGGCAGGAGTAGTCTCTCTCCATCACCAGATGCCTGTCCCCACCTCCCACCCCTTCTCACCCAGGGCTCTTCTTCATGGAAGCCAGCATCTTCCCATTGCAAGAATCCTCAATTCCATTTTCCAACTCTGCAAACACTGGCCTATATCTGTAGCTTCTTCTTTTAGGACTTAAAGTTCTGTGTATCTGGGACTTCCTCCAGGCTCCAACCATCCTTCCAGTTATTTAGAAATTATGCTGCCCAGAAGAATGTTGAGATTGGGTTGAGAGTGACAGACTCAAGTGATGAAGCTTCTCGAAAACCATGGATTAAATATTTGGATTTTAATCTAAGGGCAACAGGAAGCCACTGAGTTTTAAACAGGTGAGTGAGTGTGATTAAATCTACAGTTTCACAAGAACCGTTCTAGCTTCAGTCTAGACACCATCCCTGGAGGCAAAGAGACTGCTTCCAATGGAGACTCTGAGAGCTGAGACTAGGGCAGAAATAGAGAATAAAATACAAATATGTTTGTGTGGTGGTTGGGTGTACAATTAGTGGAACTTAGTGACAGGTCAGCTGTTAGGGCTGAGAAAGGAGGAAATGGTCAAGTTTCATGTTGGGTCAGATCGATGGTTGGACCTACACTGAGGCACAAATCACACTAGGAGTCTCAAGTTACACTTATTTGGGAGGTGATATATGTTGCCATCTTCTCACCCTCATGAAGCAGTATATTTATAGGGACAAATTCCTAGAAAAGATATGACTAAATTAAACTTTATGTGCATTTGAATTTTGATGCATACTATTACATTGCTCTCCTTAAAAGTTGGTATTTTGGAATGGGTAGGGTTTATCTGTTACACAAAAAATGATGTCTCACTATAAACTTGATTTTTACTTTTTTTCTTTTGGGGGGAGAGTAAGGATGAGCACCTTCTAAATGTTTAGAATAGTAGAAGAAATAGACAAATATATATCTGTTGATATTCCTGCTCAGTTCATATTGGTTGTTTTCTTTACCTTATTCAGTTTGTAAGGTCTTTATATGTTAAAGAGACCAGGCCTCTATCTTATGCATCAAAAATATTATTGCCAGTCAAATGTTTGACTTGTCATACATAGGAAATTTTCATCCTTATGGACTTGAATTGCTCATTTTTTTCTTTTATGGTTTCTGAGATATTTAAATAATGCATAGGAAAACATTCTTTATTCCATCATTATTTAAATGTCATGATCTCACTTTTTATCTAATAATTTCATAATTGCATATTTACACTTAAATGTTTAATTCATATGAAATTGATATTGATGAAAGGAGATAAGACTTCATAGAATCCCACTCATGGTCTAAACATACTTATTATGTAACACATTACTTTAGAATGATACTTTTTAAACCATAAATTAAATTTCTGCACATATCTATTTTTTTATTCTCTATTCTGTCCCATTGAATCTATGTATAATTTTAAAACACTGTTTTAATGATTGTGATGTTATATTTATTACTTGTTAAGGCTTATCCTATTCACTCACTTTTCATAGATATTTTTACATGTTTATTTTCCATGTAAACTTTAAAATCAGAGTAGTTTGAAAAAATTTATATTGGTATTTTTATTGAATTCAGTTTAATACCCAGATTTATAGGTTAATTTACGGAAAATTGGTATTTTCATACTGTTGAATTTTTTCAGTCAAGAGGAGTATCTCTATTTACTTATTTCTGCCTTTTATTCCTTCATGCATGTAACTGAGAACTTTCTGATTTTTAATTTCATAAAAATGGGCTATAGAATTTTTAGTCATTCAAGTCTAGTGAAGAACTTTATAGTTGCTTCGCTTTGATTTTCTATGTATACAAGCATATCATTTGCAAGTGATCATTTTTATTCCAATTTTCATAATTCTGTTTCCTTCCTCTTGTCTAATCACATAGGCCAGTAACGCCATAGCATTGTCAAATCGTAGCAACCATGGTGTACATTTTTGTTTTGTTTTTCCTGACTTTATTGGAAACGCTTTTATCAAATAAACATTTTATCAGCTTTCAAAGAAATACTATATACACTCTGTGTACTTTCTAATTCTCCTGTATTTTCATCACTGGCTTTCCTTGTCCAATACCTTCCGCCTTGAATATATGCCCTTCATTTGTTTAAAGGCAAAAAGTAAGGTCTTCTTCATCTCTTCATGCACTGCTTCAAACAGAAAAAAACTGGAGTGGAGGATAGCGTGAAAAGGAAGCTTGCTAAACTCCATAGCAACAGCCAAAGCAAAGAGTTAGAAGTTCCTCCAGAACAGGGTCATGCCCCCGGGTCACTACAGAAGGAAGAACTGGAGCATGGGGAGGAGTCGGGGCCACCCCCGCCCCGCGCCCGGTGGGGTGCCAACGCAGAGTTGAAATGTGAGCCCCAGTGTCCCAGGCCTTAGTAGCAGCCGCCACACTCCCCACCGCAGCACCACCGGCAGGGACAAAGAGACCTCCGCCCCAGCGGTGCAGGGCAAGGGGCTCCGTTCTCGGGCTGCCAGGCAATGGCCAGGTCTCCGCCAGCTTCCCCTCGCGGGAGTACTGCTGTCTCCATCTGACCGCCCTCTGTCCCCTCCATCCCCTTCCCGTTCCGGGCTCTCCCTTCGCTCCCAGCCAACCCTAGCTCCAGTCTGTCTGTCCGTCTGGCCTGGCGCGCAACCTCCGGCCACCGGCTTGGATGGACGCGCGGAGGCTGCTCAGGGGTCCAGGGGTCTTGCTTCCAAAGTTGGTTCTGCTCTTTATCTACGCAGGTCAGTGACTTAAGGCAGCGGGAGAGGGGAAGGGGACCTGGGGCTGTGCTTGGGTCACACTCTGGGCGACGCGGTTAGAGCCGGACGCACTGGGACTTTAGCGGGAGCGCAAGATTGTATGGTCTAGGCGGCGCAGAAATCCGGGGTCCACTTCCCTGCGGGTTTGTTCTGTTCTTTTCTTTTAACGTGTCCTTTCCACTGATGTTTCCTTCCTTTTTAAAGTTTTCTTTCCTTTAATTTTCTGTTCTTTAATTTTGTTTTCTTTTCCTCTCCACAAAGCAGCGTGAAAGCAAGCCCTAACTCCACCTTTAGGAGATTTTACTCTCTTGAATAGAGGAACATTTATCCAGTATCTGCAACTCAAGAATCAGGGGGTGATTGGAGGTTAAGGGTTGGAAGGAAAACTTTTTTTAAAAAAATCACCTGAAGTCTAGAGATATTGCTGAAGTTTTTAAATAAATTAATGTAGTGATTTTTCCATTTCAGTATTCACTGCCCTCTCCACTCTCGAATTCTGAATATTCCTCTTTCCCTTTGGGAATAAAAACCCATAGACCTTTGCTTTAGAAGATGATCCTCAGGTGTGGTAGCTTGGACAGGTGGATGCTTTGAAGTCAAACCTAAGGTTTTTGAGAGGCGTCAGTTCACTCAGAGTCTAACCTGTGTTTCATGGATTTGGTTAAGCGCTTGTTGGCAGATGATGGGCATCTCATCTCCCTCCTCCTAATTACTCTTAGTGATAATTGCTAATACTTGATGAAGTAAAGTGGCTTTCTTGTTTTGTGATTGACATAGAACCCAATGATACGGCCTTTCATTGTTTATTCATGCATAAAGATAATTACACATGAGTTTCCCATCTGCTTTCTAGTCACAAAACAAGCTAAAAGCAAAAGGTGTTACAAAATATTTTCATTTCTCTAATTTCCTGTAGCAAAAACCATAGGCTAGTACCCATGACCTTATAATACTAAATTTGTGTATAGTACCTTGAATACATATAAAGATACCACACTGAAACAAAGAAGTTCTCCAACAAGATCGGATCATCAAAAGATTTGAATTTATCTTTCAACTTTGCCAGAAGTGAGATACAGTAACTCTTGTGGAAATTTTGAGGCTGCTTATTAAAATGCAAATTAGTGGTTTCTATAAGTTAGTTTAAAGATATTTTCATGTAAGGAAAATGTAGACTTTCCAATGCAAAAATTTATAAAAGTCGGAAAAGCACTTATTTAATGAGGAAACTCCACATTCTAATCTGTTTACACTTATTTATTTTACTTAAATCACACCAGGTTTTCAGAATTCAAGGAACAGAATCAATTGCATTAATCTTAGTTTTATCTCTGTATTAGTTTATCCGAAGCAATGTTAATTCTTTTCAACTCTTCTGTTTATCAAAAGAATACAAAAATAAGAAAATGGGACTCAGTAGATAAAACTGTAATACCCTTACTCAACTACCATTGGAATCAACTTCTTCATAATCAACTGTCTATTCTATTCCCCGTGGTAAACACAAAGCTTCTGATTTGCACACTTTTTCTTCCCTTCGTCCTCTTCTTCCAGGGCTGGGTGCACAACTCCCCAGCTTCAGAAATCCTGCAGAGCTGCTTAGCAGCAAGGTGGGTTGGTTTAGAAAGTTACCTCTCCATTCATTTCTTCTATCCTTCCACATCTCTCCCTGCTGAGCTACAAAGTATGCTGATGCTACTAGGTTGACTTAGTGTCTTTGATAAGAAATGTTTAGCTAATGGGTTCTTTGGTGGTAATTCTTGAACTCCTTATTTCAGAGGCTTTTTCATGCCTGCCATATTCATTCAACTATTTACGGTGTGAGATGTGGTGAGTGATATATAGGACAGAGGCCATGCTGAGTCTTGACTAGGAGACCAGGTGTACCCATTACTCTAATGGGTCATAGGAGAGGTACAATCATGTACTATCGATGTCCAAAGGAGAGGGTCTTATTGCCGGCCAAGGTGTGTAATTACGTTCCATGAACATGGTGTCTGTTTTGCTCAGCATAGTACTTTGAGAGACTAGCTAAAATGCCTTGCCTGTAAGTGAAGTTCAATCAATATTTGCTCAGAAAAACTGAATTAAGGAGGACTTTTAGGAACTAGACCTTTGAAAGACAGGGAGGAAGCATTGGACATAGGAGATGGAGTAGCAAGACATAGTGTGGTCAAAGGCAAAATCCACAAGATACGTCTGTGCAAAGGCAGATAGCTTGGTTGGAACTAAGATTTACAGCCCTTAGGTTGGAACTAAGAATTAAGGATTGAGGTGCAATGGGAAGAACACAGGAAAAATGAGAATAGTTCAGACACCCTGTTAGGTGACTTGTCAGCCTTAATGGGACAAAAATACAAGTAGATGTGCTGCCTGTAACCTGAAGTATTTCTCCCTAAACGAATGCATTAAATTCACGTTCCATTTGTTAAGGAAATAGGAACAAGGTTTCTATACCTGGAGCATGATGTTGCACTGTGGAGTTACTTTTGGAAAGAGAGCCAATGAAGTGTTTACAGTATTATCCAACTCCCAGGGCAGGCTACAAACACAGAACTTGGCCAAGGTTTTGCCTTCATGTCCTCAGCCTGTGCCTTCTGTCCCCTCCCTTTCCTTCCTCTCTTAGCCTTAGCTGTACTGTAGCTTCAAGTTTCTGAGCAAGTATTTGTAGCTTGATGCAGCTTTTCCTGTAGAAAACATTCCTTAAGGTGGGGTGGGGGTGGAGAACCTTCTTCCCGATCATGCCTTTCTTTAAGGTCATTGAAAAAAGTTTGAACTGGATGATTTTCAAAGATACTAACTTGAATATTAGAAACAATACTATTTATTTTCTAAAGACATTCAGATGTTTCATCTTTTTACAAGTGGGAAAACTTCCCTGTATCATTCAAACTCCGGTCTTCATAGAATTAGTCTCGAATACAGTGGAGAAAGCAACTAACATATCCAAACAAGCTTTGAGGTGTGTGTTTGGAGCCTCCGTTTGGAAACACCATGATTGTGAATGTACCTGCCGTGCTATGAAATCTGCCCTTTCAGTCCTTTAATTCTGGGAAGCAGACAAGAGCGCTGGAAAATGCCATAAAAATATGAACAGTGCGTGACATGGTGTCCATGTCTGCTGCAGGCAAAATCCAGCTTCTTGGCTACAAGACTTTAGGCTTGGTTTCCTGTAACACTGGCTCAAAATATTTTGATAACAACATGTCCTTATAACAATAGTAATTGGAGTACAAGAGTAGTAACTGAATCTTTGACATTCATGGAGAGCTTAGTAAGACATCAGTGTCCCGGACATCATGTTAAAAGGCCCCTCATGGAGCTGCTTCCACATTGGTTGTCCTGCTCCCCCAGAATGAGTGGGGGCATCAGCTCTCCCACTACCTTAATGGCTTGTAGTGACTTTTAAGAACACGAAGCAAAACATTCCTGCTAAGCGCTTGAGACAACTCAGCAGTCTAACTAAATGTTTGAATTAATTACCCAGCACGAAAAATGAGAGCAATAAACATGCATTGGGAAAATGATAAAATAATCAGTCTTTAAAAGTTCGATGCACTCTGCAAAAAGCATACTCCATCAATAAATCATTAGACTGTGTTTTTGTCCTCCGAAGTTTCAAGTAAATTTAAGCAGAATTACTGCATCTTTACAAAGGTAGTTATTTTCTTCTCTCATTTCTTCTTACCACGTTCCAGAGGAAGTCATTAAAGTTTGTTAATTTATGAGGTAGACATAAAATTGAGGGAAAGAAAATGTGAACTTTTTTCACTTGTTAGACAAAGGGCATGCATTGTTGATAAAGGTGAATGAACTTTTTGGTCACATCCTTTTGTAAGAAAAAAGTCATCTTGGCAGGGAGGTGATTTAAAATCAAAATTGAAATTTTCCCTTCTAGATAAATCAATTACATGGACATGCAGATGTAAATATAAAATGTACTTTTACAGTGTGACTTGAGCAAAAAAACAAGAGTCTTACATAATTTAGAAAATAGTTGTTATTACCCTCAGAGGTTGAGTTGAAAATGACTCATTTTGTGATTTTCAAACATGCAACTAAAATTTTATCAGACTGTATGTAATATTTTCCTTATCATATACCTGAAACTCACATACCCATTATAATTTATAACACTGACTATAACTAAATGATGTCCTTAATGTGTTAAACATGATTTAAGTGTAATAAGGAAATATTTAAAAGCCAGGGTAATTTTCATTCAACATTTTTGGTATAATTTTCTTTAACCAAAAACATATAGGAAAAAAAGAGAGTAATTTGGTTTTGTTAGCTCCATCATGTCCTTTTTAATCAGAAAATACCTTTCCCCCTCACACAGTGCTGTTTCATAGCTTATTGATTCTTAAATCTGACATTAAACTCTCAATTATTCACAAGTTAATTATCTAGAGAAACTTCTTATTTTCCAAATCAAATGTATTGCCGGGATATGCAGACTCATATGAGTTACCATATGTAGGTGCACTGTGATTATGAAGGTAAAAATGGTCAAGAAAGAAAAGCATGTAATGCATTGTCATGAAAAAATATACATTATTTTAAAATTCTCTCCAGTTGCCATTATTCATGTTAATAACACTTCCGATTAAATGAAATTAATTGAGAATAATACCCAAAGTCAAAAGACTTTATCTTTTAAAAATCATTAAAAGAACTCAATTGACAAAGTGAATGACTAATTAGTTGGATCATTTATTCCTCCTTTCATTGTGTCATTCAATTCTGACCGCCAGTTATGGTGCTAGATGCAGGAGATTCAAAGAAGAATGGTCTTTGTCTTTTCTAGCTTTATGTTTAGTAGGAAAGGAAGACAAGTTCAGATGCTTGTGTATGTTTTAGAATTCTGCCTATTTAAATCAAAAATCGAAATGCACTCAAGAGCAGCTAAGGTATGAATAGAATAACTTTGTGTGAAGCTGTGACTTCAGAACTGTAACTGGATGCACGTTGTGTTTATTTTGCAGACGACTGTCTTGCTCAGTGTGGCAAAGACTGCAGGTCGTACTGCTGCGATGGGACCACGCCCTACTGTTGCTCCTACTACGCCTATATCGGGAATATCCTCTCGTGAGTATTGGTCCAGTTTGGCAATATTGACGCCCTTTCCCATGCCCAGTTATATTTTCAAAGAGTATTAAGTTATAGGTATGGGCAAGAAATTTTAAAATCTCTGCTGGAAATCTCTACTGGAAATACTAAATCCTCATCATTATCCAGTGTGTTGCTTGACAAAATGTGCAAATTAATACACAAAATGCGTTGCCTTGATTAGAAGGGAGTTAAAAGAAATATACTTTTATTGCTTAACTTGTTTTGTAATAATAACAATGTTTTAAGTAGACCTTATTCATGTTATTGATCTTTTTTAACATTGTAAATTATGTTGTCTGCTTTGTTGAAAGATTTATAAGTTCAAATTTGTCATTTAATTATGGCCAGTTTATTTTGCCATCCATATATTTGTCTAACTCATCCAGTACATATCACAGCAAAGAGACATTATGAATAAAAAACAGTGGAGATATGAAATGTCAATTTTCTACGTAATGCATATAAAGCAACTTCAAGAAACAAGTTTAGAGCCCAAGATAGGCTAAGCATCAACAATGTAAAGTAATAACCAGCCACACAAAGCAATGAGACACCGACACTGAGACTGCGTTAAGCATTTCTCCATAACAATCTAAGAATTTATTTTAGAGATGCTCTAGTCAAAGAGAAATGGAGAAGCAGGAGCTGCCTTCAGGGTTGTACTAGTCTGTCTGAAAAGCTTACAACTCTCAGTTCTGCTATGCAGGCCTTCAACGTGAGAAATTAAAGGTAGAGAATTGGGAACATAAGAATTTTCTGAGTCAGAATTACCCATGGCTTTCAGATAGCAACAATAGTCTGGCTTCTGTTCTCCTTGCTTTTTATTTTTCAAGTGAACGTCAGGATGTTTTTGGAGCTGTCCTGTTGTGGCCTTACTCATGCCCTATGAAGGCTTAAGTGGCCCAGGAAAGACTAAGTACTAAAGGGTATTCTTGGAGATGGCTTATAAATCATCCTCCATTTCCTGAGAATAGAAAATCTGGTACAATGTAAATTTTCTAGATTCAGAGTTAAGGCTGATGTTAGAGACTATGTCTGTCTCAATAAGACCAAAAAGAATCAAATTTATGGGTCCCTGGAATACTGTCATGATTATGTAAGAAAGGTCAGGCTGTGATAAAGATGCATGAATGGAACTTGAGAAATCTTTCAAATGCATATCAACTCTAAATAAAGTTAAATTTTTTCCCATGGAAGACTTGGTGGAAAAGAGATGAAGTCTCCTTCTTACTTTAGAGGATAGTCAGAATAATATTTGCAGGAATTAATCTACTCAGAATACCCTACATATGAGTATATAATGATGTTTTACATTTGTATGCCACTTCATACTGGCATGGATGGACCTGGAGAACATGATGCTAAGTGAAATAAGCCAATCAGAGAAAAGACAGATGCCACATGATTTCGTTCATATGTGAAATCTAATGCACAAACTGAACTAACAAGCCAAATAGAGACACTCATAGATAGTGAGCAGGCTCACAGCTATGGTGGGGAGGTTAGGAGGTTGAGGGATTAAGTAAAAAGGAAAAAGGATTCATGGACATGGACAACAGTGTGGTGACTGCAGGGAATAAGAAGAATAAATGGTAATGGAAAATATACAGTAAATTAAAAATTAAATTAAATTAAAATTAAAATTAAAAGTAATTTAAAATACATTATGACTAAGTTCTAATTTTATTTTTGAGTGGTCTCCACGTGCCAGATACTGCTCTTCCAGGTAGATGTGTGAGTGGGCCCCGCAGGTGGTGTAGATTTGAGGAACTGGCACCGGAGTGGTTCTTCATTCTTCGGTCCTCTGGCTTCTGGCCCATTTTCTGGTCCACTCACTGCATCATGGTGTGCTAGGTGACCTTATTTCTCACCTGATAGCTCCCTCCACCCTGGTAAATATATATGTGAGATGTAATTATTTCTTAACCAGAATAAATAAAAAGTAAGTTGACAGATGTGCTCTATATGTTATATTTGCAATCAGCTTCACATTTTCATGGTATCTATTCCAAGTCTTTCACTAATTTCACTACTTAAATGGTTGAGCTGATGTATTTATCTGGGTTATTAAGGCCATTTACATGTAATATTGGGGGAAAATGGGATTTTGCTTTTGGATAAAATAAACACAGATGGCATATTTCAGACAGTTAAAACCAAATTTTCTGTTCAGAAAGGAGACCACTAAGTAAATCCCTTGCTAAACAATTCTTAGGGAAAAAAAGAAGGGGGGCACTTTCAAGTGTTTTCCCCACTGGATAAAGGAGAACACATTTCAGGATTTCCAGTTATTGTTTAAGATTTGAAAAGAGTTCTTAACTCCACCCAAAGCTTTTTTTTAAAAGTTGGGTGTGGGTAGAGAGTTTGAGAGGAAAAAAAAAAACACTCCAAGAATGCTTACAAAGGTTCTTTCATGCACATGTTTTCAAATATCGCTATTTTGGAACTCATAAACTATGCTTCCTCTCCTCCAAGCATCCAGGCACCTCCTTAGTAAAATCATTTTAATCACCTTAACAGAAAATTAAATCTTTGTGGTTATCAGAAAAGTAATAAGAAAGAAAGCAATAAATACAATGGGATATTTTGTCTCCTAAATGAACAACTTTATAAATTGGTTATATTTGGTTTCTATTTTTGTCTGTTTAAAAATAGAAAACATCTTGGCTCTGGTTCAAATGAGCTAAAAAGAGTACAAAATACAAGTTGGGTCATTCTAGACTTCATAAATGGTGAAGCAAGGCACTCTTGGTCCTGGTCGTGGGGTCCTCTCCCCAGTGACCCTCTAAAATGATCAGAGTAGACATGCTTCACCGTTAATCCTATTTATGTCAGGTCTCCTCTCCTTTTTGCGAAGTAACCATTAAGACTTATTTTTTAAGAAATCATAAGATCTAACTTTCGATGTACCTTTTAGTTGAAAATTGTATTTTACTCAGGTCCTTCCTTCACTGATATTTTACCTGAATGTGGGTTAATTTTGATAAATAAATTGAGGTCATTCCCCCCCTTTTCTTTCCTTTTCAGGATAGGAATTTTAAAATTTACTGTGTGTCCAGAAAACTTTAAAAATTAAACTTTTAAAATAGCATATCTACCTTTTTTTTGAGATATAATTGACATATACCATTATATTAGATTCAGGTGTACAGAATAATGATTTGATATTTGTATATATTGCAAAATGATCAGCACAGTAAGTTTACTTAACATAAATCTGTTTAAAATAGCACATTCTACTTTTAATTACTACGATCACAGATTAAGTTTTCAATATAGAAAAACAGCATCATTTTCCAGAACTTAAGAATAATTTTACACAATCAAAAAGTTTCTGGAAACAAATAAACTCACAACAATCCAAAACTTATGGGACACAGAAAAGACAATCCTGAGAGGGAAGTTCATAGCAATATAGGCCTACATAAAAAAGATAGAAACATTTCAAATAAACAACCTAACCCTACACCTATAAGAACTTGAGGAAAAACCTAACCCTACACCTACAAGAACTCGAGAACTCCAGAGCAAATAGAAGGAAGGGAATAACCAAGATCAGAGCAGAATTAAATGACATAAAGACTAAAAGCACAATTCTAAGGATCAGTAAATCTAGGAGCTGGTTCTTTGAAAAGATAAACTAAATCGACAAGCCTTTAAGCAGACCATCAAGAAAAAGAGAGGATCCAAACCCAAATAAACACAATCAGAAATGAAAGAGGAGAGATTACAGCACTCTGTGGTATTTATGACACCACAGAAATACAAAGGATTGTAAGAAATTACTATGAAGAACTATATGCCAAGAAATTTGAAAACCTAGGTGAAATGGACAAATTTCTAGAGAAATAAACCTTGCAAAACTCAATGAAGAAGAAGCAGAAGGCCTGAACAAACCAATAACAGTTGATGACATTGAAGCAGTGATCAAAAAACTGCCAACACACAAAAGCCCTGGACCGGGCAGTTTCACAGGAGAATTTTGCAAAGCATTTAAGGATGAGCTAATCCCTATCCTTTACATACTATTCCAAAAAATCCAAGAAGATGGAAGACTCCCAAACATTTTTTGTGAAGCCAGCATCATCCTAATCCCAAAACCAGATAAAGACATAACAAAGAAAGAAAACCTCAGGTCAATATCGCAGATGAACGTAGATGCTAAAATCCTCAACAAAATATTGGCAAACCGCATCCAGCAATACATTAAAATGATCATACACCATGATCAAGTGGGATTCATCCCAGGGGTGCAAATATGGTATAATATTCACAAATCAATAAACATAAACAAAATGAAAGACAAAATCACATGATCATATCAATAAATGCAGAAAAAGCATTTGATAAGGTACAGCACCCATTTATGATAAAAACACTCAGTGAAGTGGGAACAGAGGGAGCACCCCTCAACCTAATAAAGATATATGAAAGACCTACAGCCAACATCATACTCAATGGACAAAAACTTAGAACTTTCCTACTAAGATCAGGAACAAGACAAGGATGCCCACTTTCACCACTCCTATTCAACATAATACTGGAAGTCCTAGCCATAGCAATCAGACAAGAAAAAGAAATAAAAGGCATCCAAATTGGAAAGGAAAAAGCAAAACTCTCATTGTTTGCAGGTGACATGATAGTGTACATAGAAAATCCTATAGACTCCACCAAAAAACTACTCAACTTAATAAGTGAATTTGGGAAAACAGCGGGATGCAAAGTCAATATTTAGAAATCATAGGTATTTTTGTACACCAACAATGAAATATCAAAAACAGAAATCAAGAAAAAATCCCATTTGATATAGCAGCAAGAAAAATAAAGTACCTAGGAATAAACCTAACCAAGGATGTAAAAGACCTGTACTCAGAAAACTACACAATGCTGAAGAAAGAAATTAAAAAAGACAAAAAAAATTGGAAGCATGTACCATGCTCATGGATTGAAAGAATTAACATCATCAAAATGTCCATACTACCCAAAGCAATTTATAGATTCAATGCAATCCCATTAAAGTGCCAATGACATATCTCACAGATACAGAACAAACATTTCAGAAATTCATATGGAACCATAAACGACCCCAAATAGCTGCAGCAATTATGAGAAAGAAGAACAAAGTAGGAGGGATCACAATACCTGATATCAAACTGTATTACAAGGCCACTGTAATCAAATCAGCTTAGTACTGGTATAAGAACAGACACATAGACCAATGGAACAGAACAGAGAGCACAGAAATAAACCCAAGTCTATATGGTCAATTAATATTTGACAAAGAGGGAAGGAGCAGAAAATGGAGTAAAAATAGCCTCTTCAACAAATGGTGTTGGGTGAGCAGGACAACTACATGCAAAAAAAATGAAACTCGATCACCAACATACACCATACACAAAAATAAATTCAAGGTGGATAAAAGACTTAAATATAAGTCATGACACCATAAAAGTACTAGAGGAAAACACAGGCAGGAAAATCTCAGACATTCCATGCAGCAGTATCTTCACTGATATGTCACCTAAAACAAGGGACATAAAGGAAAGAATAAACAAATGGGACCTCATCAAACTAAAAAGCTTCTGCATGGCTAAAGAAAACAACATTAAAATGAAAAGAGAACCAACTGTATGGGAAAATGTATTTGCCAATGATACCTGAGACAAGGGTTTGATCTCCAAAATAATGAAGAACTCACACGACTCCACACCGGGAAGTCAAACAACCTAATTAAAAAGTGAGCAAAAGACTTGAACAGACACTTCTCCAAGGAGGACACACAGAGGGCCCAGAGACATGTGAAAAGATGCTCAGCATCACTAGCCATCAGAGGGATGCAAATTAAAACCACAATGAGATACCACTTCACACCAGTCAGAATGGCCATCATAAACGAATCAATAAACAAGTGTTGGAGAGGATATGTAGAAAAGGGAACCCGAGTGCACTGTTGGTGGGAATGCAGACTGGTGCAGCCACTGTGGAAAACAGTATGGAATTTCCTCAGAAAACTAAAAATGGAACTTTTTGACCCAGCAATTCCACTTCTGGGATTATATCCTAAGAACCCTGAAACACTAATCCAAAAGAAGCTATGCACCCCAGTGTTCATAGCAGCACAATTTACAGTAGCCAAGTGCTGGAAGCAACCTAAGTGCCCTTCAGTAAATAAATAGATCAAAAAACTGTGGTACATTTACACAATGGAATTCTATGCAGCAGAGAGAAAGAAGGAGCTCCTACCCTTTGCGACAGCATGGATGGAGCTGGAAAGCATTATGCTAAGTGAAATAAGCCAGGTGGTAAGGGACAAATACCATATGATCTCACCTTTAACTGGAACCTAATCAACAAAAGAAAAAAGCAAGCAAAATATAACCAGGGACATTGAAATTAAGAACAATCCGACAGTAACCAGAGGGGAGGTGGGAGGGGATAATGGGGGGAAGGGTTTTCAGGAACAACTATAAAGGACACATGGACAAAACCAAGTGGGGTGGAAGCAAGGGAGGGAGGTGGGTTTGGCTGGGGTCGGGGGGACTTGTGGAGGTAAATGCAGACAACCGTAATTGAGTAACAACTAAAAAAAATAATAACAATAAAAATACAATTAAAAAAGGAATAATTTCACAGAAGTCAGCATATACTATGCAACCACTTATTTACAAACCCATAGTGAATGTCCATAACCATGTCAGGACTGAAGTTGGTCCTGGGATCCAAAGATGAATAAATGATGTACAGTGACCTCTAGGATCTTGTAATCTAATAAGAGCGTGTAGACAAATAATTCTAATTCAATGAACTAATCTATGAAGTGTTATTGGAGGGCTAGGAAAAGGGAAAACAGTACAGTCTGTGTGTGTGAGTGTTTAAAAATGAATGTTTAGAGAAAGCCTCATAAACAGGAAATTTAAACAGAGCTTTGAAGGAACAGTATTTACGTAAATGGACAGTGAAGAAAGATAAGTATATTCCAGACAGAGAGACTCTTGATTTCAAAGGCAAAGTAATAAGAAAGGAAAGGACCAGTTTGTGAAAACCCTTGTTGTTCAGTGTTGCTAGAGGGGTAAGGGTAAATGTTGAATAGCATATTAGAATAGGTTTGGTAAGGCAAAACGTAAGTCCTCACTTTTGCATATTTTTATTGGTAGATTTTATACCTTTATTGGTCATGTCTAACACTCTGAAACAAAATAATTCGCTATTTTTCTAGAAATCAGAGAGCTGGTTTTATGCAGAGAGAACACGTTGTTAGACACCACACTGGGACGAGGTGCGAAGGTGAGGAGGCACCAAATGACGATTATTTTTATTTATTCCATAGAGAAGAGATTTGAAATAAACACTTTGAGTTATTAGGCTGTTTAGAGCCATTTATGGCAGAATATGTGACTTTGGAATTATTTTTTGATTTTTGACATTTTTTTAATCACAAAGTAACTACCTGAAGGTTAAAAGCCTCACTATGCTTGAAAATGATAATAGGGCCAATTCAAGAAATAAATAATTTCTCATCAAACTGATTCTCATTTTACTCAACCACTCTCCCCCATGGAAGATAAACATCTGTGATGAATATTGAAAAAGCTATTTCAATTTTTGCTGCTGATGAAATTGAATTGACAGTCATTAGAGAGAGGATCTACTGTAAAGATGTGGCTTGTACAATAGTCTTTCAAAGTGATAAAATTCAAGGAAATAGAGAGTGAAGTTGAGTGGCTAGTTACTGATAGACCAGTTACTGGAAGCAAAGGTAAGCTGCTGTGTAAGTAAGAGAATAATTGTACAATCCTGAATAAAAACCAGCAACGACTTGGTTGGACATAGTAAGCCAGATGACAAGAGGTAAGATTTAATTCCCTTATTCAAAAATAGATTTTTGCACTTCAGATTTGCATTTGTAAAATGCAGATCTGTCTTGAGATTCATCAGAGAGCCATCTGGCCAGCTCAAAATCCCCACGGGGAAAAATCAAGAAGAAGAACTAATAATGGAGATTCTGGTGGGATTAAGTTTCTTTTCTTCTCGATGAAATGTGAAAGATGTATTGCCTGCAGTTTTGCAAAGACAGCTACTAAATATCACAATTGTGATTTTAGAGTCATGTTATGCATGAAAGGAAAACCGAGTTAAAAGATAAAGGTTTCATATTTTCAAATGGCATTTGCGGTCCTATGCTCATTAAGTAGCTGAGCATTCTGAATAAAACACATGAGGCTATTCAAATACTGACAAAAACATAATGCATTCTGAAAGGTCTTTGGCATTGGTAAAAACATTTAAATTAATTAAATTTAAATTTTCTTAGTACTTAAATATGGATAAACACTTCTGGAACAGTGCATACTAAGTAAATGAAGTTTGTGGGAGTCTTTATTTTTGTTTTAGTAATGATGCAAAGATAAATAACTAATATAATATTAAAATAAATATGAACTTTATTTAAAATTTAACAACTTATTTTTAATATAAGAAGAAAGTCTGTGTTTTTCCTAAGACACACATTTACATTTTATGGGTTATTTTATTAAAGCAAACATGAATATCTAAAACTTTTCTCAGTCAAATCTATATTCTATTCTGTCAGAACTGTCTCTGTAAATTAAAGCTAATGTCATAATCATAATTTGTTTTTAGGAAAGAATAGATGAATTTTTTAAGACACAGTCTTAATAACTTATTTCTATAAATATTTACAGAGATATTCTATATTCTATGCCTGTTACATAGATACAGGCAGGAATCAGGCTTGTTCTTGCCCATGCATTGTGTATAAGCTGCTGCAAGCAGATTACTATAAATAAATAGTTTAATATACTGGAGAAAGACCAAAATGCAGTGAAATCAGGGAAGAGCAGATTTTAGTCCAACTTTAGGTTCTAAGAAGGCTTCTTGAAGAAGCCTACATAATTCTAAGATCAATCCCAAAAGAAAAAGCAGTTGAAAAAATTCATCACTCAAAATTAAAAGAAAAACACTTAGCAAATGAAGAATAGAGAAGAAAATTTTCTAACCTCATAAATATCTCAAAAAAAAAACCCGCCATACCCTACCTCAAACATTATATTTAATGGTCCACTGTTACAACACTTCCCTTCAAAGGCAACTGTAAGACAAGCTGTTGTCTAGTACTGCTTTTCTTCAGCATCCTACTCTCTGGGTCAGTATAACCAACAAGCCAAAGTAAAAAAAGGTAATAAGAACTGGAAAGAAAGAAACTAAATTGTTATTATTTATAAATAATATGACTGCCTATATAGTTCAGACTATAAAAAAATAAGAGAATTCACCAAGACTTCAGCATATAAGATCAGTATAAAAAATTAGTGCATTAGTGTAGGTGTGTACACAAATCTCATTTATATAAAAGAATGTAAGATATCCAGTAAGGAATCTAATAATAATATATGCACAGCATTTATGGAGTATTATAATTATGTAAAAATTCCAAGGGATGAAAGACAGAGCTAAAGAAATGAAGAGATATACCAAATTGTAGATTGGAATATTGTAAGGATGTCAATATTGGGATATGTCAATTCCCCCTGAACTATATATAAATTTAATGTAACTCTAATCAAAACTCACAGAACCTTTATTTTTTTGTTGAGTTTAAAAGAAACCATTGTATGATAATGTATCTTTATAGTAAATCTCAAAACCAGCCATCCTATGTGAAAAAGAACTAGCAGAAAAAAAATGTGCCAAAGATGGTCATATTGGTATAAAGTTAAACTGGTACAGTAATTCTGCGTGTTACTTATGGAAACATGCACATGTGTGAGAGAAGGGCACATGTGAATTTCAGGATGCCCAGGACTGAAGGGTTTCCTGGGGTATAGGACTTCAGTGCCCCTGGGAACAGTCCTGGGCTAATGGGAACAAGTCGGTCACCCCAGGGAGAAGAGCAGGAAGAAGATCTCCAGTTCTAATATTTTATTATTTAAGAATATCAAACATCTGAAGCAAATATAAATTATGAACACATGATCAGTCTGGGTGGTGAGTATGTGGGTGTTTTAGTATTATTATCTGTAATTCTTATGTTTGAAAAATCTTTAAAATTAAAAAAAAGAAGGCAATGAAAACGTTTTATGATGGCTGTCATGGATCCACCTGTTCCGAGACCAATTCCACTGTTTGGGTTTTCCAGCACTCCCAAGCAATGAGCTCAGTTTTGACACTGTCTGCCTGGAGATAGCATCAGATCCCGCGGGTTAAGAGCTTAGTCCTACCAGACTGCCCCACCCCATATCGACTTCAGCCACCAGCTGCAAACCCACGCTATCACCTGTGCTTCTGGCCGACTGGCTATAGATTGGATATTCCCAAGGCCCCTTCTCTTGAGTTTGATTAATTTGCTAAAGCAGCTCATAGAACTCAGAGAGACATTTTAGTTACTAGATACCAGTTTATTATAAAAGATTAAAGCTCAGGAACAACCAGATGGGACAGATGCGCAGGGTAAGATATGGGGGAAGGATGCAAAGCTTCTCTGCCCTCTCCGTGTGCTCCCTTCCTCCCAAATCTCCACATGTTCACCAAACTGGAAGCTCTCTGGACCCCATCTTTTGGGTTTTTATGAAGGCGTCACTACATAGACATGATTGATTAAATCACTGGCCACCGATGATTGAATTTGATCTCTAGCACTTCTTCCCTCCTCAGAGGTCAGGGATAGGGGAGTGAGACTGAAAGTTCCAGCTCCCTAAATCCAGTGGTTGGTTTCCCTGGCAACCAGCCTTTATTCTTAGATACTTTCCAAAGTCACCTCATTAACATAAACTTACATGTGGTTGAAAGATGTTTGTTATGAATATTAAGACACCTGTATTACTCTTATCACTTAGGAGCTTTGTGTCAGACTCAGGGACAAAAGTTAAACATGTATGTTGTACTATAAATATCACAACACCTTCTTAACATACAGATTCTGATTAGGTAGCCTGGGGTGGGACCTCAGATTCTGCATTTTTTTTATTTTTCTTTTCTTTTAATTTTTTATTTTAGATTATTCAGTACAGTTTCTATCCTTTAAAAGATTCTGCATTTTTAACAAACTCCCAGGCCGTGCTGACAGCACCCATCCTCCAAGCACACTTGGTTAGAGAGGGCTGGTGCTGTTTGACAATGTCCTGTACTGGAGGCTGAAGTGGAAGGACAGATTAAGACTGGGAACCGACGGGATGTGGGGCTAAAAAGAGGAGCTAGTCCAAAATAATTCTGACTTTCTTTAGATGAATGGGTAGATTGTGTTCTGGATACTAAAGGGGAATATGCAAGAAAGTTCAGAGAAGGGAATGGACTTTGTTTTTAATATACTGAGTGACAGGGGAGGTGAGAAATAGGCTTTATAGCCTATAGGCCAAATTCAGTGGGCCTTCAATTGGTGGACCGTACCAGTCTGAACTCAGTGGAGAATCTGGAGCATCACACAAAGTCTAGAGGTGCTGTTTTAAAAAGGTGTGTGGGAGTGAATGAGATGTTCTAAAGAGGGGTGTAGGAAAGAGAACAAGCAGCTAATGATGGACTCCAAAGGACTTTCAGGAATACACTATGATTTCTCCCTTCTCTACACTTGATCAGCTTCCTGAAAACTGTTCTATGTCTATTTCCCTTAAAGTGTCCCCATCCTTTCAAAATTCCTTCAGCTGTATGAAAATTAATCTGTCTTTCACTAATCAGCCTGAAGCCATCTCCTATAGTGGTAGGAATAGTAAAGGCCTTTATTTTCTTCTATGTACTTCTTGTGGTTTTTATTATATAGAAGATAGAAGTCCTGGTCTTTTCATTCATTCTGAATTGCATATGTTGCTATAACAAAGAAGTTCATGTGAGGATCCAGCTTCATTTATCCTGATGCCCAAACCAAGGTGTTTGGGGCTACCTTAATTAGACAGAAATCAGAGTTGGGTGTTATAAGAGAAAGTGTGTGTGGTGGTACCAGGGATTATTAGAGTCATGGGAACTACCATTTATTTAATTTTTTTCTGTCCCAGATACTTGAAGTTATATTAGTTTATTAATCTTCAGAATGGCCCTCATGACCTAGGTAGTAATTTTCTTTGGAATTCACAGAGCTACTATGTAATGAGCTGGCATTTAAAACTTCATGTGCGGGACCGCTTTCTGCTACTCCAACGGGTTCCTGAAAATCTCAAGATTTCAGGATGAAAGAATGGAAATTATTTATTGCTTCAAGACCTTAGGAAGTCTGAAACACCATATTTTGGGTTGAGCCTTTTCTCAATATCTGGATTAAATTCTCTCCTATAAGTTGCCATAACATTATCCTTTTTCTGCCATGTGGTTATTTATCACTTGATTCAAGTTCCTATGTTACCTCTCTGCCCTTCCATTCTCTAGACCCTGAGGGGACAGGAAGCCAATTGGACTTGAAGGTACAGGGCCCAGCCTACTGAATGATCCACAATGCATTGATCCAATGCAGGTCAACCTATATTTATGGAAAACCTAACATTTTGTGTGTTCTAAATAAATATGTGCCATGTGGATCTGTACTTGCTTAGAAAAACCTAATTATAATTTGCGTATGTTATTGATTTTCATGGAATTCAAATCAGGTATCATTACAGAGTAAAATGTGTGATTCCTATGGAGTCACTCTTTATAGGATGATGACTTCCTAATCAGATAATCAGATTAGAACTCAAATGCCAATTTGATTATGATGATCTAACCTTTTGTCATATTTCATTGACAAAGCGCATATTTGAATGTGAGCCATCAATGAGGAAGTACAGTGTGCCTGACTCTGGCTATTAAGGCAACAGGTTTCTGTACAACTATTCATTTGCACAACTTCTGAAGATAAAATGTTTCGCCGATAATGTGGAGATGGGAGGAACTATGCACGCGCACAGTGGTGTTTATCCCATCATATTGGGAGAATTCTGGTGAGCAGCTGCTGGCTGGTGCACAACGTGCCTTCCAACTGTAAAATGGCGGGATGAACACGCCCAAGACAAATGACAGTTTCAGAGGGTGATGATAATGTCATGCAGTGAAATAGGACTCCATCTAAAACTGCCATGGGTGATGCCTGCTTAACTCATAATAACCCAGAGACAAACAGACTTTCTAGTGTTGATATTCTTGCTTACAAGAAGAAGGAGAAGAAAAATCTTACGGGTGACAAAAAGAATGCCTTTTTTACGCCTTTGCACAAATCTGACAAAAATGAGAAAAACATGACAAATCACTTCAAACATACTCTGTATGAATTCACACTGCAGAATTCCTGGATCTATGCTGTGCTACATTTTGCAAAAAAAAATGAGTGCTACCTGTGGTGACAAATAACCAACTGTACAGTGTTGATACACCATTTTTTTCCTTTGCAAATACCAGAAATTAAACTAAATCAGTTTCCAAAGTCGTACACAGAGGGCAATATTTAAATTTAAATTTATCAAATAAGTGGTGAAAACTTGACCTTGCAGTTGCAGTCTCGAGTAATACCTATACCTCCATTAAGTAAATGGACTTTGCCCCTTTGCTGGACTTAAACAGGAAACAACTCTTAGTGAGTCTGTTCTTAATTCATAGTAGTTCAGTGATAGTAGGTCGTAGAAGAATTGATAAAAATGGTGAGTTCCTCTTTTGTGCTGTGTGAATTTTATTCTCCTAATATCGCTGTGCCTCAATTTATTGATTTATAATGAGAGAATAGCAGTGACAGGTTACCTACGTCTTGGAGTCAGGCTGAAGGATGTATTTGTACATGAAAGCACTTGGAATGGCTTAGGGAATTTTTCCTGATATTAATGAAAACATTGTGTGATGAAAACATCTGGGCTTTGGAAACAGATGAAACACATGGGGAGCAAAGTGACCCCTCCAAGGTCGTTTGGGGAGCCCATGACTGACCAGCAGAACACTGCTTTGGGTGTGAGGCTCCTTTCCTGGCCCTCCTGGCCAGAGCATGGGCATCTCCCCTCAGGAGAGCACTCTCAGTGTTAGTGAAATACAGGGGCCAGCACCAATAATGCCCCCCTTTTATTACAAAATCTTGTATTACAAACTCATAAGCATGTAATTCTGTAACATAACAATATCACACTCAAGCACACCATATGACAGTTTAGGGGAAATGTTCAAATTAAAGCTATAAATTATTATACTCGTATTACTACCCTACCAACTATGCTCAAACAGGCATTACTTCTGCTGGACCCTGTGCATAATCAGCTTAATCAAATGTGATCGCAGTCTGACAGCTGCGAAGGCAGCTAGTGAAGCACCGTGTCGTGCTGCCCAGCAGTTGTTAAAAGCAAAACATAGCCCCCAAAGTCACGTGGATTAAGTATTACAAATCTGCCGTGTTGCCCTAGGCTGAGCTGTGCATTAGAGAAACTGACCGAAAAATGGAGGAAACAAGTCTAAATAAAAATATATATGCCTGATTTAGGAAACAATCACACACATAATAGGAAATATCAGAAGGCAATGATTTGCTTTGTAAAAAGATTTCTTATACAGAGTTACAGTTAATTCACTATTCCAAATTTATTTTACTCACAACTTTTGAAGTGTACACTGTGCATATGGCTGGTTCGTCTCTGTTGATGACTCGCAGTAATCAATGCACAGCGCAGTGGTCTAACTGCTCGCCATTTCAGCAGAGGGATCCCAATACTCTCTAGACGTGAGCATGACTTTGCATGTAAAAGTCCAGAATTACCCTGATTAGACTTTTTTAAAAAAATGTGTTAGGCAGCAGTTTTCTCAATATATCAAGTGCTTAGAAGACTTACAACCATGAAAAGGGCAATGACTTGCCTCTGATGATGTTGTATACACTCCACATTGGCAACAGTTGCCAGATTGAAAGCATTTTCAGTGATGGCGAATAAAGGCCAGCTGCATGCTGAATAAAATGTCATTGACCATAAAAAGGATCAGCTGAGGTCTATCAAGTCTAAAGTAAAGTTCTTTTTATACAGAGTGTTGGCTTTAAAGAGCCAGCTTCTCTTGCTTTAGATTTTGCACAGTGTTTGCAGTAATTTTTGTTTCATTACTTTTCACTGGATAGGTGGGCCCCAATTTGTGGTAAGACAGAAAGCACACTCCACTCTCTGCCCCCACTGAATGCAACTATAGAATTTGGATGGGATGCACAGAGCAGCTATTTCAGGTATATGGAAAACAAATAATAGCAAGCAGATTGGTGAATAAGACCAAAGTACTACCTAAACTAGCTATGATCTTGCTGGTATTTTCCTCTGTTTGCTCTAGTCTGGATTAAACATAGCCAAAACACATAAATAGGCTTTGGGACGTGGACAGAGAGAATCTCTCCAGTTCTGGCCAAATGAGCAAGGTCTCTTCATGCTCAAAGACAGTGGAGGAAGTACCCAGATATGTTTGTTCTCTTTTGTAGCTCCCAAGTGATCTTTTGGTTGCTGCAACAGTGTCAGTGACAGTGATGGCAACAGGACCTTACAGGGACCCAAAACTCTGAGTACAAGGAAACTTCCTTTCTGATTAGAATGATGTAGTGCCAGGAAGACAGGGTGAAGCTACATTGCTTTTTTCCTTCTTCATCCTCGCACTGTCCAGCCCTGAATATGAGCCCATTTGTCGAAGTGTGCAAAGAGCAGAGTAAATAAAGCCCATCTTTCTGACCAGAGAACTTAAATGGGTTGCCCCAGGGAACCAGAAAATACTGGGTTGGCCAAAGAGTTGGTTAGTTTTTTTTCCATAGATGGCTCTAGTAGCACTCGGTTCTCTTAAACTTCATTTGAAACAACTTTGTTTGATTGTATTGTTACAGTTATGATATCAGCATACATTAAAAAATTTATCAAAATTGGTAAATTATTGTGTAGCCATTTTAATATTGAAGATGGAGGAAAATATGAAACATTTTCAGCCTATTATGCTTTATTACTTCAAGAAACGTAAAAACACAACTGAAATGCAAAAAAAATTTGTGCAGTATATGAAGAAGGTGCTGTGACTGATCAAACATGTGAAGAGTGGTTTGCAAAGTTTCATGCTAGAGATTTCTCATTGGATGATGCTCCACAATCAGGCAGACCAGTTGAAGTTGATAGTGACCCAATCGAGACATTAATTGAGAACAATCAACGTTATACCCTGCAGGAGATAACTGACATGCTCAAAATATGTAAATCAATAAAGTTATTGGTGAAAATGAAAAATATGGGTTTTATTTTGAGGGAAAAACCATATGGACTTTTTGGCCAACCCAATACTAGAGAGATCACCAAGACAGAGGAATTCAAGAAAGTGACCACAGACATTGCTTGTGAACTCCTGGGCTCATCTTGTTCACACATGCATGGATCTGACTCTAAGCAGTACATCACAGAGCTCGATAACTAAATATGGGACAGACAACTACCCAGATCCTACACTGGCAATTGGGTGCTGTGCACATAGGACAGACGCAAACATGACTGCAAAGGCTTTGAAAACGGAACTTACATTAAAGCAATAAACCCCCAAAGTCTGATCGGAACATGTGATCTAAATTGAACTTGGTTGATTGCTTGCTAAAACCAAAATATCAAAATTCCCCATAGTCTTAAACAAAACCCAAAGTCTTACAACATAATATTGAAAGTAAAGAGTAAGAGGAAAGAGGAAAGACTGAGTGAACTTGGAGACAAAGCAATAGAAATTATACAACCTGGAAACAGAAAGAAAATATACTGAGGAAAAAAAGTACAGAGTGTCAGGGACCTCTGGGACAATAACGAAGGTCTAGGATTCATGCCATCCAAGTCCTAGAGGAGAGAAGAAAGAGTGTGGTGCTGAAGCCTTCCCAAGTTTGGTGAAAGACAGAAACTGAAGACTCAAGAATCTTAATAAATTCTAAAAAGGGTAAAATTTAAAAAAATCCATACCCAGACACATCATAATCAAACTACTGAAAAGTAAAGAAAATTCTTGAAAGCCCCCCAAATAACCAACAAATTACGTGTTGAAGAGCTACGGTTTTAGTGATTCCGCACTTCTCATCAGAAACCAGGGAGGCCAGAGAAGTGGTATGTTAAGATTTTGAAAAAAATAATTACCAATTTAGACTTATGTAACCAGCAAAATTACCCTTCAGGAATAATGGGGAAATAAAGATACTGTCAGATTAAGAAAACTAAGAAAACGTTTAGTGAGCAGAACAGACTTGATCTAAGAAGATTACTGATATTGCTGGGAAACAGTGACTAAAGGAAGCAATATTTGAGTCTGGGTTGATCTGACATTAATTTTATCTTCCCACTGTAGCCCACTGTTTTTCTCATGTCAAAAGCCTGGGCTGCATACAGAAAAGCTTCTACTCTCATGGAATTTACAGTCTAGCAAAACAAATGTATACATTGTATTCTTAGATTAAATTTTTTTGAAACAATATCTACATTTTTAGATTTACTCTCAGGCTCTGGATTGTGTCACTACATTTGTTAAGTAAAAAACTAATATATTAAACAGAGCACTCACTAAAAAGTCTTTTAAGGATAATAATTATCACCAAAAGGGGTAAAGCACACTATTTTAACATTATAACAATTCAGGGACTTTTATATAAATATGTTTGTAGAAATATTAACTATATAGTGCTGGGCAAAACTATAATTTGGATAAAATAATACCATAACAAAATATTAAAATAAAAGGATTATTAAAAGAAAGTCTTCAGAAAGAAGGCAAAGAATACCAGAAGGAAACTTGGAATATCAGAAAAGAAGAGTAACAAAATTGGTATGTATCTGGGTAAATGTAACAGATTATATTTCCCCTCAAAATATGTTAGACGGTTGACTATAAAAACGTGTAGTGTTTTCAATGGATGTAGATGTGGTGTCAATATAAAACACAACTATAAGCATCAAGGGTAAGGGAATCTATAAGATGGTGAGGTTAAATATCCCAACTAAAACGGTATAAAAGTGGTTGTAACTGATGATGAAAAATTAAGTGTGTATTCTGTAATCCTTAGAGCATTTCTAAAAAGAAACACACACACCAAAAAAAACCACTAGAAAACCTATAGTTCAACGTATTCCAAAGAAGGCAGGAAAGAGGAATCAATGGAATGAAAAACAGAATACAAATAATAAAATGATAGACCTAGATCCAAACATAAATAATTACATTAACGATCAAACACACCAACTAAAATGAAGGACAGAGAATGGATAAGTTTAACTAACAGAGTTTATCCTATCTACATGATACTCACTTCAACTACAGAGCTATAGGTAGATTTAAAGTATTAGAGGGGAGGAAATGGGAGACTTTGGTCCCAGGGTACAAAGTTTCAATTGTGCAAGATGACCAAGTTCAGGAGAGCTGGTGGATAATGTGACTATGGTTGATAACACTGTATTTACAATTGAAATGTGCTAAGAGGTTAGATCTTAAGTTTTCTCAACAAACACACACACACACAAGAAAAAATTAACCATCATACTTTTCAGACTATAAGATGCACTTTTTTTTACCACATTTTTTGCTTCAAAATATTTTCCTCTATTTTCCTCCTCTAAACCTAGGTGCATCTTAGGGTGTGGACCCCAGACACACCTAAGTTTTAGAGGAGGAAAATAGGGGCAAAAATTTTGAAGCAAAAAATATGGTAAAAAAGTGCATCTTATAGTCTGAAAAATACAGTATGTAAGGTGATAGATATATTACCTTGAGTGTAATGATTATTTACTACAAATCATCAAGTTGTACACCTTAAAGATATATCATTTACATTGTCAATTACGGCTTAATAAACCTGGGGGGAAAGCAATGAGCTATTAAGCCATGACAAGAAAAAAATTGTGAAAGGATGGAAAAAGACATACCATACAAACACTCAGCAGAGAAAAATTAGGGTGTGGCTACCTTAATATAACACAAAGTAAAGTTCAGAGCAGAAAATATCCCAGAGGTAGAAAGTGGTATTGGACAATGAAAAGAGGGTCAATCAACCAGGAAAACATAACAAAAAAATGAGAAATTCAAATTCTTGACATTTGGTTTTTGTAAACAGCAACTAAAGAAACTAATTTTGTTTGTTGAAACTCACTTTACAAGGGAAAAAGAACATTACATGTGTGCTAACTTATGTACAGGGTCAAAAAGTATTTGTATGTTCCCTTTTTTCTTCTCTGTTTTTAATTTGAGCATGTTAGTTAATGCAGATAATGCAAAGGAAGCTTAGATTTACTTTATTCCAATTCTGAACCAATCCAAAACTTGACAACCTCTGGCTTTTTGGTGTGCAAACACCCCAATTAGGAAATGAGAGCTTTTAGGAGATGACCCGCTAGCATGCATTTTTGCAGTGCACCAAAAACCCATTTCAGTGATGATAGAAATATTGATTTAACATACTGGATGGAGACTGAGCTCTGTAGGTGACGTGAAATAAAGACAAACACACACAAGCCCCAGAAAATTGAGTGACAATAATTAAATGTTGTAATGAAAATGACTAAAATAATTAACTTCATTTCAGATTTATTGAGAGAAATTATTTTCTCATGAAATGTGGAAGAGAATTTTGGAAGGGAAATGAATCTACTGTAATATTAAAAACAAGACTGTTCAATCACTAGCAGACTTTCCCAGCTATCTTCATACATTTTAAAAAATTCATTAAACTTTTTAAAAGAATGAGCCTGGATGTTTTCTTCTCATTTAAATATTGATGAGAAGGGAGAGCTCAGACAAAACTGCAAGTCCCAAAATTCATTGCTTCCTGGAATAAAATTCATTTCTAAGGACGAAAGTTCATAAGGGAAAAGAGCTTATCCTGAAATGATTCATTCAAAGCAAGTACAATTTACTCTTTTTTTTTCAGATTATGTTATTAGGAAGACTAACCCACAGGTATTTCAATTAATTGAAAATCTGATTTAAAGAGCTGCAAATATCATAGGTTTTTTTTCCTGTACTGCATCATTTGTTTCAAATAACACTTGTAACCCTTTACTAGCATAGCAGAAAGAAAAAATACATTTATTCATTTTTAAAATAACATTCAAGCTTTTAAATGTCTTGTGATTGTAAGTACTAGACATTAATTATGTGTGTTCAGCTGAAAGCAGAAATCACACAGCATTTATATTAGTTTAAATTAGAGGTTTCTAAACTTTAGTATGCATGAGAACATCTGGGAGTGCTTGCTCAAAAAACATATTTTCCCAGGACCTAATCTAGAAATTCAAGTTCAGTAGATCTAAAATAGGGTCAAGAAACCTACATTTTATTAACCATCTACCAGTAGGAGATTCTGGAACAAATGGCCCTTGGACCACACTAATCTAAGTAAACCATACCAAAAACATTTCATTTTGGACTCTTATTGTCCTGTTTAGTTATCAAATCAAGAGATCTGATTACACTGTCATTTCATGAAGTACAACTTCTTTGCATTTACACAGACTTACACAAAGCCTATTTCAAATTACTATGGTAAATATACTCTGAAGGAGCAAAAATAAAATGCCATGAAGGTTTATTCACATTTGATCAAAGTAATTGAGTAGAGTTCTTGGCATGGTTGAGAACCAGCGGGGTCTCGGTTAAGCCCACGGACAGTCAAATAAACAAAGCTCTTACCTCTACACAAATGGTTGTAATATGCTAATAACGCCAGAATACGTTCCATGGGTGGATACCAGGAATAACTGAGTTAATACTTATGAAACTATTTAAAAGAGCAGCTGGTGCTCAGTAATTATTACCTACCATCTATTCTTTGCCAGTGTATGCTTTCATCACATCAATTATCTCATTCATGATGGGTAACTCAGGGAATGGTACTAGTATAACAGGGAAGTTGTGTTGGTTTAAACATGATTTTTTACATTACATATGTGAAACTGGAGTTCCCACTAAGTTCCTTGTAGTTCTCACTGAGTTCCTTGAGCATCCTTATAACCATTATTTTGAATTCTGTGTCTGATAGATTGCTTGCCTCAATTTCATTTAGCTCTTTTTCGGGGATTCCTCCTTTCCTTTCAATTAGGGGTTATTTCTTTGTCTCCCCATTTTATGTGACTCTTTTTGTTGCTTCTGACTCTCAGGTTGCTCTGCTTTGTCTGCCCCATCTTCATGGGCTGAACTTCTGTGGTAGGAGTTCTGTGGGACTCAGTGGTGAAGTCTCTTTGATCTCCCGATCTGGATGCTCCGGGATTGTCCTTTATTCAGTTTATGTGGGCTCTCTTGCTGAACTTGGGCTTCGATTACTGATGGCCCATTCATTGTTGGGTTCTCCCCTCTAGCTGGCTGACTGGGAGTCACATCCTCCACCGTGTTCCTGTGCTGTCCTGCAGGTGCTGGCTAATAAAGCAGTACTACCCAGAAAACCAAACTCACGCCAGCTAAAATACCCCCACCACATCAGCAATACCAACAATTCAGCAAAGGTTAATAAAGGTGGAGAGAGACTGAGAATATTACAAGATTGGAAAAAGGGAATATGAGATGGCTAAAGGAGATAAAAATGATTTTGAGTGGGAAGAGGGAGGAGAAATTATAAGAGTAGGGAATAGTAATAAGGCAAAGAAAGAGAGAAAATAAAATTTTAAATGTAAGTAAAACAAGGAAGGGAACGGCAAAATGGAGTAGGAAAAGGAAAGGGTATAATATGAGATTTGAAATTAAGTTTAAAAAGGAGTGAAGCAAAGGGAATAAAATTGCAGAAAAACCAGAACAGGGTCAATAACAATGATTGCTGGAAAAAAGATTAATAAAGGTAGAAAGAGAATAAGAATATTATGTGCAAGAGAAAAGAGAATATGAGATGTCTACAGTAAGGAAAAGTGATTTTGAGAGGATAGAAGGAGAAATAATGAGAGTGAGGAACAGAATCCAGGGTAAGAAAGGGGAAAAAAATAAAGTTCCAAATTCAAATAAGTATAGGCAGGAGGAAGGCAAAATGGAGTAAGACTAGGGAAGGGTACAATGTGAGATTTGAAATAAAAATAAAATTAAAATAATATAAAAACTGAATAAAAAGAATAAGAAATAAAAGACAAAGAATAGTGAATTAGTTAGAACACAGTTGACACCAAAAAGTCTTAAAAAGCTATGTGAAAAAAAATAATGCAAATTCTGAAGAGGAATGAGGTGGAATTTGTCTCATCAGAGTTTGGTGTTTGCCTTCTGTCTTCTTTCTGGGTCCGCCTGTGGTTTTTTATCAGTTTAAGGTCCCTGGGTGGGCTGTCCAACATCTGGCAGCACCACCTGTATCACCTTCACCTGCCTCTGGAGGGGGCTTCTATCGTGATCCAGAGGGTGGGACCTCTGGAACTCTCCTGGGAGGCACTGTTCAGTCTTCTGGGAAATTTGTGAGTGTGTTCCCCCTGCCCCTGCACCACCCGTCTTAGTCTGTCCCTGTTTATTTTCAATTGCATGTAATTTCTGCTGAATTAGCTGTCCTTTTAGAAGGAGGGGCCAATCTGTGTAAAAGGGTCAGCTCTTTCTTGATTGGTGCTGAGGGCAGCTCTGTGTGAAAGCTGAGGCTGGGTGGGGTTCTGAATCTCCCTTACCGCCCCAATTTCTGATCTCCCAGCTTTGCTGGCCTCAGTGGAATAGGTCCCTGGGAACCAGTGTATTTTGTCTCCCTGAGAAAAGTTCAAAATGGGCTCTTTAGGCATTTCTCTATCTCTTTCTCTTGCAGATATGCATCCTGCAGGGGGTTCTTGAGTCTCTCCTGCTTGCTATCCTGCAGGAGGCGGGGGCTGGGTGTGTTAAGCCCTTCCTGGAGATTCAGTCTCCCCTAGGGAAGGTGGATCTGTCTGGCTGTAAATAATCTCAGTTGCTCCTTCCTGCCTGTCCAGCACCCAGCCCACCACCCTAGTAGCAGGCACAGTCCCGAGCTCTCCACTCTGTGCAGCCTCCAGCCTGCTAACTGTTCCGAGCTGGCGCTGAGAAATCCCCTTGCTGTGCACCTTTCTGATTTCTCTGTGCAGCTGCACTGAGTGGGAGCCAACTGCACCCCCAGTCCTTTCCCCTCGCCATCTGGGCAGCTGTGCATGGGGTCTCTGCCGGCATGCCTCAGTTCCCCTTTTAAAAAGTCTCTCTGGACATTCCCACTGCACCACTGAGTCACTGTCCAGATTTCCTCACACGCCACATCTCCAAAAAGCCAGAAGTCTCTCACAGTCATGGCTGCCCGCATCCTGTCTCCACCGCACCACATGCAGACAGAATCCCCCTTTCTCTGTGGCGCTCTCCAGGTTGACACATGCAGCTGCCACTATGGGTATGCTGCTCGCTGCGTGTGTATAGCCTGGCTCTCCCCAACTTTATGTATCCAGGTCATTCCCGGCCTGCATCTCTTTGTGCCTTTTTAATATCCTCTGAGGCAGCCTCCAGCCACAGTGAACTTCCTTCGCGAGCTGGGCATATTCTTTCCTGAGTATCCATTTAGTTGCTGAGTTCTCCAAGCCCAGTAGAATCCATTGTAGATTAATGAAGCTTTCTTATCAGGGCTCCTATCTTGCCTGGGCCCTTTCATTGCATCTAAAATGACACATTCGCCTGGCTCTGCGTTTTTGTAACACTTGCAAAGAAAGATATTTTGAGTGTCTCTTTTAAGGCTATAGTCTCTTTTCATTTCAGTCTTTTCTCCCTGAGGGGCTTTGGAATGGCTGTCCCATTTTAGGGATCTGGCTGGGGGACGTGGAATTGTGGATACATTCAGTCTAAGTTTAGTATACATTTATGTGGTTCAGAGTCACTTCAAAGTATAGTTAAGTTTTTGCTAGCCATTCTGATGTAGGAATGGTTCCCCAAAACGATCAAACAACCCAAAGCAAATTTCAAGACATCATGTTAGAACACCAATTTTCAACTGGTGTGCTGTGGCACATTGGTTTGCCACAAGAATTTTTAAAAATGCAATACTATTTAGTCAGGAGCACTGACCTCTTTTCCCTTAGATTGTCCAAAAAATGACAACACCCAACAAAACAATAGCCATCTTGTGTGAATGAATCAAAATCATACCCATTTTTAATCAGATCAACAAAAATGTAAATTTTTTGTGTGCCACAGAACTTTAGCAATTAGTTCATGCGTGCCATGAGATGAAAAAGGTGGAAAATCACTGTGTTAGAGGAAATACTACATTATCTCTCTCTTCTCCGTTTGGAAAAAGATATTGCAAAGTTATTGCCATTTGAAGCGGAGATCACAGGATTTGCAGCCAAAAATGTAATAAAACATACACAAATCCACACGGCCGAGTTGTGTCAGGCAGTTAGACTAATATATTGTCCTTAACAAAGGGTCCTCAAAATTTTCCATGCTTCAGACCCCAGGAAATACTGGTCACCACTGGTTTTGATTAGCAAGTTGCGTAAATGTTAACTGATCTCTCTCTGATCTGTTTTTCCCATAAGTCATATTATTTTTAATTTATGATTTTGTAGAGCTTAAGTTTTTCACAGAAATGCATATATCATGTCACAGCAGAATCGTCTGTTGTTGCTGCTGTTACTGTTTTTGTTGTTGTCACCGAAATTATTGGACCTTGGGATGAGGAGGGAGGGATGCATTTAACCAAATCTGTTCTGTGACAAAAAGATTTTTTAAAGTATGATTTTGCATTTTATGTTTCATTTTATATTTCTAAAACTTTCCATCCTATATTCGAAAAACTGCATTTTAAGAAAATGTCAAGAGAATTAAAGCTCACAAAAATATTGCCCTTTTTCTGAAATTAAAAACTAAGCGGATCCTAGTTTTCTTGATCTGTGTACTTCCATTTTGTTTTAAAAGTTACAAACCATTTGTTCACTTTACTTTGTTTTAGAAATCTCTCTTATCTAAAGATAGCAAGGTCTACTCCCACCTATGAAAGCACCTAATTTATGCACATACTTAAATTACTTTAAATTATCTGTGTCATCTCTCATTCTGGAGGAGTGAGTAAGGCAAGCCATCTTTAATTCTATTTGGAGCATTACGTTCATCAGAAGGTTGAAGCTCCTGGTGAACGCAATACAATGCAACTGTTTGCTTGTGTCATCACTCATTAAGTTGGCCATCTTGGAATTAAACTTCCAATTATTCATTAATATCTTTCTGTGAAAAATAAATAAATAAAGCAGCCAGGGGAGAGAATGACGTGGGTGGTACGTCAAACTGCATGGCCAGGGGTGAGCCGGTACGGGGCCCTGAGGACGTGGCATGTGAGCAGAGAACAGCAGCTGGGTCAATATTTTGAAGAATACCACTTCACCCTGTGGGAAGCAAACCCAGAGACCTTAACAGCATGTGATAAATGAAAAAATGGAAGTTTAAAAACAAAATTGTTTAAAAAGTTTTACTTATTTATTTTTAGAGATAGGGGAAGGGAGGAAGAAAGAGAAAGAGAGAAACATCAATGTGTGGTTGCCTTTTGTGCATGTGCCCCCTACTGGGGACCTGACCCACAACCCAGGCATGTGCCCCGACTGGGAATTGAACCAGCCACCATTTGGTTCACAGGCCAGCGCTCAATCCACTGAGCCACACCAGCCAGGGCTAAAACATAAAATATTTTAAAATAGCACAAAGATCTTATGATTATAATAAAATATATAATTTTAACATAAAATTAATTGCCAAATTAGGAATTAAACATAGAACATAATTACTAGTGGAGAAATTTTGTGATTGAATGTGTTCTGAAACATTTAACCTATTCTGTAGCGGTTTTGGCTTCCCAGTAAATTATTCTGTTTGTGTCATTCTGTACACAAATTATAATTTATCTTCTTTGCTATCTACACTCTTATCTTCATAATATAAAAATATAGATAGCTATTTTAATTATAACATTATACTTCAAAAATTAGTCAAATAATGTTATGCAATCTTTTAAAAATTGCCTTCCCTTCTGCCATTCTCATGAACCAGTATGTTCTGAGAGCCCCCAGGGCACCTCACGATGTCCACCTATCAAAGCGTCACTGGAGATGAACCCTGAACACAAAGAGTTTATACAACTTGGTTTTGTATGTCAGAAAGCAGTTTATAAACATTGCATTCTTATGATAAATATCTGGCTAATAAATTGATCAATAGACATTTGGTCCTGTCCAAAACATTCACGGAGACATTTAGTCCATGCCAACCCGCCTACCTAATCCCTGGTGTCATGACAAACTAGGCTTCCAAGACAATAAAGGTTACTATTGACAGTACACCCACAACATAATGGACCAATAAAACATGATACTGTTATTCAGTATTAATTCTGTAAACCCAGAGTATAAACAACTGTTATGGGCTATTTGAACCCAGGGATGTTTCTTAAGTGTGGTCATACTGCACAGGACGGAATACTGAGGCCCATTTGGTGAGGACCAAGCACGCTCACTCACAGACGTTTTGGAGAGGACCAAATTTCAAGGACCTTTGGCATGGATGAGCTGTCTCCGTGGATGTTTTGGACAGAAACAAGTGTTCTGCAAGGCCTTAACTTCCTTTCTTCTTAACTATACACCTAGTAATTTGAGCTGCATCCTGGACTGTGAAGAATACACGGTAGAGTCTGGATTCTGTTACTTTCTCAAGAGTTGGTTTTTTGTTCATTGTACCAGGAAGGTAATAATGTGGAAGGACTCACATCCCAGTCTTCGTCACTCCTGCAGTGAACAGCTGCTAAAAATTTCCGTTTGGCTCTTTAAGCCTTAGCTGAACTGCTGCCCGTTTGCCCCATGCATGAATAATCCAGAGGTGATTCTGAGACTTTTCCCAGAATTTATGTGCAAAATTAGTGTCCCTCTCTCCTTGTAGTTCCTTCTTTCCCTGATTTACCCCTTACTTTCCATCTGCTTTGATAGTCCTAGATCCTGTCCTCTAGTTCTTGAAACCAGTACGCTGCCAGGGCTCCTACTGGTTTCCAAGTTCGTACTGGGAATCCAAAGTTTAGCCAAATCACTTGATCTGACTGGGACCTGCCCTTGAGCAAAGAGTCATCTACCCGAAATCCACCCTATCCAATCTCCAGTTTCTACGTTTGCATTGTCCGCCAGTGTATGCCTGCTTTTACTCTCTCTCCAGTGACTTCAGGGTGGTATTGTGCATACTGTCAAGAATCTGTAGCTGTTTTCTATGGTAGGGTTGTACCAACAGGACCCACCCCACTTTGACCGTTCTGCCAGGAGAAGAAACAGCCCAGGCCCCTGGCCGTTGCCTTGGAGGAACTCCTAGTCTGATGTCCTAAGTAGAGGTGCTAAAAGCACCTAGGGAGTGCCTAGGACAAGCTCTTTTAAGAAATAATTTCCTTAAAATATAAAATAAATGTCTTTCTTAAAGTGGCATTGCATATCAACCTTGTTTCCCACTCACTTTCATATTAAATCAGAGAGAAGGAGATATGCTATTATGAGAGGAAGAAAAGATGTGAGTTCAGACATAATAAAATGCTACTTATGAATTTATGAATGCATCTAAGCTTCTGTTAAATAGCATAGATTGAATACAAATGTCTATCTGTACTTCCTCCTGAAGCCTTACAGAGCAGTGGCATTAAAAGAATTAAGAAAAACGCTCTCACAAGGACAAAAAGACAACAGATAACATAAGCAACATTGTGAAATCTAGAATACTTTAATCATTGGTAACTGCTGTAGACTAAAAAATGCAATGATCTGAATCTGTTGAGACAGAAACCCAAAAAGCTAGTCATTTCCACACAAAACTGCAGCAAACCTCAGAGATTGGTGACAACTGATGCTTGAAAGCCAGATATTTAAAAAGGGACTGGAAACAGAAGCATGGATGGAGCATCTTTAAAAAGGGAGGTTAGACCTTCCATATTCCCTCTCTAACCCTGCTCCATCAAGAGAAAACCTGGGGTCTACTTATAGAGAGGTTTTATCTGGCAGTCTCCGGATTTGGAGACAGGGAGAATAGTTAAGGACAGAGGGTAATTTACTGTGCTGCAGTCAGTAGGATTATGGGAAAATCTTCCCCCTGAAGATGACTTGAGGTGGGAGACTGGTGCTGCCTTCTGGAAAAAAATCAGTCCACCCAAAAATATAAACCTCCAGTAGGGGTTTTTAACCAGAGGATCTATGAACTTAAATGAGAATAATCATTCATTTTTTTGTTTTTACTGTCCTCTAAAAGTTAGCATTTCTGTCATTTCTTTATGTAGACAACAAACCATCATAGTAACAGCAATACCTGTGACCATTGTCACAGTTATTTTCTTATCACATTACACCGAAGGAGTATTTACGCTCATCGTTTCAAAAGTTGTGAGACACAGCTCTAAAGCTTATTGTATAATGCATTAATAATGAAGCACATATTACTGCACCACAAATTTAACTTTTAATGTTTTGATTAAATTGGTTTCATGCATTTAAAAATATTCTGAAACAGGGTTCACAGGCTTCACACCACATGGCCACGAAACACACACATACACACACAGATTAAGAACCTCTACATTGTGGACACAGGCATTTGGGGATTTCCTCAATCGAACAAATGATCCCCTAGTAGCAATGCTACAGTGAGACTCACAAATTGGTAAGCCATACTCATGCTTCTAAATAAGGTACTTTCAGGCCCCACTTTTAAATACGATTTGACATCTAAGGAAGACCAGACATTTGAGGACAGCCTCTACCATGACAGGTAGAAACAGAACAAAACAAAATGGAATCAAATAAGAAGAAAAGGGGAGAAAACCAAAGTGGTGAGAAAATAAACATGTGAAAGAAACATCATTAATGTCCGAAGAATAAGAGACTGTATTTCATCCGTAAAACAAGACCAGGGCACCACATACCAAGGAACAAAGAATACAGAGGAGTTCTTGGAAATTCAATTCAGATAGCTTCAATAAAGAGTTCAACAGACATGCAGAACATTAAGGACAACATGACTCATTCCCTTCTTCCAGGAAGTAGAGGAAAAGTTAAAGACATGGAAATGGTATTTTATCTGCTCTACCTGTTCTCCATTTACAAATCACTGCACTGCGTAGTAAATGCCTCTGCCCTTCCACTGCAGCGCCCCGCCATGCCCATTCCCCTTTGCAACAGCAAATGGTTGGAAATGAGAGAAGGTTAAAAAATGGGTTGGCTGCAGACAGGGCACCAGTAATTTGCTCTTTCCATAGACAGAAATATCTGATCTACAAAAGTTCATCTCCATGGTAATCACTACTGTTTGTCACCAAATATTTCTGGCTTTCTACTTTTGCAGCCTCTTGGTAATAGGCTGCTCTCTCTGTCCTGCAGTTTGAGGATAAGCATTGTTCTGTGACTTGTTTTGGCCAGTGAAGTGTGTAACACTTCTGGAAAGAAGCTTTCAGAGCTGATTCACTCTTTGGCAGGTGCTCTTCTCTCTCACACAAAAAAGCCTCCGCAGGCTTGGGCTGCTGAGTGCCGATAAAGGACAAAAAAAGCTACCCGGCAACCTGCTTTGGATACAAAGCTTGAGCAGTAGATACACCTTGCTTGGACCAATCACTAAGAGCTTGAGGATGGTTGTATTGCAATGTCCACTAGAGTTTCTACCATCTACCTCCCTGCTTGTGCTTTGTAGGTGTTCTGGCATCAATCAAGTGGAATGCCATACAGAAGAATAGGATAGAGGACATTAACTTGTACCCTTTAATATTTGAACCTTGAACTTACACATAAGTTACCTGGAGTCCAGTAGTTTTAAGTCAAACACTGTATGTATCTATTCCTTATTTCAGCACCACACAATCTCTGGTCCTCTGCATACGCCATTCTTCCTAACTGATGAACACTTTTTAGACCTTCTCCTGTACTCTTCAATTAATTGACCAACTGCTCATCCATCACAATCCTTTTCAACATTTCCCTAAAAAAAATCTCTAAACCCAGATGCCAGGAAAGGTCCCCTGGCTTTATACTCCTACACTTGCATGATTCCCTCACAGTGTTTACAATTATCAGTGTTTACAAATGCAGTCATACCTCGGTACTCGTCATCTTCAGAACTCATCAAACTCTGTACTCATCACATTTTGATGGGAAAAAGAGTTTCAGCACTTGGCACTTGCTCAGGACTCGTAGCACTTGTTAGAATTTGTATGAGTCATGATACCGCCCCGCAAGAGAAAATGCTTCATCATTCAGTATTCCTCAGTTTCAGTACTCATCACGTGTTCCAGAACGAATTAAAGACAAGTACTGAAGTACCACTGTATTTATTTCTTTTTCTTGACTCCTTGAGTGTGGTGTTTCCATTTAGGCCTGGAACACAGTAGGTGCTGACAAAATATTTAATGAGTAAATGAACGAGTGAATGTAGTATCATGAAAGCTGAGAATAAGTCTGTAGAATATGGAAATGCTGTGGTATTTGTGGAATACAGAAGTAAAGATTAAAGCATGGACGAAAACAGAGCCAGGTAAAGGACTTGATTTAGAATTGCCCAGGTAACACCAAGAAGAAGATACATGACTTTCCAATGTCTCAGGGTTGCTAGTGTTGTAAAAATAGTGACAAAAAAATCAAAGGGAAAAGTCACCATCTTCTTTCTACACAAGTATGGGATTGTAAAAGCAAAAGGCCCTTATGGTCTCATTAGAGTGACTCCTCCCATTTTTTTCTAAAAGGAAAACCTCTAAAGTATTGAGAAAAATTGTGTTTAAAATGTACTGAGGTGCTTACACTTTCCAAAAAGTCTTAAGTTCCTGCCGTACCTGATCTTGAAATACTGTAATTTGGCATGCTTTCCTTCGATAATGTACACCATTTCTTTATTCACATAGACTATATATATACCTCTTTGTTAAAAGCATAATAAAGCATCTCATAGAAAAGTAGGCCTCGATGCCTGTGTGGTTTTCAACAATACGTTACATCTACCTTCTTTTTCATGCTCCTTAAGTTTAATTGGCAAAGAAGACGTTCAAACTCACTGGTGGTCTATTGGATAAGCAAGTTGCAAATAGTTTCTGGTAGGGGTGCCTCAGAGTTCCCTTGACTCTTGAGCCTGATAGAGAAACTGAGGAAATCCTTGGAGGGTGGGATCTGAGAGTGGCCACTGACTCACTGTGGCAATACATGCAAGGGGAAGAACCCTCAAAATGCAGACACTGTATATAAAACAAATGAGATTAGAGAGTCCCCTAAAATTTAAAGGTTGCTGTATTAAAATCTGGTTTAAAATGTAGTGACTGCAAGCCATAGCCATGGGCTTGGTACTAGTAAAGTTCTCACAAGCCTACCTCCCTCCACCCAAATGAATAGGATCAGCAAAACTTTAGTAGGATTGCTCTCTACCATAGTAAATATATTCTGAGCTGAGTCTCCTCCTTTCCTACTTTTATAACTTCCCCCTTCCCCCTTAGACCTCACAGCAAAGGCCCTCTTAAACTGGTTTATCTGTTTATCCAACAGAGGTACTTACTTTGGGCCTGAACATGTCTGTGGCACTCTGCTCTCTCGAATTACACCTAGCAGTTGCAATGTCAACAGACAAATTTGCAATGACTGTGGGAAAGAAATAATGAATGCATGAATATAATAAAAGTTACAGGTAAGATGTATTTTATCACAGCTAAAACATAAAATGGGAATAGTCTTATTCTGGGCTTTGGACAGCAGAGACCCTTTGCATTCCCTAAGCCTCAGAGAGACAAGAGGAGGGAGTAGTTATCAAAATGCAGAGAGAGTAGCTGAATGGAAAGAACCTTTCATGATAGCTAGGGCCTGTCTAGGGAAAGCAGCCAACTGGCAGCAGTGGACAGAATTGGGAGCCAAAGCATCATAGGTTTCATTCTCACTTTCAGCCTCCAGCTTCCTGCATCAGGCATTCATTGGCTAAACTCAAACAGAAGTCAGAAGGCAAGTTGGTCTGTTGATGGAATTGTTATGGGTCAGCCTTCCTAATTACTGAGCAAGATGGAGAAGGGTAGAAGGTGGGTCGGGAGGGCCAAAAGAAAATACCCAGCCCATTAACACAATGTAAAGATGCACCGTGTAGCCACCAACTCTGTAGCTGAGTGATGAGGCGAGAAATCAGCAACTTGTATTCACTGACTCACTCATTTAACATGAACCCTGTATCAAGCCCTTATTATGTAAAGGAACTCCACCAGTTTCCTAGGATACTAAGAAATAAGATATCATTTCTGCCTTCACAGAGCTGTAATGGAGAAATCAGACAAATAAACAGGCAAATGACAGTATGTTGCAGTGATATTAGTGAGATATTGACAAAATAGTTTTTACAAGGTCATCGTTTTGAGATTCTGGTTGACAAAGTCCTTGAACTGATTTGAAACAAGTGCTGAAATAGTGACAGAAATGCTAGTGGATGGCACGCCATGTATGCTTGCCCCTCCATGCATTTACAGTTTAATACTGAATTTTACATCATTTGGATCAGTCTTACAGCAAATACACCCAGTCCTAAATTCTTAACAGAAGCTTCTAGGCCTTTTGCCATGAAAGAATAAGTGCCTTTGGCTGGCTGTGTTATGTAAACTACTGTTTGTTAACATTCACTTCTACAGTCTTTTCACTCTCACAACTAATGCCAAACACTGAACACAAAACATGCACACGCACACACACTGCCTCCGCCACCACCGCCACCACCACCGATGACACCAGCGACAGCAAGTCAAGTTGATATGATGTCATGAACAGTTCTTGACTGTACCACCTATAGTGTGGCCAAAATAACAAAATACTCTACTTCTGAATGCCAATAAAATTTCTACATTAAAACCCATAGTTTTATTATGGCCAAAGCGATCATGCAGCCTGCTTGTGAACAGCTTGAATTCTATAAGCAGTGTCTCAGCTTCGATGACTGTCGTAACACACAAATGCAAGCAACCTGGCTGACACATCTGAGCCTCACACTGCACCTCAAATAAGATAGCTTTAGCGTTTGCTCTAGTCTCCAGTGGAAGAAGGACTCACTCAGCATAGTTGTGGAGTTGCTTACCAACACTAACATGCCAACACTTCTGTTGATACATACTCATGTTCTACTCAGTTCATTATTGTCACTAGAAAAGCTGGGTTGGGGGCAGTTACAAAATTGTCAAAGAAAAAGCTTTTGGGATCCTTGGGTTTCTTCATTTTGAAGTCCATAGTTACCAAAGGTCTAACGGCTAACTAAATCTCTCGCAATATCCTGGGGCCCCTCAACCATTCTTGCAAACAACTTACGCATATGTGCTTAATAAGATAAAATCCCAACAGCATTAAACCAAAGTGACCTGTGTCAAAAACACTACCTATAACTTTAATTTTTAATTGAATGAAATAGACGAATGATAACCCTGACTGTGCAGACCACCTTCTCCTGTGTCTTCCGGATCTGCGTCTGTAAGTGTCACCCTGCTATTGGTCCAGCCAGGCTCCAAGTCTGCACCAGTGTGCGTTTAATCCCACGTGGAATCAAGCCACGGTCGCAGCTGCTGCCACCTGCCACAAAACCACATTCCATACAGATTTTGTCCACTTTAGGCAAGACCAAGAGTGCTCATTTGTACTTAAAATTTAAATAAAAATTATGGTGCCTATTTTCTTCATGAATGATATACATTATTAATGTAATGCATGGCTCTCCTCGAATTAATGAGTGCCTCTTTTATGTTAGTATGTCACTCAGCCTATAAAAGATACTTTGCATCTAGTTTATCAGAAACTCATTTTTTCATAAAACTCTATACTTTTCTAAAAAATGCAAGGGAAACACAGGTAGGAAAATCTAATGTGATGAACACAGATAAGCTTTGCACTAAGTAGACTTCTATTTGAATTACCACCTCTGCCACTTTACTAACTAGGTGACCTCAAGCACTACTAACTAAACCCCTCCCAGCCTTACTTTATTTATATGTTAAATAGCAATGATAAGTGATACACACCTATTGGATTGTTGTGGAAAAATAAGCAATACCTGTATGGTACCCTTGTAAAGTGTAGAAAGAAAGGACTCTATAATCATTTTAATTTCATCTGTACAACTTTGTTTGCTATTAATGATGGAGTAGAGAGCTGTGATAAACCAGTAAAACGGTATGGCGTTAGCCTGCCTGCCTCTGAAACACCTTTATTGAAAAGGCATAGAACAGATTTATTTGAATGTTCTTCCTTCTCTTGTGTATTTTCTCCTCCGATGGCCACATATAATCAGTAACCAAGGTCCTCAATAACAGTAAGTCAAATTGATTTCTGATCGGGAAATTGCTTCTCTCCAAGTATATAAATAATGGTAACATCCCAATAGATGTACTAAATGTTACATTAAACTTTCACATTTTTCCCCATTTGAAGGCCTTTCCAAAGTTGTATCAACAAATTTCTGGAAATTTTAATTTAACAGGAATTTCTAAAAAATAAACAAAACTTTTAAATGCAAACTTTTAAAGCAAAAAACATGATTTAGTTATTAACCAAAATTATAATATTTGGGCTAAAATAAATATTTTTATTTTTATTCTGTAAAAACAGCTTTTCTGTAGTGATACGTTCCTCTTTTTGATAGACAGTTGCCCAGATTTTAACAGAACATTTCTATATTTTTACTCATTTTAAGTGTTAAGTTTTTTCCTTTGTCTTTTTTTATAGAATCGCCTTTCTTTACTTCTTGAAATTTCTATATGATGTTTTTGTTAAATAACTCACTCCTCTGTCAGAGCTTTTTTTAAAAAGGACAGTAAAAATAATGCCTTAACCTTTATTGCCTCTGACTTTGTAGACTGTCATAGTTCTAGGGCCCCAACATATGAAGAGAACCTCTGATCACTGAGCTGTTACGTTATCTGAACAAAATGTTCTCCTAGGACCCATGAAAGATTCTGGTACCTCAAACCTGAATTTAGCTTTGAATATGGCAGCAGAAGTCTTTGTAAAATTGTCGTGTTCTGGAGGAGCTTAGCTTTCTTTATAAATGACTCGAAAGGCCATACTCATGCAAAAGAAATGTACAGAGTAGCAGTGAACTAGAATATATTCATCCCAACATTGGCCATTTTTACTTGGTGATGAAAACAGATCTACTCAACAATCAAGAATTGTCCATAATGAAAGATTCCTAAATTCAGGGAGAATGTAAAAAGCTACTTAATATTCCTTTTTTGGTTGGCTTTCTACCTTTGAGGTTTACACAACATTCATTGAGAAAAGTAAAAGTGATTTGACTTTACTGGTTATGTGAATTGGATTATTTTACATAGTTCAAATACCCTGAGTTTACATAACTTCATGCTTGCAAAAACAAAACAAACTAAAAAGCCATAATGCTTTACAAATTATGCTTGATTACCTCCAAATGCAAAGCCCCAGTGAACGAACAGGACTGCTTAGCTTGGCGATACTGTGGCCAGTGGAGAAAGAAACGAGGGAATCTGGCAGCATTTCCTGCCTTTGCTCTGACTCCGATTTGCTCCCAGTGTCCAAATGCCCTTTAATACACTACCAGGGCGGAACAGAGTTGCACGGGAGCGGCCACTCCCGGACTTCTGATCACTCGTGTTATAAGCACACTGGTGTATTTGCAAGAAAAAAAATGGAAAAGTCCAGAGCCTCTTTACATTTACGGTCAACTTAACTTTATTGTCTAATTCATTAGGAGTGATTGGCCTGAACTCTTGGCTTCTTTATGCAGGGAGAGGACAGCTCAGGAAGACACTGAGAATTAACAGGCCCGTCGTGTCTGGAGGACAGTGCTATGTTCCGAAGGGGGGCTGCTGCGTTTTAAAATGCTTTCAACTTTCCTACTGCTGTTGTACCTAGAACCCTGAAGTAAGGACATGAATTATTTTACCACTTTAATGATTAAAACAAAAGAGACAGAGAAGTGAAGAGCCTTGCACAGGGTTCACACCGTTACTGAGCTAATAAAAGGTGGGGCTCAAACATAAGGTAAATGTCTCCATGGATAAAAAAAAAAGAGAAATACACAGATGTTAGGGCTGAAGCCTCTGTAGAGAGAAGCAGGCAGAGAAGGCTAGATGGTTGATCTGAGATCGAAACTTATTTTTTTAAATCTTATACTAGGTACCAAGGTGGAAATATGTGTTCCGGGAATCCTATAGTTGAAATTAGACTCATTTGTTTCATTTGGAATACTTATAAATTATTTTTAGTACAGCTGGAATGATCCTATTCATCAAGTAAATTTTATTTCAAATGATCTTAACATGCAAATGGTTTCTATATAGCAATAAGAGATTTAGAATGTAACTTTTATAGCACAATTTATTAGTAATTAGAGATCGCCTCTGGTTACTGCAGCAAACTACAGTAAAACTCTTCAACCAATGGGAACCACCCACCAAATTAGCAGAGTAAAATGCTTTTACATGTAGACAATGATTATAGAATAGCTTTAATTAATAAGTGGGTCCTGTCAGATAAATGGTAAGCTTCCATTTAAATATCCCATATACACATAAGAATAGCTATTTTACTTAAAAAATTGTAGCAGAGCTTAAAAATAAGGTAAATATCTCCATGAAAGCCTCTGGGAAGGGAAGCAAGCATGGATGGTTAGGAGTTAGAGTCCAAAGTACTGCATGCATCGTGGAGGGGCACCGTGGGGCTGGGGGCTGGAAGCAGACTCACTGCTTGAACCTGAGACTATTGCGGGACTGAGGTCCACTCACCTGCCTGTCAGAGAAGCTGAAATAGCTGCAAGGAAATAATAGGATGAGGTGTTGACAATTGGTTCAGAATAAATATTTGAAAGATTCTTAAAGACATAGAGGAAAAGTCATAAAAAATTATGAAAAAGCAACAAAAATAAAACAGGAAAAATGAAAAAGAAGTAGGTGTAGGAGGAGGAGAAGGAAGAGAAATAGTTAGAATCCTGAAAGTGAAAAAAAGTTGTCATTGAGATAAAAGAAAAATCGTATTGACTGAGATCTGTGTGTGGTTGAAGAGAAATTTAGTGAATTGGAAAATGGTACTGAGGAATTCACAAGGGCAGCAGAAAGGGGATGACAGAGAGAATGTTCTAAAATCTCCATATCAGTTATCAATTTATTGCCTCTTAGCTTCATATCTACCCTTCAATACATTCTGTCTGAGAACAGATGGAAGTTTTTAAAGGATTGCCCTTACACAGTGAACACCATGTTGAGCTTTCTCTGTAGAGGGCGCTGGAGGCACATGGGGTTGGAGAAGGTCAGCAGTGTGGATGCGACCACCCACCAAGAGTGTAAAATCTGACAACACCTTTGCAGCTTTGGCCAGATAGTAACCTTTCCAGGCTCTTTAACAAAGGAAACCAGAGTCCCTAAGGCTTCCTGCCAACACCAAAGGCCTCCTGCCCTCACAAGCACTCAGGATTTCCTCTGTAAAGCCCCTACTGGGCAGAGCATCCCCCCACAACCTCTGCTCCCTCTGCAGGTGCCCAGGCAGCCCACCACGACCACCCTGCAGAGTTCCAGTTGAGCTGCCACTCACTCTGCAGGCCCAAACCACTGGTTTCTCAAACTGCTCCCTGGGTGGGCTGGGCAGCGGGTGGGTGGGGGGAGTGTCCTGCTTGCCCAATGACTACAGAACACATCTGGCCAAACTGCAGACTTCTCTGCCACCCAGTGGCTGGACTAGACCTCCCACAAGTGAAACCTTCCCAGTCTCTGCCTCCTTGGGAACTCTCCTTCAGCACTAGCATCTCATAGTTTCCACATATCTTATAGTTATTTTGCCAAATTTAATAATCCTTTATATATCATTTTCCCCTGTTTAAATGAGTGTGTGGTTTCTATCTCCTGATATAAGCTGTGCATTGTTTGGAAATTAGGTGGAGATGCAAATTAACTTTAGATTTGTTTATGTCAATGCTACATGCTAAATGCCCTGAAAGAATAAAAAATGACATGTATTATTTCCGAATTAGTGCCAAGAAACAGGAATAGATTGAATCAATTTAATCAACCCAGAAGATGAAAAGGAGAGGAAAAGCAAACAAAGGGAAACCATGGTTTAAAACACACAAACAGTAATGCAGTAGAAAAGTCCGAAGTAATTACAATCGCAATAAAGATAAACCAATTAAGTCACATATGAAGGGACGAAAATTTTCATGTTGGATATATTTAATTTAATTCAACTTTTGGATTTTTGCAAGAGACAAAATGACACACAAAATAGTTTGAAAATAAAGGAAGAAAAAATACATCTAATACACTAAATATTAATTAGAAGAAAGCTTGGCATTGTAAATTTAATTAGACAAAAAAAATTTAAAGCAAAAGGCACTCTTAAGGAAACTTGAAAACAAAAGCACTATTATATAAGGATGTATATTACTATAGAGAAGGGACAAAACCCGCTAGTTCAGTTATCATGAGAAAGATGTATAATTCTAATCCTATGCATCTATCAACATAGCTTTAAATTATATAAAGCAAAATTCAACAGAACCACAAAGGAATATAGACAATGCCCTATAATGACAATGGGAGATTTTAAAAACTCAGAAACTAATAGATTTTTCAGACATATAATTTTTTAGGATCTAGATGATTAGAACACAGGTAGACATGTTGATCAAAAACTGTGCACCAAAAAGCAGAAAATTCACTTTTTTTCCCAAGAATATTTATATGTGATAATTTACGAATTATGACTACCAAAAAAATTTAAACTGATACCTAGAAATAGTGTCCTAGAGACCACTCAAGTGCAATTAAAGTTAAATATCAAGCATCTAAAGACAGTTAAAATACAATAACCTAAGTTTAGAAAGTGGGGAAAAATCACTCATAAATAATCATGGATTAAAGAGAGAATCTTAATGGAAATTACAAAATGGTTTTAACTCAATAGCATCAAAAGAACTATATGCAGTTTGCAGAAGTGGAAACTAACCTACTTAGAGGAAAATGCATAATCTTTAAAAAGATTAAAAATAATTGGTTAAGCATTCAGCTCAAGAAGTCTGAAGGCGGCAATAGAGCTTCAAGGGAAGTAGAAAGAAGGAAGTGATAAAAACATTTTTTGCCCCACTAATTGGAGTGTAAATCAGTAGAAACTTTGACACATGGGAAACGGGGCATATTCAAAGATGTTCTTTGGGGTTTCATTAGTCCTGAGAAAGAGAAAAAAACCTAAACCCAAAAATGTTCATCGAGGAGAAAAAATGTAAACCGTGGGATATTCGGGCAATGGAGGATAGTACAGTGTGCTCACTTCCATGTCTGTTGTCCTTTGTGCCCAGAACACCCCAGTTCTCTTGCCGTGCCTGGAAAATCTTGTTTATCTTTCCAGTCCCAATAACCCTTGGCAGAATTCAGTTATCCTGGGGATAAAACTGCGCTGGAATTCATTTCTCTAATAACGTTTTCACGGTTATATGATCATGAGTTGTGTTTCTGTCTCTCCTGATACAGTGTGGGATTCTCAGGGGCAGGGACCTGGACTTTGTTTCTCATCCTTGTCTCCCCAGTGTATGTTGGGTGCTCATAAAAGTTGGTTGAAATAAATGAAGGTCTGTTCCACCATAAAAATCTATGACAGGTAAAATGAAATATCTTCTTTTAAGTTTTATTTTTTGAGGGGGAGTACTATCACAGGTGCCATTGAAATTGTAATAAAAGCAGGTCATTCAAAAACAAAGCAGATCATTCAACAGATTCATATCAATACACAACTTTGCAAATACTGTTAAAGGCTACCAAGGCCCACTAAACTCACTCATGGAATAGGTCAAGACGAGGGTACAGCATCTTTTTTGAGCTTTTTAAAAGTAATATACAGTAAATTTTCTCTGTGATTGGAATATTGTCCACATTGTCAATTGTTACTAGTCTCATAGTGTAGGTGTGTAATACTGTGGTTGATTTAGATGTGCTAATAAATAAAGGTGAATTCATTATTCTAAACTATGATTTTCAACATTTGTTATCTCATTGGCACACATAAACTAATTACTAAAATTCTGAAGCACACCAAAATCTTTATATTTCTTGCCAATTTGATAAAAAAAATAGGTATAATTTTGATTCATTCACACTGGACAGCTATTGTTGTGTTGGCTATTGTTATTTTTTATTTGACAATCTAAGGGAAAAGAGGTCAGTGCCCCTGACTAAATAGTCAGGTATTGCGTATTTTAAAAATTCTTAGGGCATACCAGTTTAAAATCGCTGTCGAGCATATAGTTTCAACAGAATACCACCTAGAACAATACAACATCAGTGCAAAATGTGGCAAATTTCACTTCAGATAGAATTTGTTTGTACAATGATGACAGTGTAACCTTTTCAATCTGTACCACCACTGTCCTGAAGGACAAAACAGCTAACAAGGAACTCAGAAAAAGAGAGAGAGAGGGAGAAAATGTTACAAAATGCTACTTTAACCTGTTAAAGAAATAGATTGAATTTCTCCCTGAATGTGAGCAAATATTTGATTCTTTTTCTTTCTATTTTTTCCTTTGAAATGTGAGTCTTGTGACTCAGAGGCTATGTCACAGATGAGCTGTAAGTAGGTATATTCGAATGCAGAGCACGTATCCAGGACCCAGTGAAATGACATCTGTTGTTCGTTCTCTTTGGAGTAAGACACACTCAAACATTCAATAGAGTAGTAGTACATTAGGAGTTTATTTTTTAAAAAATAGATAGTAATACTATTATATGGTCAAAATATGAAAACATTGAAGGAGACTATTATTTGTTGTTATTGATTAATGTGAATTTAAATGTTCCTTTCAGGTAAGTTGGTCCTGATGGTTTTTAACTGGAATTCGACATTGAATTCAGTGTCTATTCAGTGTACCACCTGTTTACAAAGTTAAAGAATTAAGACAACCTTGAGAATGTCTTATTGGCAATGCCACATCTATTTAACTAGATTTCTTTAGTACACATATAAAGCAATTTTAATCTAGCACAGAGAGCATGACAGGTTTTTTCATGGAGGAACCAAGGTTGCTGACTTAATCTCATAAGAATATCCCTCACCTGGATGACGGCAGTTCCTCCTACTCTACCTCACTCCCACAGTCTCTTCGCAGCAGCCAGAGTGACACCTTTCGAAAACCCGTTGGATTCTTCAGATGTGTCCTTTTTGTTTTTATGCTTCACAGCTTACACATAGGTTAAGTATTTTATGTGTCAAATATTATTTACCTCTTTAATATAATGAAGGGGAGGCATTATGTGAATTTTGCATTCTGTCCCATACCCTGCAAAAATCTTTCCTCTAATTTGGTGCTCCAAGGTTTCACAGACCCCACTCTGTCCAAGTCAGGCCGCAAGGATCCCTGATCTTTGGTGTTGATTGTATTTCCCTGCTTACTAATGATACTGATCATCTTTTTATATATTTCTAAGTAAGTCTTTGTATTTCCATTTTTGTGAACTGTCTCTTCATATCTTTTGTCCATTTTATTGGGTTGTCTTTATATTGATGTTCTGTAGGGGTGCTTTATTCTTGATACTAAATCATTATTGGTTATATATATATATTGCAAATTTAAAAAACCATTGGATTCTGTCACTCCTCTCTGCTCAAAACCTTTCAGCACTTCCCATTTACATGCAGAGCAAGAGCCAGGGCCCTTAAATGGCCTACAATTCCCTTAGGCCTCTTAGCCTGTGACTTTGTCCCCTACCATTTTCCCCCTGGGCACTCTCCCCAGCTTGACTTCCTGGCTTGAACATATGAACACAGGCCTTAGGCTACGGATCTGTCTGTTCCAACTTCCTGAAAGCCCTATCCCTGTGTCTGCTGGGACAACTCCTTCACTACCTTCAAGTCTTTCTTTGTCTCTCAACTAAACTGCATCCCTTCCCTGAACCTTCTTATGCTGCTGACTTACTCTTTTATTCTTTGTGGAATGTAATACCTTTGGATAATATTTATATTTTATTTATTGTATACATATATATTTGTTGTTTATTACTTGTTCCCCAACTCCTTCCAGAATATAATCTCTTCAAGGGTAGGAATTTTGTTTGCTTAGTTTGTTTTTTAGATTCAATTGTTGATAGATATGTATTTATTGCCATTTTATTGTTTATAGTTAAGCAAGCAAGAAGACCAGAGATGGAATCATGGATACGGAGAGTGTTTTGATGGTTGTCAGATGGGAGGGAGGTTTGGGGTATAGGGTGAAGAGGTGAGGGGATTAAGAAGTACAAATAGATAGTTACAGAATAGCCAGGGGGAGGTGTGAAGTAGTGTATGGGAAATGGAGTAGCCAAAGAACTTATAGCATGACCTATCGACATGAACAGTGGTGAGGGGATGGACTGAGGGAGCAGAGGGTGTTGGAGTGGGGTGCAAAGGGGGAAAAATTGGGAGAGCTGTAATAGCATAATCAATAAAAATATAACTTAAACAATTAATCTGGTAAAGACAAAAAAAGGATAGGTATCTGAATAATATATTCCAAACATCTAAAATAATTCCTGTCACATAGTAGGCTCTCAATATATTTGTTGAATCAAATGAATGGATTGGTTGGACAACCTAAGATTTGCATATTAATTCACTTTGAGAATAGAAAATGAATAAGAAGTCATGACCCTGTCCAAAATTGAGTTTACCTCTAATCTTAGGAACTACATTAAAACGTTTGCCACTCATCTCAGGCCTAAGTGAAGGAGCAGGGATAGTTCTATCAAATCTATTCAACTTCAGGAGAAAAGGCACCTGTTGCCAGGATTTCAGTAATACTCCAAAAAAGGCAAATTACTGCTTAATTTCTGAACTCAGAATGACACTCTGATCTCCAGCCCTTTCTGAAGAAGTCCCCTGGTGGGCAGTTAAATTGAATTATTCATTGTTTGGTGTGCCGGAAGGCTGAGCTTTAGGAAGATAGCAGTCTGGGTGCAATACAAAGTGTGAAGCTATAAAAAAAAGCAGCACAATTTCTGCTTTTCACAAATGAAGAGATAAAAGGAATGGGTTAAGAAGTATCAGGGGTCTAAGTTGGGATCTCAGACGGTTGCAGGCACATAGACGCTGATTTCTGTCTTCATCCGTAACTCGCATTTGAAATCAATCCTTTTCTGTTAAAGATCCAGTGCCTTCATCGTAGCTCTGCACAGGCAGTGACACAAAGACTGTGTGATATGGGCCTGGATCTTAGGGCCACATGAGAGGAACACTGATGTGAACCTTCAGGTCGTCGTCCATTCAGACTGTCATAACAGGATATCCGACACTGGGTGCTCAGACAACCAACATGGATCTCTCACAGTTCTGGGTACTGGGAAGGCCAAGATCAGTCAGTGTGGTTGGGTTCTTGGTCAGGGCCCTCCTCCTGGTTTATAGACAGCTGCCTCCTAGCTGGAGAGGTGGGGTGCAGGACAGTGAGAGAGCCAGTTCTCTGGTCTTTTTATAAGGGCCCTAGTCCCATCATGGAGGCTCCACCCTCATGGCCTCATCTACACCTAGTCACCTCCCAAGGGCCCCACCTCCAAATATCATCCTGTTGAAATTAGGGCTTCAACATAGGGATCTTGCAGGGACGCATATTCAGTCCATAGCAGTCCCCAAAAATGCCCGTATATGCCTGTGTGGAAATCTTCTGGAGTCTCTTAGAGGTTTAATGAGGAGTAGTCTGGGCTATCTCAAATTTTGGGATTCCCTCTACCCTTCCCCAATGACACCCCCACTCCTCCCTGTACCAATATGTCTAGTTCCCCATCCATCTGAATCTTCTTCTTCTACACAAAAGAATAAAAAGGAAAATATTTTTATATAAACCAAATATGTCTCAATGAATGAATAAGTTTTCAGCTGCATTTTTTTAGTAGCAAGCCATTTCTGGGAAATAATTAGGTTTATCTTGCAGCAGTACTTGAAAGATTACAAGTAATACTATATTATAATTGCATATAATAACATGAGAAGCAAAAAAATGGATTTTAGAAGAAATAGGTTCAGATAATCCTAGTGTAGGGTGTTCTATTTCTTTCTTGTAATTCACTTCATTGAAAGGTATATTATTTTTAGCCTTGATGGTAGTCAAAATTATAATTGGATAGATTATCCTACTGAATTCTTAAATCCTGGCTAAACATTTCTTTTTATTATTCCCTAGAATCTCTTTATTACTTGTTAGCCTGCAGAATAATTTTAACATTAAGTTAAGCAAAAAATGTTGAAGCAAATAGCCCTTAAAATATGTAACATATTCTAAGAGCCAATATAAGTGGCTTTAAATTTGACCATTATGGTACATAATATACACAGCTGCTATTGTCTGTTTACATGGATAATTAAAAATTGATTATATTTTGGGAAGCTTTTCTGAACTTACCAAAAGTAGGGAACTTATCATCCAGCAAAATTTATCAGTTTGATATTCTGCCATCAACAATTTTGAGGTGCAATTTTCAAAAGAATGCATTTCTTAGTTTTAGTTCTCATAATGGTGACTTTTCTTAGTCACTACAAACTCAGGATTATTTTTTCATAATTTAGTACCCTTCAGTCATCCATTAATAAATACATTAATATTTATGAAATGAGAAGAAAAGTCTCTTTTAATAAAATTTTTAAATAACCTAAATATGTTTTGCTCTCTAATCCAAATTGGCTTTCAGAGGATGCTTGTGCACTGTCAAACTGTCACAATGATGTAAATTAAGTAAGTAGTAAAAGAAATTATGCAGTTATTTAAATAGAACTCCTTGGAAGAATAAGTGATCGTACGATGCAAATCACTATCTTTTAGTTATTAAAGACTTTGAGAAACAGATTGCATGTCAATAAGCCTGTACATACTATTGGTAGTGGAAAGTATTTTTAGACTCAGATCCTCGTTTTGGCTTTGCAAGTGGTGTGAAGCACAGAGCCACAGTCCACCTTCCATATGCCAACCTCTTCTTTCGTTTCATCCAGCTGCTTCTTTCTAAAGAAGTCCAGTGACCAGAAAGAATTGTATTAACTAAAAAGGCCCAAGTCAGAAAAAAATGGAATGCGGGAATGAACTTCAAAAGGAAAAATTACTAACATAGAAGAGTCTGAGAAACTATATTTATTATATATATTTAGTACCTATATTTTAAAACACCTCTTCTGTATGAATGATACTGTAAGGTACTATGGGGGATAAAAAGATGTGTACAAACTCTAAAGTTTTTGGAGTTTATAGTATGTGCATGAGTATTATTCCAATCACATACAGAGCCATTTAGAAAGAAATGCGGTAAGAGTAGGGGAAGGAAAGAGACATCACTTTTGAACAAAGAGACCAGAGAGGAGGTAACATTTAACCTGGAAGAGATAAGGTATACAAGGGGTGATTGGAAGACAGTGGTCCAAGAGAACTGAACAAATTAAAATAAGCCTGGGAAGGAAATTTGGACTCGTTTGTGAAAGGCTTGGAAGTCCAGAAATTCAAAAACAGTTGCCTGGAGCGACCATATGTTCTTAGATTATTTTATGTGCCTGATTGCATGTGGGACCACAGACTATCCCTGAGTTGTGAGCAATAGAAGAGACAAAAGCTACATAGCTTATAAGGAAAAAAACTAGAGAAAACAGGGGAAAAAAAGATCAGTACTATCATACCATATTGAATTGTAAAACGAGTTTGTATTTATAATTGTTCTATCTTCATTATTCATTTAATAAATATTTATTGAAGAACTGTGATACAGTGGTGGAGAGCAGGAGGGATTGGTATGGATTCATGTAGACCTGCCTTCAAATCTCATCTCTATTGATTACTTATAATCTCTCTAAGACTCAACTCCTCATCTGTAAAATGGAAATAGCACTGCTTCCTTGCTGAGTTCTCATGCATGTTAAATGAGATACTGTAAGTAAAAGTGTTACCCCAGGGCCTGAGTGTGGTTAGTTCTCAAGAGAATTAGTTCCCCTCACCTGGCCCTTATCAGGCTCTACACTGACCTTTCCTTTGTGTCCTGTGTCTTCCTCTGCAACAGGGCCACTTAATTCTTCTTGACAGGCTTCTCTGCTCTGTGAATCTAGAACTAGCTAAAAAATCTAAGCAAAGTAATTTAAGGAGCCCCTCCCCAGTGGTTGGGACTCGGCTCAGGTCACCCTCTCGGCAGTAGTTTCACTCTGATCTTGAGTGCTGACTTTTGTCTTTGGACTTTCATCCAGTTACCTCCTTAGAGCCGCAGTCTTCCTAAGAGTGGCCTCTGTCTTCTTGCCAAACTCCAGAACCTCCACTTTTCCCCCTTATTTTTTGGTTCTGTTGCCCTGAACCTTTGTCTGTTTAAGAGAATCTTGCTACTTGATAATGATCATTGGTGTTTAGAACCTGACTATATCTCCTACTTCCAGATTGGGTCCTGGGCTTGTGCTCTCCAAAGCTTGTTTATTTTTTGTGGAACTGAGCCACCCTCCCTACAGTTTCATTAGAGCACTGACTTGGGTCTTTGCCATGCCACTGGAATGTCCCCTGGACCCTGCAACTAAGGAAGTATGTGACTGGGCGTGTGTGCTGAGGCCTGATGGGGTTCTTGCCACTACTCCCTCAGTCAGCAGGAGTCCGCACCAGCCTGCCCATGTCTGCACCATTCTTAAAGGTACAATGACAACTAGACAAGTCCTTATACATAAGGATCTTATAAGAGAGTAGTGGAAATGAGACAAGGGCATGACTAAGTACAACACCAGGCAAGATATGGTAAACTCAGTCAGAGGTTAAAACCCTGTGCAAATTCATCAAAGCAAGAAATCACATTAGGCTGACACACATTCCTGAACTGCTGTGTTGAAGGTGACCTTGGAGCTGGGCTAACAGATAAATAAAGGAGAACCCACAGCCAGAAGAGAGAAGCAACATGTGGTGAAAGGGTACTAAGGAAAAGAGTAAGTAGTAGGTGGGAAGGCTAGAGAGAATCTGGTCTAAATCTAGGTTATGAAAAATCTTAACTGCCTGGCTAGGAAAAAAGTATTTAAATATGATGAGGATTAGAGATCAGAGCTGTAGTATACAACCACACAAGCTATGCATGGCCCAACCGCAAGAGGTCCTATTAATTTATACATGGAGTTTGGTAAACTTTCTCTGTTGTATCTGACCAGATTGTAAATATTTTAGGTTTTGAAGGCCATGTGTCTATGTTGCAACTGCTCAACCCTGCCTCTGAAGCTCAAAAGAAGGCACAGACAAGATGTAAATAAGTTAGCATGGATACGTTCCAATAAAACTTTAAGGACACTGAAATTTGAATTTCACCAAATATTACTCTTCTGTTTTTTCCAACTCTTTCAGATTGTTAAAAAAATGTATTCTTAGCTAATAAACTATACAAAAATGGGCAGCAGGCCAGATCTGGCCCTCAGGCTGTGGTTTGCCAACCCCTATGTAGACTTGGTGTGAATGACACTGCTGGGGCTGTAACACAGGGGCCATCGTGGGAAGCGGTTGATTGAATTCACTCCAGACAACTCTGATAGTGTCAAATATGAACAAGAAATGGGTCAGTGGGAAAGAGGTGTGGGGTGAGGGGCCAGGTCTGGGGCTACTGCCACAGTTCCAGCTGTGTGTATGTGCATTTGGCATGTGCATGCGTTTGCACTATTTTTGGCACATATTTGAACTGTCATGCAGAAAGTGACATTTGACCTGCACTTTCTATTTTTCTACAGCACTTATTCTATACTTTCTATGCCAAAATGTCTGTACAATATATGATCATCAACTAAGCACTGTGACCAGCTCCATGCATGTTGGGAAAAAATGGCAGACACATCTAAAAAGAATAAATAGGGAAAACCAAGCTTTCTCAATAACTTTTGGGTTGGGGGAATTAACCCAAACCCTTAAGTCAGTGCAGTAGAAGTTGTCAGCATAAGGAAATGAAAAAGCATTCACTTTGAAATAATCTGGTCCTGTTTTCTCATAATATCACATAGAACATCTTATAAAATTCACTGTGCTTTCTGTCCCTTGGTATTTTAATAACCTGTACTTGGGCAGGCGTCAGAAATCTTGGTTCACAGACCTTTGGATTCAGAAAGCTTTATCTCGTTGTTGATATGCTGTCTGCATCCCAGCACGTGGCTGTGGTATCTGTTTGCGGCTGGCCTTATTGGATCCATCTTCTTTTGTTCATCTCAGTTAGAGTTATGGGGGCCAGTGGCTAGGCAGGAAATTCCATGACAAGGTGAAATTAAAATATTCTCATATGGATTTTTGTGTGCTGATTATCCCTTTACTGAATGGTTTGTGGTCTCTCATATTATCAGTTTATGACCTTTAAATGATGGTAATAGTGCTTCTGTTTAGTATATATGGAGAATAATATTACTTGAAGCAAAAAAACCAAAAACATCTGAACTAAAATAATGGGTGGAGTTTTTACAGAAGTGACTATCTGCTTAATGTAGGAAATACTATGAGGAATGAGCTTTCTCATAGATAATAAAAGGCATCCCAGTGGGTTTTTATGGTAGATATAAACATGCTTATTTTAAAATTAATATGAAATTTATAGCCAAGGCAATTTTGGAAAAGAAGAATAAAATTGAAGGAAGCACACTACCCAATTGTAAGACTATTTACAAAGCTGCAGTAATCAAAATAATGTGGCATTGGCGAAGGGACTGGCACATAGACCAATGGAGCAAACAAATTTTTGAAAAAATGAGCAAAAACAAATTGAGGGGAGTTTATTATATGTCAGGTTATACCTCAATAAAGCTGTGTCTTTTTAAAGGCGTGCCAAGGTAATAAATTCTCCACAGGAACAATTTGTTAATTCCACGGGGAATTAGAACAGGGGACCTGCACTCCTTCTACCCCAATGTTGTAGGGTTCCACTGACTTTCCAGAGAGCCCAGCGCGTATCTTTCACAGTAGAATCCTCATCTTTAAGTATTTTGCATTCAATGCATTGAGAAGATTAGATTTTCTATTTACAAGACTTCTTTTAATATAGAAAAGTGATAAATAAGATCATTAACACCATTAGCATAAACTTTTTATCATCAGCAGCAATCTTTGGTGACTAAGAAAACAATTGTGTATAAATTCAGTATGTTTTTGAAGTCTGACAACAAATGTACTCATTAATTACCCAAAACTATAAAAATGAATGTTATTAAAAGAATTTGATATATCCTTAAATACATCCTAATGAGATTTTCATTAAATAGCTGATATTTGGTCAATATTGCACCTTGTCCTAAATGCACATGAATCTTCGGAACATGTGATTGACTTGGCTGCACAACAGCTGATCCAGGAGGACCCTCTCCAGCAACAGAGCGTAAGAGCCCACACACCTGCCAATATTGGACTCGCTCACTCTTGAAGACCATCGTAACATGAAAGTGTCTTCGTAGTCTGTAAACTCGTGCTTTTGGTGATCCTAAAAGTTTGTTCTACATCTGAATTTCCTCAGCATTTTCTTCATGCTTCATTCATAGAAGATACACCAATGAGATATGTAAACAGTTCTTAACTTCAGGGCTTAGTTATCACATCTGTTAAGCCAGCATATCTGGAAATGTTAGCATTCTCCATGGCTCTAACAATGGGATAACCTTATCAATATGATGTAAAGTGGGCGTATGATTCATTTGATCTCATCCATGCAGGTTGTCTATGTTTCATACTACATTATTTGTGCATTTGCATTTGGGAGGTAGCATATTTGATAATCATATTTGCCAAAGTTTATATTTAAGACTCACAAACCTTTCTGATATAAGCAGGATAGGTATTATTTCCCTTATTTTGTGGAGTTGAGAACAGAGTCCCAGTGAAAGTAAGTGACTTCCTTAAGGCCATATGGATAGTGATTGGTTCAACCAGCTCTTTTGCCCAGCCCTACTCCAGTGCTGTCTCCGTGGCATCACACTGCATCTTAAGGAGATCATTCCACAGTTGGCTGCTGTGGTTGACCTGAGAAGTGCCACCAATATCCAGGTCTCCTCCTTCTAGGGCACTTAGAAGACTGTACTTTCTAGGCAACCCTCTTGTAGTTAAGTGGCCCATGAAATAGCTCTGTTGGACAATGTGCAAACTGTGTACCACTTCCAGACTCGGTTAGGTAAAAGTCTCTGTGGAACCTTCCAACACTCTTTCCCTTTGGTAGCAAGAACAGAGGCCACATGTGGACAGAGTGGAGTTATGAGAGGCAGGTATCCTAGATCCCTAAATCACACCGAATGGAGGAGAGCTCTCCTGGTGAGTCATCTGATTTAGAACTTGTTTGAGGAAGGAAAAATTTTTTTTGTTTAGCCACTGAGATTTGGGGCTTGTTTGTCACAGCAGCATAACTTCCCTTCTATAGCTACTTCCCTTCTATAGCTTCTATCAGCACTTTACCATTATTTCCCAATACACCATTATCTCCCATGAAGATGTTTAAAAGCAGTACAAAAACTGTTCTCTGATGCTATGAGAAAATAAAGAAGGAGAAGGTGAAGGGATTGGTGAAGGTTTAGGGGCCATAATTTTAAATCAAGTGGTCAAGGAAAGACTCACTCAAAAAAATAATATTTGACCAAAAAACTCAAAGCCATGCATATAGCTGCGGGAAATTGTATTCTAGACAAAAGAGAATCATCAACCATGTTCTGTTTGAAGAGTAGTGAAGAGGCCAGTGTACCTGGAATACAGTGACTAGGGGAGGCAGGGAATAATGAGAAATGAAGTCCAAACAGTAAAGAGAAAGAGGAACATCATACGGGCCTTGTGGGCTATTGTAAGGACTTTGGCTCTTACTCTGAGTGAAATTAGAAGCCACTGGGAAGTGTGGTGCAGTGTAGTGACATGGTTTGATTTATATTGTTAACAGATTGTCTTCTAAAAGCATACCTAAAACTTCAAAGACCAGTTATTAACGGTAGATGGAATTGCAATATAACCTTGGCTCCCCTCATGTGTCCTTTTATCCATGAGTAGTTTTCACCAAACCAATGCTGCATGGTGGCAACTCACAGTGCAAATTGTACTGATGACAATTAGACTTCTGTCTAAGGTTCCCAACCATACCCTAGGCTGCAGTGCCCTGACTTGAAATACTTGCCATACAGCTATCAAAGAAAGATTTGCAAAAGTCTTTATTCTCCTGAACATCCACTGTAAATTATCAAAAAATCATTGCATTATAATTTCACAGCACATGAAACAGCACTTGGAGTGTCCTAGGTGATGACAGAGTGAAAGCAGTGACTTCACAAACTGTTCACTTTGTCATTTCCACCTGATTACTACCCAAAACGCATCTTTGGCTCAGTATCTCCAAAAATGAATCATTCCCCGTGCTCATTTATTCACTCCAGAACTTATGCCAATTGCCATCCTTTTCTCAGTTCAGAAAACTGCCTTTACCACAGTAGCTCAAGTCAGAGGCCACTTCTGAAAGCGCTTTACCCTACATGCCTTTGAAAGCTGCTTTTCCCTTTTTCCTCCAACACAATTTCAAATCTAGCCCTCATTCCCTCTCATGTGAATTGCTGGAAAAACCCCTAACGAGTCCAGCCCCATTCTCTCACCGCCCACTGCTACAGGAAGCATCTTTCTAAACCACAACTATGGCTGTTTCAGTCCCCTCTCTGCAACAAACAAGCTACACTGTTTGGGCTTAAAGATCCCTCACGCTCCAGCTCAGGCCTGCATTTTTAGCCACATCTCTAGCCACTTCTAGACGACAACTTTTGCTACAGACACTCAAAGTTGCTTGTTGTTTTTACAAACCTCATAAGCTACTTCACACATCCATGACTTTGCACCTGCCTTCTGCTGGAATGTTTTTTCACCTTGTTTAACTGGCAAATTCCTATTGCTTTCAGCTTCTGCTTACATGCCATGCCACTGGTAAAGCCTTCCCTGATCTCCCCTCCAGGGCCCCTCATATACAACTTTATTTCAATGGTGACTTTGAGCTTGCATCTGTCACTCCCCCCACGAGACAACTCTTTGTGTGCCAAGCCTCTAAGGCTGAGCCATACATAGTAGAAATAAAGTAGGTGTTCAGTTCATATTGAATGAATTAATGACTCTAAATCCCATTCTAGCTCTATTATCTGATATTGACATGATTAAAAAGATGTCACGTCCAAAGGGTTTGATCTCCAAAATATATAAAGAACTCACGTGACTCTACAGGAAGACAAACAACCCAATTAAAAATGGGCAAAAGACTTAAACAGACACTTCTCCAAGGGGGACATACAAAGGGCACAGAGATATATGAAAAGATGCTCAGCATCACTAGCCATCAGAAAGATGCAAATTAAAGCCACGATGAGATACCACGTCACGCCAGTCAGAATTGCCTTTTGGCCCCACAATTCCACTGCTGGGATTATACCCTAAGAACCCTGAAATACTAATCCAGAAGAACCAATGTACCCCAATGTTCATACCAGCACAGTTTACAATAGCCAAGTGCTGGAAGCAACCTAAGTGCCCATCAGTAAGTGAATGGATCAAAAAACTATGGCGTAGTTCTATGATGGATTACCACAGAAACAAAGGAGCTCATACCCTTTGTGACAGCATGGATGCTTCTGGAAAGCATTATGCCAAGTAAAATGAGCCAGGTGGTGAAAGACAAATACCGTATGATCTCACCTATAAGTGGAACCTAGCCAATAAAACAAACAAGCAAGCAAAATATAACCAGAAACATTGAAATAAAGAACAAACTGACAGTAACCTAAGGGGAGGTAGGGGGGATAATGGGGCAAAGGGTTTTCAGGAACATGTATAAAAGACGCATGGAAAAAAACAAAAGGGGGTAGGATCAAGCGGGTGAGGTGGGGATGAGTGGAAAATGGAGACAACTATACCTGAACAACAATAAAAATTGTGAAAAATAGAAAGATGTCATGTCCATGTCTCAACAGCCATCCTGTGATGCTCATTGTGTAGTCATATCCTTCATAAGGGAAAAGTACTCATTTCTTTCACGGTTGGTTGGGAAGCTTGAAAATGAACAGTACGTTAGTGTTGAACTTGTTCTTCCTCCGGTTTTGAGAGGGGCATTTTATTGCTTCAGATTGATTTATCTCCACAATTCTTTTTTGGCTTGCAGCCATTGTTATTAGATGATTACCATTCTTCTTAGGGCTGACCTCATTTTCTTGTGCACTGTATGCTTTGGTTTTGAAAGGGAAACCCGTTGAGAAAAATCAGCTTCTGATTTCTTGGTTCCTACAGGGATCTGAATTCTGATTATCATGTAGAAATAGAATTCATTTAAGGGAGCAGCTCTTCTAAAATTAATAATCAAATAACAGGAAAGTAAAGATAGATGCCTGATTCTTTTCTAAGGGATTACATTTCAGGAATGCAGTGTTGTTTAGTATTTACATCTGGCTTTTTTTCTACTACAAGATAGCATATGTTCTGAGTTGGGACATTGCTGGTTTTGCCTCATCAACTTGAAACCCCTCTCTAGACAGCATAAGGCATGTTTGGCTGAAAGCTGCAATGATATGCTGTTATAACTGGTGGCTGACTCATCTGTTTTTACAGGATTGGTACTGCAAGAACTGAGTCATATGGCTCATGTCAAAATTGAGAATTTTAATGTCAAAAGTAAAATGAACCCTTCAGAATAGTCAAGTGAAAAATCACAGCA
>CM052539.1:181323083-181363323 GCA_028533065.1 Trachops cirrhosus | reverse complement strand
ATTAGCTATGTCGCTCTGTAAATACCCTCAAACTCAGTCTCACAACTTTATGATCCTATTGTGCTACTTAATGAGAAGGACAATAGCTCATGTTTATTAAGAATTATAGTGTTCTAGTACTCTGGTTAAAGACATACTCATTTGTTTCTCATGATGACCTCACAAATTAAGTACCATAAGCATGCACCTTTTTACCCCCAAAAAATGAATTTTAGTGAGGTTTAGTAGCCAAGGTACAGTCACATGGTGAAATGTGGCAGAAATTCAGATCTGTCTGTTATCAAATCACAATCTTAAGCTCTCTCAATTGTACCACCTCCCAGCAGTCTCCAAATTTGCATGCAGAAGCATATCTGTATTTGCAAGTCAAGATTTTCATTGTTTTTATGTGCTTGGGGATAAAATATTTGGAAAATAACATTAATTCTAAACGATATACCTCATAGCATACCTTGGTGACCATGAGGTACCATATGAAAAACAAGGTGTAATTAACATGGTTCAAATCCATTAAAGTTTAATACAGAGGGGCGACATTTCCTATGTATTTTCATCTCTGACGTGTGTTTTCATTAATTTAAATTTTCTAGCTTATAGAATTTTTTCTTTTAAGTATAAACATTTAAAAATATTTTAACTGTCTTTCAAAAATGAAGAATATAGCCTGAATACATACTTAATTTCTTAAACAGAGTACCCCTTCTACCATATATTAATCTGTTTTTGATTTTTGGATATCATTAAGATATCCTAGACTCTTGAACCTAATCAGAATGTCCCAAGTTGATACGGCGTTTGTTTTTTTTAATCTATATTACTTTATTGTTTTCCAAAATTACAATTATATTGTCATTCCTTAGAAAGCATCCCAAATCTTGATATTTTTAAGTTGTATAACATAATGATTCGATACCCATACATATTGCAAAGGATTATTGCAATGAGTTTAGTTAACACCCATTACCTCATATCATTCCAAAATTTTTCTTCTTTGTGATGAGAACTTTAAGAACTTATCCCTTAGCAACTTTCAAATACAAATAAACAGCAGTGTTAACTCTAGTCATCACCTTGTACATTACATTCCTCATCCCTAGTCATCACGTAACTGGATCTTTGTACCTTCGGCCCACCTTCACCCCGTTCCCTCACCGCACACCCATCCCCTGGTCCTGGTAACTAACACCAAGCTGACCTTTTTCCTATCATTTTATGGGATATTTTAAATTTCACATATAACTGACATTCTACACAATTTGTCTTTCTCTGTCTGACTTATTTCCCTTAGCATAAGGCCCTCAAGTTGCATCCATATTCTTGAAAATGACAGGATTTCCTTCTTTTCAGGGCTGAAGGGTATTCCTGTGTGTGTGCACCTACATCTTTCTTTACACACCATTCATCTTAGGTTGTTTCCGTGTCTGGGCTGTTCTGAATAATACCATAGTAAACAGAGGGGTACAGATATCATATCCTCAGATAAATACCCAAAACTGGAATGCTGGTTATACTTTTATTTAATTTTTTGAGGATCCTTCATATTGTTTTCCACAGTGGCAGCTCCAATTTACAATCCCACCAACAGTGTACGAGGGACCCCTTTTCTACCCATCCTTGCCAGCATTTCTTACCTGGTTATTCTGATGCGAGCCATTCTAACAAGTGTGAGGTGATATCTCATTGTGGTTTTGACTTGCATTTTTCTAACGATCAGTGGCGGGCGCAGTTCCTGCACCCGTTAACCATTTGACTATTCTCTTTGGGAAAAAATGTTTATTAATGCTTTTTTTCCATTTCTAATTAGATTATTTGGGTTTTTGCTAATGAGTTACATGAGTTCTTTATATATTTTGGATGTTATCCCCTTAGAGATAGATATATAATTTGCAAATATTTCCTCTGATTCCATCAGTTACCTCTTCATGCTCATAATTGATCATTTGTTGTTGATTGTTTATTTTGTGATACAAAGTTCTTATAACTGTGTTTTCTCTCCTTTATTGTTGACTTTTTTCACAGCTGTCTTTATGCCATTTCATTAAATTTGTTGCTTCAAAACTCTTTTAGGGTAAAGAGAATGTTAACACACAACAGAGCTAAAAGACAGATAATAGAGCCTTTAGAATATTTTACAAAGTATGATACATAAGCAATGTGGGGAGACCTAGATGATTCTCTTATTTTTTTAAAAAAAGTACAGATGTTCATTTTTGTCTTACCTCCTCTTTGCATGGAGTTGTAAAATTCAGATTTCTCCAAACACATTTTTTTCTCCTCTGCATGTTATACTGTAGTTGTTATGATTAGCTGAATAGGTAATATCCAGACAAATGTTTTATTGTGAATTTTAGAAAGTGTTACCTGCTTGAGACAAGCTGATGATTTCCTGTCAGCTCCTCATTAGATATCTTAAATCTCCGAGAGTCCATGCCCGTGGATGCTGTCCAAGAGTGGTCTCCAAGCAACGAGGTTCCAGGCAGATAGACACTGTGAAGGACACAAAAAGTGAACGGCCATGAGACGAGACACTGAGTTTGAGAAAAGGAAGAATTTAGAAGAAGTGTAGTCATGTTTGATATAAATGTGAGAACATTCTAGTGTCTTGGAGAGAGGAATTTCAAAAACCATTTAATCTATAATTCACTTCTCAAATTAGACCATGCTATTTTTAATTATGCATTCAGGACTTTTAAAATAACATTTGAATTTTTAATCAATAAAATGTAATGCTTAGTAACGCACTCTTAAAATGTAATTTTGATTCCATTTTGATCATATACCTCAAATTATTTTTTTGTTTTTTAAAGAATGAAATAAGTGGTTAAGGACAGCAGGACCACTCAAGAACAGACTGCAAATTATCTCACTAGTATCCTAAATAAATGAGGTCCCCAGATATTCTTGCCACTATAATAGATTCTAAATTACCCTACTGAGATTAGACTTAACGTCATAGAAACTGACTTTTTTTTTTTGATTCCGGTGTAACTCTAAAATTGAATCCTGTGGGGAAAAAAAAAGAATGTCAAACTTGTAATGAACTTTCCACCCACTTTTATTTTTCTTGCCCCACATCCCTCCAGAATCAAGTATAAAATAGACACTTTTGACTATATCTGTAGAGCAGAATGTAAACATCTGTGCAAAAACAAACTAGCACTTGTGAATAAGGAATAAAAACAAAAAATTTATCCTCAAAAATATGCATCTACAGAAGCAGAGCACCACCTGTTCCAATTGTGGTATTAAAGATAAGAGAATTTAAATAAAATGTCTTAGCATTAATATTAGCTACAGCTCACTGGTATATTACAACATAGAGACAAATAGGATGAAACAGAAAATACACTTGGTGGTAAATATAGTATAAATAAACTTATGACACCTGTGTCAAGAAGACAAGGAATAGGTGGCCTTTAAAAGAAAAGACAGACACTATAATACCTACTCCTCATAAGGTGCAAAGATCAAGAGAAATAGTAAGGGCCAAAATAATTTAACTATTTTCTGTTTGCTAGAGGGTTTACAGCCTGAAATAATCACTGTATAGGAGGCACACTGTGTCTTTAACTTTCTTTTAAAATGCATAAATTCATAAATAACTTATCCTTCTCTTATTGCTGTATAAATGTAACTTACTTTTTGTCAAACTTGCTATGCATTCTCATCTGCTCTCTAACTACCTCTGAAAGCAAACAACATTCATATCTCCATTTAATCTCTTTTTGAAAGACAAATAAACAGTTATCAAATTTTTACATAGCCAATAAATGCTGTGCATGTTGCATTTTGATTGGAGAAGGAAAGTGTCCTTGACCTATTTGCCTTCTAAACATCTCTCTCTGTCTCTCTTTAGTACTTTGCCTTCCTCTATAGATTATGCTAAATTTCCAAGGCAGATGGTTTGATTTCATTACATCCTGGGTGCATAAATCAGTGCTTTATTTTTTTTAATTAAGCTGGATTTTTCAGGGTACAAAGAATATTTCATTATTAACGTGTTTATGATCTTGAATTGTCTGGCTTTGTTATTACTTTTGTTTTTCTACTCAGATATTATGCACATTCTTTCTACCTTAAGGCATTGAGGTACTTGGGCAAGCAAGCCAAGAACCTTTGCTGTATGTTTTTTTCCACATTCACTAAAATATCCTTATTTGTTGGCACCCTCAATAATTCTCGTCATCTCTCATAGTATGCTCTTCATCTTTTGCAGACCATCTACATTTGCAGACCATCATTAATCCTTACAACCCTTCTGAGAAGTAGATGAGTGGGTATTGCTGATCAGGTTTTCACTCAGTCTAACTGTGGGGAATCCTTCTACCAAGAAAACAAAATGAAATTGGGACCCATTTTCTCCACTGTACTCATTCAAAAAATGAGACCAAAAGATAAAGTGGTGAACCAAGGGGAATGAGAGAGGCTGTGTGGACAGAGTGGAAATGCCGTTTCAATTGTAACTCTCAATCCTAGGTCTTTTGTGACTCATCTTGTTACAGACTGTCTTGGCTAGGGAGAACCCATGGAGCCTGTATGTGGTGCTTTAGAAAGTTCTGTATTGTTTAATAATCACACCGTGACTTGTTCATATTATGTTTAGCGCCAGAGCTTTCTCTTTCTCTTTCTGCCGTGCAAGGGTACAGGGAGGAGAGAGACAGTCCTCTGCAACACAGAAAGGGGGTTCTCACCAAGAGCTGTATCTGCTGGCACCTGGATCTCCAACTTCCCACCCTCCAGAGCTGTGAGAAAATAAACGTCTGTTGTTTAAGTTACCCAGTCTGTGGCATTTGTTATGGTAGAGCGAGCTAAGACACCGCCCTTTATTTGGCTGGGATTATAAATTCCCTAGACCCAGCTCTTGCCCGCTCCCTATCTGCCCTGCTATAGAGTCTTCCTCCTTCCATTTTGATCTGCTCGCTGATATTTTGTGCTTTCAAACACAGCAGCTTTACACTAATAAAACCCCCTGCTTGTCTGCCCCCTTTATTCCCAGCGTCAGTCATAAGTGTCCTTCAATTCTGCTCTATTGGACTTCGCAGTGTCCCAAATCCACTGTGCTTTCTCCCTCCCCTGGTGTCTTTCTCTTGCCTTACCATATTAGTTTCCTTTGGAAGCCACAACAAATCACCAAAAACTGTAGCTTAAAACAATAGAAATTTGTTCTCACAGTCCTGGGGGCCAGGAGTCTGAAATCAGTGTATTAAGGTGTCAGCAGGGCTGGGCTCCCTTTGGAGCATCCAGGGCAGAGTCTTTTCTTGCCTCTTCCAGTTTCTGGTGGCTATTGATGTTGCTTAGCTGGCTCAACCCTCTGTCTCTGTGGTCATATTCTTCTGTCTGTCAAATCTTTCTTGTGTGTCTCTTCTGAAGGTACTTGTCATTGGATTTAGAGCCAGCCAGGTGTCCCTGCTGATCTCTTATTCTCAAGATTCTAAAATTAATGACATCTGCAAAGACCCTTTCCAAATAAGGCAATGCTCACAGGTTCTGGGACTTCAACATGGACATATCATTTTGAAGACCACCCTTTTACCCATTAGCCTTGCCAATGCCTTTCCTCACCTCTTTTGCAAACTCCCAATTGGTGGCCCTGTGTCTTCATTCTTGCCTTTTGCAAACTATTTGTTACTCTATTGATATCCTCCTGGAACACAGCCCTATTCCTGCCACCAACCTCTCCTCTGTACAGTCACCCCTTTACCATGGTTTTCTTTTTTAAAATTTTTATTGTTGTTCAGTTACACTTGTACCCAGTTTTCCCCATTGCTCTCCCCTGCCCTGCCCACCCTCTCCTACATTCAGTCCTCCCCCTGTTGTCTTTTATGCATGTTCCTTGACTGGACCCTGGTTTTCAAGGCCCTTCGTGAGCTCACCCCAGTTTAGCTTTGCAAACTCATCTGGAATCATTAGTCAAACATCTTCCTGCCATCAAAACTACCTACAGTACTTACTGTACTGAACTTTTTTCTCTTTATATTTGCCCTACTCTCTCTCTCTTTCACTTTCTCATGGCTTGTTTTTTTTTCTTTCTGATACTTTTTTTTCTTCCTTGACTAGCCTTTCAAGGTTCATTTTAATTACCACTTCAACTTTCCTTAATATCTTGTTGTCTGTCTTCCTTCCCTGGTATATCACTCAAAGGAGACACCTCCTGGATCTACATGTCCTATCTACAGCTTCTAGATGAACATCTGAGTCAGTACATCATCCACAGTTGACAAATATATGAAGAGATCTATTCTTCATTCTTTTTTTGAGAATTTATCAAATGGAAAAGATGGAGATCTTGTAAAGGTGATGTCAAGTTTAGCTGCTTGGAATCTCAAACCAAATAAAATATATAGCACAAATGACATATGGGAATTCACTCTGAGATCTAATTGACTTGTTTATTCAGTGGAGAGCATAAAAATCGGTATTTACACGTGGGCCACCTGAAAGAGCCATGTTTTGTTCATCTTTCATTATGGAAAAGAATGTGTGCTTCTTAAGCATTTTAAAACAGAACATTTACCCACCAAAAGCAATTTTTCGTTTTACACTATCACAATTTTTTTTCAGAAGCAGTATGTTTGACTCCTTCTCAGGTTGATCATGTGACATGAGCCACACTACACGGAGTCCATGGCATTTTAATAACTTAAACTTAAAATAGTAAAAGACCAAATTACAGTTCTTAGTCCCATGTGGTACTAGAACTTCCCTTAGGGACTAATATAACAAGAAACTATCCCCCTACAAGCAGATGGGGAAGAAAAGGTCAGGATTTATAGCATAGAGCCAAGAGGCCCTACGGCCATTTTTCTTTGTGGGCATGCTAGCTGATTTGCTTTTTAAAAATGACCTTTTTAAAAAGAAGTTAAAGAAAATCTAAATTTTTATTAAATGGTTTATTTTATGTTCTATAATTTGAGTGATAGAAGATTGAGGAAACAGTCTTCGAAGTCACCAACTAGTGAATTGATGGATATAATCCCAAACTGTTTGCATAAAATAAGTTATTGGTGTTCCCTGGAATTTTTATCATTTGGATTTCCTGATGAGGGTACATAGAAAAGGGCTCATTTGCAAATTATATCTGAGCAGATGTGTGAATATTTTAAGGACCAGCAAAAATATCAATATATTAATACTGTGGCCCTGACCAGTGTGGCTCAGTTGATTAGACCATCATCCTGTGCACCAAAATGTTGGAGGTTCAGTTCCAGTCAGGGCACGTACCGAGGTGGCTGGTTCGATTCCTGTTTGGGGCATATTTGGGAAGAAACCAGTTGCTGTTTCTCTCCCATATTGATGTCGGTCTGTCTGTCTGTCTCTCTCTCTCCCTCTCTGAAATCAATAAACATACTTTTGAATTTTAAAAAATTATTAAGACTGTTGACTTTGATTCCAAGTAAAGAAGAAAAATAAAATTCCTTGGCACCAATGCAACTTAGTGTAAATGAATTGAGTATTCTGTAGTGACCTTTCCACAGCATCAAAGCCAAGAGATTAATACGTCACTATCCAATAAGTACCTCTCATTACTGGCAGATAGTTTCAAGTTTGTCATCTTACTGGAGCTTAGCTGTTCAAAAACTGCTTAGGAGAAATCTGAGTAATAGTTATAAATGACTAAAGGAAATTAAGGTATCCCTTTCCACTAAAATTTACTTACATCTGCTAGAAAATTGATCTTCATCACTGGATGTGGGTGAGGCCAGCAACAGAACAGCGCGTTGGATAAATAATGGGTCTGAACCAACCTGGAAATTCTAGGTTCCTGGATTAAGTTTTCTCCCCATTTGGAAAGCACTGGTCTGGTCTGCCTATTTTCATAGAGCAAAACATATCTTTTAATGACAATGTATGATCAGAAAACATCGCAAGCAGTTGTTCAGTTACCGTGCTTCTGTAACATTTTGTTAATGTTTTCCTAGTTTTGTGTATTACCAATCAGAAATATTTGTCTATGTTGGAAATTCATTTTGTACACCCGTCACTTCTTCCCATGTTTTAAATGCATGTAGTAATCTGAAAACATGAAATAAAATAAAGAGTGAAAAGATAATAATAGTAATACTCATAACAATATTCTGTCTTATCTCTCTAAACAGAAATGTTTTGGCTTAAATTACTACCTCCATTTTGTTGGGAAATTGCTGACAAAATCCCCTCTTTGTCCAATTCCACGTATGAGATTCCACCTTATGTTTCCTTCCCCTGGGCTCCGTGCTTCACCTCCTGAAAAACATTCAGCCCAAACAGAAGCTCTGAAGCAGCTCTAGACCTTTTTGTTACTGCAGCTCATTGATTCTCAACTCTGGCTCTAGATTAGCATTGCCCAGGTAACTTTGAAAATATAGCATCTGGATCTCATCCCCTGAGATTTTGATTTAATGAATTTTGATTAGGGTCCAGGCATCAGTATTTGTATGTATGTGTGATTTAATTTAAATCTAATGTGAAACCAGAGTTGAAGACCATAGCCTTTACTATGAGGCATAATGGGACTGGCTCTCATATTCTTGACCAGACCAGGTGCACTGTGGGTCCCAATTCATGTGTGTAACTCAGGAAGCCTGACAGTCACACTTGATTCCTTAGAATTACACCTGTCTTGGAATTACACCTGTCCAGGCCCACCCCTGGACTTCTATTTTGTTTCCTGAATTGAAACTGTTTTTATGAAGTCTCATTCTGGACGCAAGATTCTTGCCCCGCCCCCACCAAACTGAACTTCAGAGAAGTCACGTCACAGAGCTCACTGCTGGTGAAAACTGCATTTAAACTTTGTTATGTTAAACCCACGCCCTGTCCTCTGAATCACAACACCCATACCCTAGGATACTTAGGCTATCCTGCAGAAACAGATAAACCCTGAAATCTCAGTGGCTAAACCCAACACCATATTATTTCTTGATCACCTTAGCTGAGTGTCTCTCTCTCAAGTTGTGACTCAATGACTCCATCTCCTTCCACATTGTAGGCTCACCATCCCAGAATCCTCTGGTTCCAGTACCATAGACAAGCTGGAATTGTAAAAGGAGGTGAGGAAGAAACACCAAGTCCTTACTGACCTTGAGAGGAAGTGATGCATCCCTTCCTTTAATATTCCGTTGGGGAGAATTCCTCACACAGCCCACTCACTCCAAGATGCAGGAGAAGCTGGGAAATGCCAAAGAGCACCCGGCTCTTCCTGTCTGTGCCACAACCCTGTGCCAGCACTTCCCTGCCTTAAGAGAATCTGTGCATTAAAGATGATCACTCCCTAGCTCCCTGTTGCTCTGTTCTCCTTGTTGAGTTCGCCTCTCTCTGCTCCATCCGCATTAATTTGATGAGAAAAATCCTTATAGTGTTCACCCGCAATATAATTTGCTGTTTTGCTTATCTACACTGGCAAGATAATTACTTGAATAACTACAGTTTGCCTTATTCTGCCAGGCTAAAGAGCTTCTATTAGCTTTCTTTTTTCTCCCCAGTAGGAAAACTGTCATTTCCCAATCCAGTTCTTCTTCATTTCATCTATCCTAATAGAGGGAACATAATGAAGTTTGCCCATCTTCTGAGATACACAAAAGAGACTGCTCTAGTGTGATGGATGCCCCACTCGGAACCACCCCTCTCTGCTGGTTCAAACCTGGGCAAAATTCTACCCCCACCCCGGGTATCAGGGCAGTAAGACTGAGGAGCATCTGCCCTGGCCTATCGGAATTTCAAAGAATACAGTGAAACCTTCAAGCACTGCTCCTAAAAATGCCCAAAATCAATCCAATTTTTGAATCATTTATCCTTTTAAAAAATTATATTCAGTATCTTCTAAACCAACTACTGTGTCACTGTATAACCATTTTTGCCAAGATCTTCAAGACACAACTATTTCTTTGAAAGTAGAAATAATTAATTAAGAGCTGGCTAGATGATATTAATTAGTACATGCAATTATAATTACTTAGATAAAATATTTAATGTTACCTCAAGGATTATTACATCTCTACAGACTTGCGATTGTTGCTTTAAATTGACAATAAAAGAGATAAAGATTATTGAAAAGCATTATCTCTTTCTACCTCAGAATTGGGGGTGATTTGCGGGGAGAGATTTGCGTGAATAAATGTAGTTTAAATTATAATTAGCCAATATTCATAGAACTTTGTTCTTGTTGGACTGTAATTAATTATCATACAGAAATTTCAAACTCTTCTAATCTTTTTTTGTGTCTTCATTAGGCTGAGATTCCCACCTTTGCTTCACTTTCTTTTCTTGACCTGGAATAGCTGTATTATTAAAGTGGGATTTCTGCTAATTAGTTGTGGTATGAAAAGCAGGAGGGAACCTCAGGCACTCTCTGATCCAATTAGATTTTAACTGCATAAAGACCTGGATTGGAAACTCAGACTGCATGCAGCAATCTAAGAATAACTCAAAGGCCATTGTTTTTAATTTATGTTTTCCAGGGGTTTAGGAACATGAGTTTCAGAGAAGGACAATTAAGAGTTTATTGATTATACAAATAAAGCAAGCCTCCTATTTATATATGTACATTATGCTAAAAGTTTGTGCAATACAATATTAAAGAGTGCATGTATCTTTTATAAGCATTCATTTTGGAAAACATACTTGGTTAAAATCAGGCCAGTAAACAACAAGGGTTAACAAAGTTTATCTTCCACCCTCTCTGTGACACCTTCTGGGCCTGACACTTCCCTTCTTTCCTATAGAAGGTCAGAGCTCTCCCTCTACAGAGGCCCTTCTTCGGGAGAGACAGAGACCCGGCGAACCGAAGCACACTGCAGTGCCACACGCTTGCAGGGTACTGCTCCGTAATGGAATAAGCTGCCTCCAGATTCAATGACTTTTAAGTACTGGGAGGGAAAATAGCTTTGGGTGACTGGGGATAGCATAGAGTTATGATAGTCCTTTAGGAATTTAAACTTAATGGCCTTAAGGCACCACTAACTTGACCTTCCATGTTTGATGTTCCTGAACTCCCTCCTGCCTGCCTTTTCCCCTGCCCTTCTGCCATTGTCAGATCTTTCACCATGTTTTGACCAGATAATTACAATGGTCTTTCAATAGGGCTGCCTGGGGACGGTCTGATCCCCATCAAATCCACTTTGCACATTACTCTTAGACTGATCTGTACTTACAGATTATCACTTGTTTTCTGTATACTCCAATAAAAAGACCAAGTTTTTTACAGTATTGTTGAAGACCTTCTTGACCAGTCCCCCCAAACCCCTTCTTATCCTCCAGCCTCATCTCCTTCTTCTCTATTTCAGCAACTCTCAACTTTGCACAGACCCTCAAACACATTGTGATACATGTGTTACGTTCCTATGACCATTATATGTTGTTCTTTTGATCTGAAATGCGGTTCTGCTCTAATCCCCTCAAATATCTTTGATTCATTTCTAGACTTCCTTTAAGATTCAGAAGGGGTTACCACTTCAGGAAGCCAGCTTATACACCCCCAAAATACACATATACACCCCCAAAACACATATACACCCACACTTTGCTCACACACACCCTCACACATGCCTTCTTTCTCATCACAAACACCCAATCTCTGCTCACACATACATTCACACATGCCTGTGCATGTGCTAACATGTTCAGATTAGGCACTATCCTTTGTCCTTATAGAACCTGGTCTGTGTTTTCCCCTTCGACTCAATGACATGCATTATAGTTACATGCATGTGCGTGTGTGTCTTCCGCAGTCTTTGTCTTTCTTGAATTTCCAACATAATATCTAGGCAAGAGAAGGCACTAAAAAATGTATAGTGTTACATAATTTATGATTCTCTCCAATCTGGAGATTAACCGATTTTTCTTGAAATAAGCTCTGCTAGAACAGATGGCCACTGGAAATCCTCAGAGTTCCATGCCTGCGAACTTGTCTGAAGGTACCTTATTTTGATTTTGTAGCACCATTTATCTATTTAGTAGAAGAATGGACAGATCTGAGACTTGGGGTCATTTGTCTCTATTTGTCCTTCATTCTTCAAAATTCTAGCTCACATCTATAAACTCACACTTGGACCTGGAATCCTAATAATGCCAACTCTACAAAGATGCAGCGTGAGTCATGTTTACCAAACCCCTTGCCTGTGCCCCTGAATAGACAACCTCTCTTTCTCCCGTGTCTTTCCCCTTTGGTTGCATATTGCAAATCTGGAAAGAGGCATTTGACCCGAGCTGGGCCAATCACTGTATTCCTGCCTTGGCCAATGGACTGATCTAGGGATGGGTCCTCAATGCCAGCTGAGCCAACCCCATTCCTTCTCTGGGATTGTCTCTACTGGAATGAGACAATTAATACATGGTTGGAATCAGTTTTTCCCTCATGGGTAGTTGTAAGGCACAAAACCCAGGAACTGTTTGGAGCTATGTAGAGACAGCCATCTACAGCAGAAGGGAGCGATAGTGAGGCTATGATAAGGATGTATGGCTTGTGAATGGCTTTAAGAATCACTAAAATGAGCATGAAGGTACATTTGACAAGGAAGCCAAACTGTGACGTCTCCATCAACCATATCAGGTGGGCAGAGCTGAGGCTGTGAGCAAGGCCTTCAGAGAGGCATGATCAGGCAGCAGCATTTGGGTCTTGGAAACCACAAGCTCCTGAGAGTCGAGTGCAGATAATAAATGTCAGACCTGAGCACATCACTGGCAGGCCTACACAAGAGATCTCCGCAGCAGACAACGACCAATCACAGGCTTGTCTCAGCCGATGATGGGGACCTGCGAAGGTCCAGGAAGAGAATCACAGTTGCTTGGGTGGGCGGACTCGCTTGTAACGTACAGTCGAGCAGCTGGCAGGAGAGGACACTGGGTCTGACAGCATGTGTGCTCACTGCCAGCGGCCCGTTATGTCGCTGTGGTCCGTTAGTGGTTTCAGCAGCTAATTTGGAAAGGCTTACAACTTCCAACATCCACCTCAGTCCTATAGGAATCTTACTAAATTTTTAAATGTCTAAGTCTGAAAGGTATTGTAGCTGTTCTTCTGTAGCCAGGTCAATGACGGTGTGAGCCTCCGGATTTATTTGAAACACTCCACGCTGGAGTCGATGGAAAAAAAAGCAGGTTACCCTGTGGGCTCTGCATTTTCATAATCAGATTCAATCCTTTAAGTCTTATATGCTCTTAGGACTTAAATCTCAACAAATCGACTTTCAATAGAAAGCCTTATCGTCACTGTTCAAAAACTGCTTTGTGATTTTTTTCCACTCAAAATATGATAAAAAGGGATAGAAAGGAAGAGAAGAAAGTCCTGTCCAAAGTAATCATCGTAAGTGAAGGTAATTAGCTCAGCGTGAAGTTTCAGCAAAGGTTACTTCCAAAAGGTGAACTGTGCCAAAGCATTAGAAACAAGAGAATTATATCTAGCAGTAATTGGGAAATTTTTACTTTTAAAAGGAAGAGGCAAGGAAGTCTCTGCTCAGTGAATGTTCCCATTTGAATCTAATTTATGATCACATGTGTCACAGCATCTTCATTTTAGCACACTTTTATGAACTGCCCATTGTGCGGCGAGGGGCAACCGCCCACCAGGAAGACAGTCCACACTCTCGCCTCTCACTTACTCCCCACTTCAATCTGGCCACCGGGTTTCAGAGCTGCAATTTCCCAAACATTCCAGGAATCCTTTCTCTCCTCTTCTCTGCTTCCCAAGAAGACTTTGTCCATTAATCTGGCACAGTGAAGAGACACCATAACGTTTGCCAAGTAGATGGGAGACTCTGAGCAAGGCAGACCACGGCCATATAAACAACTGTGGGGTGAGGGTCAGGACCTCTGAGATCTCTTTACCAGGACACTGGGTGGAGGACCTTTATTTTAGCCTCTCACAAATTTGGTTTCCTTGCCTGCAAAAAAAAGTCGGTCAGTTTCTATTGCACAAAACCATCCTCTGGAGCAAAAAACTGTATATGCAATGAAGTATTGAGAAATCATTACTACTCTCTTGAGTTCATTACATTCATACCATTGCTTTTTTTGAAACAACAACAATATGAATGTCATTCATTTTATTGTTCTCTTCTGCTGAGTATGATCAAATTAATTGTTTTTCTTGTCTTGGTCTTCTATGCCTAGAAAAACTTGACCTTCAAATCTCTCTTCGCTTACTATTGCATACATGGTTCTCAAATCCTTGAAGGTGCCATTCATCATTCAACTGTGGATCTCATCACCCAGAATAGGGCCTAGCACATGATAGATATACAATATATACTGTATGTCACAAATGGTGCTATCTAGTGGCAGCCATTTAGAATTGCAGGCATTATGACAAGAGTAAATTAAACATCTCTAGGGCATGCCTGGAAAATTAAGTTGATTTATGCGTGGGTCAAAACTGCTCTTCCAAATATTTCTATGAAATCAGTCACATGCATGTATAATTAACTATGAATGACTGCATTTCGACTTTGGCAGTATGTTATGGTGTGCTGAGACTACATTGGTAGGACATATGACATGTAGAATCCACCTGGTATACAGAACGTATCAAGTAATATAATTCAGGGAATCTTTACTCAGATTTCTGTTTTTTACTCTTATTTAATTATATGCATTTGAACTTCATTGAGCTCACTTGATGAATCTAATATAAGAATTGTGCCCTGATTCAAAAAAAATTGATCAGTAAAAATAAGTACAAACCAACCAAAGGCTACTTTTTGACTTGAATTTATCTTTAATCAATCAAATCATTTACTATTGAACTCCAGTGGGAAAAAAGTGTTATTGTGCAAGTCAGTCTATCATTTCCAACGTCTTCAAGACTATTTTTTTATTCTCGTTGTGTATACCTCCTTGATGTCTAGACAATATAAAGATTTCTTGAAGGACTCTCACTAAATCATAAAAATGTAGCCACATAAGATGGAAGAAGAATGATCCCAATTTAACAGAAGTTGAATGCAGTCTTGTACTTTCTTGGTTCTGCTGTACTTTTTTTGGAACTTTTGCATGGGACCTCAGAGTATATATATGTTCCTTAGAACTGCTATTTCCACATTAAAGACTTCCTTTTGTTTTACCGTGTTAATTTTGGCAAAGGAGTTGTATTAGGTGAGATTAGGTTAAGCAACGTATCACACACACACACTAAAGTACCAGAGAGTTTAATGAAAAAAAAATTAAATAGTTTATATTTCTCTGTCATATAAAGGGAATTCAGAGATAGGTAACTCAGGGCTGATATAGCATCTCCATGACTATTAAGGATGCACACTCCATGAAACTCATACCTCCTCCATCCCTAGGCAGATTGTCCTCATGGTCTGGCAATGAGACTAGAGCTCAGCCATTATTATGCCCACATTTCAGAAAGCGAGATGAGGTGAGGAAGCCAGTGTGGGGGGGAGCTCACTCTTCCCATCTTTTAAGAAGTTTTCTTGAGTGGTGTCACAAAATATTTTACTTACAACTATTTTCTATAAATTTATCACCAAAAAGAGTAGTTTTAAGAGTATCTAGGAGATATGGCATTTATTTCAGGTAGTCAGGTGCCTAAATTAACCCTCAAGAGTTTTTTTTCATGAAAGGAAAATGTGGAGAAGCATTGAGGTGGACACATCTCTATCACAGGGGCAGAACCAGTGAATCAGGGAAATTTATTATTCTGAGCATAACAGAGAAATTGATTACAAAGCCTCAAGAAAGTGGGTATGTTGAGGGAGGGAAGTTATTAGAGAGAAGGACCAGCATGAAAAAAGACAAAGTAAACATCTTCGGCATACCTGAATTTTACAGCATGTTTTCGCAAGTAATATAGGCTTACTGGGGAAATGATATAGATTGGTGTTTCTACCTCCTATTAGCATTTACACGTGAAATTGTAACAATATTTGGTAGCAATTGAACTATTTGAAATTATAATTCTTATTTAATATATACAGAAGTATATGAGCTAGATATAGATGCAGACACATTCTTGCTCTTTCTTGGTGAGCTGCCCTGTTGGCCGAAGCATATTCCTGAATGGCTGCTTAGAGGAAAGTACGAGGGAGAGAAATGTTTCAGTCCTTGCATGCCTGAAAATGACTTAATGCTACACTCACTTGTTGACAGTTTGTCTGGGTATGGAACATGAAAGACATTATTTCTCAGAAATATGAAGGCATTGCTCATTGTCTTCTAGAATTTGGGATTGCTGTAGTGAAAACCCATAGCATTCTAATAACTTTCCTTTGTGTGATGTTGTTTTCTATTTTTCTTTATGAAGAGTTCTAATGAGAATAAATGTTACTATTAATGTAATATTTTGACGTGAATCAAGTTGTCTTCATTAAACACATATACTTTATAGAAAGTAGATAAATTCTTTGCTATTTACAGAGCAGAACGGTTTTTTAAATTATTGTTTTAGATAGCATATCTGGAGAATTATGTTTTGTATAAATACATGAATTTCAAAAACCAGAATGTGAGTGATAGGTCTATTGTTCTGGAAGAGGATTCCCTAAAGGTTTATAACTTATTTATTCATTGCAATACACAAGACTACATAACCAAATCAGGGAATTATCTCTTTAAAAATTATCCTTAAGAACATTCCTAAAGAAACACTTGTCATATAGTTATTGAATTATATATGGAAGTCTGAAGAGTCCCGAGACTTTTCAATAAATATACCATTTTTTTTCTTTTGTAGGGGCACCGCGATTGCTGGCATCGTGTTTGGAATCGTATTTATCATGGGGGTCATTGCTGGAATCGCCATATGTATCTGCATGTGCATGAAAAACAACCGTGGGACCCGGGTGGGAGTCATCAGCACCGCACACATCAACGCCATCACTTCCTATCCTGGTAAGCGAAATCAATTTTGAGAGGTACCTCAAATTCAACATGTCTGAACATGGCCATCTTCCCAACTCCTTCTCCACTTACAGCCTTTGCCATCTCAGTTGGTGGCATGTTTAGACTTCCGGGTGCTCAGGCTAAAACTCTTGGACTCCTCCTTGACTTCTCTCTTTCCTTCAAACCTACATGCAGTCTATGTGGGAAACTTCTCAGCTCTGTCTTCAAAATACGTGTATATATAGTATCTGACTACTCCTCGCAGTACCTACTGCTCCTTCCGTGATGGGAGCCTCCATCAGCTCTCACCTCCATCCCTGTGATAACATCCTAAGTGCTCCCCCAGAATCCTCCTTGTGCCTCCAGGGTCTATTCTCAACACAATAGCCAGAGTGAAAGTTTCATGATAGCAGTCACATCATACCACTACTCTGCTCAAATTCTTTAGTGGCTTCCTCTGTCGCAGAGGAAGAGTCAATGCCAGTGGTCCTTCAGTTTATCTAAAGTAAAAGACAGATTCTTTAGCAGAACCTTCAAAGCAATGTATGATTTGGCTCCTCTTTTTAGTTCTCTGACTTCATCTCCTCCTTCTCTCCCTCTTACCACTCTGGCTGCACTCACTTTCCTGGCTGTTCCATGAACAAACAGGGCACACACCCACCTTAGGGCTTTATCTGAAACACTGACTCCCTCACTCAATTCAAGTCTTTGTCCAAAGATCTTCTCCTGCATGAGGCCTGCCCTGATCACCCTATTTAAGATTATAATGTATCTCTCCCCATAGCACCCAATCCTCCTTACTCTGCTCTGCATTTTTCCACGGTATTTTTAATCTTCTAATATACCACATAGTTTACCTAATTGTTACATTTATTGTTTATTTTTTTTTTCCTCCTTCCAGAATATTGGCTCCATGAGGCAGGAATCTTTTTTTTCTTTGTTTGCCACTAAATCTCAAACACATGTGACCGGGACCGGCACCTAACAGGCACTCAGCAGACATGGCTGAAAGAATGAACACAACTCATGACAAAACCTAATTTAGACATCAGCACCCAGGGAATTTCCCCTAAATTCCACTCTGGAGTGTATGCAGCTTTTACTCAGTGCAAAAGCAATTCACAATTTTGAATCTCCCCAACTGACTGAGAATATTGTTGAGATTAGTGTGATAACGTTACGGTATAAGGGAAAAAATGAGGGAATCATTTTTCATCCTTCACATCTCCTTATTTTTACCTGGCCAACCCGTAACCCAAGAGAAGACTAGAAGACAGATAGACATTAATTGGAGAGAAGGCAAAAAGAAATGCTCTGTAGATAACATTTCATATATACTTTTGCTTGATCAAGAAAAGTTTAATTAAAATTAAATTTTAAAACATTATCAAATATTATTTATAAAATTAGAATAGGAAATATAAAATATTTTCATGTGAAGTCCTATGTTTGGGGGGTTTGAAGTGTCTGTTTCATGCCTGTAAACATGTTTTTAAAACTTCACAGTGGCGACTCACTACTGGCAGATCCCAGAGGCGGCTGCATGTTTAATAAATGCAGGGTTCTGGGAACTGAATAATGCGAGAAACACAATGAACCATAGGGTAGAAACATTTTCACTACAAAAACACAAGGTCTTCCAAGCATAATGTACTTGATTACTTCTCATTTCCTTCTCAAAGACGCTAATTAAGCTTTTACTTAAAGGATGAAGAAACGACTCAGAGTAGAATTGAATGTTTTTCAGAATCTCTCATGTGTGGAAATATAAAATGTTTATACTCACATTTAATCAATTAACCCTGATAATAGAGATAACAACCCAAATTATCTGTATTGTTGTGTAATCCAAGTTGTATAGTCCCACAGCCTGGAGGCCACAGAAGTGGGTAGAAGATAATCCAGCCATTGCTGTCCCAGCCCTTGTTGCCAGTGCTGGGTGGGGGGCCCTGTGGTGAAGGTGATCACTCTGCACTGGGGGGAGATGACCAAAAAAAGGTCATCTGCGCCCCCTGAGCCTCTGTTGGACAGTGACCTTCTAAGATAGTTTTTTATGCCTGCCATATTGGGTAGAATAAATGGTGTCCTGTTTAATTACAATTATTTTTAAAACCATCTGTGTGAAATTAAGAATTATTTGTCAAATCTTACATTTCCACCACTTTCCAGAATTTCAATGTAAATGAAGGAGAGTGGCCATAGTAATGCCTTTCTAAAAAGTGAGTTTGGATTATACACACCTGAAAGAAGATAATACAGAAAGACCATAACAAAAGGCTTTGCAAAGATATAAAAATCAAATGCCAATAAAATGAAAACAAGAGATTTTAATGCTATCAAGAAAATTGAGATTTGAAGTGCATTATTTAGTTCCCTGATGATTGATTGATGATGATGATAGATAGATAGATAGATAGACAGACAGATGCAAATAATGGAGAAGGAGGAAGAGGCTCTTACTAACAGAAAAATGCCAAAGGATACATGTAAAAAGTAGCTGTGGAGTTGGAAAATTCATTATTTTTAAACTATCATAAGAAAGGTTTAGGAAAAGAATCATCAACTAATGGTAAATCTGGGGGAAAGGTTGCTGAGGAGCAGAATATGTGCATGCCCTTAAGCATCTATTCCCAGATTCTTGTTAATTATAAAAGTGGAGAAAGCAGACACCATCTTGACCAGGAAATAAAACTTAATATCACCAAGCAAAGACATATGGACATCTTACATCTTTGGGTGTAACTCTGAAGGTGACATGGCTTCACCTGTGTAGTATTCTGGCTGGAAGTTCAGAGCCTAAATCTTAGCATGAAAAGTTATCTGACAAACCCAAATTGAGGAGCACTCTATAAAATAACTGGTGCACAGTATTTAAAATCTCTTGGAAATATTTCATTAAGAAATCAACACTTAATTTGCATTATTGAATTAACAAATGAGGGCAACCTTATTTGGATATGTAGTGAACATGGGAAGACTGTCATGTACTCATCCAAGGAGGGTTTGGTGATAAGGTGCCTTCTAATTGTGCCAATTTTCTTAGTGAAAAAAGAACCAAGTCTTATGCTAAAAGTAGGTTAGGAGGTGTTCATAGTTAAGCAGAAAGAATGAAACAGTAATCTCAGAGAATGGAGGGTTTCTGGAATGCCTAAAGAAATGCTCAATTTGCAAGCACAGCAGATGGCCTCCACACTTAAGAATATGGTCATTCATTTAAGGTGAAATCAATTAGCATAATTGTACATTTTTATCCTCTTACATTAAGCTCCTAGATACAGAGCTGGGGTAGTTAAAATGGTGCATTTAATTAGGATTGGAGTCTCATCAGGCAGTGGGGAAAGAGATAAGAAAGTTAACAATAGATGCACAGAAATAATTTATCTGCTGTGTCATAAATCTAAGCTGAATAAAGATATGAATACAAAAGTAAAGGTGACATCAGCTTAAATTATTATTTTTAAATGCCATCAATAAATTGAAAATTCAGATGAGGTTAAAGATATTTTAGAATCTGTATTCTAGAAAGATAAAGAGTGGTGGTCATATTTACAGAATGGTAGCATTATTGGTTGCACCAAGGTCAGAAAATGGTTTTTGAATGCAAAAAAGTCAAAGGGGCCCTGGCTGGTGTGACTCAATGGATTGAGTGCTAGCCTGTGAACTGAAGGGTTGCAGGTTTGATTCCCAGTCAGTGCACCTGCCTGGGTTGCAGGCCAGGTCCCCACTCGAGGGTGCACAAGAGGCAACCACACATTGATGTTTCTCTCCATCTCTTTCTCCCTCCCTTCTCCTCTCTCTAAAAATAAATAAATCTTTAAAAAATATATATGACAATATATTTTAAAAAGTCAATGGGACTGAGAGTCAGGATTACATGTGTTTCAAAAATAATTAAAGAAGACAATTACAATTTAGGTGTTACAAACCAACACCATGAAGGAGACAGTCCTCATGTGGTGAACTACAAAATGGGCAGAACGGAGGAAGCTTTTGTAAGATAAAAAATAAACACACGGAAGACAAAAATAGTAAGTGATGGCCAGTTAGTTGATTCCTGGAATTTTGTTCTAAAGAACTAATTCAAAAGAAGTCTTTGTGTAGAAAGATATTTGTCACTCCATTTTTTATAATAATAAAAAGTTGTTAATCAAAAAACCAGTAAACGGTCATTTGAATAATATGTAGCTATTAATAATAATGTTTATGAAGAATATACAGCACAGTGAAAAAGACTATGTTCTAATTCAAAGTTAAAAGCATATACCTTTTTATATGACTACAAGAATATGAAAAACACAAATGACCAGAAGAGAATGTATAAAAATAATATTTGTTAAATTGTGGCAAAAACATTATGGATCATTTTGCTGTTTCCAATTTTTCTAAAATAATGGTGTATAGTTTTGATAACACCTTGCATCCTCCCTTTACATTTACTTTAGAATTGTTGGCCTGAGTGGCTGAAAAACATTAAATTTCTTCCATGAATTTCATAGCACCCTTAAATTTTCTAATATTGTAGACAACTATAATGATATTAATAAACAGCATGTTTCCTCTACTGAAATCAGAAAATTGTAATATTGGGAATGAAAGAATTTCTAAGACACCATATCTCCATCTGTATCCATATGTCTTTTAAAGATGACTTGACCTTTAAGGAAGAACAAATCTTAGAGTTAATCCTGAATGGTAAAAATTGATACCCTGAAAAGTTTACTTCCTAGTAAAATCTTATTATCTGCAAGAAAGAAAGATAGCACAGTCCACAGTTATACAAGTATTATTTCAAAATGTCTTCTAGGAGCTGCTACCATGAAAGATGCACCATGTTTATTTCATGATGGATAGTCTTCAAAATATGGCTCTTCAGCATTATATTATCACTTTGTCAAAATCCAAAGCTGTATGACAGAAAGAACGCTGTTTCATACATTAGATTTTCATGTTCAACATGCAGCTGTGTAAACCATGGGGAATCGCACTGAAATGTCCTCCAGCAGTTTTTATGCAGATGGCAAAACATAAACGCTTTGTCACCGAGGCATAACCACGCACTGCGGCTTCGTGACAGAGAATGATGCAGCTGGTCTGTAGAATCATGCGGTGTGTGCCTCTCACGTGGGAGGCAGGGAAAGGCCTCAACATAAAAACAGCTTAAAACCGCATGCTTAAAAGAAACAGTTCAATGGGTATCCAGCTGTAACTTCCTACTTTTCATGGAGGCTGCATTTCTTGGCTTGGAGGAAGTTTATTATAAATCTGTTTGTCTCAGTCCTCCTAGACATAATGAAGCAAAGGAGTGGGTGTACTGCAGAGGGAATGTGTGTTTAGATTCCCCAGGAGTAATTCCATTGTGTTGTAGAAAACAAAGCTCGGGAATAGCCCAGCCCCCACAGGTCCACAGCAGCCACAGAGAAGCTGTACACATCATTGCTGCTTTCTCTACAGAGCTCCCTCCTCTGTCAGGAGCCTGCAGCCTGCTCAGACCACCAGAGACTTGCAAAGCCTTTGCTGGCCAGAGAAGCCCCTGGAGGACATCCCACCTAATTCTGTGTCTCCATCTTCCTCTTTCCTTGAGTGACTCAGTTCTGCTCCCTCACATCCCTCAGTCTAGGCGGATCAGTAAATGGTTCAAATCATTAAACTCCTGGTAGAGTTGGCCAACTTAAGGGGACCCAGAAGAAACATGGTTTGTGTTTACAAATAGGATGAAGCCCAGTGTTTGCACATGCATATCCATCAGAACGCTATCATAATCTTAGTGGCAAAAGCACGTTTTAGAAGACATCTTAGAAACAAGTATGTTGAAATGTCACATGTTCTTTCTTCCCATTCTAATGTTAAGAGCCTGGCCTTTTTGGGTTTTTTGTTTGTTTATTTGGGTTTTGGTTTTAGCATTGTTATGATACCAGTCTTGTGATTAAGTCTCCATTCACAGTATCAATTAAACACGTTAATTCCAAGTAGAATCATGATCTGGATGTTGATTCAAGTACTGGCAAGTCATCAAAGGGCTTGCTGAGGCTCTGCTCAGATGTTGCAGAATGACCAGGTTCTTAAAGACAAGGGGTACTTGTCTTCCAATCCTAGAAATGGGCCTGAGATCACCACATAAAAAACATCCATATGTATCATAATAAAGTGCATTAAGTGTCATTTAAAAACACACTGCATATATTACAATAACAATTAAGACAAATTTTCAAATAAGACTGACAAAACTAAATTTGTCAACCTTATTCACAAACCTGCTTATCCCTCCCCCGCTTTTATTTCTAATTCTTATTCTTGTAATGGCTCCATGACCATCCCGGTTATGGGAGCGCAGTACTGGGTGCCCAATACTTCCACCCCTCCTTCCACTCTCCACACCTTCCTCCATACCCGGTCATGACCTAAGCACTCTGCTGCCTTAGGGCTCTTACAATTCCCATCTGATTGCCCCACTGCTATGAGTCCCCTATAATTCCTCACATAACTCTTACATTCTCTCACCTTTTCTGTGGTCCACCTCAGTCCCCCCAAATTCACCCCATATTCACTATTCAAAAATTTTTCTGATAGTTGTACATCACACAATGCTTATGAGATTTTCAAAGCCCACCATGATGATAGTACAATCAGATCCCTCAATGCCTTTCCCGTTTCTCCCCTCCATATACCTTTTTCTTTGAACAAAAATGTTCTCCTCTGTCTGTTATTTTGCTCAAACTTGAATTACCCCCTAGACTCTTCTCTTTCTGCCCATCAACACCAGATTTCCAAAAAACACCCTCAGCCACCAGCCCTAAATACCTTGTTTGGCCAATGGCACCACTTTTTATAGTACTCTCTCTGGGAGGTAGGTGTGCCCCTCAGCCTGATAAAACTCAGAGTTTTGCAGGCAAAAATTATGTCCTTGCCCAAAGCACCCAGTGCAGTAGCATCAACATGGAGGGCACTCAAATATTTGCGGCCTTCCTAATGCCCTTCTCCTTTTCTTTTTCAGTGGCGCCGCCCCCCTATAGTTACGACCATGAGATGGAATACCGTGCAGAACTGCCTCCTCCCTACTCCCCGACGCCACCGGCTTCAGCACAGAGGTCTCCACCCCCTCCTTATCCTGGACACGCGAGGAAATAATCCTTTTCCTCCCAGAACACAATATGTGCCAGCCACAGATCCCGCCCAGAATAAAATGCCTCTGCTCAGAAACAGCCAGGAAAGCATTGCCGAAAGGAATAGTCTTTTGGGTCAGACAATGTGTCCAGTGGAATGTCCAGGCTAAGAGATGCAGAGTTTTTAACCCTTCTCACAGCTGACCCCACCTGGAGTACTATGTTTGGTTCACTGGAACCACATTTAAAGAGATCTACTAATTGATGTAAGCACATTCAGAGGAGAGTAATGAAGACAGATAAAATATCTGAAAATGCTGTTGCAATACTGATTCTGGAAAACAGGAGATTTCTGTGATACAGGAAAACAGCCTGGACTACCCAAATAAACCATGTATTCTGTATTCCATGTAGCTTTAAGAGTCAGAACTAGAATTGTTTATTCTTTCTTTCGTCAATAAATGTTGATCAAGTGTATGAGAACCTACTCTGTGCCTTATACCACTGGAAGCACTGGATGGAAGTTACGGGAACTTTAGTTTCAGAGTGAGAACGAGCAATTGGAGCTCTTGAGAAGCTCCCCGTTACCAATACTTCAGGCAGAACCTGGCTGACTGTCTGTTAGAGACACGCTCTGGAAGGGGCCACTAAATCAAATGGTCAAAGGGTCCAGTGGACCTCAGAAGTTCTGCTCATGTTTTGTGTAGATATGGGGTAAATTTCTATGCCTCCAAAGATGGAAACTTCTACAATAGTTCAATCTCATCTATTTACTTTGAAAGTTAACACAGAATCAAAGGGATTCAAAGTTGCTCAAAGCCAAGAAATCTTCAAGGATAGTGACCGCCACCGAAAAGTCATCTGACTTTATTCAGTGTATTATGACAAAGATTATTCCAACAGTGAAAAAAAAGTATCAAGTTCCACAAGCAACAAATTCTTCACTTCAAACTAAAATATTAGATGCCAAATAATTCCATTTTTTCTACAGGAAGTAAAATCTCAGAACTTGATCATGAAAATATACAAGTTTACAAAAAGAAGAGGAAAAAATGAAGTTTGAATTCTGTTCTGTGGAATTCCATTCATTAGTTGCTTAGAAAAAATTCTGTTTCTCTCTCATATATTTTGATAATCTAGTCCCTTGGAAAAGTTACACATTTATGGGAAGGTTAAGATATCAACATTAAATTGTGCCTTTTGCCAAAATCCTAATATTATGAAGTGCCTATCTTTGTGTGGAAATGTTATTAATAAATAAATGTAACATGCCATATTTTACTGCAAGTGACCTTAACATTTATGTTGGATCTTTCATGTACTTAAAATTTACACTGAGAAAATATTGGGAAGAGATGAGTCATTTTTGGTATCACTTTGCAAGTAAATCTAAAATGTTTACGCCAACACCATCATCATAATTCAGTGAAATCCCCAAACAGTACTAGGAATTTTGATGAATAAAACAAAAGAAATATCCTAAGGTATAAACTATAGTTCTATCCTTATAGCTAGGAAATTTAGTAGTTAATACAAGTAGCATATTTTACTTACAAATACACTCATCTGACAGAAATACAGTTTGACTACCAGTGAGATCTAAAAGCTAGATTGGTTTTGAGTGACATGCTTGGTGTTTAGATACTGATCATTTCTTACTTATGAAGACACAGTGCATTCAAGAGTTCCAGCCTATTCTAGTGACAATGATTTTAGCACAAATGTAACAGTACATACGCTTTAATTTATCTTTCTTCTGCAAACGTGATCGAACCCATTCACACTGCAGCTGTGCAGCTAAAAGTGCCAGGGTCCCTGGGACTTTCAGAATTTTGGTTGCAATGCACCATATATTTCTTAAGAAAAAAAGAGAGGAAAAGACCAGTGGAAACTGAATTCTCATCATCTTCACCATCGATAAACATTTATTACATGCCTCTTACGTTCTGCAAACATTACCCACATAGGAGCCGTTTCAGTCCACACCATCTCTCTTCTTTGGGTTGTTTTAAGGCCTCCTGGAAGATATATCACAAACCCATAGACCTACAATAGATGACCATTTTTATTATTTATATTTAGTGTCACAATAGCATAAATGTGCACATTGTCAGTATACATTTTTGGAGTTCACTGATTATTTTCATAGATGCTATATCTTGGGGGGAAATAGTATATGATGTGAAATCTTTGAACTATGGTTATTTAAAAACCAATGTATTTGCTAAGGCCAAAATGTTTACAATAAGCAATAAAAGGAAAGAACCCATTTTAGCGTGGGCTATTATTTCATTAGTCTTGTGTCCGTTTTATTTCGCTCTCCCTTCCTGCTGACTCAGCCTCATTCTTCTGCACAGGAAAGCAGGACTGGAGCCAGATTACCTTTATTTTGAATCCTGTCTCCTGCCTGTATGATGTGAGACAGGCCACTTCATCTCTCTAAAATTCAACTTTCTTCTCTGGAAAATGTAAATCACATAATGGGCTTCATCGGGTTTTCTGAAAATTGGGTGAATAATGCAAAATGCAAAATATGGTCCTGGCACATACAAAATGTTCTATAAATATTAGCCAGGAAATAAATTAACAAAAGAATAACATAAGGATGACAGCCTCTGGATCTGTGCTAGGCAACACATTAGCCACCAGCTACATATGGTTATTTAAATGTAAATGAATTAAAATTAAACTAAATGACACATTCAGTTCCTCAGTCTCACTAGCCAAATTTCAAATGCTACACAGCCTCATGTCATGGTGGCTACCTTACTGGGCAGTGCCGCTCTAGAAACCCCCTCTAGGCAAAACCCAATGAGGTGGCGGGAAGGAGTTGAAGAGCAAGCCTCTCCCGTCATCTTGTCCAGGAGTGGACTTTGTCAGTAAATGGTGATGTCTATCACAAATACCTGTGAAGAGGTATTTGTGGAAGCAAGCATGTGATGCCGTGAGCAGTGAGAAGCCCACTCTAGGCTAAGGGCGGGGAAGCTATTAACAAAAGTTAATGAGTTAAAGGGCCAAATCTAGACGAGAGACCCTGGATCTGGCCCAGGAGCTGGTGAGACAGAACCACAGCTTGTTCTCAGCGTCTAATCAGTCCCGCACCTGCCCTGCTCAGCTCTGGAAGCCATGACAGGAGTGTCCGGGGCCACCCGCGTCTCCCTAAGGTGTGGGGCAGCGGTGCACTCTTCTATTATTTCGTGATCTTGTTGCCACCATCAGATGAAAGCCCCACTCTCCGCTCACCCACCCTACTCCCGACTTGTTTAGCCAGACCCGTTTGGCCAGCTGGGGCTGTAGCTGAAGTAATCCAGTGTGCACCACACTGTCATGAGTCCAGCAAATGGTGGAGCTCTGGGTGCTGTTTTACTTTTAACTTAATTAAAACAACCTAATGCCGGAACAGCAGAGGCATGTGATCATCTTACTGATCACCAGAGAGGCTGCTAAGGACTATCAGAATCTTAAGCAGAACCTGGTGGAAATGCGCCCTTTTAATTTTTGCATCAGAGGCCAAAGCTGCAAGTCGAATGCTCAGTGCTCTGCTGGCCCAGCCCCACTGCACGGTGTCCTTCAGTGTGAACTGTGGCGGGGCCTCCAGAAAGGAAAAGTGCCAGAACTAGCATTGGAAAGATCTTCCAGGCGGTCCTCATTGCCACTGTAGTCCCAACCCTGCCCTTGCCTCTTTATGACTCATTAATGCAGAGGAAAGAAAGAAGTAAGACTTCTGAAGAAGAGAGACTTGGGTTTCTCTTGAATCTCTGTCGCCTTCTCACTACGCGTTCTGAGCCAACTAACTGCACTTCGGTAATCTCAGTCTATCCAAAATACGTGAACCTGGCCAGGTTGTCACAATGACTGGAAACAGTATGTGTAAGAACACTCGTCATAAAACTTCTCTCTGGCTTGGTGACTCTTACAGACGAAAGTATATATACTATTTCCTTTCCAAACTTTGTGCCCCTGGCCCTGCCACTTCTTTATTTAAGCAGGTGTAATAGTTATCCATTGCTGTGTAACAAATTACCTGAAAACTTAGTGGCTAGAGACAATGACATTTATTGTCTCATTTTTTTATAGAAACTAGCATCTACGTTTGGCTTAGCTGAGTCCTCCGACTCCGGGACTTTCACAGGCTGCGGTCATCTCAGCGTGCAGCTGAGACAGGATCTGCTCTCGAGCTCACTTGCATTCATGGTCATTGACAGTATTCTGTCCTTTGCAGGTTTTGGACTGAGGGCCTCATTTATTCCCTGGCTCCTGACCAAACACCACCCTCAGTTTCTCACCATATGGACCTCCCTGTAGGGCAACTTCAAATATGTCAGCTTGCTTCCCCAGAGCAAGCAAGCAAACAGAGCATAGAGTGAGAGCGTGCATCAGCAAAACCTAAGGCTAGCAAGAGGGGAGGCACTTTCGCTATGTTCTACTCCTTCAAATCAGGTCACTAGGCCCAGTTTTCACAAAAGAGCAGGGGGTTACCCCAGCGCACAAGTACCAGAAGGTGAGAGCATTAAGAGCCATCTCAGCAGTCGGCCTACGGTCTCAGGGAAATTTCCTCTCATTCTCCCAAAGTCCATCATTTGGAGTTGAGGCAATCTCCCCTCTAATAGGGGTGTACCAGCTCAAGAGCTGAGAGAGTCCAAGGACCATGCTTGACTGTGATCAAATTGCCCCTAGTGTGCCGACGGGTAGCATGGAACCAGCAGCTTTCACGGGGCCATGCTGGCCGAGTCGGTGCCTCATTCCTAGGAAACACTGAAGATGATTCAGAGCCTTTGTGTTTCTCATGAACTTCATTTCCAAGCTGCCCTAGAGCACATTGCATTTTGGCCAGGAACAAAGTACACCACACACCTTATGAACAAGTCGTAACGTAGTCTCGGTTTGTTCCAAGCTATTGAATCTTCAAGAAAAGAATTCCAAAACAAGTTACCAGAGGCGTGTTCAGTGGATCAAGTTGCTACCTCACCTCACCCAGAATACCTTCCCTGAAAATGGAAAAGGAATCCAAGGCCATGTTTGGAACTGCAGAAACATGCTGGGGGATGCTTGCCTTCTCTGGGTACATTACGCATAATTGGTTTGTAAAACATTGTTCAGAGGCAGACTCCTTGGTTCCTGTTTCTGCTCCGTTCCCCTTCTCTAACCCAGTCAGGAGTGGCGTCTGAGTGAGTGCCTCCTGCCATTGCGTGGTGTGAAGAGGAGGCAGGGGAATCGTTTTCCGAATCACATTTGGTTGTGGGCAATACGTGAGTAACGGCTCTCTATTGTTTCCATCGCCTGAAAGATGGATCATTTAAACTTTTTCTTACGAAAATCCAAAGAAAACCAAGTGATCTGATTTTCCCATTTTTGTGTCTTATTGTAAGTTAGTGTCTTCATTATTGCACATCTTGTATATTATCTTCTTCTTGGTCTGGGAACGACTTGGAAGCCGTTCAGTAGTTGGATTCCTTCTGCTCTGCCTGTGAAAATGCATCTGGAGGCCCGCCCCTGGGTGTCTTCACCGCCACCTGCACACACAAGACAAACTTCTTCATCTGCTTGCCTGGGAATAGCTTCTGTAGCTTAAGGGTTTCTACTCTGAGGGTCTGATAATGTTTTCCAGACAGAATCCACAGATTCCAGGGGGAAGGGAGGTATAAGAGGACTAAATAGTGATGGAAAAAATACAATAAAGATTAAATTTTAAAAACATTTCATTGCTTCCACCTCTGTCCTTTCTGCGCTTATTTTGCTCCCCTCTTACAGGCTTTGTCACAGATGTGCTCAGTGTCTGTCTCCCCCATGAGACCACAAGCTTTTTGACAACTAGGACTATCCCTTGGACATTTGTAATCCCCAAAGGGGAGCTAAATGATATGTGGAATATGAAGTAAATGATTGAATATATTAAGTCAGCAAATAATATTTGATACTAAAGAATGTTAAAATAACTTTAAGAATTAGGGAAAGACAGTTCATAGTGAGCAGCATATTCTAAGTGTGGTCCATAATCCAAGAGATGGGCTAGAGAACTGGACAAAAGGGGATGATTTCTTGGTTTATAACGGATGATATGTGTCCATGCAGACGCAGTTGGACTGTGTCATTAAACACAGTATTAACCCATGTCCACTCACGTGAGTGTGCTCATCTTGACAGATTCGCATACTGACAACAAGACAAAGTGCCAGTTTGGGGGAGGCACGTATATAATTCTTTAGATCACAAATCAGTTTATTTTTTACAGGGAAAGGTTACCAACCAAATATCAGATAACTGCCTCCTAAATCACATTTCCATAGAGTGGATTTTAATGTAATTTAGACTTCGGAAGCAGTGTCCGAAGAATTCACTGGAGACATTTAAATAAGATGCCATGGTTTTCACATTGCAATTTCTTCAGGGAATGTCCAGAAAACACCAGTGCATACTCTGAAATGAAACAAAAAAGACTAACACTGTTGGAAATAACTACTGGCTTTTGTGTTATTATTGTTTAATATGTATAAAGGGCAAAAGTGCATTTATCAAAGTTATGAAAAGCAGTAATATTGCAAAAAGACTGGTTCTTAATGGAATCGTCCCTGGAAATATGTTTCCTTAAATCATAATAATAACAACTGTGCTTTGGGAGGGGGCGGCAGAGGGAGGAAAGGGTTGGTGCCCTGAGCTGTTCTCAACACTTCACATTTAATTACATTCCATCTTCCAATTTCATGATGTATTATTATTTCCCCATTTTGTTGGTTTAGAAATTGTAAATGTATCACTTCTTAATCCTAAAAAAATCTTTCAGTGAGAATAAACTTTAGTGCTGCAAAGAAATATCTCCGTATTTCCTCATTGCCTGGAAGAGCTCCCCGTGGCACTCCTGGAGCTGATCATGATGCCACTTTTCCGTGGCTTCATCTCCAGGCGGACGATTACACATGTGCGGACAAAGTTCATGACCCACGTTCTTGTTCTTCATCTTGTCCTACTGTTGCACTTCATTCGGTCTCCATCAGTTCCAGTTTTTGCGGACAGCACAGATGAGACAGAGAGTAGAGGGACCCTTCCCATTCTGCTACAGCACCTGGCCCCAGCAGACTACTGTGCCCAGTTACCTTCCAGCTCATGACCTTGTCCAGTACAGAAACCACTGCAAATCTTCCGTGGATGCTCCAGATTTCCGCTTGACCAGAGCAAAGGAGTGAGTCCATAGTTATGGTAAAGGGGTAAGGAAAGGGCGCCCTGCAAAATGATGTGAAGTTTTAATTGATTTCAAAGGGACAGTCCTGAATGTTTGTAAACATGAATGAAAATTTCAAAAATTGGTGTCTGCTTTGTACATATCTCCGTAGAATTGGTTGTTGGTTTTCTGTTATACACTTTTTTAGAAACTGAAGATTTCTGCAGAATTTTAAAGAAAAAAATATGTAAGCAATAAAATATTAAACTCGACAATAATAATAGGATACTTAAGAAAGAATTTGTAAGTGAGAAAAAAGTTAATAGCAGTCTTCCAGATAATTCTGCATAAACGGTCGAGTTCTAAGGTAATGAAGAATAAAATAGTTTTTGCCTGGCACAAAGCCATGTATACACGAATGTCAAAATTAAAATTTTTATGAAGTCAGTGTTTCTCCAGCCACGGCAATCTAATAAATAATAATATTTCTCCATCTTGGGACTTATTTGCTACTGCAGGACTTCCAGCCTCCTGCAGTTCATAACCTATGTATTTGGGAGTCTCCAGGTGTTTCTTAAGGCCTCTCAGTTGCCAGGTTCCATCTTCCAGGTATTTTTTTCCAAGCTCTCCTTTACTGATGCGTTTGGCTAGGCATGCACCTACCACTAGATTGCATGAAGGTCACTTGCCACAGCTGTGCTGCTTAGAACCACCATTAAAATGTGTGAATTGGTTTGCTGTGCCCAGCCACCAGTATCCCTGTCACTGCAGGAGCTTTCATGTTACAGTGTCACTACGGCAGTGCAGAGCCATCGTGGAGAAGGCCTAGGATGCTGTGTCTGCCTCCAGCTGTGGTTGAAAGCCCTTGGCCGCAGGTGCCATTAGAATTGGGACACACACACCCCAAGGCCTGGGCCTCTGAAAAGGTAGAGTCTCCTATATGGCAAAGCTTCCAGTGTTCTGTCCATTCCTCGGCAACCCAAGAAAATGTTGCACTCCGAGTTAAATGGGAAAATACCTCTTTTCCTTTTACTGAAGACATTAGGCTCCTAGCAGCAATACTTCATGTTCCTAATATCTCAGGGGCTATTTTCTGAAAACAGTGCTATCAGCTTTGACATAATATCCTGTCCTGTTCCTCCGACTTAGACATGGGTCTATACGGAAAGAGCTTGAAGACAAATTGTACTCATTATAAGAAAATTAACTCATCTCTATACATTGGAACATTTTATGGGAACATAATTCTGGCTCTTTCCTCCTGTACATGAACCCTGACCAGGAGGCTTAGAATCTCACGCAAGTAGAGATTCTCTACTTCCCTCGGTGGACCTGCTCCACGTTCAGTCTTTCAGACGCACCGGTGTGAGCAGCGTGTGCTCACCGTGGGCAGCAGCTGCTTTCTGCACCACACACACAGTACGATGACTTCAGTCACAAACCCGTTCCTCCCAGGAAATTGTGAGTAGCCATAAAGTAATGTTACACTATTTTTAGTCAAATCCAAATGAACTAAGCAAATAATTTTAGCAAACTACTTAGATGAACGTTATTTCGTTTTTATGTGAATTGACTGTCATTTTGACTATCTATAGACAAGTTCTTAAAAATATTTCTGTAGAAACCAAAATAAGGGCCGATTGTCTCTCCATTATATAACAGTTTTCAAGGAAGTATATGGTAACTTAAGACACAAAGCTGTGGTATGAGCAAAGTGTATTAAATCTTCCTGTTTTGCATACCTTCCCCCTTGCCCTTTCAGGTCCAGGTGCCACCCCTTTCCCCTCCATCGCTGCCCCAGGAGTCACACACGCTACGTAACCTGCATGGATGAGCTCCCTCGCTTACTGGGCTTCTGGTGGAGTTTGGCCAATAGGGAGCCAACCCAGGAGATCAGAAGGAAAATGGAAACTAAGGATAGAATAATCACTTGGAAAATTTGGGGGGCCCCACCTCTCAAATGAAAGTCTCAATTCCCATGGGATGCCTTCTCCAAAACTATTTCTGTTAACTCTCTCCTCTGGCTCATTCAGGCCAAAGGCTGGTAAAGCCTCCTCATTGACACTAGCCTGGGGACCTGCAATACCCCTTGTAGTTCCCCTCAACTCCGTCCACACGGTTCAGTAAACTTTCTTCAAATGACTCGGTCTGAGTGTGCCATTCTTCTCTTGGCCTGATTAGAATACTCATTCTTTAAGAAAGTCTTCATGTGAGTCATTTAATAAAATAGACCAGAGTCTTTTCTCAACTTCTCTGGGTTTCATTACATATTTATTCGACAAAGAAAGTTGGAAACCTGAATTCTAGTCTCAGGTCTATCACTAACCAGCTTCAGGACAATGAAGAATTCTCCGGAGCCACTATTTTCTTAAAAACGAAATGAAAGTATGAGACTGAATGATCTCTTTGCTCATATTTTAGCTCTGTGATACCATGAGGGACTAATAAATTACCATGTGGCAGCTCTCAAAAATGAATATGCCAATAAGAAGATTCACATAGACTCAGAGCTATAAGGCACCATAAGAATATTCTTATGCAACACTGTTATTTTTTTTTAAGTGAGAAAACAGACACTGAAGAGAGAAGAAGTTTGTTCAAAGTCACTGGGGGTGAGCCACCTGGGTGGCCATCAGCAAGACCCTGACACCTGTACTCTTATCCACCACATTGTGCCACTTCTCTACACAATTGTTAGTTTGGGTTGTTACTGTCATGCTCTTTTCAACCTCAGGACCTTTGCATGTGCTGATCTCTGTCTTTTTCACTGTTCAAGTTTCAGTTTAAACATCAAATCATCAGGTAAGGCTTCTCTGACAACCTGATTTGAGTAAGTCTCCAACTACCCGTGACCTTTACTCTGTATCAATATTTCCCATGTTGCCTTATTCCATGATGTAGTTAAATATTGTTTCCTTGCTTCTGTTCTGCCCCCCTTGTCCACTGGCCTACAAGCTCCCGGAGACCAAGGACTTGTCTGTTTGATGTATAACTCTACCCCCGCACCCAGCAGAACACCTGAGCAGCACAGGCGCTCAGTAAATGTATATGTAGAATTCATTATTCAATGTGTTTTCCAGAAGTACAAATCAAGGTTTAGAATGTAGTTTCCCAAATGCTTTCATAAGAGGAAGGTTAGATTTAAACCCAGAGTTCTTAAATGTGAAGTGGCCATCTCAAAAATCTATCCCCTTTCCCTTCTATTTCATGTCTATACTACTTCCCCTAGTGGGCATGATTCCCAGGGAGGACTGGTGTCACCACCACCTGAGACAATCCCGTTAAACAGAGACTCGTCCTGTCCCCAAGTGGCCACAGGGGCCAGATTTTTTTCCTCAGATTTTCCCTCCTGCGGTACCTCAGATTCAACCCAAAAGATAAAAATTTGTAATTACATGAAGTGTCATTAATTTTGAAATGTTTTAGATAATTAAAGACCCTAACTCATGCCATTAGCAATGAATTGCTCGGCTTACTGTGCTGGTCTAAGGAATAAGGGAGTATCAGTAAATGTTCTACCTTCCTTCCCTTCTTCAGACTTCAGTCACCGGTGGTTAAATAGCAAGAGCATCTCAAGTGGTGTTTTGGCCTCTGTCACTGCAGTTTCGCTTTGACAGCTATGCGTCACCCAAGTAATGGCCTCGTGTGCCTGCCTTCCCAGGATTAATGCAAATAGGGGGATATATTTTTACCTGACAGCAACCTGCATTTTTATTCAGAGCGAAGCTGTGTTTTATTGTTGGGGAAGAGGCACACTCGTGGAGGCATGCGTTGTTGGAGTATGAATAATTGATATTGGACATAAGTCCTTTTTATGGTCTCCATTTGTTAGGGGAAAATCCAATCAGGCGGCGCGGGTTTTGCGTCACCAACTTTGAAGTATATGTCTTTGGAAATACAAACACTGGTTTTTTACACGTCCTGAGAATGTATGTAAGTCAGGCCCCATAACTGTGAGATAGCGTTAAAATTAAAATAGTAGGAGCTACATTTCTACGTATTTAAGAAAAACAAACAAGAAAATTACTCAAATGAATCAATTGATATGATGGCGTCGCCAGGCCTAATTTTAAAAATAAAATAAGGTTAATAGATTTCACAGTAAAAAGATGAGAACCTCTTCTTGGCAAGTCACCAGAAAGTAAGCCCAGAGCATTTGTGGGCACCCTGTTTAGGACCACTTTCCTTCACTTATTCATTCACACATTAGGGCATTTGTTCCATCAACAGATGTTTATTGACAATGTATTTTGTGTTAAAACACTAAACGCTGGCATTGATAGCAACGAAGGAAATAGTCATGGTCCCTTGACTCATAGACATTGCGGTCGTCTCTATGTAGTGTACATAAAAAAAACAGCCACTACAAAATAAATGTATCAAGTTCAGTTGTAGGAAGTGCAGTGAAGACACATCAGCCCAAGGTGCAGCCTCAGACGTTACGAGCTTGAACCCATTGCCTCAAATGTGGGAATGCCGGCATCCTGGGAGGGGAAGTGTCTCAGCTGAGTGTAGACCAAGGAAGCAGCATGCCTGGGGCTCAGACCAGTGATCACAGATGAAGTTGATGGGTTTTTCATCCACACATAAGGCTGCCAGGCCCACTAAAGAAAAAAAATATATGTCTGTGTGTGTGCTTTGGCTAAAGTCAGGCTTATAGCATCTAAAGATTCTTACTGGAGAACAACTGTCTTGTAAACCTAAAAAATTGTCTTTTTTATTGTTCTAATGTTACCAACACTGACTGTTTTCATTTGGTTTTATTTATTAGTAAGCTTACTGGTTATATATCTGTGATGTCCTTGCTTTTCAGTCGATTGGTTGGTTTCAGCAGATCTCAACTACTTTATAGTTGTAAAAAGCCCTTTATGGAAGCCAAACTGAAAAGGCTATACACACTTTATGATTCCAGCTATATGACCTTCTGAAAAAGGCAAAACTGTGAAGATAGCAAAAGGATTGGTGGTTTCCAGGGGCTGAGAGGGATGGAGAAATGAATAGGTGGAGCACAGAGGATTCTCAGCACAGTGAAATTATTCTGTGTGACATTATAATGGGGGACGCATGTGTCAATGTAGCCTCATCAATTGCAACGAATGTACCACCACTGTGGAGGATGTCGATAGTAGAAGAAGTTGTGCATCTGTGGGGCAAGTGGAATGTGGGAAATTTGTACCTTCCACTGTGCTCAATTTTGCTGTAAACCTAAAACTGCTCTAAAAATAAAGTGTTTTTTCCAAAGAGTGTTATAAAGACCCAAATCATTAGACAGTAAACAAGGAGCAGAGGGGCGGTGCTACCTCGATCAGTCTTCACTACTATCCCTTCACTGGTTCAACAGACAGCGATTGCACACCCACGTGCCAGCCTTCATTCTAGGTGCCGGGGACTTATCAGGGAACCAAAACACCCTGGAACTTCAAATAAGAATAAATAAATGGGTAGACTGCCGATTGTGAAAAAGATCAGAAGAAAATAAGCACAATAACAGGAGAGAGAATGAGAGAGTTGAGGGGTAAAATGCTGTGTTTTTAGGAAGAAGATCAGGGGATTTTGATTCAAAGCTGTTTAAGCAGAAAACTTAAAGGGGCAAGGGAGTGAGGCCTGCAAACATCCAAGGCAAAGAGGTAGCAGGAGGAGGGACAAGCACAAGCTAAGAGCCTGAGAGGGGCAAACACTCAGCATTTTTGAAGAACAGCATGGAGGTCACTGTGGCTGCAGCAGAGGGAGCAGAAGGGAGATTATGTCACATGAGTCTCAGAACAGATGGGGTCAAGCGTGGAAGTTGCGGTAAGAATCTTGTATTTTATTCTGACGAAATGGGAAGTCACTGGAAGTTTTTGAGTTGTTATGTATGATATATATATATCATACATATATGCATGTGTTTATATATTTACTACAATGTAAGTGTTTAATTCAAATGGCAGATTTGTGTAACATATATCCTTTTGCTGTAATATTGAACACTTGTACATGGTTCTTCAGACTTCAAAGGGCTTTCATCTATGCAACTGCATTTTTATGCGTATAAGTGTCCTTAGTGGTGGAGTGTGAGCAACAGCTGTGAAACAGAGATATAAAGGTTAAGGCGAATATGCAAATGTGTAGCCTGAGACCATTTCAATCCGGCCACGGTTATCTGTCCCAAGGCAGCATGCATTAACTCATCGGCACAGCTCTTCATGTAGCACATCCCTAATGGACATTCAAAATCTATAGAAGAAAAAGAAAAGCTTGGAAAGTGGGTCACTGCTATAGATCTTGAGGGGGCTGGGGGCAAGGTTGGGTTGTTGGGTAGCACTTGGAGCTGGTTTGCAGAGAGAAAATACAGGAATAAAATTAGGAATATTTCAAACGGGACAGTTATGGTTCCCTAAAGATTTTCTTTTACTTCAAAATGCTCCCCAATGCCTGGAGAATGCTGGTCAAGCTCTATCCATCCCTTCTTAGGCTGTACTCCAGAGGCACAACCAGAAATAAAACTTCCCGGCACAAGATTAGGTCTCAAAAATTCATTAAAAAAAAATCTTTAGGTCTGCTCTCTGAAATGTTCTACAACTTAATTTATTGTTTCCTAGACTGGAAAATCAGCTTCTGGGTGTGGTTCTGCCTATGATTCTGAATGCTTTTGATCTCTATAATGTCACACAAGAATATTGTTGGGAACCACCCTGCCTGGTTTCAGAAGCTGTAACCCCCACCATGGCTAAGGCTGAGGGACTGACCTTGCACCGTAAGCCACCAAGGAGACAAAAGCTTATCTCCCTGGCAGGATCCCTGCTTCTGCTCCTCTTTCCATAAATGGCCTCCAATGCTTGGTCGGTTAGCCAATGACAGTAAGATTCCCCAAGGGGGAAATGACCTAAGACAGGCACGATCACATGGGAGGCCCCCAAGGAAGGACTTTGCGGGGCACAGCATAAGGGGGCAAAGGACCCTCGCCCCTCAGCTTTGACAAAACCTGAGTCCTCATTCTGTCTGGGAGAAGTCTCCTAATCTCTTGGCTGCCTCACTTCCCTTGCTCCACCTAAGCCTGAAACAATGACAGAGGGTGGTGCAACCCTGTGCTGGAAAGGGCGGGTTCCCCGGGTGATCTGGCCTAAGAAGGAATATGTAAAATCCTGTGAAAGCTGCTTTGTTTAGAATGCTTTCAATTAAATGATAAGGGTCCCAGCAAGAAGTGAGTTTGTTCCTCAAAGCTTTACAGCTCTTTATCTATCTGACCCTGACTCAAAATAGGCTCTCAGAGTTCTTTGTTATCTGTTGTTTGATCCTTTTGCCTGACAATGATTAGTGAGCTTTATCTGTATTCCTGTGCAAATGAACCCAATAAAAGCCCATTGAGGAAAAGGCTCCTGGCCCTTCTCCTTTGAGAGATTAGCTACCTTTCCTCCCCAAGCAGACCATATCTTGGTAGACTTATTCTCATCCGTGGTGGCTGCGGCGGGTGGCTCTGCGGGCAGAGTCCCCCCCACAGAATATACAGATGATTTTATTCATTTTGTATCTGGTCGGTAGGGACAAGAAAGGTTGTGTCAGGTAACTTGCAATGTATGAGGACTGACAAGTCCTTGGTTCCTGTGAATGTTCTAATGGAATGTGCTATTTCTGCCAGAACTGGCATTTAACCTGGGTTCTTACACTTCCTAAAGGTATTGCAATTTGTGAGATATAGTTGCTATTCTTTGTGCACACCTTTGGGCAGATATAAGGTAATAATGAAAGTATCATTTTACTATCCTTCCCCTTTAAAATTAATTTCAGGAGTGTGTTCACTTCCAAAAGTAGAAATTCTTACTTCATTGCCCTGAATTTTCAATAGTATCTACATTTCTAGTGATAATTTGGTGTGATGCTCATTTAAGCATTCCTAATAGCAGGTGGATGTGGAGGTAATGTCAAAATCCGGAGAATCCATCATGCATATATGAATATAAATCATTGTTCATCCCCATATTAGTTCATTACTAAATAAAGTCTACAAAACAATCAAATGTCTCCTATGTCAATTACATTTTAATTCCATACCTACAGAAAACATTCAAAGGAGGGCCTCAAATTTGAAAATAGCAAGAATTTTTCATGATAAGTTTAGCATTTTCCTTGAGTCAATAGTTCATGGCATTTTCTAGCTTTCTCTCAACACTGTTCTTATGAATCCAAGGAAAGAAGATAAATGTGGGCATTTTCAAGAAAACTGCTCTATATGCACTCAAACTTCTTTTTTCCTGAAACAATAATGCTGCCTCCTAGCTCAGAGCAAAAACATGATGATTTAGGGGCTGAATGATTGATTGTACTCTAATGAAGTAAGACCATTTAATTTCCAACTTTTTAAACTTCCCGTTTTATATTTCTCTTTTTATTTTAATATATTTTATTGATTATGCTATTACAGTTGTCCTATTTTCCCCCTTCACCACCCTCCCACCTGCCCATTCCCCCCCTTTAGTTTATGTACATGGGTCATACTTATAAGTTCTTTGGCTTCTACATTTTCTATACTATTCTTACCCTCCCCCATTCTATTTTCTTCTACCTAGCATCTACGCTACTTATTCTCTGTACCTTTCCCCCCCTTTCTCCCCCTCCCCTATTGATAACCCTCCATGTGATCTCCATTTCTGTGTTTCTGTTCTTGTTCTAGTTGTTTGCTTTTGTTTTTATTTTAGGTATGGTTGTTAATGATTGTGAGTTTGCTATCATTTTACTGTTCATATTTTTTATCTTCTTTTTTCTTAGATAAATCCCTCTAACAGTTCATATAATAAGGGCTTGGTGATGATAAACTCCTTTAAGTTGACCTTATCTGAGAAGCACTTTATCTGCCCTTCCATTCTAAATGAAAGGTTTGCTGAATAGAGCAATCTGGGATGTAGGTCCTTGCCTTTCATGACTTGGAATACTTCTTTACAGCCCCTTCTTGCCTGTAAGGTCTCTTTTGAGAAATCAGCTGACAGTCTGATGGGAACCCCTTTGTAGGTAACTGTCTCGTCTCCTTATCTCTTGCTGCTTCTAGGATTCTCTCCTTCATTTTAACCTTGGGTAATGTAATTATGATGTGCCTTGTTGTGTGTTTCCTTGGGTCCAACTTCTTTGGCACTCTCTGAGCTTCCTGGACTTCCTGGAAGTCTATTTCCTTTGCCAGATTGGGGAAGTTCTCCTTTATTATTTGTTCAAATAA
>CM052539.1:181123057-181322983 GCA_028533065.1 Trachops cirrhosus | reverse complement strand
TGGCTATCTCTTTGTTGCTTAGTTGTATTTTTTCTGGAGCTTTGATCAGTTCTTTCATTTGGGCCATATTTTTTTTTTCTTGATGTGCTTGTTACGTAGTGAGAGACGGAGCCTTAGGTGTTCACCAGGGTAGGGTAACCCTTGTCACTGCTTTGTGATGCTGTATGTCAGGGAGGGGTCCAAGTGGGAACAATGGCACTTGCTCTGCTCTCTCTTGGATTTCAGTTCCCTCTGCCACTTCCCCCCAAGCAAACTGGGCCCTTCTGGTGCTGATTCCCATGTGGGTGGGCTTGTGTACGTTCTAGAACCCTGTGGGTTTCTCCAATGAACTCTCCTGTGAGGCTGAGAGTCTGTCCCGGCACCTCAACCCCCTCCCCAGGTGTTTTCAGTTGGTGTTTTGAGGCTTTATTTTCCTGCTCTGGGACCCTGGGTTGTGTGGTTCGTCCCACTCCCCAGTTGTTTCTCCTGGTTTATTTGTACGGGAATGTGGGACCCCCCAGTCCACAATCCACCGCCTTGCCTGGCTGCCCACTGCTGCCTTGCCGGCCAGCTGCAGCCTTGCCTGCCCCAGTCCTCCAGCCGCCCCCTTGCCATGAGTCCTCTCTGCCCAGCGGCCTGTCTCCGCCCCTCCTACCAGTCTGGATGAATGTGTCTTCTTTAACTCCTTGGTTGTCAGACTTCCATACAGTTCAGTTTTATGTCAGTCCTGATTGTTTCTTGTTTTTAAATTGTTGTTGTCCTTCTTTTAGTTGTGCGAGGAGGCACAGTGTGTCTACCTATGCCTCCATCTTGGCCGATCGTCTCTCACTTTATATTTCTGAGTGTCATGAAGAATCACCCAAGCTTTTAATACACACAGAATGAAAATTAACTGAACCCAATATTGAGATTACCAAACCATTCAATTTTCTAGGATGTAGCAGATGAAACATAAAACATTCTAATTTCCCTGAAAAGAGAGAAAGGGGTGAGAAAGGAGTCTAAAGTGCTCAAAATGCTCCAAAAAATGTAAACTGCTGCTTCCAAATATATATTTTGAATATTCCAACTACTTAATATGGTTGAAAGTAACTTCCTTCTTAAGTTCTGTGCACAGAAGACTGAGGCTTAACTACAGATCCCTGAACAATTTTTATTTGTCTAAAAGAGGTGTAATGTTTTTAAAAATATAGCCTAACAAAACAAAATCATGGGGTTTTGGTATGTTATTGGGATAGCTGTCTTTCTTTTTGACTCAGTTTATCCTCATCCTATGGTGCATTCTCCTCCATTAGGTGTCAGTGATAATGAAAGGTGACTTGGGTGACTTCTCTTCTGTAACATGGATTTTCTAGGGATTGGGCTAAAAAGGTAAGAAAGGTGTGTGTGTGGGTGTGTCTGCAGTGAATACACCGAGTAATTTGGAGTCGGTCAGAGCAGTATTTCAACTTTGATACCATTGCTTACAAACTTCAAATCTTGAAGTCACACAGTTTCTCTGAGCCTCAGCTTCCTCATCGGTAAATTGTAAGCCATTTAGCATGGCCTTTTGCTTTGTCTACATTCCCAGAACCATTCATGATGGTTGATTCTGTGAAGTCAACTTGGCTGGGCTGTGATAACTAATTGTTTGGTCAAACACTAGTTTAGATGTTTCTGGGGAGGTATTTGTGGATGTTATCAACAGCTGCAATCGGTTTGCTTAAGTAGATTACCCACGGTGGTAGGGGTGGCCTTCATGGCAAAGACCGAGGCTTCGCCTGGAAGAAGGAATTCTGCCTCAAGGCTGCAACATAGAAACCGTGCCTGAGTTTTCAGCCTGCTGATCTGCATTGCAGATTTTGAACTGGCCAGCCTCCACAATGGCATGAACCAACTCTTTAAAATGAAGTCAGTCTCTCTCTCTCTCTCTCTATATATATATGTGTGTGTGTGTGTGTGTGTGTGTGTGTGTGTGTGTGTGTGTGTGTGAGACAAATATATTCACATATATTCACATATACATTCACAACATATATATATTCAATATTGCAGTTATGATTCTCATGCATACTATTTGTCCTATTATTTCTTTTAGATCAGTTTCTCAGAGTGAAATCATGGAGCTGAAAGCTATGCACATTTTGCACTTTAGTATATATGTACAGCCCCCCCTCCATGGTTCTGTTCTCTAGAGGACACTGGCTCACATACTATCTCATGTTGTTGTTATGAGAATGAAATCAATTCCACATGTTGTTAGAATACCATGTGTTTGATATACTGTGGTTTTTACCCTCTTACCCGCCAAATGAAAGTTGCAGGGAGTCCATGAGTAAGGCTACTTCTGAAAGCAAACTGGCAGCATCCTCTGTGCTACTTTGTTGGAGATTCAGGGTAGGGAGATAAAGTGAGAGGAAGTCACAAGGGACAGAGTCTCCCACGGGAGCTGCCTAGAACGAAAAGAATTAAAGTCCAGTGTGTCGTTAGCTGTCATTCCACCCAGATCCAGCCCTAGGCTGGGTCTCACTCCACCAGAGCAGAGGGCTCCATGCCCAGCTGGAGTCATTACCCTATAAACGAGAGCTCTCTCCCAGCTTCTGGAAACCATCTCGCATCAAACCCAACAGCCAACTGTGTTTCACTTGGGCTCTGGCCTCTAAACACCAAGTGGAGAAAAAATGATTCAAAAATAATTCTATGAGAAGAAGCACTATAAAGTGGGCTAAGGTTATTCTTTGTCCTGACTATGATGAAAAATAATGCAATACTTTAAATACCATCACCATTCTTCATCAAAATTTCTAAGGGAGAATCTTAAACCAAAGTCGGTTTCACTACAGAGTTGGTACTCTTCTCATAAGGTAAATTGATAGTTATATTTCTCAATAACCAGATATAAATTCACTCATGTCACTTTGGACTCCATGACAACCTTCCATTATGGGTTAAACTGATTTCACCTGGGAAGATGTTGAAGTTTATGATCATCGCTTAAGAAAACACAATCACAAACTTCCACAGTCAATATAATTCAAGATTTCAGAATTTGAGTGTATTCCTTAATGTATTGAAAACCTATTTCTAAAGATGAGTATAGATCTACAAGAAATGCAGGGTGCAGGTGCACTTGGGCCCTATCAGGGTGTGCACCAGGTGGATCATCCTGGGGAGCAGCTGGGCCACATGAACCGAAATGCAAAATGTGTGTATCTTTGACTCTGTGATTTTGTTCTGAGAAATTGATCTAGGAGAAATAATAGGACAAATAGGCAATGATGTATGCATGAGAATCATAACTGCAATGTTGACTATAACATAAAATAAAATCAATATAACTACACATCAACAAGGCCAAAAGCATAATGGTCATCCATACAATGGAGCAATATTCTACAGCTACCATAAGTGAACCATGCAAACTGCTTTATGTCCATGTTATATTAAGCAGAAAAAGGAGGATTTAGAGTGAATTCTATTTTCTTAATCAAAATACTGTTTGTATATAAATTCTAGAAGATATATTTTAAAAGATTAAAAATTGTCATCTCTATGTTGTTAGATGAAAAAGTACTCTTATCTCTTTTTTTAAATTTTATTTCTTTCAGGGTAAATAGTCCATCAATTTTTATAACCAGGAAACAACAGTAATTAAAAATTTTAACTATACATGAATTAACAGAAAATATTTTTCACGTGTCCTAAGGAAAATTTTTAATTTTTGAAGTTTCAATTGGTCATAATTCTCAACATAAGGCATAAGCAGAAGTGAATCTTTTTTAGATTCAAACAAAACAAATTTCTCTGAAATCCATGGAAACTATAAGAAAATATTCAAATGCTTGATAACCCTGCAAATAAGACTGTAGGCTGAGATCTGTGGTAACCACTGCATAAACATATTTGTCAGGGTCTGTAAATCTGTGGAGGAGCATGAGCCGCTTGCCAATGAACGGCTTGAGTGTCACGTGGTGGGTTCCAAGCACTGTCTATCATTGACTCCATTATATGCAAGTTGACAAAGCTTTTGTTATCATTGCAGCTGGAGCTATATTTACCTTGTAAGTTTGAGTAGCAATTTCTCTCTGGATAATTTTCCTCTGACTCTGAAAACAAGCCTGCCTTAAAACTAAACTCCAACAAGAATGTGGTTTAACACAAGATCAGTGGTAGAGAGAGCTCAGTCATGTTGGAAGAGGAATAATGCATACACAGAACAGAAAAGTATACGGTATTTTTCTATCAAGACAACAAATGAAAGGGAGTAATTTGACTTTCTGTTCTAGGACTCAACTGTGAATTGAGAGGCATGATGAATCTAGTTGTTTCTAAGTTGTAGGAAGGGGTGACAACAAAATAAATATAAATAATAAAATTAATAAAATAATAGATAATAAAATTTAACAATCAGTAAGGCAGATCTTGGAGCCCCCTTGCTATGACCATTTTAATCCCATAGAAGGGAGGTGAGAAATGGGTCATATGGAGGAGACAGGCCAGGACGGGAGAAGAATTTGGAGGACTTAGAACAGCACCTATTAGCAACTGATATAAAAGTATTCTTATTTTTCAACAATGCTACAACCCTGGTATCGTTGATTTATGCAACTGGCATTGAGACCAACTCTACAAACCATGCCTAGGTCAGGGTTTCCCTATGTGTGTGTGGTTCTAAAATGTGGGGATTTGTGTCCACTGGAGGCCATTGACCAACATGTGGAAATATTTGGGGCTGTCACAACTTCAGTGAGGAGCTATCAGCATCTAGCAAGTAGAGGCCAGGGATGCTGCTACATGTCCTATCGTTCTCATAATAAAGAATTATCTGGCCCAAAATGTCCGTAAGTGATGAAGTTGAGAAACACTACCTTAACCATTATAAATAAAAGCTATAATAAAGCCTTCTAATAATATTCCTTGACTGAATTAATCAATATTTCAATGGCCAAACTAAAGACTGATTCAATAGGACATAACACAGAAATAACTTGGAAGCTACTGATATCCGTGGCTCCCATAATGTAAAGTGTATTTCTCTTGCTCTTTGATAAAACATAGGACACCTCATACACAGTAATATCTTCAGACTGATTCATACATGCCAAAGGCATTGAACAATTATGTTCCAACTGCAAAGTCAAAAATGTTAAGCACAGATTCTTTTTTCAAAAAGGTCTGCATGTTCAGAAAACATAGTAACAAGTCATTTCCCCAAAGACCTCATAAGATGGACTCAACATGAGCATGTGAGAGGAGCAAAATGTTGTCACATGTAAAATGTCCAAGACCACATGCTTTAGGAATGGCTTTAAGACTAAATGTTTGTGTCCCCTCAAAATGCATGTGTTAAAACCTACTCCCCAGTGTGATGGTATTAAAAGGTGGGAATTTGGGGAGGAAGTTAAGTCATGAGTGAGGATCCCTCATAAATGGGATTAGTGACCTTATAACAGAGGCCCTTGAAAGCTCCCTTTCCTTCCACCCAGTGAGGGCACAGAGAAACGACAGCCATCTAAGAGCCAGGAAGCCAGCTCTCACCAGACGCTGAATCTGCCAGTGCCTTGAACTTGGATTTCCAGTCTCCAGAACGGTGAGATATAAATTTTTATTGTTTATACATCACGCAGTCTATGGTATAATGTTATAGCAGCCTAAACAAAGACAGGAACCTGCAGGATTTACCCTAATTCTTATAAGTTGCCGTGCATGCAAAATGGAAGGTGAATCTGATTTGAGTTAGTTCTAATTAGAATAGACATTGGACGAGTACTTTCTGTACGATTCCTGACCAGCGGTTTATATGTGTGAATGTGTGGTCATATGCATATGTCTCTGACAACCGCAGATGTGGTGCTACTGAAAGAAGCGTTTACAGATGTGCAATGTGGCACCATTAGAGAAGCTTCATGTGCCATAGACAAAGGAAGGCTAAATGTTTCTTGAGAGGAAAGTGCTTCGCATTCTTGGAATGTAGTATTCTAGAATTTAGCATTCCTGCCATTAGAAATAGCCAATGATTGGAAACTAGGTATTTTCCCAGGGGATGTTTTAAGAATTGTGAATTAAAAGGAGAAAAATAATATCTATACCAGCCAGTGCACAAAAATCACTAAAATGTAGAAATATATTTTGCCTAAGGATTATAAAATCAGAAGACACATCCAAATTCTACCAGATGTGATCAACACAATCCGAAGTAGATACACCACGTCATAAAGAGTTTATCCAAGGTCACCTCTTTTGCTTAGGAGAAGGATCTTTGCATTATTTGATGTTGCCCAGGCTTATCAATGATACCAATAACGCACATTCAAATACTCCTAAAAGTGATACTTTTCAAAACAATGAGTAAAATAATGGCTATTTTTAAATATTTTCATTCCTGGAATTTTTTGGCCATTTCTGGAGTTCTAGAATCCCAGACAAAACCCTGTCTTTTAGTAATTTTCATGGCGTGGGTTCTGCAGAATTCAAATTAACAGAAAGACTTTAAAGTCATACATTTTTTGATATACTGGGGACCTAAATGAAAAAATAAGGCATGGAAGAGTATCTTTCAACAGTCAGCAAAAAAGTGGAAAATTTCTACCACGTACTTCTTCTACAAAAGCCTGCCAGGCTGCACGTCAGTGTGACTACACTTAGTGCCGCTGAACTGTACACTTAAAATGGTAACATTGGTTATGTGTATTTTACAAAGGAAAACAAAGCCTATTAGGAAAGCCCATTCAAAAAAAGCTAATCCATGGTGTGAATAGTCTCAAGATGAATCCTTGTCTAAAATTATAAAAAGTCACTGAAGTCTGAGTCCATGCTAGAACTCTGCATCAGCAACTGCCCCCTCTTTAACTTTGATGGTATTGTGCATAGTCATGCCGTGTGCGGGACATCCCTTGTGCCTTTCTCCTGTCCTCTGGGCTCAACACTTTTACTGCAAGTGGTCCCTCAGGAACCACCTCAGCACACGCGGCACCTCTTCTCAGCACACCACCCGCTACCACTCTCTGTCCCGGGGCCACTCTGCTGCCATGCCTGGCACACGTGTGGAAACCACGCAGCCATTCTGCTGTTTGCACAATCTGGAAGTACAAGGGAGCCACCACGGCACAGGGAACACATTCCACATATGTAGTTCATTGTGTAGGGTCCCCAGTGCATAGTGCGTCTATACCTGCGGGTGCGCATGTTGTGTGTGCAGCATAGAATTTCTCTGGGAGAATACTGAGGAGTCAGTGCTACTCATTTCCAGGAAGTGAAATGGGTGAGGGGGAGGAGCTAAAAGACATGGATGAAGAGAGGGCCTTCAATGAATATTCTTTTATGCCTTTTGAATTTTTGAACCATGTAAATATAGTGTCTAAAAATTAAATAAAATTAAAATATAAATAAATAAAATATTCTCTGTTAATGTCACAACATCTTATCTAGTGTGAGAAAACCTAAATGTTCTAAACATTCAGGCCTATTCCTGAATATTTCGGGAGAAAATAGTATACATGTGGCAGGATTGTCACTTGGAGAAATTGCCTAAAAATGTCAAGCTTGTCACAGATTATCTTCCCATAAAGGATACTTTTTATAGAGGAAATAGTGTTAGTAATTCAGAAAGCAATCATTGCATTAATTTGGTTACATTTCAGACAGCACATGTTGGGAATGTTCAGATGACACCGTTGGCTAGAAGCTATTTCAGGTGACCTCCAGTTGATTTTATAGAGCAAGTTACCATACTGTCGGACTGCTAAACTAACTGACGGAGGCATTTTACTTTTCTGTTACATTTAATGCAGAAGTTTTGCTCTAGAAGCACATTTAGCTGAATCCAGACAAATTTTGTGGCATCATTTCAGAGGAAGAATTCCTTGGTTTTGGTGAACTTCCCCTAATAGCCCCAAGTGCTTCCACTGTCCCATCCAACTTCAGCTACAAAACAGACTTTCATGTCACAAAATATGGAAGCGCTGTACACCCTCATTAACTTTATTAGAAACACGGTGACTTCTTTTACTGGCGGTCTCTGTATGGTTTAAGCATACACCAGGTATGAAAAATCAGTTTTACAGAAACATTCATCAATTTCATTTTAAATAACCAGTTCACCTACTGAATTTAATTTCCTATTTATATAATCTAAATTTACAATGAAAGCCTTACGGAATCTTTTTGGTACATAAAACATGGCTACAATGTCTTATACTGCTTTAGACAATTTTCTTGCCATTATTTGTAGCATATTTCAAAATGTATCACCAGCTACAATTTTTCCATTTCTTCACGTGGGTAAACTGAGGCTAGCAGATGGGTTTGGAGTGTCCAGCTCCCACGATGGGATGGTTTTCAGCCTGCACTGTCTCCACAAAAGGAAAGCGCTGCGCACTAACTCAGGGCCAAACCAAGCAATCTGTTCCACTTTCTCTCTGTTTTACTGATTAGATATAGATTTATTCTTGATAAAATTACCAAACCAAATGTGAGTTGAATCAAATTAAGAAAAATGATAAAACCAGGCGTTCTTAAGTGCAGCAGAACAGCAAAAGCACCATCACACAATGCGACCACCCTACAAATCGCCCTGCTGTTTTCCGTCCCCAGTGTTTGCCCACAATAACTCATGGGAAATACTACCACAGGCCGACAGAAACTATAATTAAAATTGCCTGCTGGCATTTCCCTACATAATATAATTTGTTTATTCAGAAACTCTACTTTGTCTTGCAAAGGTTGATCCGGGAACTTCCTAATCTGATAGGATATGTTTTATTATGTTTTTTCATAATGAACATTGGAATAGTTAATGGAGGGACTGCTCCTTTATTAAAAACAATATATTATAAAGAAAAATTCTTACTCTGTCTGAGAAAGCAATCTCCCAGTTCCCAGTATGGGTTTATTAACCATCTAAATTTGATCTTCTCATGAAGCTAATTTTTGTTTTCAGAAAGTACATGCAAGGTCTTTTATACCAAAAAAAAAAAGGTAACTATTTTAAGCTAAACACTTATTAAGTCACAAAAGCAATGAACTTTACTTAGTTTGTATTTAATAGGCTGTATGTTTACTGAAGCCTGAAACTCTTGGTTATTGCCACTTATATAACATTGAACTTGGTGCTTACATAAGAGCATGATAGAGGTGACATTAACCAAATTAAAAAGAGAAAATTCCCCATGAGAGATTATCTATTGGGCATCAAGGGACAATTTAGACCTACCTGAAGATTCACTACACTGAGGTGAGCTTCTGAGGTGGTTTAGAATAATATTCCCTGAAATTATAGGAATGGCCCATTCAGTTTTAAAACATCAATTTTATTTTTTGTCATTCAATGCTGTTATGGGAAATATACTGTTAGTACCAGATATGTTGTTTCTGGACACCCGGGTGAACCATTTTATTTCTTTACCATTCCAAAAATTCATAGTTTTTCTGAGAGTAATGAGAGTTTTTCTCACCAAAACAGTGTCTACTCAATTCCAAAAGGTCGTTTGAGCAAATGAGTCAGCCAATTCAAGCAAATTGAATCTGTGGTGCCATGTTAATAAAACAAAATCATCAGTGATGATATTTAATTTTTTAACCTGTAATTTGGTAACTTTATAGGGTCAAGAGCCAAAATATGAATTTATGTTTTCAACTCTTAACCCAGATCAAATTTACTCTCAATCCAGTCTTGAAGGGGGCCAAGTGAAATACCAAGGAGCTTTTTCAAAAAGAGTCTTCTAAAGTAAATTTTAACGAGTGAAGAATCTGCTCTGGTTTTTTCTCTAGAAACCACCCGAAGCACCTTCAAAGTGTGAACACATCTTATCCACGTACTTGTTCAGAACATCCCTCTGTTTGTGACCCTCAGTGGCAGACAGTCCCCCAGGAGCTAATCTGGGCATGTTAGACATGATGAACCTGACACTGTATGGAATGAAAAAGGACAGGCTGACCCTCCACTTGAAGTCGATCTGCTCCTTTAAACTTAGAAGCTTAAAGAGTTATCATTTTCAGTCACTCTCAGATATGGAAATTCCCTTGTATTGTAACAGTTTACGGGGTCAAAGCTTTGGTCACTGTGCAGTACTTCATTTCTTTTCCTTCTGCAAGACTTGAATGTGACTTATCACCCAGGCAGTAACCCAAATGACAACATGTAGGCTAGACCAAATCGACTGACCCCAGAGCTGAGTATCCATCACAGAGATTTGCAGTGGGACCGCCGGAGCTCTCTAGCCAAAAATTACTGCTAGGCTCCTGAAATTCGTGGTGTTCTTAATTACAATCCACCTAAAAAATCAGGGTTGAAACAAACATATTCCCCTTATACTACAATAATGGTGGCAATGGGAGTTATACTATCACTAGTAATAGTAACACTTGGCAGAGAAATGTTACAACCTGATATTCTTAGAGTTTATAGTAGATTTTACTATGACCTTATGAAGAAGGCTGACTGAATATAACTGAAAAAAGAGCAACCAGCTTATGTGTGTTAAAGATTCCCCCCCGCCCCATTTTATTGGGATATAATTGACACACAGCATTGTGTGAGGTTAAGGTGTACATACTAATGACTTGACTGTATTGTAAAATGATTACCACAATAAGTTTATTTAACATTCATCATCTCATAGAGATACAAAAAATCATTTTTTCCTTAAAATGAGATCTCATAGGATCTACTCTCTTAAAGGCTCTTGACACATGAAAAAGGAAGAATCAGTTGGTGATACAAAAAAAAAAAAGAAATTGATGAGGTCATGCAAAGAATTTGTACTGAAAATATTATGCCCTTAAGTAGCTGCCCAAACCTGAGTTATTTATCTAATCTCCCAGGATCTCAATTTTATCACTCAGACAATGAGAGATTAAACGACATCTAATCCCCTTCTCAATTCCAAAATCCTAAGATTCTCTAATGAACTGTCAATAAAAATTAAGTCAATATTAGTCTGTCACCAAAATACTACCAATCCCACATTTGAAAGTTTGTATAAAAGCTTCTGTTGCCTTATTTAACCACGAGCAACACTTGAGTAGGTATTTGATCAAGACTATCAAATACGTTTCCTCACAGGGCGACCAGCAATTAAAACAGCATGGTCCCACTTTCACAGCTCAGAGTCTGTGCCCCAGGAGTCCCCTCAGTCCTGGGCAAGCCGGGAAGACTAGTTACCTCGTCTCACCACCACACTGCACCTGTGAGCCCTTCCACAGCTTCCACAGCTCCTTCTCCCACAGGAATCAGCTTCCTCAATCAGATGATCGGTTCCACCCAGGGGCTGATTCCAGCCACACTGAGAAAGACCTTACATAAGAAATTATAATCTAGAATTGTCTTGGTTCTATTCCACCGAGTCCATCTAATGGGCTTCAGAAGAACCTTGGCCTGCTGTTTGTGCACTGAAAATGTGTTGCTGTAGTGGATCTCAAATCCTGTTATAAATAACGCCCTGGCCTCTTATTTATGGCCTTGACAATTGCCACACTTTCCCCCTTTCTCTCACAGGTGCTGTACCTGTCATTTGCATTCACTGTCCTGCCTGAGAGTGAGTTTCACTACTCCTTCCGCTTCTGTGCAGCCGCCCCCTGATCAGGCTCTCCTCTCACTGTTCCTAACCTGCCACCCACCCCTGAAACAGAATCTAGGCCAGTGCAGATCAAACCGAGGCCATAGCCCTTTGAGCACCATAACGTGTGCCAACAGCCACTTTGTGAGCACCCCTGGTCCCTCTCAATCCTGGCTTGTTCATCTGCCCACCTGCTTGCTTTGCTGGAGGTTCCAGGATGAAGTATGGGGTTCCAGCCCAAGCTTACCCACACTGGGATATGGCCCTGTCATCCTAAACATGGCATTTCTCATATTTGACTCCTTCAGCTTTAGTTTACTGAACTGATAAAAGCTGTTGTGGAAGAGGTGGTACTAATGCTCGAGGCTCTGCCCTTCCCACATTGGTACCAGCTTTGTCCCAAGGTGGCTGGAGCTGGGCTGCAAAAAGGATTAAGTCAATGGGAAGGAGATTGCTCACCCAGCTGAGTTTCTTCTAGTACTTGATGGTCAACTAGAATTTCATGCCCTATTTTAATGGATTATATGGATAACATTATTTTAACATGGAAAAGGTTAACATGGATAACATGATGCCCCTGATGGGGCATCAGGACCTTCTCCGTCAAGTGATGCCTTCAGAAAATATTGGGTCAGGATCAAATCTGCTGTGACTTGTCCATCAGTAGTCCACCCAGTAGTATTACTTGAATCTGATTCCCCCTTCCTAGTGGAGCTGTTCGATCCTTAGTGGCAAGACCCAGGAATAACAAGCACAAGCCCTGAGAGGAGTAAGACCGCCTGTGCCCAGAAGGTTAAGATGGTGCCCATGCCGCAACCTTTAGAGAAGTGATATCCTCGTTCAGAGCTAAGATATAGACCTCCCACAGTCAGATGTGCGCAAGAGAGAAAAAGCACTAGATTGTCCACTGACCCTTTCCCCTGCAGCAATTTCAAAGCATGGGCTTCAAGTGCCTGAAAAAAAAGGAGGCAAATCTTAACTTAGATGGAGCGAAAGACTTGGGTGTGATATCTGCTATGTAGGGAATATCATATGGACTGGGAAATCTGGGACAGAAGACAGAAATGGAGACATGAGTGGTCAGGCGGTGGGAAGCCAAGAGCTGCTGGAGCCAGAAACTGCTACAGAGGCCTTGTTGGCGGCGACTCTGGGAAGGGGCAGCAGAGCCGAAGGGAGAGACAAAGGGAACCCACCAAGTCAGAGCAGCGCCAGCAGAGTCAAGGCACAGCTGAGTTCTGTCTGCACTTGACAAAGCCAGACTAGGACACAAAAAGGTGTCACAGAGGTGACTCCCTCATTTGGTAGTTGGGAAACCACGGAGATGGGCAATTCGTGAGTCTGCTTTTCCATTATGACTTCATTCTTAAAACGGTTGACATAAGGCACACATTGTTAAGTTCTGGTTCCAGCCTTTCCTCACTGCCATCGTCACTTTCCAAGTATCAAAAGAATCAGACGTGTGAAACCAATCTAGTGACCAACCAGATACTTAAATAGTAAACAAATATATGTCCACAAACTTCCTCCTAAATGGAGGAAAGTGGTGGTCACAGCGACTGTACTTTCTGAAAATTGACACAAAGTTTGAGGGTAATGGAGTTGGGTCAAATTCACTGGGCACTCTCTACTGCCATTGCATTTCAGGGGTGCGAGGTGGAGTACAGGAAAGGCCATTGATTTGGAAAAGAACAGTGTCTTTCTCTACTAATCCTCTACTGACATCTGTCACATATAACCCCCCAAAAATACATGCATTGGCACAAAGAACCCTGAATAAAGAATTAAGAAAGCAAAAGTCAAGATGAGGACAGGCCACTTATAAATTATAAAATCCCAGACACTACCTACGTGTTCAGGGACTTGAGTCCTTTATCTGTTGAATGAAGGTGATGCTGTTGCTTACTCATTCTTGTCATAAATAAAAAACAAGAAAGCGAAATGTGAAGACTGAAGGTGCCACAAATGTGCACTACAATTGTAACTACATAAGGATAGTATGAGACATCTTTTGTTTCTATTTCATGTCTTCCTCTTTTCTCCTTTTATTTCTCTGCCTATATATATAGGAAATGTGCTACTTGCAGATTGAAAAGCTTTCCAAACCTAATAAAATATGATCAAGTAAGAGGAGCCAAAAGGAATTTAGGACATCAAATGCATCAGAAATGCTATTTATTGGGAGCAGTTTTTATTAGGTAATGCTTGCATACTGATCATTGACAGAACCAGCTCAGTAGCACTATGACATCACCCACGGTTTTCCCCATTTTCCTTCCCATCCCTCCCACACTGTGCATTTCACTTGTTCTCCCATCAAAATAGTGACACTTCCCTGATTTCCAGCAAAGTCAGTCTTCTTGTAGTTATGTATAGAATTGAGAGCCACTCAAATATACATAGAAATCTTATTAAATTAGGCTTTATTTTAAAATGTCTATGTGATACAACGAAAATGTCTATTATTTGTCAAAGCCTCCATCCAATAGAGACAAATTCTGAAGCCCCTGTTCTGGCCTTTTATGGCTTTCTTTACACTCTGTAAAAGGAAAGGAGACAGGGGAAAGGGAAATAAAAAAGAATCAGAGAGTTGGGAAAATTAGCAATGTTGTAATTTAAAATTCTATGCTGTCCTGTGCTGTAGACTGAACATTGGTACCCCACCCCAAATTCATATGTTAAAACCCAGCCCCTGCGCTATTGTATTTGGAGATGGAGCCTGCAGGAGGTGATTTGGTCCTGAGGGTGGAAATGCAGTGAGAGCTATTAGTGCCCTTCTAAAAGAGGGCATGGAGAGATGCCCTTGCATCATCAGATGAAGGCACAGCACGGGAAGGTGCAATCTGTGAGTCTGGAATCAAACGCTCTCCAGACCCTAAATATGCTGGCACCTTGATCTTGGATTTCTTGGCTGCTGGAACTGTGAGAAGTAAAATTTATGCCATCCAGTCTCTGGTGTTTCGTTGCTGCGTCCTGAAAGAAAGAGATGTGCTGGAATGTCCCTTCTCCTATCACCTTTATATCCAACTAGTCGCTAACCCTATCTTTTAAGTATATGTCCATTCTGGCCCCTCCCTCTTTTATAAAATATTTTATTTATGTATTATCAGAGGATGGGAATGGAGACAGAAAGAGATGGAGAGAAACATCAATGTGAGAGAGAAATATCAATTGGATGCCTTTTGCTTCCACCCCAGTGGGACCAGGCCCGCGACCCAGGCATGACTGTGTCCTGACTGGAACTGAACGAGGTCCTTTTGATTTGTGGGATGACTCCCTCTTTTATTGCCATTTCTCTATTCCACATCCTCATAATGGGGTCTCTTACAAGCCTCTTTAAACTGGTTCCTCCTTTCAACCCTCTATTCTTCCAGGCCAGCCTCCAACTGCCGTCAGGCTTCTTTATTTGCAGGCCTCTCATGGTTCCCTTTTGCTGACAAACTGACATCAGACCTCCAGAGGCAGACCCCAGATCGCACAGCCAGGAGTAGGCCATGTCTTAACACCGCCACATCATGCATTCTCAAAGAACTGTACCCTTGCAGTGTGTGCATTATATTGTTTATAGATTGAACTTCAAGTTGACTTTAGAAGAGTTTGGCATCTCTGGAAGTTTTGACATATCAAACGCATATTATAGAACTTAAGCTCTTCTCGGAATACAAAGTGTGCTCTGAGGACAAACCTTGACTTTATCCTGCATTCCTCCCAACTATATTAAACCCAACATTTTTAAACTCAGCAAAGAGATGCCATTTGTCTCATTCATCCTCATGCATGAAATTATTCAACTCTTGTTGAATGCTCCTTATCTCTTACATAAGCCAGTGATTTCCTAATAAGAACTGACTTTTTCAGAATGCAAGTGTATGAATATCGTTAATGTCGACTCAATGAAAAGAGCAGCCAGATTTTAGGATTCCAAATGATATTAAAATACTTGAATTTTATTTCATTGGTGGAGCACAATGAGGAGGAGAGGTGCCCTTCAGTGAGAGAAATCTCACCCTGGAATGAATTGTGGGGAATTCTGTGAGTCCAGAGGCTTGCAGAACAAAATGCCATCTCAGAAGCCAAAAAGAACACCCTTTTCAGAGACATGGAGAGGTCAGGGGCTCTGCCTAATGTTTCATGGCTAATGGGAGATAAAATGGGGCCTGGAAACCACGTTCTCTGACAATCCATGCCTTGCCAAGCTCCTGCTTTATCCACATACAACTCTTGTTAGATCGGTCATGAAATGCAAACAAGAGCAAGAAGAGTTAACACAATCACCATAAAAAGGGGAAGACATAATTTCATACCCCAAAATATCAAACTCTAATTTTTCTGTGTAATAAAAATGCAGGAATAGAAGAATGCAATACTTTAAAATTGAATAAATTTTTAGCTTCTATTGGGACATATCTTTATTGTAGATATGTAGTTTTTTAAGTTATGGAGTCACTGTATAAAAGCTTGAAAAACTTAGTTAATTTTTGTCTTCAATAGTTCTCAAACTACAATTTAAGTATATGTGTAAGAGGTCATATCTTTGGTTAATTCAAATACACTTACATTTTTTGTTCAATTAAAGAAAGTTTTTTTTGCTTTTAAAACATAGAGAATATCACAATTACTCTAATACATAAAGCCAAGTGAAATGCATTTTATTTGCCTCAACAAATAATATTTTTATATCAGAGGCATAGTTGTTGCAAAATAAATTATCTGAAGACCAGATAATTTGCAACATTCTTATAAATTCACATACACTTGTATCCAATATATTATTTTTTTCAGTAGTTCATTTATTAAACAAAAATTTGTTGAGCATTTGTGGGCTTGGCTCACCACCATAGGGTTTAAAAAATAAAAATATAAAATGTTCTTTCTCTTTTCTTATCAGAAATATTCAGTTAGACCATAAGCACTGTTAGAAGAACTTAACTCCAGGCCATCTGTCAAATGTTTACTGTTATCAAACCACCCCCTGGAGAGACGCACAACTGGGGCTCACTCCACTGTAGTGATTTATGTTTTCCTAGGTTCTAAGTATACAGGTGCCCCAGACACAGCAGAGAAATGAAATCCCTGACCCCAGGAACCTTAGATTTCACTGCAACAAATAACAATAAACAAATACCTACATAATATAATGTAAAGCAGTAGAGTTCACAGAATGAGAAAATTTAGTAGAAAGGTATCAGGTAGTAGGCAGGGGGGAGTTACTACTCAAATAAGGTCATCAGGAAGTCCTTTCTGAGTAGATGATATTTGCAGAGAGACCTGAATGAAATAATAGAGCAAGCCTGTGTGTATCCTGGAGAAAAGCATTGTAGCCAAAGGAAAGAGCAAGGGCAAAGATCAGGCACAAACATAATTCATATATTCACAAAGCAGCAAGGCGACAGCAAGTGTGACCGGCTGCAAGGGAAACGGAAAGCATGATGGAAATGTAAGGACTAGTCTTTGTACTTTGTAGTCGCTGATGCTCAGTCTTTTGGAGGGTCCTGAGATAAGAAAGGACAAGACTTCATTAGCATTTCTGAAAGTCACTTTGTTGTCCATATGTAAACTGGACTTTAAATTGATTATAAGGCAGAAACTAGTCTACAGTGGTAACCGAAAGATCTGCCTTATGACCGATTTCATGTTCATAGGTGGAAGGTTCAAAATGTACAGGCCTTTTCTTAAATCACAAACTTTAATTTTAATAATAGCCATAATAAAACAAATCTAAGCCCAGGATGCACTTTTGATATTATCTGGAAATGTTCAGCAGGAAAAAAAAAGTGCTGAGAAAAGCAAAGCAACATCCAGTTTCATTTAAGCTAGCAAGCATCTTAGAGTTCTTCCTCATCTCCCAGAGGACATAACCAGGTACAGTGCACACCAAAAACACTTAACAAGTACAGTCGGATTGGATCTCACCCCACCAACTTTAGAGAAATTATGGTTTAAAGGAACACCAAAACAACATGTCTGAGCTTGCCTAAAGACCAGCTTTCACAAAGTACAGGTCAAAGCTGAAGCAAATATATGGGGAATTTAGATAAGAAAATATCTAAAAAAAAATTATAATTGCTAGAAAAATAAAATCCAATTAACCAACTGAAAGATGGCCACCTAGTGGGAATTTCTTTACATTTTTATTTTATTGTTTATGTTTTATGTATTGGGAATAAGGAGTGAGCCTCTCCAAAAACTGGGGCATAAAAGTGAGGTTAGAGTCTTTCGTTTGCTCTCCTTCTGGTGTTTCCTTCCTGCAGTGTGGGTGCAGATGCTACATGGTCCCAAGGTCACAGCTCCAGCCCGGCAGACGCACAACACAGGTGTCTCCTACTCCAAGTTCCAGCTACCACGTATCCATCAGCCACTCAAGCCTAGTGATGACAGTAGTGCCCCACTGTCTCCTGAATACTAGACTGTCTCTTGTCATTTCCCTGCAACTTGCCCATATCTTTGTAAATGATCACTTTTTTCAGCTCTCCTCAACATGTCCACTTTGTTTATATCCTTGGTCTCCTGCTCTGACTGATACAGGGCCTTTGCACATCCCGGGTTCTCTACCTGCAGTGTTCTTTCCCAGTGTTTGCTTCTCTCATCCCAAGCCTCTTTTCAAGTCTTGGCTCAAATGTCACCTTCTCAGGAAGGCCTTCCCTGTTATACCAATTTGAAATTGCCCTTCTCGCTGTCTTTTCCCTGTATCATCTTTTCTACTTTGTTCTTTTCCATAGAATTGAACATCCTGTGATGCATCAACTTATCTGATTACTCTCTTTATGTATTTATTGCTTACCTTTCTCTCCCCCCACTAGAAGCTAAACTCCCTGAGGACAGGAATCTTTGTTGGGTTCACTCACTGCCACGTCATGAGCACGCAGAACAGTGCCTAGCTGCTATAAACTTTCCTGAATGCATTCCAAACCAAAAAAAAAAAGAAGAAGAAGAAGAACAAGCAAGAGACTTCCCAAACCCCTACAGGGTTAAGAGAGCTTTAAAATCCTGCCAAGTTTAATAAATTACTCTATGATCAATTTAACCTTATCCGAACCCAGGCAGGTCACTAACTAGAGACGGCTTGAGTCACACCACTCGTGACATAAGATTCCTATTTGAACAGGTAGAGTTTAGAAAGACAAATTTGCCCTTCAAATTCCACTTTTAAAGTAAATGTTAAAGTCCATAAATCATTTCAGTTGCTTAATTAGATATAAAGCCTGGTCCCAGAAATGTGAGGCATGCATAGCTTCAGTTTGATACAAGTGATTACTCAGTGTTTTCTGTCTCCTGGCAGTTTATTGATCCTCTGTTTGTGAGTTTGCAAGAAAAAGTAATTTTTTACTCAAGCAATTTTGCATGGATGCATTCCCAATACCTCAATGCAGTTATTCCTGACATAGAGAAAAGCCAACAACCCTGCATTTCTCTCAGCTTTGGGGGATGTAATTCTCTCTATAATTGTCTTGCTCCCGTAGTTCATCTTGCCCTCATTGAAATTAGAAAATCTTTATTCTTTTGTAAATAGATCCCTCTTGACACCAACCTACCCAGGATACAAGTACATAACCATAAATAATTTAAGGTTTAAAGGGCTGACACTCAGATGATTTCACTTGTATCTTCTGAGAAGTTCCCTTCACGGGAAAATTGGACAATTTTTTTCCTGCATTATGGAATGACGATGCCTACCTGTCTTTCGGCTTCCATTGTTGCCTGCTTTGGAATCACCACCACTGCCTGAGCCTGCTATGCGAGCTTCATTTTTCAACAGAAATGAAATGATGCTTTCCGAGGTTTGTGTGCGGAGCAATATCTTCTCAATGATCCATTTGAATGCCTTTCATACTCTGGTGAGCTACAGGAAAAAAATCAAAGAGGGCAATATCTAAAGTTGATGTCCATTTCATATGTCAATATCATATTCACAAATATCAGCTGGCATGGCAGAGCAACTATTTAATAAGCAACTAATTGCTCAACGGTTAAGATTACTGGTTGCCATATATAATTATAATAATTTCTTTCTTTGCTAATGAAAGGATCACTTTTATTCATTGTTAGAAACATGGAAAATACAGAAATGCAAACTAAAGGAAAATAAAACTCACCGTTACTCCCACGGAGGTGGGTCACTCATTCCCATTCAGAGAAGGACTTGCTGCCCAGCCTCAAGAAGTGGGCCTGGGTGACGGCCTCCAACTCCTAACCCATCCAGCATTTGCCTCAGTAACAACTAAGGTCCTGCTCATCTCAGCGCTGCCGAGTAACAGTGACTGAGCAAGGCCTTGATAGCCAAAATCATGGTTGCCAAAGTCAAGGAAGCAGGCCCCCACTGAGGGACAAACTTCACTCCTCAGCTCCTCCTGGCCCAATAGAGATCGCCAGGTCTGCATCACAGCCTGAGAGTTCCCCGCCTAATCCTCTTCCTTCTTGTTTTCTTTCACAGGTGTTCCTCTCCAATCATCCTTTTTTTTTCCAACTGTGGTAAAATACACATAACACACAATTTACCATATGAACGACTTTTAAGTAGAATATACAGTTTAGTAGTATTAAGTATACTCATATTGTTAAACGACCAAATTCCAGAACTTTTTCATCTCACAAAACTCAAACTCTGTACCCATTAAACTACAGCTCCCCATTCATTCACTCCTCCCCAGCTCCTGGCAACCGCCGTTCTACCTTGCGTTTCTGTGAATTTGACTACCCTCCATACCTCGTGTAACGGGGGTCATTCAGTATTTGTCTTTCTGCGACTGGTTTCTTTCACTTGGTCTAGTGTCCTCAAGATTCATCCATGTGGTGGCGGGTGGCGGAATTTCTTTCCTGCTTCAGGTTGAACAACATTCCATTGTATGTGCATGCCGCATTGTGTTTGCCCAGTCATCTGTCCTTGAACACTTGTCCCCTTTCCTGCTGTTGTAAGCAATGTTGCTAGAAACATGGGAACAGCAATCTCTTTGAGACTGTTTTCAGTTCTTTTGGATATATAACCAGAAGTGGAATTGCTAAACCATTTTTCATGTTTTGAGGAACCGCCATACTTTTTCCCATAGCAGGTGCATGATTTTGCAAAACATCCAACACTGGCTGTCTTGGATACTCCATAGTCGTTAAAATGTTGCTGATGACTAATGCTGAAGTCAGCTTTTTATATTTTATTAAATTGTTTTTATTGTTACTCTATTACAGTTGTCCCAATCTCCCCGCTTTGCCCTCCTCTGCCAATCCCACCCCCTACTCTCACTGTCAATTCCCGCACTGCTGTCCATGTCCGTGGGTCATTCATGTTCTTTGTCTAGTCCCTGCCCCTTATTTCCACCATCACCCCCTCCTCCCTCCCCTCTGGTCAGTTTCAGTCTGCTCCGTGTTTCCATGTCTGTGGTTCTATTTTGTTTGTTAGTTTATTCTGTTCATTAGATCCCTCTTTTAGGTGAGATCATATGGTATTTGTCTTTCACCAGCTGGCTAATTTCACTTAGCATAATATTCTACAGTTCCAGCCATACTGTTGCAAAAGATAAGAATCATTTTTCTTTCTGCCGCACAGTATCCCATTGTGTAAATGTACCACAGTTTTTTATTCACTCATTTACTGATGGGCACTGGGCTGTTTCCAGCATTTGGCTCTTGTAAATAACACTGCTATGAACATGGGGTGCATAAGTTCTTTTGAATTGGTGATTTGGAATTCTTAGGGTATATTCCCAGCAGCAGAATTGTTGAGTCAAAAGGCAATACCATTTTTAATTTTTTGCAGAAATTCCATAGTGTTTTCCACAGTGGCTGCATCAGTCTGCATTCCCACCAACAGTGCACCAGGCTTCCCCTTTCTCCACAACCTCGCCGGCGCCAGTTGTTCACTGGTGTATTAATGACGGCTATTCTGACAGGTGTGAAGTCATATCTCATTGTGGTTTTAATTTGCAGCTCTCTGATGGTTAGTGAAGTTGAGCATTGAAATCAGCCTTTTTAACTGCTATTGAGTATCCGCAGCGGCCAGCACAGAGATTTTGTTGAGTCCTTAGACATTCAGTGGTGCCCGGCTGGTCTAAGTCCTCCTTACTGGAACAAGCACACATTTCAGGAAGGCCTGGCATAATCCCTTGGCAGCAAAAGCCATTGGTTCCAGGCCACTCGACATTGCCTAAGAGTGAGGTCACTGGCACTCAGATGTGAGGAAAGTGCAGACTGTCTCACTGAGCCTTGGGAAAAGTTCTAGCCAATGTACAAGTAGCAAAGGGCAGAGCCAAGTTGGAATTTTACAGTTTCCAGCATCCTGTCTTGGAGGTGAACAACTCCATCTGAGCAAGCATCCCGTCCATTCTACCCCCACTATCTCCACTCCCTCCCTCTTGCTCCCCCTGCAGTTAAACGCATCTGACATCAATGAACTCCATCTCACTTGAAGGATTTGCTTCTGAACATAATGATGAAGAGAACGTTAACCACACACTCTCTGTATGATTACAAATGTTCCCTTACTTCAGTTAATAAAGGAAGAAGCAATTTTCTAATTCTTGTGTTGAAACACCTGAAATATTGCATTGTTTAATATTTCAATCAAAGGGAACTAAAACTGGAATGGAGGATGCAGCCTCCTTCTAAAGGAAGGATCACGACGAGGAAATGAAAAGTCAGCTTGACAGAGTTGATGACTCTGGATACAGCACCGCGTCAATCAGGCATCCTAACCCAGCTTAAAATCTTCCCCTGGTGGCACAGTGGTGGGGACTGTTGACACTGGCTTTGAAAGAAAAAAATTACTGGTGATGAATTAAAACCGAACTTCTATTTTCCAAACTCTTATGCTCCAGGAAATACAGAGAAGAGAGGCAAAGAGGGAAGAAAAAAGGAGAAAAAAACTATTTTATACTTAAAAAGGTAACAGTTTCTGTGTAGTTTGCAAGCCCGAATAAAGCTAAAGGATATATATATAGCATCTATCCTTCCCTATTGCACCAGCACATTTGAAACAAGTAACAATTCTATTTCAGAGTTCTCTTAACATTATTGTTCTTCAAAAATCATCTTTCCAACATTTCCCTGGAGTCTGCCGCCTCCTGAAAGTCCTTCCCACGATCCCACCCTGTTCAAACCACTACCCCACACCTCCCTGAGACTGCACCTGGGCTGCTCCCCATTCTTCATCTGTTCTGCTGTCTTCCAGATGGGGCCAGCTTCCATAACACGAAGTAGATTTCTTCTGATAGCTTGACTAATGACCCCGACATCATCCAATATAATGGACATACTTCTGTTCTTACCTTACCTGTCCTTGTTGTGATATTTTGCATCGTTGACCATCTCCTCAACGTGGAATCCCTTCTTCTCAGCATCTGGGATCTGTCTCTCTCTCTCCTAGCTTTATTTTTGCGACGCCTCCTGTTCCCTTTCAGACTCCTTTGGCAGGTTTCCTTCTCCTTGTAACACACTAAGTTTTTAGGTTTCCCCACCTCCTTCCTAAGTCCTCTATTCTAATTAGTCCCCCAGCCATCCCTCGGTCAGCTTCTCCACATGCACGTGCTCGCTGTCCTGTAGCTCACGGCCTTCTGCTGGGTTTCAGTCCTGTGTATCCAACTGCCTGTGTCCCACAGGGCCCCCCAACTCCACACACGGGAAGCCTTCCAAACCTGACCTTCTTAGACTGCTGCGAGTGAGTGGTCCCACCTTCCACCCAGTTACCGAAGTCAAAAACCTGACATTCTAAGCACTCTGTTTGCGTGTTCTTCAACATCAAGTTAGTTGCCACCCTACAAATTCTGTTTCCTGCATTTGTCTCAAAATCATTGTTTCCCTCGATCTCCACTGCCACTGCTTTAGCTCACACTCTCATCATCTCACTCCAGGTTCGCCCCCTACTCACTCATCTTCCTGCATCTCCTGTACCACCCCCTCCTCCAACCTCTCTTCCAGTCACAATTAGGAAAATGGTGGTTAAGGCTTTTAGGATTTTGAGTTAGAAGCCTGAGAATTTTGATTGCACACTGGCCACTCTTCAGGGAAAGTTCTTTAAACAAACCTAATACTTTTTCAGAGATTTGTTAGAAGAAAAAAATGAGACACTATGTTAATCTCTTCAACTCATAAACAGTGCCTGGCACATTAAAAATCCTCAATAAATAAGGAAAGCCTCCCTTTATTAATGTTATTTAAAAAACTCTACTTAGCTTTTACTTCCCCGATTATCATCCTGAAATTACTTTCTAGAGCACCCAGAATAAGTCAGCCACCTCATTTTAGTTTCTTTAGTTGGCTTCTGCCAACCTTTAGCATTATCTTCCTAATTACCAAAGCATGCCATCTCTCCCCTAGATATATGGAGCAACTGTAGTTTTCAAAACATACTCTACTTTATCCTCCACATATCCACATCGTTGTCACCTTTATCTAGAATGCCTTTCCCTTTTGTGTTAGCTAGAAGATTCCTACTGATTTTTTTAAGCCCAGATCAGATCTCAAAATCCCCTGGGCAGTGCCCTCCTTCCCCACACTTGCCTTTGGATGCTCCTCCACAGGTGCTATTTCCTACATGTTCATGCAATGATGTCAGAGCTTTCATCGTCTCGTTCTAATGTCTCCCCGTGGCCCACCAGCCCAGCAACAAACTCCGTGGGTACCAGCATCTCGTCTGCATCCTCACTTCTTCACGTGTCTGGCAGATAGTAGGTTCTCAATGCAAGAAGATAAAGGAAAGAAAGAAAAAAGGAATCAAGCAAACAGGAAGGGAAGAATACATGAGTGAGAGAAGGAAAAACAAAGCTATTTCCTGCTATGCTGAAGTCCCAGGGCATTTTTGTTTTAGCTTCTGAAAGCTCATAGATCCCCAGGTTGCTAAGTAAGAAATGTTATAATCTCCCACGTAGACAGTCTGCGCCTTCATCTCCCTGTAAACAGCTTTGCTTCTGTGCTCCCTATTCAATCAATTCCTTGCTTCAGCCCTTTATACCTTTTTCTATCTACTGTGATCTGCAGCTCTTCATCCCTACAAATAAATGATCCTTTAGAAATACTGGAGAGATTTATCCCTTTGACTTTTTACAGTGCCCTTACAATAAGGGAAACAAAAGGACAACCTGTGAAAGGAGCAAGAGAGGGGAACTGGCGCTTTACCTGTATCACTTCCAGTAACTCAGGGATCTGCTGAACAAATACATTTTGAGCACCTGCTCTTTGTCTGACAGTATACTATGCATAGGAAACACACAAGTTGATAAGCAAAGGTCCTGGGTTGTCAGTGAGCTCATACATTCGATGATTCTTTTAGCTGGCATTGTCTTGCATGCTTTCTGTGTTCCAGGCACTGTGTTAGGTTCTGGGAAAATAGCAGTGAATGAAACAGGAAAAGTTTCTGTGTTTATGTCTATTGTCTCCTTTCCTTACATTTTAGTAAGAGAATGTTAACCATACACCATCTATATGTCTTTTGGTCTACATGTCTATATGTATGGAATGTCAGCCATAGACCAAGTGTCCATTGTCTCTTTCTTTAATGTATTTTAGTAAGGAGACAATGGACACTTGGTTTGCTCCAAGGATAAAAGAATGAAGAGAAGCAAAGGTAGACACTGGGAGATCAGTTATCCTCCTGGGGTTGTCCAATCAAAAGGTAAATGGACATTTCTTGGTATAGGGAAGTAATGGCAGTAAAAATTGTTAAATTCTATAGAGCCAACTGGATCTGCTGACAGATCAGACATGAGTTGTTAACAGGAAATGGATAAACCCTGACCCCAAGGATTCTGGTCTGTGTACCTGGGAGAAAAGAATGGCTTTTACTTGAGTTGGGAAATTCAGCAAGAGGAGTGGGTTTTTTCAGTGAAATAAGAATCATGATCTGACAGTAAAGAAAGAAGAGGAGATGTTGGAGTTTAAGAAGAGAGAAGGAAATGCCTTGGAAAGCATATAATTTTCTATGTCCTCTGTGGTTCGGAGGCAAGACAAAGATGAGAGATAAAATGTTTAATTTTAAATGCTGTATGTTTGAGATGCCTAGCAATAACAACAGCAAACATTTATGTAGTAATCACGAAAGGATGTATGGTGTGAATTTCAGCCCCATCACACATCATACGGTTAGAAGTGTGAACCTGTAACAGCAATATAACTTCATAAAGTTGGTGTTCGGGACATTATTCTCCTGCATTAGAGTTAAGACAAGAGAACATTGTGTAGTTTAGAAAAGAATTGCTTTATTTTTTATGGATTAGGACAAAGGACCACCAATCCTTTAAGTATGCTGCTTCTGTATGACAGCAGGAATTGTAGATCATGAGGAATGATTTATGTGGTAGGAATGAATGAACATTCACAGATAGCCAAGAAAAGTTAACTTGCTTCTGTAGAGACATTGGCTTATTGTACACTCAACTTTATTAAATATTTAGCTTCAGTTGTAAAATCTGTGGAAAGCACAGCGTTCAGGTCATATATCAGAAGAACCAGAATGCATCTCAAATGTGTATCATCTGTATTTTGACCAAGGAGCACCTAAGGAGTGCTTGATATAGAATATATCTTGAGGTTTTATGTTTTAATTAACAACATTTATTCCCAGCTTATGTAATGTTTTAAAGTGCCTTAAGAAGGAAGAACTGATCAACTGTGACAGGTGCTGCTGATGGTTAAAGTGAAATGCAGCCTGAGATTTACCTTTGAATTGGACGTCATGGGTGACTATGGTAAGATCAGATTTTAAGAAGTAGTGGGAGGAAAAGCCTGACAGGAGGAGGTTCAAGAAGGAGAAAAGGTGAGTCACTGAAAACGTAGCATATAGATAAATCTTCTAATGGGTTTTTCCAAGAGGAGCAGAGAAAGGGGGCAGTAGCTGGAGGAACATGTGGATCAAGGGAGGATTTTTTAAATGGAAGATTTTATGGTTCGTTTGTATGCTGATGAAAATGATACCGTGAGAGGGGGAAGTTGATGATGCAGGAAAAGAGAAGTAGCAGAGAGAAAATGAAAACTAATGATGAGGTAGAGGATTTGGCTTTACACAGAAAAGGGAGAACAGATCACCCGTGGTTATTGGAAGTTAAGTCAAAGAAAAGAAGTATTAGATTTACTAATAGAACAGGTCGAATTCTCTTTTGATTGCTTTTATTTTTCAGTGAGATCAAAAGCAAAGTTGAGACTAAAGAATGGGGGTGGGTGATGTTGGAGGCTTTAGAAGAGAGTATAAGGTGTGAATCAGTTGCCTGGGAGAGTTTTTCATTATATGTCCTCTCTGTGAAGGTTTGCTGCAGAAACCCCTATCAAAGTCACATGACTTTATGTCACGGCCCTGAAGGGTTAGGGTTATGAAGAGGTGAGTCTTTGTTTTAAATTGGATTAACCCTGTCTTCTGTAAGGTCTCAGCTCTGTATAGGTCTAGGAGTGAAAACCTGACACAAGACTGGTGAATACTGATTCATTCCATGGGAATTTGGGACTTGGAAATGTGGAAGTCAATCTCTCTTGAAAGGTATGATTTGTGGGAAAATGAGGGAAACAAATGATTTTTGTTTCATGACATGGGGAAATGAGAAGCATGTCTTTAGGAAAAGAAGAATAAAATAAAATAGATGTGCATAAATAACAAAGTGGGAGAATTTTGAGAGTGTTACTAACCCTAATTCTGAGCATTCCTGAATCCTAAACTTTGGATTGCAAAAGAATCTTTAATACTGTCTCATGCCCCTTGTTGCCTAATATAGCTTAAATTCAGTTTCAATCACATGCAGATGTGAGGTTCCAAAATAGCTCCCCATTACGATGGGTGGTTTTCTGAACCGGCAGAATAGGTACTAACAGTAGGGTGGGAGGGATTCAGGAACATGAAACTTCTCGAGCAAAGCCTCTTCCCTGCTTCACCAGCTGTGGTTTATGAAAGTTCACAGTGAGGTTGAAATGGAATCACCATTCACAGAGTATCTTCTAGAAGCCAGGTGTCTTAAAAAATATTTATATTTACATAGTCCTTTAGCACTGGAGAAAGCTTATTCCAAAAACCAAAGAAGAAACATCTCCTTTCACAATATATCCATATATGTCTAAAGTATTATTGTGTATCCCTTTGCTCCAATATTTGGTGGAAGTGACCTTAATTAAAATGTCATATTTAGAAATGTTAAAATTATGCTTTAATGGCTGAAAAGAAATCAGTTAAGTGAGAAAATGCAAATATTTTAACTGGAGTCTAAGACATTGGAAATTAAATTGGGGACAGAGGACAGAAAGCTAAGAAGTAACCAGAAGACACAGAAAGTACGACAGACAGAAAGAAATCAAATATGAAAAGTAAAGATTCAAAAGCCATATGCAGCTGTTGAAAGAAACATGCTCAGACCTGTTAAAACATGGAAACTGGTTCATGGTAATGCCTATAAAGGGAGTCAATTATAGTTCAATACAGCACATGGGCATTCTCAACTGGATTATAATGTTTGAAGAGATGACATGGAAAGACCTGTCAATTCAGATAGAAGCCAGTATAGAAGAATGTGGCATAGAAAATAATTGTATAAAAGCCACCTTCCTATTTCATGGACAACTTTTTATTTCTAGCTAGAATAAAATAATAGGATATTGTACTCATTGTAATTTAATAATACAGAGAGATATCTAAAGTATACTTATATAATAAAAATACAGGCTATGCATTGGATATCTCTCTGATAAGTAAAATATAAATAGATATAAAAATGTTCCACCAAATATATTATTAAGAAAGGATATGGGGAAGATGCAAGATCAGGGTGACAAGGTTGTCATTTGGGGTAGAGAAATTCTTAGCAATGTGTTCCTTGTAGTGAAAAGAATCTATGGTAGAATTCTTATACTCACCCCACTTTTGGAACCAGGAAATCTACCAAATACTTAGTTTAAAACTTTGTCCTATAATTTGTCTTTCTCAGCCTTCAAGCCCCACTAGAAGATAGGGGCCTACAATTTGTGAAGTGTTTGTTCAGTTATTTGAAGCTCAATTCTCCTGTCCCCCTTTTCATTTTCCCATTTGAGTCTCATCTGAAAGATCTTTCCTCCAGTCATTCTCCAATCAGGGTGTGAAAAACTATTTTTGAACAAAAGGAATTGTTATGCTTTTCAAAATGGCATATTCAAAGGTGATTTGGAATGTACAACGCCAAACTTCAAAATGTTGACTGTCATCATGGACACATCGAATGCTAGGTCCGGAAAGAAATCTGGGGGTCACCTGGTACAAAATGCTCATTTTGTTCATAAATAAACTAAGACCCAGAGAGACAAAGAGACAGGACCAAGGCCACACTGGTTGGACGGCGTAACTGGAAGGAGATGAAGGTGTTCCACTCCCAGCCCCAGCTTCTTCTGCAACATACCTTCTGGGGCTTTTGAAAAATTTGCATTAACTACTGACGGCATTTGAATGCAGACATTACTAGCTAATATAAAGAAGATCACTAAAAAGACAATTAACGAATTCAAGAATCACAATAGCACATACCCCCTTTGTGAATAAAACTAAATTATTCAGTAAAAATTGGAAAGGTAAAGAAAATTGTAAATAGTAAAAATAATGCTTTATAGTTAAAGTGTTATGATCTAGTTATCCATGTCCCACATAGGTGATTATGGTAAAGTTACCCCCAAATCCCATTCATTATATGTTTACCAAAAGTGACTCCGGGAAAATAAAAAATAGTAGAATCCTGATAGGAGTGGTTACAGGCAGAGGGTATCCAATCAAGGGTGTCCTGGTCCTTTTCCTCCAAAAGCATTGGCAGCAGAGAATAACAGATCTTCATCAAAGAAGAGAGATGAGAAAATGCGAGGCTAGCTAGCTGGACAGGTACAACAGAACTGTGAACTTGCTCTATTAAATTCAGGAACTGTTTTAAACAGAAAAAAAGATAACAGAGGCACTGATTAAATAGTGAGGTGAAATTGATTTTGTGGAAGTCACTAAAGATTCAGGGGAGCACTCACCCCTGGCCAGCTCTAGCACCTCCTTCCCGGAGACGAGGCAGTACTCAGGGATGGGGGATGACAACTGACTGGGGAGAGGTCCAGAAACTCAAGAGAGGTCTTTTCTAGGGAGGTTAAAGAAGGGTGGAGGAATAGGAAACTCAGGGTAGGAAGAAAGGTAAGAGATGAACCCTGCAGGAATATGGACAAAATGGGAATTAAGTTACCAACAGGGTCAAGGGCCTAGGAGTCCTTCGGGGACACAAGTTGGGTGAGCAGGCTCATGGATTGTCAGCAACCCTGCCCAGTGAGCAAGTACCCAGGAAGTCAGCTTGGTTCTCTCCTAAAGGACCCTTTGATAGGCAACCCGGGGCCTTAGCTTAACCCAGACTACCAGTGACTATGAATCATCTACTTCAACAGTAAATCATTTTAACCCAAATGCCAAATGAAACAAGGAAATAGGGTGCCTACCAAAGGAGCAGAAAGGACGAGCCTGCTCTCCCTTCAGGGCATTAACCTTCAGGGCGGAAAACAGCTTTAAGGACAGAGGAAGCAGCAGCTTCTCGGGCATTAAAAAGATTAAGGGAAATAGTAGTAGACTGGAGCAGACAGGAAATTATTTGACTGTCTCAGAGAGGACATTTCTGCTGTTATTGCCCCTATAAACCATCTTCACCCTCGGTTCCAAATCAGGCAGGGCTGATGGGATCTGTTGAGGCAATATATCAAATTAGTCCAGCTGAGGAAACTCCAGAGAAAGGTCTGGAGCCAAGGAGTGCCCCGAAATTTATCTAAGTGACAGGACACTTACAGAAGCAAATGGAGCCCCTAAGTTGCCACGGTGGACATCACAGCCAAGAATGATGCTAATAGGAGAAGGCTCTGCCTTTAGTTCCAGGGAAGAAGGGAAGATTTAAAGAGTAAACCAATGACTGCTTAAAGCCTTTAATACCAGCTTGAACTTACGTGACAATCAGAAGTTCAGAGAGCCCCAGTAACATTTGGAGGGCAAAGGAGGGCTATAATAGTGTGTGCCTGCACCATTCATTGGATTAAGAATGATCAAGATCACACAAATATTAAAAAGCAAGTCAGCTGTCTGCTTTAAGGAGAGAGGGCAGGGAAAGTATCCAGGAGCTAAGCAAACACGGAGACGCCGCACAGGGCCCTGACGAACCGTCTTCCAGCCTGTGCTGCTACCCCTTGCTTCGGACGTCTGGGTTCCAGAGCTGTGAAAAAATGTCTGTTGCTGAAGCCACCCAGTTTGGTAGACTAGTCCAGCTGGCCTCCCTCTAACTGAGGTAGGGCAACTTGTGAGTGAGCGAACGTGCAGGCCTAGGGAAACCTGCTGTATCAGGGGAAAGCTTTCATGGAGGAGATGAGGTGGGGAGGGGTCTAGAAGAATATGTTCGAATGTGACAAATCTGTCCTCCTGATATAAAATAACAAGTTAGCACAAGCGGTTTCAACAAATGCATAGTTAGAATGCAGTGACTGCCTGCTCCATTCAAACATCTGAGCAGCTCTGGGAGCTTTGAACCACTGAGACTCTTGTCTAGGTCAGATTGCAATGGTGGGAGCACTGGCCTGGTAACCCGGGGTAAGTGGGAATCTTTGTTCCATGTCGTCCACGAGGAGGAGCAGGGCATGCATGGGCCAAAATGGCCGGGTCCCACGTGGCCGCATGACAGTCTTCACGCTTTTCTGGGCCTCGGTTTCCTTTCTTTAAAATAGAGATGTCACAAGAGGTCATTTCTAAAATCTCCACCACCTCTGATGCTCCATGAAAAACAGTTGGGTTGCATCCAAGATTTTTCATCAGCCTTTGGAGTATATTTTACTTAAATAAATAGCTGAAAAGCAAGATCAGCAGTAACCTGGCAAATCTCATTCAATGTGAAAGTCAAAGTTGGAACTTGGGTTATCCCATCTCCACCTAGCACTTCCAAACTCCCCTTCACTAGTTTTTGTTGAAATATTCTTTCTTCTTCACAGCCATGACACTCCGAGAAATATAAAACCCATCCCAAAGAAGACACTTACCTTTAAGCACTTGATAGCGAAGATTCCTTTTAGAGCCAGAACCCGGTTCTTCCACCTGCTGTCATTTCCTTTATGTATAAAATAGGAATAATGACAACGCTCTTACTGATGAAAGGGAAAGGATTTGAATACTTGGGTTAAATATATATATTTTTATATATATACACACTCCCCTAGTGGATTATAATACCAAAAATAAGAGTTTTTCTTTTACTTTCTGCATGGAATACAGCACAGTATTGGAATCACTACAGATGTTAAGTTAGTTATCAGTTGACTTGAGATGATAGGGATTGAATATTTTCTTTACATATTCACTTTTTAATTCAAAAATGACTTCTTGCTTATTATAATTAACACAATATATTCAACAAAAATAAAAATATTTTTTTCTGGCGGCAGGGGGTGGGGGGAAGAATGCAGCAAGCAGAGAAGGAGAAAAGGACATTTCCCAGGCAGAGGTTCTTGAAGTGTGGTCCCTGCACCAGCAGCATCTACCTCACCTGGGGACTTGTTAGATATGCACATTCTCAGGCCCCTTCTCAAACCTACAGCATCAAAAATTTTGGGGAAGGGCCCGACCATTTGTGTTTAAGAAGCCCCCATGTGATGTAGACACAGGCTAGAGTTTGAGAATCACCGTCACTCAGGAGGTAAGAAGGCTGGAAAGTGCCATCACTGGGTGCACTTTTTTATTTTCCAGTGTGGCTGATAAATACTAGCGTAACTACAGAGATTTAAAGGGAGAAACAGGAGCTGAACTGGGCCTTGAAAGAGGGCAAAGGTGGTGGGTGCGAGGAGGAGGAGGAGAGGCAGTTGGAGATACAGAAATAACGTGAGTGGAGCCTTCTGCACTGATTTAACCCTTAGCTGGAAACTTAACACCCAAGCACTGATGTCCTTCAAGGTCAAAATTACTTTAAAAATAAGACGCTTAAGACCAAGGGCACATTATCCTGGATTTTCTACCAAAACAATGACTTAATGAAGAACTTTCTCAACATGAATCAATCTGAAGTAGTGAAAAATGCTTAAAACATTCCATCTAGAAAAAAAATATCAGTCAGAAAATTATGGTTAGACAAATTTTAGAGCCAAAGTGAAAGGATGTAAAAGTTTCATTAATTGCCCAGAAGGAATCCTTTGTGTTGAATAGGAGAACACAACCTCAGCTATAAGCTTTTAGTGAAATTAAATCTCTTCACACCTCGCCAAACTTGTGATTTCCTGTGTGACGGACTGGAGCCCTCCGTCTGCAAAAGGATTGCTACAATGCTTACCTGCCAGCACCTTATGGGGTGGGGGGTTGGGGTGGGTACATGATGCAGAGCTAAAAAAAGAACAGAAACTGCATTCACTGTGAAGAAAAGACAATCAGCTCCTCGGACCTGAGGAAATGCTGTGTTAGCAAAGTGAGTCATTCAAAAGTAAAAGTGGAAAGTTTTATCTTGTCTTTCATTCATGCTGGATTCGTTTTTGGTTTTGTTTTGACAGAATTGATGCAGTTGATTTTGCTTTTCCATTCCAAATGAATGCACCAAACCAATTATTCATCCTTTCTGCCCCTTGGACAGGGATAAATTCATGTTCTAAAAATTGTCCCATTCGGCTTGTTTGGGTCTTGGACTTCTGTGTTGACAGTGTGGGACTAATTTGCATGCTTCTATCCTCCCTTTCTCTGTACCTTGCACAGATGTTATCATTTATGCTTTAGCTTTTTTAGATCCCTTTATAGCATAAACGAGTTACTTCATGTTCACTTGGCTGCACCCTGAGACATTATCTATCGACGTACTCAGTGGCAAAAGACAAAAGCAGATGGTTGCAAAACTGAAATAGGATTCTTCTGTGGACATGAAGGGAAAGATTGTGTTCAGGGACTGGATGACACGCGTTTCACAATTTTCGTTCCCATAAAAAAGTTGACTTCTTCAAAGCAGATATAGATTTGACAAGACCATTTATTCAGCAGTGGTTGATTTGTCCTTCTTCAACAATGACATAGAATGTAAGGCTTCGTGGAAATAGAGCATTTTCTTTCCTCACTAATAAGAAAACCATTCAAATGGATGCCATATTTATTTAATTAGATTGCCGAAATCTTTCTACGGAGACATAAAGGCAATACTTTCCTTTTGTCTCTTTCGACCTATAAAATAAAGCTGACTTCCAGTACAGCAATGTTTTAGTGTGATTTGAGTCTTTCAAAAGATGGAATTGGGGAAATCGAAATTTAAAAGAAGCCACACATAAACCACACTGTTATTTAAATCAGCACTTGTATTCACTTTCCTTTTTTTATTTGCCAGCTTTTTTTTGATCGTATCATAATAACTGTCTAGACTCTGTTCTCAACTGTGATGGATTTTAGGAGACTTGGTACAAATGATACCAGAAGAAATATAAATTAGCAACACAGTGCATTAAAGTGTCACAGTTTAAAAAGTTATGAATAGAAAAATCATTGACTGCTAACATACCAGCTACAATAGCCTGCTATCTATTCATTTTCTTCAGGGTTATATAGCTTATGATGAGAAAGTTATCTACCTTGCTATCAAAATGTACAATAAATAATGACTTACAACAGTAAGTATGCTTCTATATTCTTATTTTACTTTTTTTGTTTTATACTAGATGCAAAAGTTTTGTAGGAATCTTGATTTTGGGTTAAGTTACGGCTATAATTATAATTGTGCCAGGGATTGGTTTTTCGAGTGTCTGACTTCATTTGTGATTTGTGGAACGGCCATAAGGTTCAAAGCCACAGTTAATTAAGGTTTTACTTAAAGCAACACAACACAATAATAATAGTGACAACAAATTATATCAGAAGCAACTCTCTTGGGTTGATATTTAGTCCGTAGGAAGTGGTATAGCCATAATGAAATACTTTCCAGAAGCTTAAAAATCAGTTTATTCCCATCCCATCCCCATCCCAGGGCCTTACCACTTCATCCCTGCCACCTCACCCCCTCCTCCAGCACCCCATCTCTAAATGACTCGGCAACTAAAGGTTAACACCTGGCCCAGTAAGGACACTGCAACCATGGGTTTCAAAACAATTCCTGGATGTGTCAAATGAAAAGGAAGGAGGAGAGGAAGCCATGAAGGGAAAAGAGAGAATGGATAAGTAGAGAGCTTCTGATGGGAAACTTCAAAAGCCTGTTGTATTTACAAGCAAACCTCTATTTCACACTTTTTCTTTTAGGTCAATCTTATCTATGCCAATTATCTGATTGCTCTATAGGATGTTCTCCGAGACAAGATGATTTATCGTGTCCTGAGATGTGATAAGACTGTTCAAGCCCTAGAGTTAAAACTTAGGTATATTCACAGCTGCAAAGATTCTGCCCACAAGCTTACAGGTATCTATCTAGTAGATATTATGCCCCACCAAGATCTCCTTTACTGGGCCAGTGCTGGTGTCAGGTGTTGGTGGCTCACAGAAGCATCCTTTTTTGGACAATTGCTGTCAGCCAAGGAGAGCCCCCTTGGCTGGAGACAACCGGCATATGTTCTTGTGTCGCCACCAGCATAGCCTGCTTCCCTAAGGACTGACCCTCTCCTTGCATGACAATTCTGTGGTACCATCCATGCTCCAGAACTCCCTGTGGAATAGGTTGAACTAGAAAATCCCACCTTTGTTTAGGTTCTTCCCCTGCACTGGCCTGCTCACCTCGTGTCCTTGAAGAACTCCTGAATGCCCTTGATGAGTCCTTGTATCTCTCCAGTCCTAAAGAGCCCAATGCATTTTACTTTTGAGACAGACATGAAGATATGTTTTATTTCTAAATATAAATGCAAAACATGTGGACAATCTTTAGATCTTTTATCAAGCAAATTTGAGGGACCTTAATAATGTTCAACTTTGATTTCCAATAGATTATGCCATTAGGGACCTAAATTAGATTACAGTTCTTTTTTTCTTTTCTTTTCTTTTTCTTTTCTTTGCTGGACTTTTATCAGTGAAATTCATGGTTTCCCTGTTACTGATCATTCTGCACATATATAGATAGAAAGGAACATGTCAGTACTTTTTAGACTATGATTAGCCACTTCAACTGCTAGAGAAGGCATCTGGGTATTTTTGGTTTGCCCCTCCATATCCACTCTTTACTTTTCTCTACCCTGTTCTGAGCCCCAACACTTGAACCTCAAGGGTCTTTACCACCAGGCTGCCTTGCCTTCCAGCGTGGGCTTCTGGTTTAGCCGGTGGAAGGCATTTGCCAAAAATGTGAAGGATTGGTGGAGAACAAGGAAAGCATTTTTGCTCTAATAGCAACCTCCCTGCTGGGTCATCACAAGTTGACTCTGAGCCTGTACCCAAGGCTGCAATTCCTACTGGGCAGCCCTCTGCATCCAGCCACTGACTGCTTCCTGTGCCAGGCCCCTGGGGAGCCCTGCTTTTCCTGACTCAATGGCACTGCACTATTCTCTGTTGTAAGACTGCGCTCAACTCTGCGCACAACATGGTAAAGCTGCCTACATTAAACTATCTTCCCGGACCTTTTGAGTATGTTTCCTACCCCAACACCAGATGAAATAATAGAGTATCCTCAGTTGGCTAATGCTAGGAGTGAAAATATTTCCTTACTTGGAAAAAAATGCAACCTGCTAAAAATATCTACGTAATTTCTATATTTAGTCAATTAGTGACTCCAATACTCATTACTGCCCATTGATTGGAGGGTTATAGTCATTCAGCCATCCCTTTATTCATTTCTTCCCTAGCCAGTCATTGATCACCAACTCAAACTGATGCTCTGTGAGCTGTGGTAACCATGTAAGGCATACTACTATAGCATCATGCACCACATTATACTTTTCTCCCTGTGAACAATGTTCAGGTTACCTTCGAACAATGACTGTAGGTGAGTGAAAATGCTATCTCATGGGAGGAAACATTCTGACCTCTCATTGGGCCTGAAATGGGAAGACCCATGGATTGAAGGAGTGACAGTTACTATAAGATGAGTTCTCTTACAGTCGGCAACTGAAGTACCACTCTGGGGAGGGGTCAACGGGTGAGGAAAGTGATCAACTCTTCATAGCAAAAGTGTGTGCCCGAGAAGATGCCTGGTAGCTAAGTGGATGGTTTTGCAGCTGTGCTGAAAATTGGGGTGAAAAAAGCTGTAAATCCCAAATACTTTGGAAACGATTTCCCAGCCTGTCCCGCCTAAGGGGCACAGCGATTTTAGTGCAAGTCAGTCAAATGAGACATTTGTTATTCTCAAGACTAAAAAATCAATTGTGTGACTGAATTTTTCAGTTTTCAAGGCAGTCGTTGAAAGAATCTAAATTGTGCAGATGATTGCTTTTAGAATAACACTGATGTTTAACCTCTGAGTCGTTCTTTCTGCTACAAACACCTTGAAACAGATAAAATAAATGCTGCAGAGTAAAACGCTTTTTAAAAAGTCTTCAGGACAAAGCCTGGTATAGGGTACTCTTATGAAATATCTCTAAACTTTATCTCACATCCTATATTGCTGAATCATAAGTAAATGTTTTCAAATGTATTTATTTAAATGAAAGAAGCTGAGAAAATGCTGCTATGATCAAGAAAAAAACAGTGAGGTTAACAAAAGTAAATAGAAAAGGTGGCCTTCATCCTTAAGCCCCACCTCCTGGTCGAGTTCTGGGCACTTATGGTGTGCTATGCAGATTGCTAAATGACTAAAAAAGAACAGAGGTTATTAGTAGATGACGATAATCTCACCTAAGAGGATGAAAGGATGTTTGGTGAAGATACTGACCAGTATAGTAAATATTTAGGAGCTGGCAAGTCCATAGAATGTAAGTTTACTTGAAATCATATTATTTGGAAATCTGTACTCTCACATTGAAATACAAAGAGTTGTTGATATTTTTGTAAAATATAGTCTTATTTCTAGCATATGCTCATACTCATCATGCCTGCTACATACATTCTGAAGACATGATGGGAAATGGGAAGCTCTAGGTGCAGATTTATCTTCCAAAAAAAGGGGGACTGGCGAGATTCCCTTTGTTCAACACTCAAATGTGGGACGCTGTTGGTTGGCTCTGTTAAACACAAGAGTTCCTTTACGGAGGAAGAAACTGGGGAGTGAAGCAGATTGTCAGCACAGGGCCTCTGAGCGCCGTGAGAGCTGGGTATGCCGTTAATCTCCATATCCCCAAACCCAGGTCAGCACTCGGCATGCAGTAGACACACTGTATATAAACACGGGTCGTAGACAGTTGTGCGGTGAATAAATGCATTCTGAGTTTTAGCAAAGAGTAATATTCACTGCACTTCTCTAGGGGATGACAGTGTCAAAACCATAAAATGACCTCATTTGGCAGGGAGAGGAACAGATAGAGTATATGCACTATTTGACATGAAATAACTTTGCAGGAGATACAATGTAATAACTGTGATGTTATTTATTTTCTAGAAAAATCAATAGATTCCATTTATATGCAGGCCAAAAGGTTTAGTTCTTTATGTATAAGGGTCATCTGTGGTTGAGATGAATTTGGTCCTCACTAAGTGGGAGAATTATCACATCTTTATTTACTTAAATCAACTTAGTTCAACTATGATGCCTACTGTTGGAATTGACCCTCTCCTCCAACCCCCACACCATGCTGACATGTGTGCACACACATGCACACACATGCACATACAGACACACCCAAAGACCAAGGCATCGATAAAGCAAAGATAAAGATAAAACAAAGTTATAGTCTTTGGAAAGGCCCTTCTAATATTCTTCAATTTTCACTCTACTTTTGAGTACACTTATTATGGCCTCAGCCCCTGGGTCTCACTTAGAGGAGAGAGATTTGGGTAAGTCTGGAAAAAACAGAGACATCCTTTGGAGGGCTCCTCATTCTCCTTGGTGCTGCCAGACAGCCGGGCTCAGGCCTATACAACAGGTGGCTTGTAGTCCTTTCTCCCTTTCCTTTCTTAGTTCTTTCCCTGCTTTCAAATCCTCTCTCCCATTCCTCATTAACTCTATGACTCCATCTCTTCTAAGGGCTGAGATTTTTATATAAAATAAAAAAGAAGGTTTTGATTTAGGATTACTTATGTTTTCTGCCAGGCTGACATGCAGCAAGGAATTTCAAAGCCTGGATTCTACCTTGAAATAGAGCAAGGAAAAAGCAGAAGTAGAACAAATACAATTGAATGTCTTCAATTCCCTGCTGCAGCGCAAAGTCAAAGTTGATATCTGTAACACCAAAATAGGCTAAATATGCAGGTTCGTGACAGATGAATTTAAAAACCCTACTTCAGGCAATGTTTATTAATTCACCATTATAATTTTGAAAGAATCACTTTAATTCTACATTTTTACTCATCTCATCTGAAATTCTAGTAGACTAGCAAGTGGTGGGTGTGTGGTAGAATTGCACTCAGTGTGATGTGTGAGTATATCTGTGTGTTTCCTTATAAACTCTTACCTTGCAGTATAATTTCTCTCCCAGAAACTTAGCTGCTTCAGGAAATAAATTTAGAACTTGGGTGGGAGGTCTGTTAAATAAAACCACAGAAAGCCTGGAAAACAATTTTTTTTCTAATATTGGACTCCACTTCCAACTGGCACCATTTACCACAACGTTATTTTGAACTTCACCCAACCTCTCCATACATATTTTTCATATGTGGCATATTTTGTCAAATATTTCATTTTAAATATGAAAAAATTTCTCTGTAAAATATACATGAAAACTTTTTTCTCAAATGTTGGTCTAAAGCAATTTTTAAAACTAATACCAAATTCTTTATTCTATTTACAAGATCACTAAGATCACTCTGCCTAAAAAAAAAACATATTTGTAGTCGATACTAAGAAAGTGAATGGATAGATGCATTTTGCATTAGGAAACAGTAATAAATATTCAAGACCCACAAGCATATCTCTGAGCTAAGCTACATGAGTATAGTTTCCTAAAGTTTTGAACACCTACTGTTTCCTGAGGGGGAAAAAAGAAAAGATCCTGCTTATGTAACCACTAAGTAGCCAATTAGATACGTTTTCAAGGACAATTACACATATTGTCCAAATGAACATGTGTATGTTTGCGTGCGTTTACCAAATGTTTGCACAATGCTTTGGAACCCAAACACACTCTCAAAATTAACACTATTCTCAAATATGTCAAGGACGCTACAGTCCCTGGTAATAATCTGAACCACCAGGCCATTACTGCATCCCCGGCTGAGCTCAACATCTGTTCTGAATATGTAGTTACTGGTGAACACTTTAAGAATTTAGAGATAAATAGGGAAGGACCAGATCAACTTGACCTGTGTTTTAATATTCCTGTGTTTAATGAGAACTTTTTTATAAGCTCTGCTGAATACACACTTTTTCCTTGCAGTTCCTCCCTACTATTGGAGAGAAAGGGTATGGGAGGATCCTTTTTTAATTATTTGTTTCATTTGGTTAACAAGCATGGTTTGATAAAGGGTAAAGAGCCTTCACAGGGCTCAGATGTGCACTCTTTCCTTGGCTCTGTAAATTTTATTGCTGCTTCTGGAAGGGACTCTCAACCTGCTATAGGCAAATCTATTTTACTACATGACTTACAGGACTGCTGATTGTCTTCAGGGCTTATAGTTAACTGGTATGACTGGTTATTAAAACATGAAATCCTTGGGTACCATTAGAATTATCACAAAACTTTCTCCCCGGCCACTCCCTGCCACTTGAGTCCCCCAGACCTCCCCATCATCCAGCAAGTGTTCTAGCTCTTTCGAAGTTCTGATCACATGGTGGCCGTTTCATGTAGTTGTTAAATATTGTTAGCATTATCCAAGTTCTCTTAATTATACTTGCTCTTCCATGCTTGGAGAGAGTAAGCCAGAATAACAGTACAGTTACCAGGATATTCTTCATTGAGTGAGTTGCATTCCATTATAAAATGAACCTTCTAATTCAGGCAGTGCCTTACTTTGGAAACTGTACTGATGTCATCAGGCAGGGCAGACAAGAATTGGAAACGTGATCATGTACCCAGTGCCTCTCCACCACAGTCTCTCATGACGACCCACAGAGCTAGTCCTCTCCACTCCACTGTTCATTGTGTTTGTCTTCTTCCCACCCAGTCCCCCCATATACCTCACACACAAATCGGTGTTCCTATTTCAACGTGCCCCACCTAGAACAACCCGTGGTCACCTTCACAAACACCTCCCATCTTTTTTACATACTCCCTCTGTCCATATGGTTCTATGTTCTCATCCTGTCCTTAGGACTCTGCTTTTAGCATGCAAAGGAATCAATTAGCTAAACACTTCACTGCTGTTGTGATCATTCCTACTGCCGTGAGAAGGAAGGACTTGTATCTAGTAAACAATGTTTTAAATGTGACATTCTGGAGGCAGGGTCCTCCTCTGCCCTTTGCTAGCAAATCCAATGAGCACTCTCAATCAGCAAGTGCCGCAGACCTGCAGAGGGATGCTGACTCACCAGAAGCTGGCTGAACCTCCTGAAGCCACCATGACTCATATCTCCTGCCCATCTGTGCAGTCCTTTCCAGAAGGAGCATTTTCCAAAATTGTGCTTATATAGCCCAAGTGAAGCAGAGATTTTCATAGTATTATTTAGTGAGTTCAAGAGGCTATTCACATCATATGCTTGCATGGGACAAGCACAGAAAAATAAATCAGTCTGCTTTAATTTTTCATAATAGCTGGAGTGGGTACCAGATCATCAAATTGTTATGGCACCTTTGTTTTGCTTTGGCTTTGGAGTCGCTGCTGGGGGATATTCTCTAACCCAATTATGCTCACTCTTCTCTCAAGTTCTCTTGTGTTCAATAAAGATAAACATTACTCAATGGTATATTACTTTTTAAAAGATTTCAAATACCATGAATATTAGACTCTATTCCTTATAGCACAATCCATTAGCCACATCTCAATGCCTGATACTTCACACCTCAAATATTCAAAATCTATTCACTATTTCCTCATTCTAAGTCATCTAAGAAGCCATCATGCCAAGCAAAATTTATCTCAGCTTATGGATGAATTAGGACTCTTCTGTGAAAGAGCCCCAATATTCTGTCTCTATACTCCACAAGGGTATTTATATAGGATGCTGTGACTGTTCTGATATTTAAGCAAAATCATCAGAATATACATGTTTACTAAAAATGACCCTGACTACTTGAAGAAGAAACAGTAGCTAAGAGAATGGGGTAGAAATGACAGAGATGTTGCTGGTTTTCAGAAATATCAAAACCATCTGCTGTGTCAAGAACATTTCTGCCACAAACCAGTTAATGAGAATAAAGACCCGACAGGATGGCCATCCTTGAGAGGAGAGAAAAAGGCCTCCCCATCAGGGCGGAGCTTGTTTGGGGAGAGGTTTGACAGTTCAGGGAGACAGCCAGTGGGGAGCTGCAGGCTGCCACGAGGTCCGTGTTTGCAAACGAAGCACAGATCCTACCACCGATGAGATCTGCTTTCTCCCGAACATGTATCAAGAATGCATTAGTCACACATATGGCATTTATAGACGTGATACACCAAATTACTCACTGGAACTCTATACCCACACCTTGCCTGGAGATGTAATGGGACATCAATAAATTTGACTCTCTTTTCTTCTCCTACACCTGTCCTGGGAGAGAATAAGGAAGCAGGAAAGGGAAGCCAGCCATGGTGGGGTGGGCGATTGTTAAGGGCACTGCGGGCAGTGGTGCATCCACCTACATGGAAGAGTGGGTTGAATGACTCAGTAGAAGAGGTGGAGAGTGCTCTCCCAGGAAAACATTCCCCTACGCTATGTGTCTGCAGAAAACAAGTCATTCTTGCCCCCATTTATTCCCTCCTGGCCCCAAACACCCATCCACTTGTCACCAAAAGTTTATTATTCAAGGTTTCTAATGGCCTCTTTCAAAATGCCATCATTTCAAAGAAGGCAGAATCTAATTTGAAAAAAAGTATAACAATGACTTGCATTGGTTCAGGTGTATCATTAAAGTCTGATAAAGTTTCCACACTGATCTTCACAAGCATAGGTCTAATCTTTTACATTATAATAGTAGTTATATTTAGCCCCTTTCAAGCCCCTATAAATATGAGAATTAGGTATTTTCTGTGGAGCCTTTATGTGTGTGTATAAATGTTCCTCTGAATTTGAAACTGATGGCTGACCTGTACTGTTCTGTTGCACTGTACTATAGCAACGGTTTTTCAAGACAATAAGCAAGTGATAATCTCCATTTTAGTACATCCTAAAAACTAAAAATGACTTTTCCTATATAAAGACAGAATGGTCAACCCTCCCCATTTGATTTTATTTGTGTAGGTAATTCTCAGAATCACCACAGTAGCCAGTTCCCAAAACAGTTCCTTTCAATATTACATAAAATCACCTTTATAGCCCTGTAGTCCAAAGTGAATCTGGCAGAGATTTTTTTCATGAAAGTTCATAAATATTCTATTTCCTTTTTAGCTAGACTATCATTGACAAAGCATAACAACAGCAAACATTGGCAAGGTGGCTCTTAGACCTAATTCTGATTCTCTATCCAAAATAAAGTTATGCACAGACAAAAACAACTATTCGGATTCATTAAGTACAGCTATAAATCTTACTCTTGAAATGGCGATTCTGCTGTCTTCGAGTCTCTGCAGTAGGCATGGAGCAAACTGTGCTGTAGGATGACTTTAACGTGCATGTAGCCTCTTACCAAGACATCGTGATCTGGTAGAAAGAGTGAAAGTTATCCACTGGCCCATTCTGCCCTGAGGTCCCAGGTGACCTTGAGCAAGTCTGGCATTTTCTTTGCACTTCAGATTTCTTTCTAATACAGTGGGAAAAATCTGTGGGATTATTTTAATATTGCTTTAATTTCATCCTACTATATACATTACTTTATTACAGTTTTTCTGCTCCATATTCTTATGTACGACCATCCAACACAGTAACTGCTTGATTATGTCAGAGAGTCAGAGGATAGTTTTGCTTTGGGCAGGAAGTTAGGTTAGAATGGTTAGGCAGCTGTAAAGGCCTATGATTCTCCTTGCTCATTCTTTATTGAAATTTGAGGTACATACCATGAATTGTGTTTTCTTAATTAACTTCTTTCTCTCAGGTCTGCTCCATGCCCCTTCCCCAGTCTTTATCTATATAGTCTGCATTGGCTTATAGCTTTCCAAACTTCCTCAAGAAAGAGAAGGGCTACTATTCTGAGTTTCAGTATATGGGAAATGATTTTTACATTCAGCAGGTATATCATCAATAACAAAGTTGGAGGACTCTCAGAGAAAACCAGGACAGAGTCAGGAGTTGCAAAGAGATACATTTTGGCTCAATGTAAATTTTGTTCTTCTCATGTAGACGTGCTTAGATGTGAGACACGTGGGATGGAGAGCCCCGCATTGCCAGAAGAAGGAGGTGGCGTGCTGAAAAGGAGACGAATTAACCACCAGAACAAGCTGTGTGACTACCCCTGGGGCACAGACTGGGCTGGCCGAGTCACTGGCTTGTCCAGTGGGGTTGTCAGATTGTGCCTGATGAAAGAAAGCAAGATGTGGTACCAGTGGGCTCTATTCAGTTTGGGGGGAAAGGTTTGAGAAGAAAGAAGCAAGGTGGCAGGCCATGCTGTGATGTCAGATTTCAAGGTTTCAGAATATGATCCATCCGCAGCAGCACCCTCACCAGTGGCTGGAGAGCTGCCCTCACTACCACCACCCTCATGCTCAGAAAGAGGGACATCCTAGGAATAAGCATAGTTAGCCCCAACACAACTGGGTTCTGGCTGTGTCCTCGTTTCAGAAAGAAACTGAGATTCTGGGCAGTAAAACCACATGGAATACTGAGAAAGAAAAAAGAAAAAAAACAGCCCTTCACATCCAGATGGTAGCCTTGTATGCAGAGCTAGGCCATGTTATTCTCCTGTTAGGCATAACCAACCTCATAGAATAACAGCACCAGAGACCACGATAAAGTGAGACAAACAAGTCTTCATCATTTCGCCTATGCAAGGATAAAACCAAGGTCACGGTGTCACCCATAAAATACCAAATACCACTTCTCTTCACCAAAATGAGTGCTATTTCTTGACCAATCTGCCTTCTCCACAGGTAAGATTTATTGATATCCTATCATAGATTTGACCCTAGTTTCTGACAGCATCCAATCAACAGTGAACATTCAGTTTCTTAGAACCACCCCCCCATATCACTCAACCAAAGCACAAATCCTACAAGAGGGTTTTTCTCACACCCTGTCCTGAGAAAACGCATGGTTTCCTATGGTGGATAGTCTCTCTCACCAAAACAATGAACGATCCAATATGTCCAACAGTGTGCTTCTGGTGATCTCTGGCTGGAGTGCAGTGACATTGTAAGAGTCCAGTTCCAAAGAGTGGGCCAGCAATCAGAGGATGAGCACTTGCTAAAGTGGCAACAAGTTAGGAGCTACACAAGCAACCAAGGCCTACACGCAGAGCCCCGGACCTCGGGGCTAGTTCTTACCACAACTGCATTCCAGACAACACCGGAAAGCAGAGCTGCTATCACAGTCCTGGTTGGAAATGGGATCCTTGGGTAACAGGAAATACTTGGGCCCGCGTTAGGGAGTTGGAGAGAGAAACAGCAAAGAAGGAAGGAAGCAGCCAGTAGTGAGCTGTTTTTAGAATCTAAAAGCTCTGAAATATTATGGATCAGGATCTTTATGATTAGAGTTGGCAAATGTGTCGATCACCCAGAGACATATTAAAGAAACCTCAAAATAATAATGGTACAGTTGCTCGAATCTAGGAAAACCTTAAGGAAGTTTAGTTATGAGACAGTTTTTATGGTATCCTCTTTATTTAGTCTCTCTCTCTCCTCCCCCTCTCTATTTCACCTTCCATCTCTCTTTCTCTCTCTGTCACACACACACACACACACACACACACACACACACACACATCTTGTTGTCAGTATATCTTTATATCTTTTTTTTAATTTCCAAGCAATTTTATACTTATTACCAAGGCTAGATTTTCAATTTTAGTTTATTCTCTGCTTAAAGCTGTGGTTCTCAACTTCGGCTATACAATAAAATCCCCAGGGAACATTAAAAAAAAAAGAACTTAGTATAAAAGCCATACCATAGACTGAATCTATTGTGAATCAGATATTTCTGATATGAAATCAGAATTGAATCAGAATTTCTAAGGTAAGAATCTAACATCAGTTTTTGAGGATTTGTTTTTTGTTTGCTTGTTTTTTCACTTTTTTGTTTTGTCTTTTTCCTTATGTGCAAGTGACTCCAATGGTCAGCCAAGATTGAGACCCACTGGCCTAGAATTTCTTCTTCGACTTTGACAACAGTCTCATTATCTGACTGATGAGTTCCTTTCTAGATAATAGCCAATACTCTTAAGCTATGTTCTTTAGCACACTTGTTCTTAACCTGCCTACAAGACACCGCCCCCCAGGGGTCAGTTAATTTGAGAGTTATGGGGTAAGTTCAAGCACCTGTATTGATTCTAAAGCGTAATGAAGTTTGAAAACAACTGCTCTTTCAGCAGATGCATGGGAGAAATATTTAAAACAATTAAGAATAGGTTGGCACCAACCAATCCGAATTTGCAGTTTTAGGTGTCCTGGGGTGGTGGCTGGGTGAGGAAAGGGGGAATCACAGAGATCTCCAACTGTACCGGATTTCAAATCTTAATTGCCGGACCCAAGTTAGCCATGGGAGATCCTAAGAAGAGGTCAGGGAAACCAAGACAGAAAAGGGTCGTTTGGAGAACCCGCAACAGTGACCATCAACCAGTAAAGAAGCATTTTAATGTTTTAACATTTGGTGTAGGCTTTCCTGTGGGTACCACCAGGATACAGCCCTCCACAAGACTGCAACTAGGGTAGCATCTATCACTCTTGTATGGTAACTACATTGTTTGCATATTTATTTACTATTTGAGAACACATATGATGTGCTCAATGAATGCCTGAGAAATGAATTCATGAATGAATGAATGAACTTTGTTTAATGCAGAGAGCCCTTTTGTCCCTTTTCATAATCTAAAACTGTTTTCTTTAGACCAGAGCCCCCCCTTAGTGTCTTTATAATTGTAAAGACTATGCAGAGTATCATAATTATAGTTTTTCAATATTGAGCACACTGTGCACTTATCGTAGTGTTAGGTATTATAAGAAAGAGCAGAAAGTGTAAGATGAGATTTCTGAATTCCAGGTGCTTATTTGCGGACACCTGTGCCTCCAGGTTAGACTTTGGTGCCGTTTCATCTCAGGGTGCTACTGGCCCTCTGGAATCAACACCCAGAGGAAGCAGTGCAGGTCCCATGACTAGCTACGAGACAATCATGTGGGCACATGGAGATTTCTTCCTTTACCCTGGTCCTTATAAATAACTTTCTATTCGTAGACACAAGACATGAATTTCCTGATTTATATCAAGTTATATGTTGTGTGATATAATTGATGCCTCTTGGCCCAATTACTTAACATTACAGTGAAAGCCAAAGTCAAAACATCCCGCTCCAATATGTCACTGGTTTACGTTATTTTTCATGTCTCCCTCTTGAAGAAAATTAAACCACGAACTTCTAGTAGGTAATAAATCAGAAAGGAAATACATCTTATTTCATAAGCAGCACCCATAGTGAACAACAAGCACACATCTTAGCAATTTAGAAATCTTAAGTTGGTTTAGTGGTTCCAAAAATGCCCTAATGTGAAAGAATCTAGGCAAATAAATTTTATTTATAGTTTTAAATATATAACTTATATATTTAATTTTGTTAAAATGTTTCACATCCACACAAAGATTAAATCTGATACATGCATTTCAATACACTGATAATCACTTTGGGGATGAATAATAATTGTACATGTGAGCACAAAATACCCACCTGAAAGTTCTCTCCTGGGCAGATGGTGTCATAAACGAGTGTGCTCCTTGGTTAGGACTCTGACTTTAAGGACTACCTTCCTGGTCGATCTCCCAATGGTGCTTCCATAGACAGAATGACCATCTTGACTTTTGATACAGTGCACCACCTGTGTCCTGTTACTTTAAGTCCAATTTGGCTATGGGTTTTCCCTTCTCATTATCTTTATCTCGTTGTAACAGTGGCATTAATAATTTTCACAATTAGTTAATATTTAATACATATCCATAAAGACAAATACTGGCCTACCCTATCAATGACCAAAATAAATTATTCAGTTTTCCAGTGCACAGGAAAAGCTCATTTTTATGTTAGTGTCAGGAAACAGATAGAAAGACTATAATTTAATCATGTCACTGCAGAGTATTATAGTATGCAGCTCTTATCATTCAGGGACTTAATTTGATGGCTGGTATTCTTCATGATAAATGTCTGCATAATATTAAATTTTACTCTAGCTATTTGAATAACCAGTGGAGGCATAACATTCTGTTAAGGTCAATCTTGTGAAAATAGGATGTGAGTTTAAATTCTTTTAATGTATTCTAACTTTGGTATCTCTCTGCATTTGATTTTTATGAACATCTGTTTCTATAGGAGATGACTGGATGAATTCGCAACTGGAATAATGCATAAGCAGGATAATATGCTAGGAACGCTTATGAAAAGATGAAACTTTGACTAAAAGGCCCAACTAGCACCAAAGGAGGTAAGGTTGAGAAATACTACCTCATAGAAGGAGAACCAACTTCATGAAGAAGGAGAAAAGCATTTGAGTAAGAGGATGGGGATTAAAAACTCATACCCAGTCCTGGCCAACCCCATTGTTGAAGGGGTCTGAATTGGGACATAGGATGGAATACAGCCCTGGCAGTTGACTGCTAGTCATTGAGACAAGGAGATTTACTATTGAATGCAAAGCGCAGCAGGCCAAGTGCAAGTACACAGAACCCTGGTGATGGATTAGACTGAAATGGCAACAGTAGGCTCCTTAGCCCACCAGCTGAGACATGAGAGTCAGCACTGCAGCTCTCATGCCACCTGAATCTTAGCTGGGTCACACAGGAAGGGCAGTGCAGATGAACTTGCCATGCTCTTGTCCAAGGTTTGATTTACCTCTGGGCACTGGAACATCAGGAATGACATCCCCCAGATATCTCCAGACCCCCTTGGCTACTGCTGATGGGACAGTAGAAAAAAGTGTAGGAGATATAAGTTAGAAAGGAGAATGGAAAGGATGGTAATGTAAAAAATGCAAGGACATAACATAAGACTTTCTAATTTTTCTGTACTCTTAGTAAATCAGATCGGTCCTGAAGTATATTTTCACTCTATCAAAACCAAGTTTTCAAATGCAAAATTAGCATTCAATATAATTAAACCAGACTCAAAATCAATCAGACTTAAGAAGATAAAATTTTTAAATTAGAAATATTGAAGGATACATCAGAGAATGATACCATTGCAGCTCTAAGATGCACTAACTCTTTAATTTATTCATTGAACAAACATATGTTGAGCAAATAACATGTGGTAGGCATTGCTTTAAGCACTGTTGGGCAAGAAAGCTATTCTAATGGGGTGCGGGCCATAGAACATTAACAAGAAAAATACAAAACAAATCCAGATAATGGTCGTCACAGGAGGATAATAAAATGGGTTCATATAGCAGAGATTGACTGTGGAAGGGAAGTGAGGGACTTCTTTAAACAGAGTGGTCAGGAACCTCCTGTCCCAGAAGAGGTATTTTTCACTAAGACCTGGATGGTGGAAAGGGGCTAGCAGGGCAACAGAGAGCTAAGCAGGACCTGCTGCTGGGAATCAAGTTCATCTGGGCATATTTGATGAACTGGTTTTCAGGACCAAGAGAATCTCATTTTCTATTATTTAATTCACCCATAGACCTCAGTGTTTGTCTAGGAGAGAACAGACAGTGTCTGTTAGCCAGTCTGGGTCCAGAGACCCCATTTGAGATGAATTAAAAGCACTGCTCAGGCCAGAGATGGAGGAAGGCGTTGTTTTCACAAGGAGCTCGTGAGACACAAGAGAACAAGGGTCCAGGGCACCAAACTCATTTCAGAATACAGGATGGGCATACCTCTCATTTCTTTAGGAAGCCCTGTGTGATTCAGGCTCATTGTGGACAAACAGGAAAATGACACCACTTTGACACCTTGCCCCCTGTGAAGGTGCAGATAACATATTCATGGAAGGCACCACCTTGCTTGAGATGGTGGGAACTACCACACTCAAGGAACTCTGGAAAAGAGGAGACACCCCGAATGAGCTAGGGCAGGAAAGCATACGAGAGGACTGTTCACAAATGCATGTCTGAGATCCTGACTCCTGGAAGTATTTGGGGACTACAAGAGAAGAGAGATTTAGGTTAGTAATCATGAGGTGTGTTACCACATTCCCAGCCACAAAATCCCCTAGAGCTTTATCTTCTTCTCGGAATCTTCCCTTCACTTTCTTGCACCCCTGAGGACACTTTACCCTACTGGCCTCTCTAGCAGTGGCATTGGTAACATTGGGTCTGGAGGTGGAATAAGTGTCCTCATAGGTCTTTGTTGTCACTTTCAGACAATTCTCACTCCTTTTTGCCTAAACTCCCTCTCCAGCTTCAAAGCTCCTGTCGTCAGTGTTATGGACTCAGTTGTGTCTCAACTAACCCCAAATTCTTATGTTGAAATCCTAATCAGCAGCAGCTCAGAAAGCAAATGTGTTTGGAAGTAGGGTCTTTAAATAGGTGATTAGGTTCCCCTGACTGGTGTGGCTTAGCTGGTGCTAAAAAGTTGCCAATTAGATTCCAGTCAGGGCATATGCCAGGGCTGCAGATTCAGTCCGAGGTCTGGGCACATTGGAGAGGCAACCGATCAATGTTTCTCTCTCACATCAATGTTTCTCTGCCTTGCTTTTTCCCTCCCTTCCCCTCTCTCTAAAAATAAATAAATAAAATATTTTTTAAAGAAGGAAGGAATTTAATTGTTAAATTAAAATCAGGTCACTGGAGTGAGCACTAATCCAGTGTGACCTGTGTCCATATGAGAAGAGGAACTTTAGACATGGACACACAGGCAGAGGGAAGACCATGTGAAGACAGAGAAAAGACAGTCTCCTACAAACCTTGGAGAGAGGCTTTAGAAGAAGCCAACTCTGCTCACACCTTGATGTCAGATGTCTAACCTCCAGACCTGTGAGAAAATAGATGTCTATTGTTTCAACCACCTCATCTGTGGCATTTGTTATGGCAACCCTATCCAGTTAATACAGACACCCATCTCCCTTGCTGCTGTTATCTGCAGCCCTTGTTGAGGATTTTTCCTTTGTTTAGGTCTATCCCTCTCTCTTACACAATCTCTGTCACAATCCTTAGTGATTTCTATAATGTTGTGCATGATCCATCTTGGTCTCTCAGTTCCTGTTCCTTACTTTGGCCCCCTACTCCACGGTCACCATAAATTATCATAGCTCCTGAAGCATGAGCTACTTGACCATCACAGAAGCTGGGCGGGTACAAACATCCAAAGTCCCCAGCCGATCACTCCTGGCTTCATGTAGTCTCTTGTGATTACTATACAGATATGCTATAAGCTGTTATTATTTTCTCTAGGTACCACAGCAGATAAAATTGCTAAAAGGCACTTCCCTGGATTTCACTGTTAATTACATTCCATTCACAGTCTCACTTCAATAATGATTTTTTTCCCAGTCACCATCTCTCATGGTTCTAGGCTCCTTTTCTAGTTATCTGAATCCAGAAACATTTGACCCTATTAGGACCTACATGCCATTGAACCTTCCAAAATAAGTATTTTTTGAATAAATGAATACATAGATGAATTTTCTAAGTATCATCTCACCTCCCTCTTTAACCTTTCTTTTTCCCAAAATTCTTAAGATTGGGATGGGGCTACTTGTATTATACTGACCAAAATGTGACTTTCCTGAGAGACAAATTACAAAGAAATTAATCTCTAATTAAAATCGTAGTCTGCGGGACACAGCCTAAGAGCTAGGAAGCCCTCGTTGAAGCCCCCAACTCCACCTCTTCACACTCCCCATCACGATTAGCAAGAAGGCATGGGGACTTTGTTTTTAGGATTCTGTATTGTTTTTAGATGTTCGTCACAACTGTCAACAAAAGCATTATTTACACTCTTGTCTTCAAGGAGAGTGTGAATCAACTGCTGATATTTTGCAAAGGGTTGTCCATGTTTTATTCAAGGATTAGATGTGACAGTATATTTTGGAAAAAATTCATTTACTGTGGACAGGAAAAAGTTCAATAGTTTACAGAAAATGTTACAATCTGCTCCGATGTCCTATTGTTACTACCTCCACAATATATATATAACCTCCCATCTTCTAAAGGTTTATATATGTACCTTCAAGCTCTCTTGCTCAACTAATCCCACTGAGCCATGAAATTGTAACTCTGGGCAGGCCCGTCAGACTTCACAAGGACTGCAGCTTCCCTGCCAAGATCAATGGTCTCTGTTTTTCACTTGCCATTGACTAGGTTTTCACCCACATGGCCACATAAAACTCTGCCTCTTTAGTTGCCTTCATCCTTCCCCTACCTCTTCTAAATTACAGAGAGTCCTCTGTGTCCTTTTTCTCATCGCTTCAGTCTCATAACTACTTTACTTTTAATACCCTGAAGTCTAGACAATGCAGTCATGCACCATCATTTTGATCAATGACAGACCAAATATATGATGGTGATCCCCTAAGATTATAATAGAGCCAAAAAAGTTTCTATCACCTAGCGATGTTGTAGCTGTCATAACATCGTAGCAAAATGCATTACTCACATGTTTATGGTGATGCTGGTGTACACAACCCTACTATGCTGCCAATCATATAAAAGTACAATATGTATAATTATGTGCAGTCCATAATACTTGATGTTGATAATAAATGGTTACGTATTTACTATACTATACTTTATATCATTATTTTAGTATAGTCCTTCTATTTATAAAAAATGGGCTGCAAAACAGCATGCCATAGACTCATACATCTCACGTTTGTACATCCCTCCATTGCATCATTTTTCTCTTATGCTTGATTTAATCTCACATCGTTTTGTGCAGTAACATGCTGTGCGAGCTTGTAGCCTAGGAGAAATGGACTAGACCATAGAGCCTTGGTGTGTAATAGGCTATCCCATCTAAGTTTGTGCAAGTGTTCTCTGAGATGTTTGCATAACGATGAAGTCACCTCACGATGCACTTCTCAGAACGTAACCCCATCATTAAGTGGTGCATGACTCTATATGCCTTGAATAAAATATGTTCCAGTACTATTAAAAACCATTATTGTATATCACTGTTCAGCCTACTGGGACTTTTTAAAAGAATGTAATGTGTATTCTTGTCTCAGAGATAAATCTATATATAGGTAAAACTACATATGGTTTTAAGGCTGATATTAGCACCTCATTCATACTTTATAACACTTAAAATTGTATAATATGGGCAACCACTTAGGTATCTGTGAAAAACTTCATTGCCACCAAGAAAAGAACAAGAGATCTGAAGTTGCCAAAAGAGCACAAGTAATTTATACTGGACTCACTATTCTTGAAATCAAAGCATTTGTATTCATGTCAGTTAACACAATCATACCCAACTATCTCAAGTCCCTTGGGGAAGAAAAACAATTGGTTTCATTAGTCAGACAACTATTTTGGTAGCCAACTGAATGTAGTCAATTTGTTATGAACAAGTTGTCAATTATGATTAATTGTTTGGCTGAATTTAACCATTATGGTTGTATTTTTATGTAGGTTAGAAAGAATTTTATTCACCCCACCAGTCATAACTTATTCTTTCCTATGGGTTATTGCTCATTTACCAGCCACTGGCTGAGAGAATTGAGGACTGGCAGGAGATGCAAACTTTATAGTGACTATATATGCAAAAGATTTGTTAAATAAAGACACAATCTCCTACATGCAAAGCAAATAATAATAATTGAAATGAGATTGGTTCTCTCCCATTCTGAGGGTCTGGGTCTGCACATACACACATGAAGTGTTTATTAGTAATTATCAAATACCAAGACATCCTGATAAGAAATGCAAAAATCTACCGTGAAGCTGCACCAAATGTTGTGTTATGGGTAAAGAATGCATAGACTCTTGTTTTCAACAAGAACATGCACACTCTGATATGAGGTCATGGAAACACAAATCTTTAAGCATCCAAAAAATCTGCTGTAATGAATGGGATTTGGGAGAAAAAAAATTAAGTAAAATATGTCGATATTTTAAAATCATCTTCTTTTATAATATATTGTTCAGACAGTCCTTTTCATTTTTTCCACAATGCAATTGAAATTTAAATATATTAGAGTCTGAAGTGAGTGAAGGTTAATTTAATTAAGAAGACATAAATTACTCAATTTGTATGCAGTGATTTAGAGTAAAGACATCTTTATGAATATTGTTGTTTTAAGAGAAAAGATTCATTTTTAAAATGTAAGCCACAAAATAAAACTATAATTTCACACTTTATTATTAAATAGAATAGACTGTTCATGAAAAAATATCTGTGGAGATGACCTAGTTCAATATATTCTCCCATAAAGCCCAACTAGTATGGGCTTTACATCCTAGTATGACGTATTTTAAGAAACCCATAACACAAAAACAAGCATGACCAATACCAAAATAAATGACCTTATCCAGAAGCAACCCAGCATAAAACTATGCATATTTTATAAAAGGGTCACATCAGTCCAGACAGACCTGATATAAAAGCATATTTTTCAGGCAGAGGCCATAAAGCTTTGAACACACATTCTAAAGAGAAAGTTCTGTCCTTCTTCAGATTTAAGAGGGTCACACTCTGGCGTTCCCTACTCCCACAGAAGCACTTGCATCTGTGTGCATTTCTGGTCATCCTGGAGGACTTCCATCTTCAGCATCTTGTCTTTTATAGCCTGCTCCTCAAACTCGAGCTGAGGGAATTGCCACCTCCAGACTCATTTGTCTCTCCCACGTCCCTAGATAGAATGAATCACTGAGACAATGAAAAGCTGGCAAGCAAGTTTCGCTTTTGTTGTCTTGACTTCATGTGATTATAGCTGATTCCTTTTCTTTTGAACTAATATTCTTGCTTCTCTATTTCCTAAGAAGTGAGTATGTTCAGTGCATTCATTTTGTGAGAGAACATCCCTTCCCCGGAACTATTTTCTCTGCTGGCAACTTTCCTGGAAACCAGTTTTTGTAGTAGCCTGATCACAGTCTGGAAAGAAATACTTTAACATTTTTATCATGCTCCATTTACCTTACACATTACACAGATTGATATTATAAGGAAACTCACCCCAGGACTGGACTTGGAAATGTAATCTAGAAAAAATGGCATTTTTCTTCACTCTTTAATGTCTTTGTTAATGTGAGCACCACAAAAAGGAAAGTTAGGAGAAACAATTAAATTCTATCTCCATAGATAACAAATACCCTTGATTTCAAAAATGTTGATATTCATACTCTAGGTTTTTATTAATAAGTCATAGTTTTATATTTTGCTTTTATGTACTGAATTTTATTATTCTAATCAATTATATTTACTAATTCTCACAATCTACTAAAGAATATTTCTATTTATAAATGAGAAGTCTAAACAACTTTCTCAAGTTTACTCAAGTTCTTACTAGAATAAAACTATAACCTGATGCCATGGTCCCTGAAATGTTTATTCTATACCACCAAGATTCCTCATTAGTCAATACACATATATATTAACTTATCATCTCCAGAGAAAACAATGGGTAGTGTGGTTGTTGTACACAAAAGTATTCTGAAAGTGTACATGTTCATGTATTTATTCATACTCCTTTTTGAGACCTTTAGCTAAAGTCTTTGGGATTCATCTTCATCACATGACATATGATATCAACCATCAAGCCATACAGGTGGTAAGCATACTTTCTTTGAAGATTGCATAGATATTTTGGAAATATTATACATAATTACACACATATTTTAAAAATATATAATAGATTCAAAACAAGAAATTCAGGGAAATGTATGACATTTAGTTTTAATGGTAGTACTAAAGTAGACTTTGAATTGGAAGAAAGGAAGGAAGAGGAGGGAGAAAAGAGTATATCTAACCAACCAAACTTTTTTCAACATCCTAAAATTAGAGAAAGCGGAACTCTGAATTCAATCCAGTCTAGAATTAATGGATTGAGTATATTGGTTAAATGTATTAAACTGCAAATAGAAGAAAACCCAATATGCAATTGTTTAAATAATTTATTTTTATCTTACAGAAAAAATTTCAGAAGGACATGGCCAAGGGCTGGTATATTTGTTAAATAATGTTATCAAAGAACTAGGCACCTTCTATATGCCAGCTCTGCCATCTTTAGTGTGTGATTTTTGTCCTCGGGGTCATAAGTGGCTTCTTGATCTACTACATCATTTGTACTTTCCAGGTAGAAAGAAGGAAGAAGAAGAGAAGGCAGACTACTTCTCCATATATCAGTAGTCCTCAGCACATCACATGGCTGTAGCTGCAAGAGAGACTGACTATTCAAGGATTCCACTCTGAGGTCTCTAGAGCAAGAAAGGCCATGAAGGAGGGCGCTGTTGAATGAGTCAACGTATAGCATCTGCCACAGAATGTTAGACTGTAAGGCCTTTCTAGAAGAGGGAAAATTTAAAGCAAATCATTAAAAACAATCTCAAATATAGTGAGAACAGGGAAAATCAAAACAGAAAAGCACACAATAAAAGTTCTGCAGGGTGAGTGTTGTTTTTCTCTGACATTGCAAAATGTTATAAATTAAAGTTGACCCAAGTAATATTCAAAGTCAAGGAACCTCTAATAAACCCATCTGAGTGCATGTTATGCCCTTGATGAATATTTATTAAGCAACTGAATGGATGAATTTTAGTCTTGCTTCTTCTTCGGCAAATGTCAATTGCTTATTTAAGTTAAGGCTTTTGTGATATTGTTCGTGTTTGAAAGTGAATTCTTGGAGTTCAGCCCACTATGGTGAAAGGCAAAAGCTTGATAGTATGCTTCCAATGCTGATCAGTAGAATTAAATCTGAAACCTATTCTCAGATAAGCCATTACTTTTAACATGTAAAATCTAGAGAGAAACACATTATTTGCGTGTTTCACTCCCTGATGAAAATTTTGTAGAAAACACACAGACGTAAAATCTCCATGACTCGCATCACTCTTCACTTTGCTTTTAATCTCCTTTAAAATAAATGAAACTGTAACTTTATAATATAGTAAATAAAAAGTGGCACTAAGCTTTTGCAATGAACTGAACAAAACAGCTGTTTTTGTGGGACAGACTTCAGCCAACTGATGTCACTTGAGCTGTAGGAAATGAATGTAGACAGTAAAGTACAAGACAGAGATTCACTCTGTTTAACAATAAAAGAGAATCATAAATCTGGGCTCAAGTAATAATCTAAACAGGCTGGAGACTTTTCTTATTAAAAATAAGAAAGAGAAATTATGATAATTCATCTCAAGAAGAAAAAAACACCAACTACATTATACTCTTTACTTCAGGAAACTATTGGTCTAGAAGATAGATTTTGAATACTGCAGAGAAATACTTAATGATTCAATTCTGAGTAAGCTGCATCTGTTGGTTCCTCACTTCATGGCTAAAAATGTTCAAAAACTCAGGAGAAACAAACATGAAACTATATTCTTTGCCTTTACAGTATTTACAATCTTGTGACAAAGGAAGATATAAATAACAAACATACAAACAAACTGTAAAATGCTATAAGGGCTTTATTAGAGGCATCAAAAAGATAAATATAAACAAATTTGCATGCTGGTGATGGGAGAAGATCACAGAAAAGTTGATGACCCAGTGATCTGGGTCCTTGGCGTTTAAACTTTCGTATAGTCCCCTCCCACACTGACTCAGAGCTAGCCTTGATGACCAATAAACTTCTCTGTTGAGGAAGTAACAGTGTGTGGGGTCCAAAGATAGATCATAAGAGATATTTCCACTTCTTCCTTACTCTTTCTTGAATCAATTACTCTAGAGGAAGCCAACATCCATGCTGTAAGAATATTCAACCTGTGCTGAAGAATAGTCTACAAGCCAAGGAACCGAGGCCTCCTACTGACAGCTAACACTAACTTGATAGTCATGTGAGTGAGCCATCCTTGAAACAGAACCTCCAGCCCCAATTCTTTAAATTGACTACCTCTTCAGTAGTGCAATTGCATGAGAAATACTGAGCTAGAACCACCCGGCTCATCTCTCCCCAAATTCCTGAACTATGTGTGAGATAAATGTTCATTAGTGTTTGATGTCATTAATTTGAGGGTTAATTTGCTATATGGCAATAGATAACTAATACAAGTAATGCAGCAACTTAAATGAACTAGATAGAGGAGTAGTAAAATATTCTAAGAATAATGAACAGAACAGGATAAGGTACAGACATGTGGAACAACATGTTATATTTAGGAAGTGATGAGAGACTCCAACACAGCAGCAGGGGGATGTGGAGTGGCAGGGCAGAAGATGAGGCTCAGAAAGAAAAAGGCATTTGTTGAGCACTATGAATGCCAAAGCAAGGAGGTAAGGTTTTATCTCTGTAGGCTTTAGAAAGCAATATAAGCCTCTAAGTAGTTGTAATAATTATCATTATCAATATACCAAAATGTATGAGATGCAGCAAAAGCAACACTGGGAGAAAAGTTTATAGCAACAAACATCTGCATTTAAAAAGAAGAAAGATCTCAAATAAACAGCCTAATTTTATGTCATAAAACTAGAAAATAAAGAACTAATCCCAAAATTATCAGAAGGAAGCAAGTAATGAAGATTCAAGTAGAAATAAATCAAATAGAGAGTAGAAAAGCAATAGAAAAAGTCAACAAAACTAAGAGTGGATTTTTTAAAAAAAACAAAATTGGCAAACAATTAGTTACACTAACCAAGGGAAAAAGAGATGACTTAAATTAATTCATAAATGGAAGAAAACACATTACAACAGATGTCTCAGAAATAAGATCTTAAAGGACTATTTTGAACAATTAATTATACACCAATAAATTGGATAGCCCATTAGAAATGGGCAAATTCTTCAAAACACACAATCTACCAATACAGAATTAAGAAGAAGTAGAAAGTCAGAACAGACCAATAACAAATAAAAGTACTGAATCAGTAATCAAAACCCTTTCAATAAATAAACACCCAGGACCAGATGTCTTTCCTGATGAATTATACCAAACAGTCAAAAAATTAATATCAATCCTTCTTAAATACTTCCAAAGAAAAGAAAAGGGAATACTTCCAAACTCTGATCCCAAAGCCAGACAAAGAGACCACAAGAAAAGAAAACTATAGGCCAATACTCTAATGAACATGGATACAAAATATTCAATAGAATACTAGCAAACCAAATTCAACAACATTACATACGAACAGCAGTACATATGAAGGATGATATACCACAATCAAAGGGGATGAATCCCTGAGATTCAAGGAGGGTTCAACATATGCAAATTAATTAATGTGATATACCATATTAAGAAAATGAAAGGAAAAACACAATGAGATATCACTTCATGCCTGTTACAAGGACTATTGTCAAAAAGATACCTGGCTGGTGTGGCTCAGTGGATGGAATGCCAGCCTTCAAACCAAAGGGTTGCTGGTTTGATTCCCAGTCTAAGGTTCATGCCTGGAATTGCAGGCCAGGTCCCCAGTAGGGGCTGCACAAGAGGCAACCACACATTGATGTTTCTCTCCCTCTCTTCCACCCTCCCCTTTTCTAAAAATAAATAAATAAAATATTTTTTTAAAAGACAAAATATAACAAGTTGGTGATGATGTGGAAAAAAGGGAACCCGTATGCACTATTGGTGGAAATAGAAATTGGTGCAGCCACTATGGAAAACCCGATAGAAGTTCCTTTAAAAATCAAAAATAGAACTGCCATATGATCCAGTAATTCCATTTCTGGGTATAGATCCAAATAAAATAAAACTTGGACTTGGAAGAGATACCTGCCCACCTACATAATTCTATTAAACAATGTCACCCCAATAAATTCAATTTTAAAAAATTTAAGAAAACAATACTATTGTATACTTAAAATTTGCTAAGTGGGTAAATCTTAAGTGTCCTCAGCATAAAAAAAAGAAAGAAAAGGAAGGAAGAAAGGAAGGAAAGAAGGAAGGAAGGAAGGAAGGAAAACTATGAGTGGTAATGAATGTGTTAACTTGATTGTGGTATTCATTTCACAGTGTACACATATATCAAAATACCAAGTTATTTATACAGAATAAGTTATAAATATACAGTTATATTTCAAGTTATCTTGAAATGTAGTTATATAACTGTTATAAATATACAGTTATATATAAAGTTATCTTAAATACACAGAATTTCTGTGTGCCAACTATATTTCCAGAAAGGTGAAAACAAGACCAAGCTGTGTATTCGGTTAGAGCTCCCTGCCACATCAATCTTATAGTCAGTGTGGTAGGGTAAAATCAACTCGCAGAGGAGTAGAATCAAATATCAAATACAGAATAGTTCCAAGTAAGAAGGCTAAACCTTTTGGTATGTACAGTCAGTTAAGATGTAATCTGGAGATTTATCACTTAACCAAATGTTGAATGATACCAATAATAGCAAATATTTATTAAAGGCTTGCCATTGTTAAAAGTAAGGAATGTGTTCATAACCAACTAATGTGTTCAGCCACCGTGTAGAAAATTGGGTTAACACGAAAATGCTCTTCCCTCAAGGATATTTTTAGAATAGCTATAAAATGATCATACTGCCTCACTTTTCTTTTCCACAGAGATTCTCAGGGAAAACTCCCTTTCTAAATAGTGGCAATGATTTCTGCCACCTTCCTACTGTGAAGTCTCAGTATCCTTGTTTATATTTCGTAAGATGCTAAACTCCCAGAGGGCAAAGGTGTTGTGAAATTACTGTTATTATTTAACTCCTGTTTTCATCTGCACTTATTTCTCTAAGTCCTGTTCATGGTTTCTGTAAAAGCCAAGCACGGAATGTTACCTTGGGATGTTAATGAACCATTAAAAAGCACCCAGAATAGCTTCTGAACTGAAAGTAAAATGCAGGGTAAAAAGAAAACATCATCTAGAAAGAAAATCAGAATAAATACAATTATTAAAGATAATCATCCCTTTCACTATCTTTCAAGATGGTCTTAAATGATCAACTATTGACCTAACTTATCACCTTGATAAAGAGGCTCCACCGAAAACCACTCCATCTTGGTTGTATCATCCTGCAGGACAAATATAAATAGAGCCAGCACTAGCTCCCTGAGGGAACCTGGGTCCCAGCAAGGTTTATTATCAGTTGAACTTCTTGACTCCCTCCTCCAGTTGCCCACACACTGTTTGCATACCTTATTATAGCACTTACAATTTTCTGTTTTACCTACTTTTCCTTGAATTCATCCAAGGAACTAACTACACAGTATTCATTTTGAATCCCTACAGAACCTAGCAGTTCACAATAAAAGAGTCAATGTTCTTATACTAAATTATTGAATTGATCAATTCTACCCAACGAGCAGTACAATTGCCTAACATATAGCAACTTTATCTTTCATTTAAAACCTCTTTTCTAAAATATTTAAAGCAAAAGTCAAAACTGAGGTGAAAAGAATTGCTACGTAGAAAATAGGCTGAGTGGCTCCTAGAATATGCCAAAGGGGTTCCCAAGGGCACTGATGGGTCAAGAACTGCTCCGGGTCATTACCTCTGTGTTAGCACGTCTCATTCCATATTGAATATGTTCACTGGTGCTGCCCTGGAGTTAACGTTTCTTGTGCCTGATTCATCCTGTACTCCCAATGACTGGCAAAGTGCCTGACATAAGGTAGGTCCAATAAAATCAAACTAGTAAAAGGTCAAGTCCCGACACCTAACTTTCTAAGGAAAATAAAGCTTGTAACACTAAAATAAATGAGATTTACATATTTTGATCCATCTTTGGAGAAATAACATTCCTTCTTCTTCCTCTTCTTTTGAGTATAATAAAACCAAATTTCTGTCCCATTCTCACCTCCACCAAGAAGGCTTCCCAGGACACTTCTTCTAAAGAAGTTCCTTCTCAATACCTCTCGTTTCTTTCCCTTTACCTCAGACTTCTCCATTGAACTTAGCACTAGATGAATTCATCTTATCCATGTGTTTATGGTCCTCCTTTTTCTCTCCAGAACGTGTTTCTTGTGAGTATGACCATTATCATCATGGTTTGCCATTGCATCAACTATGCTCAAACCTGCTCTAGACTAGAAACATGGGAGCTTTTAAACAGACAGATGTCCAGACCCAATCCAGAACAATTTTAAATCAGATTCTCTAGAGTAAGACTAAAAAACATCAGTGTTTCATCTTGTTTTAAAATTAACAAATAAGCATAATCAAGAGCCTGTCTTAAATGAGTGAACAAATGAAAGAATCATGGACTAAAACTCAGTTTGCATCGCCCAGTATTTGATTTTTATGTAGGAAACACCCCTTTGCTTAGTCTCAAAGCCACAGTTGTAATCCTAAATGGCTGTATTAGAAGTGATAAGTTTTTTAAATTTATAATCTTTATTATATTTTTCCATTACCATTCAGTCCCTTTATATCCCCTCCCCCCAGCAATCACCACCCTATTGAAATGATGCCTTTTAATTTAAGCATCATCCCTTCACCACCTCTGGAAAAGCTACTCACAGTGGCCAGGAGCAGACTCCTGGTTCCCTAAGGCCAGTGGATTGTGAAACCAGAACAGGTAAAGGGACATCTTGGACAAATGTGAAGACAAACAATGACAAATGGATGGGTGTGATAAGGGATCTGGTCGGCACACACCAAGCCATACACAGATATTGAAAAACGGGAAATGTCAGCTATCCAGACAAAGCAAATATATGATACCCAAAATAACCATAATATGAAATCTTTTGAAAATATCCTTAACAATTTTTATTTTCCTGTGCCTTCCTTCAGTCAATCAACTTCCCCTGCAGTTCTCAGAGAAGGAAGAATTCACAACAGTTTTATCTTGCCCTTCAATGAGCTGCTTGGATTCGCAGAATTTATTTCTGCATTTCCTAAGTTACTTCATCACCCATTCACTCTGCTTCAGCTAGTAGTAGAAAAAAAATTTTAAATCCTATCATCTTCTGACACTATAAAATATAACCATGATCCTCCCTTCGGGTAATCCACATTTTTCTTTAGTCCTTCCCGTCAGCCATGGAATAGCCAAAATAATAGCTTGTTGAACAAGTTTATCCAGCTTATTGGAGGGGAACTTCTCTTTTTCTTCACGAAATTCTGTTTCCTCCATCCTGGCTACCATCGCCTGATGGATTTTAACAAGGATCATTTTATCTGATCTCTAAATTGTTAAAATGCTATAAGTAATAACTAGGAACACTAGTTATTTAATAGAAACAACAATTCCTCAGGGTGAATACTAATGTGGAATTAACATAGGGTTTAATGTTATTGGCTAAACTATTTCTTTCTAAAGTGAGAATGTTTTACTTGACTGTAATACCAAATAAAAGAAATAGAAAGTAATCCTATGGTTTAAAAGAGATAACAACCAATTGCAATATAAGGATCTTATTTAGAACCCAATTCAAATAAACTAAAAAAATAATTATAAAGTCCTATAAGACAATTGTGGAAATGTGAACCCTGACAGGACATTTGATGGATATAAGGAAATATTCAATTTTTTGAGATCATAGTATTATGGTTGTATCATATTTGCAAGTCTTTTTCTTACAGAAATACCAGTACATACTGAAATATTTACAACATGGTGTGTCTGGGAATTGATTCTAAACAGTCTAGAAGTGGAAATTGGTAGGGGTATTGATACAACAAGAATGTCCATATATTAATAAGTCCTGAAGCTACATAATGAGTATATAGGGTTGATTTGATGATAAAAGGAAAACCACATTTCCTTCCATTAAGTATGCCTTTTTAAAATCAAGAATTGACTTTTGAAAGTCTGTAAAATTATAACCAATTTTTCAAAATAAAAGCAGTCAATTATTTTCAAACTGATGATTAATGTATAATATTCCTATTTTTAGAGATTAATAACACTTCTGAAGAATCTATTTTATGTTCAGATGCTATGCTCATAGCTCATTTACAAGAATGTCAATGCATCTGAAGTGCATTAATAACATCAAAGTGTTCAGCCACAGCAGCATTTCCCGAAATTCATCACCAGGTTCTGTCGTGTCCACAGTCATGAAATTACAGCTTCGCTAAGTTAGAAATTAGCCTGCATGGTGACTCCTACTTGAACATGTCATTTTGTACCATTCAAACAATTTCAAATTTTTATCAATGCTCAGACTTTTCACGTATTCTCTCCTTATTACCACTGTAAAAAAATCATTTAAAACCCCATAAGCCTCCTGTTCCTAGTTCACCAATTTTGGCTGCTGTGAGCTAATGACAAGATAAAGAATTATGTTATTCCTTTGTTGCTCAGAAATGAATGTTGTTCATTTTGACAAATGTTAAAACCTCTTCTAACAACTTAGCTGTGTTTAGAATTGTTTCCTCATTTTTGTGTTTCTTGTGTAATACGTTTCAGAGTTTGTCTAGTCACATATGCTGCGTCTAAAAATGAGGAGCAGAGATTAATTGTGTTGGTCACTACCGTCCACCACGATTCGCTGGTGCAGCATCATCACGCCTACAGCAGAGGCTACTTGGGAAAAAGCACTGCCCTGGAAGCGAAGGCGGTTGGCTTCCAGGAGCCCGACTTTGCAATCGGTACCAGTGCATGTTTAGTAAACTTTTCACTGGTGATGGGACTGGGTCCTATTATCTGCAAAATAAGGGGGTTCACCAGCTTCAGGGTTACAAATTGGGCAGCTGCGGACCAAGTTTAATTGCCAGCCAAATCCATTCTTCTTCTCGACCTGCAAATGCTATATAGGCAGAATATTGACTTTCTAGTACCTCATAGCCCTCCTCTCTCCTTTCAATCTTTTTTTTTTATTAAAAGGCTTCATTTTTTGAACAGTTTTAGATTTCTTGAAAAATTGACCAGATAGAATCTATTTCTCATATAACCCCACCACTTTATATTAGTCTGGTGCATTTGTCACAAAGTAATGAACCAATGTTGATACATTATTATTAACTGCAGTCCTCAGTTTATTTGAAATTCTTACTTGTTGCCTAGTGTTGGTTTTCGGTTCCAGGATCCCATCCATGACCCTATGTTACATTTAGTCATCAAGTCCCCTTCGGCTCCTCTAAGCTGTCACAGTTTCTCAAACGTTTCCTTGTTTTTGATGACCTTGACAGTTTCGAGAATGATCGGGTGTTCTGCAGAATGCTCAACTATTGGCATGTGGCTGATGATTTTCTTTTAAATAGACTGGAGGGGTGGGTTTTGGGGAGGAAGATCGCAGAAGTGAAGTGCCGTTCTCATCGTATCCCAAGAAGGGCACGTACTACCAGTGTGATTTATGACTTCATATCACCCTGTGCGCTCGGCTGAAGTCAGTGTTTGTCAGCCTTTTCCACTCTCAAGTTCCTCTTCTTTCCTCCTTTCCACACTGCATACTTTAGAAAGAAGTTACTGTGTGTAGTCCACCCTTAAGGAGTGGGTAGTTATGGCCCTGCTCCTAGATGGGCAATATATACGTTGTTTGGAATTCTTCAACATGGGATATTTGTCTTTTCTCCACCTTTATTAATGTATTCAATTGATCATTTATATCAGTATGGACTCGTGTATATTTATTTTACACTGTTGGTTATCATCCAGTACTACTTTATTTATTTCATTGTTCAAATTGTTCTAGTATTCACTATGTGAAGTTTTTCAGTTGGATCCTGTTCCCCTTTGACATACCCAATGTGGGCACTTGGTTTGGGGAGGCTGGGTAACCCTTTCTTGCTTTCTGGCACTATGAGATGGTCAAGATTTATATTTTATATTCCCTGCCCCAGTCCTACAATTATCCGTTTCTCCAAGAGCCTTGTTCCTGTTATTGGAGAATGTTATTGACAACTAAGTTCCAGGTATTAGGTATGCTCATTGCTGCCGAGATGGGTTTTTCTTTCGTTTTTTTCGATCCTCTTAGCTCACAGTCTCCCTTTAATTTCACATCTGAAATGAGTTACATATCTGGTTACTATTCTAGCCACTGAAGACATTTTGAGTTTTCCTGACCCAGGATCTAGATTACCTCTAAGGTTCCTTCTAATGAATCCATCTCCCTCTCCTTGCCTCTCCTCGCCTCTCCTTTCCCCTTTCTCTCACTCTCCTTCTCCTTCTACCTCTCTATCTTTCCCAGAAGATGCTCCACCAGATTTCTACCCCTGTAACTGGAAGGATTATGACTAATTATCCTATGACTAATATATTTCTTTCTTCCTTAATTAATACACGCAATGTAGCAACACATCTACAAAACCAGTTATCATAGTTAACATGTGTGAACAAGTATACATTGATTGAATCCATCCAAGAAATAGTTGTTTCAATGCTTGATACAAAATTATTTTCAACATTACACATATGTTCAGAGATGCTACACAAGTTTTCCCAGTAACGCTAATTTGTTCTCTAACAGTCATATTTACAGTATAGCTAATGTTTGTCTTATGCCTCTTATCATCAAATATAATAACTATAATTTAGTTTCAACTTCTTTAATAATTCTTTCAAAGTGTTTTCACTGTTAATGTTTCTTTTTACAGTTTAATAACATCTAATCAGCACTCCAGAATTGTTCTATTTACTTTGGACATGCAATATTACATGTTTTATGTTAAAATTGAAACAAAGTAACACTTTCGTATATGTTTAAATAGTAGTAAAATGATGAAATTTTTCTATTTCTATTGCCTAATATACTACACAACTAGTGTATATCTAGTTCTCCTCTTCTTCCTATAAACACAAGAAGACCATTTTCCCCCAACAATCTTTCAGTTACAGTTAAATAAGCTGTTCTGGCTCAGTGGTTTGTACCTGAAACCAATTTTGCCCCCCCTCACTCCCCTCTCCACCAGGGGACATATCTAAAGATACCTTTGGTTATCACAGCTACAGAGGGTCTACTGGCCTCTAGTGTCAAGAAGCCAGGAATGCTGCTATCATCCTCCTACAGGACAGTCAGCCGACAACTGAGGATTATTCAGCCCAAAATGCCAATAGTGCCAAGGTAGAGAGACCCTGTTGTAGGCAGTGAACAGTGAGTGGAGTAATGTAGGTCACTTCCCGGCTGTGGCCTTCAGCAGCCTACCTTCTCTTTAGGCCGTGTGCTGAGATGGAAGCACCAAAGAAGCCAAGGGCCCGTGTTTCTGGGTCACCACACAGAAAGGAGCTTCCCTCGAGAGCTGCCTGCGCCTGAACAGTGCTTGTGATCATTATGCAATCTTTTCATCTTTCACCTCTGTTGTATATCTTAAACCGGAGTCTAGGGCCAGTTTGTTAGTGTGGCATATTCCACTCTGTTCTTACTAACACAGCTAGTTTAACACATTTTCACACAGGGGCCTATTAATGTAGCACATTTTTTAAAGGCTAGCTCTTATCATCTGCATAACATCAAGTAGCTTTCACAGATAACTTATTTTTAGGCCAATATCTTTGTTCCACTCATTAACATATGCTGAAGATAGAGATGATGCTACTCAAGAAGAAAACAGGATTTAAAGAATGTGTTTTAAAAATCAGCACTACCTTCAATAATCTTCAGAATATAGAACATAATTGTGTGTGTGTGGAAAGAGGAGACAGGTCAGAAAATGAAACTGAAAAGTGACAACTTCCTGGTGGTGTTGAATGTTTTTGTCCAAAAGTCATAAGAATACAAAATAAGAGGTTTGAAAATGATGTATTTCCCTCAACACAGTATACTATGCCTCATTTCACAGCTGCCTAACTACAAGCAGTATGTGTTCATCACACAGTGGATAGTGGCTTAGGAAAGAAATGCAATAAAATCTATGCTGGAGCCGAGAATAATATCTGAAGAAAATGCCTTTAATTAATCACCCTAATCTCTCCTCTTCCCATGTGCCAAAGACGGGTTCACCTTTGAACCCAGTTTTACTACTATTGGTTATTTAAATTATCCAAGATAAGTGCTACAAGACCAAGTCTCTCCCCTCTCAAATTTTAACTTAAAGACAAGAATTGCCTATTTTTTATACTTTTGACTTTTTTCCTTTCTCAATTCAAGGCATGATAATAATCTGTAAAGCTTCAATTCATGCTTCAAGGTCTTTAATGACCATCTTATTCTGAGACATAAAGTTGTTTGAACAGGAAAAAAATGAAATAAGAAATGTCCTTCTGTCATGATGCCACTGTGAGAAATATGGACAATGCTGATACCTATAGCAACAGTGTATTCAACTTCCCTATGGAAACATTTCATTGCCAAGGAGGCAATTAAAACCAGAACTCATATATATAATCCAGGGCAAGGGAAATAAAGGAAAGAATAAATAAATGGGACTACATCAAATTAAAAAGCTTCTGCATGGCTAAAGAAAACATCAGCAAAATGAAAAGGAAACCAACCATATGGGAAAACATATTTGCCAATGATACTTTGGACAAGGGTTTGATCCTCAAAATATATATAAAGGACTCATATGACTCAAAGCCAGGAAGACAAACAATCCAATTAAAAAATAGGCAAAGGATCTGAACAGACACTTTTCCAAGGAGGACATACAGAAGGCCCAGAGACATATGAAAATATGCTCAACACCACTAGCCATCAGAGAGATGCAAATTAAAACCACAGTGAGATACCACTTCACATCAGTCAGAATGATCATCATACACAAATCAACAAACAAGTGCTGGTGAAGCTGTGGAGAAAATAGAACCCTAGTGCACTGTTGGTGGGAATGCAGACTGGTGCAGCCACTGTGGAAAACAGTATGGAATTTCCTTAAAAAAACTAAAAATGGAACTGCCTTTTGATCCACTGACTCCACTGCTGAAATTATACCCTAAGAATCCTGAAACACCAATTCAATAGGACATATGCACCCCTATGCGTTCAGAGCAATGCTGTTTACAGTTGACAAGTACTGGAAACAACCTAAGTGTCCATCAATAAATGAGTGGATCAAAAAACTGTGGTACATTTACACAATGGAATACCATGCAGCAGAAAGGAAGAAGGAACTCCTACCCTTCACGACAGTAGGGATGGAACTGGAGAGCATTATGCTAAGTGAAATAAGCCAGGTGGTAAAAGACAAATACCATATGATCTCACCTATAAGAAGACCTAATAAATAAAACAAACTAGTGAGCAAAACATATCCGAGGCATGGAAACAAGGAACAGACTGACAGTGACCAGAGGGAGGAGGGAGGGGGATAAGGGAGAAAAGAAGAGGAAGGAACTAGTCAAGGAACAGGAATAAATGACCCATGGACATGGACAACAGGGTGGGGATTGACTGTGTGAGGGCTGGGTGGGGCAGGGGAGAGCAACAGGGAGAAATTGGAACAACTGTAACTGAGCAACAATAAAATTATATCTATATTAGCATATCTCATGGCTAGAGACCATTCTGATGTAAGTAAAGGAAAAAAATTCCTTGTCAAATAATTCTGACCTTGTGATGCTGTTTGTTTCTCCAACTTGGTTGGGTGGAAATGAGACTGTGATGTTCTGGGAAGTGCATTTGACCAGTGCTTCTGGGATTCAAATTATGGTACTCATGAACTTTTAAAACTCTGAACTCTTCTACAAATATGGTGGCAACTCAGGCTCCACTACAAAACACTAAAACTTCAGTATTGCCTAGAGAAGGGAAGAGGCAGTGTACATCTGAGACCACTGAATACTCAACTCTGTTGTAAGAGTAAACAACAAATTAATAGATTTTGTTTAGGGTTATGTAGAGAAGTGAGCCTGATTCACACAAGTATGATTGCTCAGGAAGGTCAATAGAAGGGATGGGATAGACCAATAAAAGCATAAGTGACAAGACTGGTTCCCAGTGATGTTCAGAGGGGGGTTGACAATCAAGTAGCTGACAGTACAGGAAGGATGATAGAACACCATGAGGGACGCCTCAGGGACTTGGCCTTCTAGTTGGAATTCAGGGCTGGGTACCAGGCTCTGCAAGAAACTGGAGTGCTAGTGACACAGAGGCACAAGCCACCCCCAGCACCTGGCTACCTCAACAACGGGATGCACTGGCTGTCCGAGCACAGATTGCCAGGATAGTGCCTGTAACAATTCCATCGCAGTGCGCCTCCTGGAGGAACTCAACCTCCCAATTCACTCTTCACTCAAATCAGAACCTGGGCCAAGGCCAGGGGAAGTAATGCTTGCTGCTCCCTTCAGAATCCAGGAGAGGCAATGATTGAAAAGCTATGAAGAATGACTTTAAAAAACCTATTTTGTTTACCTAACATCTAAAAAACTATTTCTATACTTTTCTTAAAAGTGTTAATATAATCTCCTTCTAATCTAAATACTCTTTAATCCATAAGCACCTTAGCACTGGGCATCAATAAGGTCACTATTATAATTCCACATTGATAGTACTTAAGAAACTAGAAATTCAAGAGTTAAAGTTAAGAGAAAATGCTCAGTTGTTTAAGATTGTTACATAGTTAGAAACCAAAATATAAATTGAAACCAGTTTGTTCAAAGTATAAAATAATTTATCATTGTATAAAACATGTTATATTACATGACCTTTATCTTCTGATGGCATTTAAATTGTATCCACGGGTGCCTTTTCTGGACTGTGAAGATGGATAGTGCACATTATTCATCTTTATAACTCTCCTGGTTACATGACTCAGAGTAGGTACCCCTTAGAATAATGGTCTCCAACGGAATGTAGTCAAACCAAGGCTGTGACATAGATGGAAGACATCAGCTTTATGATCTCAACCACGACAGTAGGTTTACTCTTCTGAAAACAATGGCTATTCGACCCACATGGGTGATCAATAAAGCCATAACATTATTTACAAGTACAAAGCACCCTGGGGTTTCAGGAATTCAGTTTTAATTCTGTCGATGGAGAAAGAAGTTTCAAGAAAATGATGGTGATTATAGCTCTAAAATACAATGATCAAACTGCAGCAATAAACCTTCATGCAACTGGTTGAAGTTGGGTTGTTTTTAACCAAGCACGAGCTCTCTGGTGCCTCAGTCACAGCCACTTCTTGACTCTGAGGTCTCTGTTATTCTCTGTTCGTTACTCAGTTTGAGTTGTTACACTCAGCTGGCCCACTCTCCGTGGGCATTTGGATTTGCCCTCGCTATTTATCCTTGACCAAAGAAAGACCTTGCTTTGTTTTGCAAGTGTCCTTTCTTAGCCCTTTACAACTCTCGTATCTGTTGCAAAGTTTCGGGAAAGGACACTTGGAGCTATGACGAAAGCAGGGATATGCAATAGCCAGCCAAGACAGCTGCCTTAATTCACACTGTCAAGGGGAACCACTACTCTGAAGATCACCCTTTCTTCATGTTTCATGTGCAAATATCCATGAAGTCAGTATGCTACTGTTAAATGCATAAAGTGATTTCTTCTACATATTTTTAAAATGTCAAATGTATGAAGAACCAGTTGTTTTATTGTTTTATATTCCAACATTTTTAAAGGCAAAAACTAAAGGTGTTTTGTGTCATTATTTATCATAACTTCATAGACGAGGCATGTAGTTACCCCCAAAAACTCAAAAATGAGGTCCTTGTAAAATAGAGATAATAGCTCATTAAGAATACATTATTTTGCTGAAAGTTCTTAGTCACCCTCTAGGTTCCTCTCCTTGAAAGCCTACTTTTCTCCTTCAGTGGCTTTGATTAAAATTCTGGAAATACATGCCACTTTCTTGCAGTAGGCAAAATGTAAAGTAGACCATATTAATCTGTCACGAAGCTTTAAATATTCCTTCTCCTGTCTCTTACAAAACAAGCCTCATTTACCATGTGTTTCCATTCCTCTGGCTCCTCTCAGGTTATTGATCTTTGTGTTATTTCTTCAAGCACATGGGAAGGTTTTATTATGTGTATGAATTACGTCTATGATGCACAGAGGCTGCTTTACTCAGCTGAATATGTCTTTAATACACTTCAAAGCGAATCTTTAAAAAAAGCTTCATTAAGAGCTGTTTCCCATTACAAGTTCTAAACTTACTTGATAGCCTTGTGCGGTTTTACAACATGTACTAAATATAAATGAACAGCAAATAAAAATAAATATCACGCATCAGGAGTGCTCATAAAACTACTGTTTAATTGTTTTGTCCTCTAACCAAGCCGAAGTAACACCTAAGTTCCTGTTTTTAATGTCTACACTTTCTATTAAAATCTTATGACTGCTCCCAAGATAAGGCCATATGCTTGAATCAACATTAGACAATTTCTTTTTTTCTCCCCATAAAATAACAAAACAACACAAAAAAAAACCAGATGCTAATCAAATCTCAGTTTAGCTTTTTAGTAGCAACCTTTTAAATTAAGAACATAAAGTGTATTAATATTAAAAGCAAATTATTTATTCCTCAGGGATTTATTTTTACATAATATATGATACCAAATGTCCTGAATGTATGATTTTTTTTAAGATTGTATTTATTTATTTATTTTTAGAGTGAGGGGAAGGAAAGGAGAAAGAGAGGACTAGAAACATCAATGTGTGGCTGCTTCTCACACGCCCCCTACTGGGGACCTGGCCTGCAACCCAGGCATGTGCCCTGACTGGGAATGGAACCAGCAACCCTTTGGTTCACAGGCCCACACTCAATCCACTGAGCCACACAAGCCAGGGCCTGAACATAAGATTTTAAATGGTAGATAAGTCTTTTGGCCCAGGATGTAAGCGCACACCATGATATTCTAACAACCAAGAAATAGTTGATTCTCTTAATAACTAACAACAGTTTTATTATCTAATAACACCTATAATGTGTGGAGAAAATTGATCAACAATAATTTTAAAAAGGAAAAATATTGAACTGTCTTTATAGAGATCACAAAACCTAGCTGAATAAAAATCTGGGAGTTAAGGGGCTCTAACACTAATTTTGGGTGGCTAACCTCATATAAGTCATTAATCCTCAAACTAATTACTATCATTAATAATATAATTATTGATATAAAATTAACATTATAAAAATTATTTTATAGTAAATTAATAATGATAATTGATCTGTAAGATAAGTAATTTATATATACACCCAAGGAATTGTGCATTCTGAAAACAGAAAATATAACAATAGTTTTTATTCAAAAAGTATTTTGGAAACTAAAATTAAGATAGAAAAACAGAAGAACCATAGTCAAATTCACAAAGTATATCAAGGTAAACACAAAATGCAGGAAAGTTTAAAGTTCTCTGGGACTAAATCAGTGCACAGATAAATTAAAGTTTGCCCATGAACGAGTGATTATTTCTGCCTTTGTTTACATGAGTAAAAAGAGAAAGAAATTTTCATTAAGAATATGCATTTTATAAAAGAAGCTATCAAAATAGCCAATAAGCATATGAAAAGATGCTTAATACTATTACTTAATAAGATCAAGGGAACTGCAAATCAAAACTCAAAATAAGAAGCTACCTGAATGGCTAAAACTAAAAAAGCTAACAATTCTAAGTGTTGACAAAGCTGTAAAAAAAGTGGAAATCTCATAGACTCTTGGTGGAAACATGAAATGATATAATAACTTTGAAACAGTACTTGGTAATACCTATTAAAACTAAATGTATGCCTACTATAACCAAAGAATCCCACTGTTACACGCATACCCAAGAGAAATGAATGTATATAGCCACTACAAAACAAGACTTCTTAGCAACTTTTTTCATAATCACCAAAACCTAATAACCCAAATGTCCATTACCAGTAGAACAAATAAACATTTTGACATATTCACTGACCTAGCAATTAAAAAGAAAAAAATTGCTTACAATCAGTATGATTTTTAAAGACATAATCAAGAGCAAAATGAATGACTCAAAGGAGTACAGCTTGCAGGACCCCATTTTAGTAAAGTATATCAACTGGTAAAACTAATCTGTCTCGGAAAAAGTCAGATGTGTTTGGAGGGGCAATTGTGAATAACTGGGTATTGTTGATAAAATAGGGGCAAAACGGAGTCTTCTGGCATGCCGAAAATGTTCTATTATCTTCATCTTGGTGGCGTGGTTACAGTTACTCAGTTGAGTGTGTATATTACATAACCATAAAAACTTACCACTTGAGATTTGTGTATTTTATAGGATGTGTCTATACTTCCATAAAAATTAAAAACTAAAGATTCTACATCTTCAGAGCAGAGGTGGATGGAAGACTTATTAGAGTTCTCCTTTTCATAGAGAGCACAAGAAGTGAACATTTGCGATGTCTTGTTTGCTTCCTCGTTGCCCAGCATGAAGAACCGCTCACAATGGGTCGTTTGTTTTCTGTAGCATATTGGCCTCTGCCTATATGATGTGTGGATTAGTTTCCTGGGGCTGCCATAATAAATGACTACAAATGTAGTGGCATTACACAGCACAGAGAAATGTATTTTCTCACAATTTGGAGACCAGAAGACTAAAATTAAGATATCGACAGGGCAGCACTCCCCAAAAGCCTCTCAGGTGGCCTAATTTGCGGGTGCATCACCCCAATCCCTGCCTCTGTGTTCACATCCTTCTACGTGTCTCTGTCTTTTTCTTCTGTTACAAAGACACTTGTTGTTAGATTTAGGGCTGACCCAGATAATCCAGGATGATTATCTAATTTAGAGACCTTTAATTTAATCACATCTGCAAAGACTTTTTTCCAAATAAGTTCACACTCACAGGTTCACGGTATTAAAACATGGACAATTGTTTTGGGGGCCACCATTTAACACACTACAACATGTATAGATTTAAATAAATGGAACTCTCCTTTATATTAAGTATAATGTGCAACCTTTAACCAGATAAGAATAATAAAAATGTGTATTTGCTTTGTATTTTCCAAATGTAAGTGGGGTTTTCATTTTTTTATCTGATTTGATAAATCAGATAAAAATACTTTTATCTTCATAATCAGACTCCATTTAACTAAAAAAGAGAGATTTACTATGGTAACCAGGATATATTTACTCATCACCTTTTCATTTATTTAACCAATGGGAACCCTGCCAAAAAGAGACAGTGTTGAAAGTTTTAAAGAAGGGGAGAGTGACATCTAACTTCTAACTCACTAAGAAAAGGGTTCAGAATTACTTCAATGACAACACTTACAGAATATGACAGCATGTGATAGAGGACAAAATTCTTCAGGTAAAACTTCCTAAGAAATAAGTTGAACACTACATAAAAATGTTTAACTAAGAATATAAAATTGGTTCTTAACTAAAGCTAAGAAGTTCTTTTTTCTGTTGTTTTCATTTATGGTTGCTAAATTTGCCCACCTTAAGCCTAATGATGTATTATTTCCTGTAATTCAACACTTTTATTTTTCAAATATCAAACATATTTATAATTTTAGAAATAGCAGTGTCTTTTACAAACATATATTGTTTCTTTTTTCCTGAAATTATGGTATAAATTTATGTAATTTATATGTGTATTATGTATGTTTCTTTTTTAAATGAATTCACTATTGTAGTTAAAGAACCACTTTCATATTTTTAAATATTGAACAACTATTTATATAAAACAGACATTTTACTAACAAAAATATCCTATAAGTACCTATGGGTATTATGTATTTAAAATGTAAATATAATTTCACTTATAAAAATTTGATTTTCATGTTACTTACCTATGCATAGAATGAGACTCATCTGTGTTACTTCTTTAAAATGCACTGGTTATTGCATTATAAGAAACAGCTTTGGATTTACCAATGGTGTGAGTGATTATCTCAAACCAAATATCCTCACCTACTTTGAGGTCCTCTCAAATTTAAAAAAGGAATTTCAATTTTCTAAATAGCTGTTAGAAACAGAAAATTGCCTTTTGTTGTTGTGCAAAAGACAAGATTCTAAGAAAACTGCAAAGAAGCATTTCCCTACAGTAGCGTATTGTGAGGTGTGGACTTAAAAGGGCTTTTCTCTCGCCAATATTGTAATAGGGCGGATGTCTGCAGCAGAAACCTCGTCTGCGTTAAGGGCTCGATTTTCCCAAGAGTTAACTATGGGAAGCATTTTCGATTACAGCACAAAACACTCCCTGACCATTTACAATTTTTTATGTGTTGTAAAAGGTAAGTTTTAAAATGAAAAGCATAGGCAGTGGGACAAGATGTAGCAGGGAAGACTCAAGAACATAAAGAATAGCAGCAGCTGATGGCTGGACCTGTTACAGAAACAAGTGACTCTGTCCTACCATGGAAGCATCTACCTCAAGACATGCCAGATTCCAAATGGTGGGGCAAGACTGGGAAGAAGGCCAGAAACTAGACTACCTGGGTTAGAAGGAACCACCTGGCTGTAAGCATAAGCTAGGGGAATATAGCTAACAGTGTAGCAAAGTGGTTAAAGGTTCGCATAAATTTCAGGCATACCCAAAGGCAAATACAATACATAAACAAACAGTCCATAACTAAGTAACTATGGTGTCAGCTGTGTGAAAGGAACTAATGAGAGAGTGAGCTACCAAATGACAGAAGAGAGTAGCTATTTTAGAGTCTGGAAAGACCTCTGTGATATGGTGGCATTTCTTTTCAATCTTGACAATTGGACAATAACTATGGTAAATTCTCTTCTGTGATCAGAATCTAAACATCGTAGCCATAAGGTACAGTGCAAAAATAAACTTCTTCGACCAAACCAAAGTTGCCTGCCTTATATCCTTCTAAAAACATAAAGATACCTTGCATGCAAAATTTCATGTAAAAAGAAGACAATTGAATAGACTGGTGAATTACCTTCCAGTTTTTTGGAATTCCAAAGTCACTGTAAACAGTTTACATAAAGAAGCAATTCACTGGGTTTAGTACCTGGCAGCTTAGCACACAGCACTTAATCCCAGCCAAAGTACTATTTGTACCTTCTGGTCCACAAGAGAAATTCACTCCAGCATTCAAGTATCAACCCTGGTCACATTAAAGACAAAAAGGTACTTAACCAATGGGAACTGCTTTGGTAAGTTTTAATAAAGTAGTAAGTACTTCAGCTAATGGGAAAGCCAAAGGCATATAATACCTACAGTGCTTTCTAGGCTTTCAATGATTTCAATATACTTTAGTTTGGAAATGTCCCTTTATTACACAAGCTGTAGGAGTGTATTATAGAAACATCTTAAAATGCAACAAAAAAAGGAAACAAGAAAAATTTCCTCTGGGGTAGAGTGTGGGTAATAACAGACCCAGGTTGTCAATCCTGCCTGTATCTATACAACTTTTACCAGTAGCTCTGTGGTGCTCTCCGACTCTGTGTAACCATTTGACTTTATTTAGGCCAATGAAATTCTGATGAGCATGACACAGCGGAGACGTAAAAGGACCTTGCGTGATTGAGCTTACTTGCTCTAACTCTACCATGGCCATAAGAGAGACACGCCCAGCCTAGTCCTAGTGTGCCTGGAGAAGAATGAGAGACCCAAGGACCAGAGCCAAGTTGCCCTAGTCTTCCCAGTCCAGGCCACCCTAGAAGCCACCCACGCTTGTAAGAGAGCCTAGCCAAAATCAGCAGAGCCACCTCCCCAACCTATGCCTGACAGCAAACACGTCAGGTGAGCTAAATCTGGGTCTGAGGCGCTAAACCCTGCAGGCTCAGAATCTAAATAAATACTTACTGTTGTGTCCCTTTGAGATTGGGGTTGTTTGTTAGGGGAAATCATTGTGACAATCAATTTCTGATAGGCACACCACCGCAAAACAGATCAATTTAACATCGCCCTCATTTGACTTTAACTTTTAGCATAATTTGTGGACTTCATAAAGGTTAAAGAGAGTTACCTAGGTCAGCATGAAAATCCAGCTGTCATTCTAACAGTAAAAGATCATTGTGGTAAATTGAAGCTATTTCTGGTTTGCCATCCACACATTCAACAAAGGTGGGAAAACTGGACTATCCCATCAAGTCAGGAAAGTAAAATAGGCTCCATGTAGGGAGCGAAGCTGGTAGTAGGGTCGCGGTGGGAGTAGACATTCCAAGTGGAAGGAACAGTGGGATGCTTAGGGCTCTTTCTTTCCTTGCAAGTCACTCTGGCCAATTTAGGTAAACAAAAGAACCTAAGGTTCTTATTGGAAAGAACCTAAGGTTCTTATTGGAAAGAACCTGGATAGCTCACAGAACCAAAAAGAAAATCAACCCAGCAAGCTCAGTAAGGAGAGGAAAAGAGTATCTCTAGAGAGCTCAGTAGCAGTGACGTGTCTCTTTTGGCTGCTTCTTCTATGATTCAGTTTTAACCACCGTGAGCCTTCTACTCTGCTCAGAGTCAAAGACCTGTCTGGCAAAGGTTGTCCAAATGGTTAAGAGTTACACAAGCCCTTCCCCTGACCTTAGTGAGCAGGGGAGGGAAGGCAGGGCACCGTGACTGACAGCTATGCAAGATTCACTGAATAAATAGAAGAAACAGCCATGAAGTAAGAGAGATGTTTCAGGAAAGGCCAAAAAAAAGGACTAGAAACAAGAAGAGCAATAGAGCAAATGCTCTCGTTTATGTCAGACAAATACAGGGGAATAATGTACTTGCTTTAGATAGGCCCCTAGCTGAGAAGGGAAATGGTCTGTTTGCATTGAGAGACAGATGTCTCCAGGAAGGTCTCTTCATCTCAGGGAGCCTGCTCCTCTATTACCCTAAAGGAGCTTAGCAGGTGGGAAGTGTGTCCTTGCCAGAAAAGTGTGATTGCTTCCCAGCATGGCTCCCACTAGCCCACAGGGTCCTGGAAAACAACCCAGTAGAAACAGCTCCTCCAAAGCACCGGGATCGGAACAAAGGCAGTGGGGACCATGCGAGGACTCGAATGGGTGGAAATGAACATGAACATAATTCCTAAGTAGAAATTCTGTAGGCTCCATTATTTTTCTCCTAAACCAAGTAGACTTAAGTATAACAAAAAATAAATAAATTTCAGAACTCCAGTTGAGAAAAGTTTACTTCACAAGGTGGGTCTAGTGATCTGTGTGCCACACAATGTTCAACGGCAGGATTTACTTGCAAGTGAACCACCCAGGGGTGGTGACCAGCCACAGCCACCAGCCACGCTTGCAGGGCTCAGGGCAAGAGAACTAACAAAAATTCATATTCCATCTATCGAAAGGTTTAAGAAGATGTAAACCAAGCTAATAAATCATTAAATGAGATAGGTTCTATTCCTCTGCCTTGACAAATATCTCTGTTTAAAATCTGGAGCCAGGTAGAAATTTAGAATTCAACATTTTGAGGTGACTGTACCTGAATACAGAATGCAGGGAGATCCAGCCCCCAGCTCTTGGCCTGAGGCCTGCTCCCCTTTTCTTTCAACCCCAACTCTAACCCATACCTCAGTGCCCTTCATGAACACACATGTAGAAATCCCAGCTCATGAATTCAAGCTCATCCTCCGTGCCCCACACCCCACAATCAGCCTCCTCTTGGACACACTTGGGAGCAGGGTTATGCGTGTCAATGCGCTTACCTCTTCTTGTGACGGCGATGCTAGGAAGGGGACTGCTGAAATGAGCCACGATGTGACACCAAGATCCCACCTCAGTGAAAGACACCTCATCTTATGAGAGTGTAGGCAGATAGATACATTTTAGTTTTTAGTCCCTTTAGGATTGCTTCAGCTGCAGAAATCTGCCTCGCCCCAGGGGCAACCCACATTCGATGACTGATGCATGTAACACTGTACCCCCGGCCAACTTGGTACAACTCACAAATGTCGTTCTAGTTCCCTGAAGTCAGCAGGACATTCACTGGACCTGCAACATAGCTCAACTTCTCCCTCTGCCAGTCCTGCTTTCTTCCCTGAGTTTCCCCAAAGTCGTTCCTTCCTAAACAGGCTGCATATTCAACTGTTTGCAGTCTGCTTCCTGGGGCATCTAATCTGAGCATCTGCAGAGACACTGGAAGCAGGTGTAGTGCTCTGTGAAGAGGAATTTCAGGATGCTGTGGTCCGAAAAGGCAGGGCACAGGCTCAGGTGTCCTCGCGGACCCTTCATTCTATGGAGAGAGTTCCTCCAGAGTGGGGTCCTCTTGACTGGATCTAAGAGCAGCACTAATCAGCTTTACTGCTTTTAAAGGCTTTTCCTGATGCCATCTTATTAGTTTCCTATGGATGCTACAATACTGTCACAAACTTGATGCTTTAAAATGACACAAATGTATTATCTTACAGTTCTGGAGGTCAGAAGTCCAAAACTGGGTCTTCCAGTGCTGAAATTAAGGTGTCAGCAGGCTGCAGTCCTTCTGGAACCTCTAAAGGAGAATCATCTCCTTGCCCTTTTCCAGCTTCTAGAGGTGTCACCCTGCTTGGCTCATGGTCCCTTCCTCCAACTTCAAAACCAGAAGTGTGGGTTCTTCAAATCTCTCTCTGCCTCTGACACTCCTGCCTCTCTCTTAGAAGACACTTGCGGCTACATTTAGGGCCCACTGAAATAATCCAGGGTCATCTCCCTCTTTTAAGATCCTTAATTCATCACAACTGCTTTCCTTTTTTTTCTGTGTACTGTACATAGTCATAGGTTGGGCATCTTGGGGTAGAACATTATTCTGCCTACCACAGTTAAAGTGGGAAGTCTAAATTTTAGCTAATGTTGTGAGATCTACTCCATGTTTCAATAGATCAGCAAATCTATCAACATCCTGCCTGTCTCCACTCACAGGTTTGAGCCGAAGACTCCAGCATGATATCCTCATACAATTTGTTTCCAAAAGTCCTTGAAATAGTTATCATTGTTTCCTGCCTCTGACTTCCTTTCCTTTATTTAACATTGAACCCACTCCAGTCAGGTGCTCATCTTCATCAGTTATTAAGGTAATCAATGATCTCCACATTTCTAAATTAAATATTCATCTTCAATCCACATCTTACTTGACCTATCAATAGCCTTTGACACAATGATCGCTTCTTTCTCTCTTTCTTTATTTCCTTTCTTCTTTATTTCTCCCTTTCTTTCTTTCATCTCTTCCTACTTTCTTTATTTTATATGGTACCTTCTTTTTTTCCTCTTAACCTCTCTATCCTGGGAAGGCTCAGTGTTGTTTGACCATTACTTCTTATTCCCCACCATCCTAACTTCAGAATGTCCCCTATGCCTACCTGTTATGGGCTGAATTATATCCGCCCCCCCAGAAAATTCATATGTTGAATCCTTAACCCCTATTATTTTAAATTATGACTGTATTTGGAGATAGAGCTTTTCATGAGGTAATTTGAGTCAGTGAGGTCATAAGGGTGGGGGCCCTGATCTAATGTGAGTGGTGTCCTTGTCAGAGGAAGAGACAGTAGGGATGCACTCAGAGCAAAGGCCATCTGAGGATGCTGTGAGAAGGTGACCATCCGCAAGCCATGGAGAGAGGCCTCAGGAGAAACCAGCCCTGCTGGTTCCTTGCCTCCAGAACTGTGAGAAAACAAATTTCTATTGTTAATGACCCCCAGACTGCTGATATTTTGCTGTAACAGCCCTAGCAAACTATTATGCCATCCTTAGATATCTTCTCTTTTATGCATATATTCCCTTGGATATCTCATCCAGTCCCAAGGTTTCAAAATAGCATCTGTGTTCTGGTGACTCTCTAATTTTTAATCACCAGCTCTGACCCTGTTTTTTAAATCCAGACTCATATGTGCAACCACCAACTTTCCTTGACATTCCCCATAAGGAGTGATAAACGAGCATCTCATATTTATGATGGAGAAAATTGAGCTCCTGATAAACACCCCGCAAAAAACTTCCCTTCTCACTCACTTCCCCAATGCAGTAAATGGCAAACTCAATTCTTGCCGTTCCTTGGCCCAAACACATTACAACTGTCTATGACTCTTCCCGCTCTCATCCATCAGCACATTCTGTCAACTCCAGCTTCAGAATATATCCAAAATTGAACATTTCTCAGTGATGACTCAGGTCCAAGCACAATCATCTCACTCCTGGGTTATTGCAATAACCCCTCACGGGTCTCTGCTTCCATCCTGTCCTCCCAAATGCTATATTCTCCATGTGGCAGCCAGAATAATCCTTTTGACCATGAGATTTTTCTTTTCAAAACTCTCCAGTAGTTTCACATCAAACTCAAAACAAACATCACAGACCTTCAAGTTCCTATGTGACCTGGCACCCTGTTACCTCCCTGACCTTATTTCTTCTCCACTCCTCCTCCCTCACCTTGCTTCAGCCATCCTGGCCTTCCTCAGGCATGCTCCCACCTAAGGGCCCATCTGTTTGCTGTTCCCTCAAATGGAGTATTTGCCACAGGCTTTAACATGGCTCACCCCCTCACCTTCTTCAGATCTCTATTCAAATAAGATCTTCTCACTAAGGTCTTCCCTGACCCTGTTATCTGAAACTGCAACCCACCTCTTCCCCCAATACTTAACTCCCTTACTTGGTTCTCCTTGGTACTTATGAAGTCTAATACCTTATTTATTGTGTTGCTCTTCTGCCTGTCCCACTAGAATGTAGCCCAATGGCCAGAATTTGAGTCTGTGTCCCCACACATCACAACAGAATACTCCATGCCAAATTGTTAGGTCCAAAGCATCACTTAAAACTATTTATCCAGCATATTACATATTTGGTTGAGGTATAAACATATACACATATATCGTATTTAAGTAAGGTAGTGTGTACATTTATATGTACATTAATATATTTGAGTGGGAAAAAACACTAGAAAGAAGTAGAACAATATATTAATAGTAGATCATTATGAGTACCTGTCAAAGTAGTTGTCTGAATAGTGGGAAATAATTCAAGGCACTTTTGATTATGTTTTATTACTCTTCAGTATGTTTTAAATTTTTAGATTCAAATTTAGAAATGATTGTCTTTAAATCTACAAGAGAATCAATAATAGCTTTTCCAAAATGTATAACTTAATGGGAAAATCAAGATAGAATTAACATACTTTAAAAATCCTAAAAGCAGTATCAGAAATTTAAATATAAATTATTATACCTTAACCTCAGTGATTCACGGTATTTTTTGTTTAAAGAAAGAGAATTGCTAAATGTTCTGAAGATAAACAAAACACCAAATAATTTGTATTCCTCCAATTTGGACCCCTTGAATTTTTAATTACGTTTTTGCTGTATTTGAAAAGACTAATGACTAACCTCCCTCTGCTAAAATGAGAATTTTAAGTAAATCAATAATGAAGAGGTAAGGTTATCTACTGAGTTCTTTGCATGGGGGGAGAATCCTATAGATTATCTTGATTGCAAAAATTCTTAAGAGCAAATGAAAAGCAAGGCAGCAAACTGTATATTTAGTACAGATTCTTGCCTGTGGCTACAGTACAGGGTTATCCAAGATGACAGGGAAATCTGTCTGCAAACTTCCTCTCATGTCAGGCGTGGTCACGGAATCAGTCTGGGTTGTGAGGTAAGAGTCAGCCTTAAGCAACATTGGCAAGCCAATAAACTTGTCTCCTGTGCTGTATGTGCCACACGATTGCACAAACCTATCCTCGGGTTCCCCGCTTCTACTCTATGCCTGAATGGGCCCCATGTCCTCCACCTGAACACCTTCTCACTCCAGCTGTCGGGACTGACCCACCGTAAATCATGCTGCCCTCCGTGCTTGAGTCATGTGACTTTTTCTACTCTCCCTTGTGCCTGTCCCCAGTCTCCAACCAATCCCGAGAACTACTTTGCCCTTTAAAAAAAATAATTTAACAGCTGATGGGCACAACAATCGGTTATAAGTTTTCTTTCTTTCAGGCAGCAGACTCAGATTACAAGGCCCTTCCAAGGTCATGAGTAAGACGAAAGTCTAGCTGTGACAGAGAGGACAGCAGACATTGTTGTTCAGCCAGTGGTGGCAGGCAAGCCTTTGGAGTGTCACCGTACCAACAGCCACCCATTCTGGGAGTGCCAAGCCTTGATTGAATGAGTAAACATTGGCAAGCATTTTGGCAGCATTTTGTTGGAGTTAGTGGGAGAAATAAAAAGGGAAGAAGAAAAGAGAGACAATAAATAGGGCAGAAGCTTAGGATATGAGTTCATGGAAATGCCCAACAGACCTCATAGAAACAGAAAGGCAAATAGTAAAGCTATAAAGTGTAAAACTGAAGTGTAACCCCCCTTTCTATTACCCAAGTCTTCAATAAAGTCGGTGACTGTCACACATGCCTATGTGCTCAATGTTCCTCGTTGGGAACAACTAGAGGAGCAAAAGGATCAGGATTCTTCTCGAAATGACTAAATGAGCCATTTCCTGAATTTCTTCAGCAAAATCAGAGTTGTTGAGACAAAAAAAAAAAAAAACATCAGGAAAATGTGAGCCACACTTCTCCCTGGGGGGCTTATGGGATGCTCACTCTCTTAGTCTTTCACCACCATTGGGATAGAGTTCTGACCAATTTCACCTGATTCTCAAAGGTCAAGCTGTCTCAAATGACATGTGAGCTACAGAAGCTAAGTTGAAATAAAAGTGATATCAATACCATCCCAGAACATGGCCAAGATAAAGGGGTCTCAGTGGATCAGCTATTTCCTCTGGAAATTACTGAACAAAAGCTATTAAGTCTTGCTGTCATTTCACTTAGGTTTTCGTGGCCTAGAAATTCTACCAGGATGTATCTGAGCAAAAGTCTCCCAGAAACGGTGAATCCAGGGCAAGCTCTGCTTAGTCCTTGTTGTCAAGAATACCTTAGATAATTTGAATGTACAACAGGTCATTATGTGGCATCTTCATGTTCATAATGAAGCCACAGAAGACAGTCATATAACTTGACTCCTTGCAGGCTGCTTCAAGCTTACAGCATCAATGGGTAGCACACCAGTATTTTTAACTCCTTCCTGGAGAGCTGCCTTTCCTCTCACTCCCGTCTCCCCTCAACCCAAATAAAATTTACTGTTTTCCCAAATCCCTCAATCCAAATGTCACCCCTTAATTCACCAATTATTTACCTGCAACACAAGTAATAGCACTTAAATGTCTCTCCCCTCCTTCCCCAAACTGCCTTGTTACATCAAGTATATGACAGTTTATATCTGACACTGAGCTCGGTGTTTAAGAGATGTGCAATCATATCTGTTGGAAAAAACAAAAGGCCCTTCCCCCTTCAGGGACTTTGCCCTTCTCTTGAATTCTTTCCCCACTTTCATTTATTTTTAGGTCTTTGATTCAACTGTCACTTTTTATGGACCCTTTTTCTTACCTTCTCTGAAGTAGGCCTCTGCTCCAATTACTGTCTTAGGCATCACCTCATTGATTTTTGTCAGAGCAATGATCATAATCTGCTATTATCTTATTTCTTTCTGCACTTCTTCGTCAATACCTATCTTACAAGTTATCTGTGAGTGGGAGTCTCCTGTGTGCTATTCACAGCTTCTCCCTCAACACCCGGAGCATAGAGAGCACTCAGATTGTTGTTGAGAGGATGACTCCGGGCGTGAGTTGACAGCAGAGTTCTGTGTAGGAGGTTTCCACCCCACGACACAAACTAAGAAATACCAGGTAGGCAGGCAGCAGTTTCTGCGTGGGAATGTTTTTGCGAATGTGCGAGGTGTGCACTTACTTGTTAGGCTCCTGAGGTATGGCACTTGACACGACAGCGTAAATCTCACTGGCCTCTCTGTGCAGGTGTCTGTGCTCCGTGCACCAGGCAAGCCCATTGACAGAGGTGCACATTCCTGCCAGAGCTTTTCGCCCACCAGACACGGCACACAGCTGCCAAAGAATGCTGGCAACTCTCCTTCTGTACACAACTAGGTCTTTGTGGCCTTTGGTTTGTTTTGTTCTGATACCTCCAACCTTGTTCTTTTCCCTATTTTTTCTTTATCTAGAGAGGATTTGACTGCTCTACCGAAAATGTTCATGTCTCTTTTCCTCCTAGCACAAAAAAATTGATTTTTAAAACTTTAGTTGAATATATTTGGGTGATATTGATTATTAAAATTATACAGGTTTCAAGTATACAATTCTAGAATACATTATTTGTATATTATGTTGTGTTCACCATACAAAGTCAAGTGTCCTTCCATCACCACTTATCCCCAAGTCTTAAAGTTTATTTAATCTTGTTCCAAACTTTACAAAAACAGTGACGTTTGTAGGATGGAAAACTATGTTCATGTTAGGATTGCTTACCACTGTAAGTGTTTAAGTAAATTTGCCGCTTAAGCTCTGCATGTGCACCCAACAGCCTTTGAATATCTTTTTGGAAACTCCAATTTATCTTGTTCTAAATGCTTTGATATTTATAATCATGGCTAATCTTCTTTTAGTGATATAGCTAAAATTCTAGATAACATCATCAGGGAAAAACGGGCATTCCTCACATTCTCTTTAGTAAAAAGTTATGGCTTTGGAACATATGTTTATTTGGCTTAAGAGCATAACAGTTCTTGATAAAGAGTAATTTTATTCCATGAAAATATCAATTTTGTGTATAATTGTTGGATAATTCATTTCAATTTTCTGTCAAAAGCTAATGTGTAAAAAATATTTTATTGAAGCCAAACAATATTTTCTTCATTTTATTTTACTTTTTGTGTACAAATGTCACAAAATTAGTCAGTCGGGAGAAACAAATTTGAGAGTATTTTTTAAATAAACCATTATCTGCTTGGAAGTAAAAGCACATTATTAGTCAGGGGGAGGGGTGCAAAATCATGTAGTCTCATATAAGGTTTAATGAAAACTTTTTCCAATAAACATTCAACATCAAGTAGATTTTTTAAAATTTTTTTCAGGGGAGAGCACAAACTCAGTCCCAACTACCACAAATCGTGCAATCGAGCTTCCCACATTCGGGGAAATCACAGGGGTCAGCACATCCGGAATGCAATGGATAAGCCTCGCCCTGGGAAAACCACCTTTGTAATCGTGGTGTCTCCCCTGCCAGGCATTATGTCAAGTAGATATGTCTGTCAATCAAGTTCAGTATTTTTAGCGAAACCCATTCATTAATCTGCTCAGTAAGAGAGAAACCGTCAATGATAAAGTCTCTCAACCACTCTTCTCTCTATATCTTATCCTTCCCAGTAAAGCAAAGATCTCTTCACCTGGCATCCAGGGTTCCAATAGGACAGCACCTGATCCTCTCCTACTGCTGTTTCCCACAGTTTGCCTAGCACACTGGACTACTCTCCGTGTTCAGGTCATTGGCATGAGCATTCACATGTCTCTGCTTTTCTGAGTGGTGTTTCTTCTTTATCCTTCCCAATTATCCAACCTGGATAAACGGTTCTTACCTCTGTGTTCCCATACAATTTTATATATCTAGTTATTAATTTAATTGTTTAAACATCTGTCTCTCCATCTTGCCACCTCCCCAACTCCTCCAGAGGAGTAAAGTTTTCTTACTCACTTTGTAGTCCTAGTAGAGAGCCCAGCGCCAGCATACTCTGGCCTACATAAGCACTCAAAGATTGTCTAAACTTTCATAATTGTTTAAATCTGCATGCATATATTTCTGCATCGGTCTGAATATTTCCACTATTACCAGAAAAAGAAGAAAACATTACATCTAGTGAAAATATTGTCAAGAAAATCCTTATTTTTAAAAAGTCTTTATTGACTAGTTTTTAAACCCTTTAAAAAAATTCTTATTGACTAACTGTCATGTCATATTATCCAGGTGAGTTGTTCAATTCAGTACCTTCATCTTGCATTTTAAAAGGAGGAGAAATTTTGTGCATTATTTCAGAATCTAGGAGAAAATATCAAGATTGCTTACATTAATTCTTACTAGGTTAATAATTAATATTATGTGATTAAGTCACTGAACCAAGAGTACGCTGGGAAATCAAGTGAAGAAGAGCATGTTCCTGAAAACATTACAAAGAGGATAAAGTTACACCAAGAAATGATGAGTCTATTATTAGCAATCTGTGATTTATATCAACACAAAATAAAAGATCAGATTAGCTGTCTCTGTCAATCTCCTAGCATATTAGCTTTCTACCTTTGTTCAAAATGAGTTTTTTTGTCTCTCTGGTACAAATGAAAAGCTGCATAAAAGCCAGCTCTTTTTGCTGTAGTCAGCTCTATGAATATATATAGAAGTGATGTTTACGGCCATACCTTCATTTCTTATTTCACTGAATTGCAGTGACACTGATAGAAACACCGGACCTCAGGGTTTTGCAGTCATGGGGCAAGCGAGGCACTCCGAGGCCATGCCAGCTGACTGTCTTTGCAGCCACTGAAGTTATAATGCAAGGTCACTCCAACTGGGACTGCCATTGCTATGGATTGCCAACAGGATCATCGCATTCACCGGATACACAAAATACCAGAACTCTTATTCTGTGTACAAGGAAATGTGCACCAAAATTTCTTCTTCTACATGTCTGTTAAAAGAATAAGTTGCACGACTCCACCAATGCTGAAAACTCTCTTGTTGTGATATTGCGTACATCCTTAAACGAAAGGCAATCTTTTTAAATAAGGATTTCCTTGATTTATTTTTAGAGAGAGGGGAAGGGAAGGACAAATAGAGGGAGAGAAACACTGATGTGAGAGAGAAACATCTATCGGTTGCCCTGCTATGCATTCGGCCTGGGGGACCAAACCCTCAACCCAGGCACGTGCTCTGACCAGGAATCAAACCAGCAACCGTTCGCTTTGTGGGATGATGCCCAACCAACTGAGCCACACCAGTCAGGGCTAAAGCCAATCTTTAAAACTCAAAGAAACACTTCAGTGAAATAATGTCAGGGAGAATCAGAAGAAGGCTAGAAAATAAGACCTAAAGTTTTGAGTGTGGAAAAAATTCTGTCTCAGAAATCTGACTAAGTCATTATTACTTAAAGAGAAAATACAACTTCAAAGCATTGTTGAAGCTCCGAAGGAATAAGCTATCATTTTTTTTTGTTTTTTCAACATCTAGAAAGAGACAGGAATTCTGTAAGGGATGGCAGAAAACTAACGTGTGTTCGTGTTTTCCTTAAAAAATTTACTCACCGAAACTGAAACTTTGTTCAATTCCTCAAGACATTCCACATCATGTATTAAAAGAATAAGATTTTCAGATTATTCAAGGAATAAATCAGCTAATACATTTCAATTCACCTATTGCAAAATAAGAAAAGCGTATTTCTGTAACGGAAATCACCTTTTATTTACTCGATACTGGCAAAGATGGCTTTGATTCTCAGAACATTGTAACATTCAATAATTTGTTTTGCCCAACCTTCATTTCAGACCGGTTTTTACAGAAAACAACATTTAAGAGGAATGAGAAAGAAATAAGGCGTGGAAGAATAAAGTAACAATTTTAACTGCTTGTGTACAGTAGTTCTTAAATGAAGCTCTCGAGTAAATGAAAAACGACACAAGAAAAAGATCCACTTTAGAGAGAGATCATAATGATATGCACACTGTTACCAACTTGGATTCTGTTCGTTCAGGTTTCAAGACTGTAATCTCATGGCCTTTCTCAGAGGCAGCATGCAGCATGTGATGGTTGTCGCATGCTATCTGCATACACATGAACATGTAAAGAGATCTGAGCGAAGTCTCAAAGTAAACAGCGGAGCGATAGAATGCACTAATGCCTGATGGGAACTTTATGCTGTTAGGGAACCAACACAAAATCCTTAGCCAAGTCAGGGAGTTACGTTGTATATGTACAAAATCATACAGACATGTGCCTATACGTACACACTCCAACACACATGTGCACAGGCACACACATAAAATACTGCCCTTTTTAAAAATAGTTTAATATTTGAAAGATTCTAAAGATGAAAATACCACCGTACTAGGTTCCTGTTCTCTAGAGACCAGACAATATGGCAGTTCAGAAGGTGGATTCTGAGGCTCAACTATTCGGGTTCAAACCCTGCCACTTCCATTAAAGGTGTACGAACTTGGGAAATTTACATGACTTCTCCATTTCTCAGTATTCTCAGATGTAAAACAAGATAAGGTCTACTTCATTTGGTTGTTGAGAAGTAGCACTGGAAATATGAAAAGAAAACACATAAATATTAAAACATGTAATAAAAGGAACCCTTTTAGTTCCTGCTTTTAAAAATCAGGGCTTTTTGTTGATTCCCTCTCCCCCAGTTTTATTGATATATAATTGACATACAGCACAAATGGCAAAATATAAATTGTATTTTCTTTATCTATCCATCTGACAATGGATACTTAGGCTGTTTCCATACCTTGACTAATGTTAATAATGCGGCTGTGAACATGGAATTGCAGGTATCTCTTCAACATAGTGTTTTCATTTTCCTGTATATTCCTGCAAGTGAAATTGCTAGATCATATAGTAGCTCTACTTTTAATTTTTGGAGAAATCTCCAAACTGTTTTCCATAGTGGCTGTACCAGTTTACATTCCCACCAAGAGTGCACAAAGTCTCTCTGTTCTCCGCAACCTCAGCAGCATTTTCATCTCTAGGCTTTTTGATGACAGCCATTCTAACAGCTATGAGGTGATATTTCAGTGTGGTTTTGATTGACATTTCCCCAACGACTAGTGATGTGGAGCAGCTTTTGTCCTGCAGGGCTACCACACATCTACTTTGGAAAGAAATGTCTACTCAAGTCCTTTGCCTTTTCATATACACATGAGTTCATCTCTGGGCTCCCAGTTCCATTCTGTTGGTCCACATGTCCATTTTTATGCCAGTACCATACTGTTTTGATTAGTATAGCTTTGTAATACAACTTGAAATCAGGCATTGTGATGCCTCCCACTTTGTTCTTCAATCTCAAAATTGATTCACCTATTTGAACACTTTTGTTGGTCCGTATACATTTTAGGATTTTTTGTTCTATTTCTGTGAAAACTGCCAGTGAAATGTTGACAGGGATTGCATCGAATCCATAGATGGCTTTGGGTAGTAGCCATGTTTTAACAATATTAATTTTTCTAATCCATAAGCACAGAATATATTTCTATTTATTTGTATTTTCTTTGATTCTTTATCAGTTTCTTATAGTTTTCTATGTAGATGTCTTTAACCTACTTGGTTAAATTTATTTCTAAGTAATTTATTATCTTATATGCTATTGTTAATGGGGTTGTTTTATTTATTTCTTTTTCAGATACTTGCTAGTGTACAGAAATACTACTGATCTTTGTATGTTAATTTTGTATATTGGAAATGTATCAAATGCATTGATTAGACCTAACAGGTTTTTTTGGTGGAGTTTTTAGAATTTTCTATATCTGCAAATAGAGACAATTTTACTTCTTTTTTAATTCCAATGTATTTTATTCTTCTTTCTTGCTTGACTGCTTTGGCTAGGACTTCCAGAACTATGCTAACTAGGGGTAATGAGGGTGAGCACATTTGTCTTGTTTTTTATCTTTAAAAAAAGTTTTAAATCTTTCACCATTGAGTATAAGGTTAGCTGTGAGTTTGTCCTGTATAACCTTTATTATGTTAAAGTACATTCCTTCCATACTTAATTTCTTAAGAGTTTTTTATTATGAAAGGATGTTGAATTTTGTCAAATGTTTTGGGGGTTTTGCCATTATTGAGATAATCAAGTGATTTTTGTCCTTCATTCTATTAATTTAATCTATCACATTTATTAATTTACATGTGTTGAACCATTCCTGCATCCCAGAGATAAATCGTACTTGATCATGGTAAATGATCCTTTTAACATTTGTTGAATTCAGTTTGCTAGCATTTCATTGGGAAGATTTACATCTTTATTCATCAGGGATGTTGGTCTGTAATTTTCTTTTCTAGTAGTGTGCCTTTCTGGCTTTAGATCAGGGTAAGATTTCAGGCAAACAATATAACATTATACCTCAAGGAAAAGAAAAAAAGAACAAGCTAAGGCAAATTTAGCAGAAGGAAGGTAATAATAAAGATCAGAGTAGAAACAAATAACAGAGACCAGAAAAATAGAAAAGATCAACAGTCTAAAATCTGGTTCTGATGTTGATGAGTGATGTTGGTAAGAATCATAGATTTCAGGAATTAAGCGCATGCTATGTACTAAGCATTGAACTAACTGTTTTGTACTAATTTTCTTATTTCATCTTGAAAAATTATATTATTACATTATCACTTTATAGATGATAAAACCCAAGAGCAAAAAGAGCTAATGTCTTGTCCAAGGTCACACAGTTACAACTTTTACGATAAGCATGTAAAACCCAAATAAAATATAATGATATTGCATCATGCATTTAGCCTACTAAAGTGAATGCATCAGCTTTAATAACAATTGGAATAATTTAGCTTTTCTTTAAACTTGTAACAATTTTTTTATGATGACTTGGGTGACTCATGTCAACCAACATCCTGTAAAATTTCAAGCAATAACTTCTTTTGTTTGGGTTTTCCTATAAGATGATCTGAGGCAAGAGAAAGTATTTACGACAAAACTTCTCCCTAGGTAAAAATGAATAAACGCTCCTCGGTATCACATTGGATAGCGTTAAGTTTCTTGTTTTGATATTGTACTGTAGTTATATAAGATATCACTACCATAGGAAACTGAGCAAAGTGTTCAAAGAATTCTATGTACTACTTTGGCAACTTCCCATAGGTCTATAATCATTTCAAAATAAAATGTTAAAATAAATAATCTTGGCCACATCCAAATATTTGAAGTTTTTCCAAAGCTAAGATATGGAAGTACGGAGAATTTGTCTTACCCTCATCCTCTCTCTATCCCAACGTACAACTTAGAAACAACTTTGGAAGGGAAGAAATTCTTCCCTCTGTGTGTGTGTGTGTGTGTGTGTGTGTGTGTGTGTGTGTAGGGGTAGGGAAAGCAGACTGGAAACCAGTTTGGGTCCTTGAACTTGTTGTTGTTGAGTTGTTGGGTCTCTTGGGACAATTTTATTTGCAAGTAAGAAAGGACCTCACACAAACTGGATTAAACTGGGATGTGCTGTCGCATGCAGTCCAGAAAATATTTAGGCCTCTGATATGGTTCCATAAGGACTCCAGTCTATTTATCTATAATTCACTGAGTTCTCCTCACCCTGGTGCTTCAACAGCTTTACCCTGAGATGGGCTTTTCTGACGAGAGCCAAGTGTCTGTAGCAGTTCCAGGCCTCACCTTAAGATACCACATCATCCAGAAGAAAGATATCTCCTCTTCTCCTAAACTTTGAATAAATGCCACAAGCCTCACTCTGATTGGAACAACTCTTATCATGTGACACTTCAGAACCAATTACTGTGACCAGGAAGATGGAACTGTACTGTGGACTAAGCCAAAGAAGAGTCCACTTCTGAAGCTGGAGATCAGGCTAATTTCTGGATTGATGGCTTCTTTGTAATAAAGAAGAGACGCATAAACGCTGGAGAAGCAGCAATAACATTCACTGCAAACAAACCCACACGTAAATAACAGGCTGTGCCTGCCTAACAACCATTTGGATAGTATTAGCCAGAAAGTTTTGTCCCTTCATTTACTGTTTAATACATTAAATGATTGGGTAACAGATCCATTTAATCAAGTATGCAATGTGAAAGATATGTTTTGCTTAATTAGTTAGCCAGTCATTTTTTCTAATGATTAGAGAATTAAATCATTATTTCATTACTTTAACAAGATGCCTTGATAGAGTGCATTTCCAAATACCAGTTAAATTTTACATGAGTGTGTACTGAGACTGCATTTACACAGTGTTTTTCCAAGATTTTTTTTTTGCAAACTTAAAAATTAATTAATTAAAGCGACCAAGAAAGTTATTCTATTTAGGAAGATTAATCAATAGAACAAAGAACTAACACAATAACATATGTGCACAATGTAAATTCAACTGGTTGAAAAGTTGGGGAGAGCTGGGGAGTAAGCCAGCATCCTCTTTTTTTCTATGAATTGCCATATAACTGATTTATTACTCCTTCCACCTCCATCCCCAAATTTACTTATAATTTTATCAAATCAACCGGTTGCTTTAGCACCATAAAGCCACAATACATACGCGAGCTGTTTGCCCAGTGAATTAACTACAATATTATTATGGGAGCGTTTTTCATATGCAAATGAATGCTGTGAAGTGCACCAAACTGAACAGCAGCAGCAGATTAGAGCAGCAGCTCTAAAATTCAAAATCAACTCTTAAAGTTTATCTTCTTTAACCATCTGGGCACGGAGCTAAATGGCTTAGTATAAAAATTGTCTCACACTTTTACTGGCTTGAGAGAGGGTAAGGTTTTGTTTTTAATATCTTCTGTTATTCTTGCATTCAAATGAACAGTACAGAGGCCCTGATAGGAATGTGTATACTGAGTAAAGCTGGGATACCTAATGTGCACATCTATTATTTGTGATATTCCAGAACTGTTCTTCTCCACATGCTCCCGATTCATGTTTCACTGTTATTCTCTTTTAGACACACAGTTCTTTTTTTAAAAAATAAAGGGCTATACATGCAAAAAAGTCTTTTCATTCCTTTAATCTTTTAATCTATCTTCTGCTTCTGATTGATTCATGGTCATTACCCGCTATTATTTTAATTATATTGTATCATCCCCTACCTGATTTTCTTTAGCCTGTTAAATGCAAAAGAACTTGTGCAAAAGACCTTGTATATCCACTATTTCATTTTTAAAAAATACAATATAAACATTATTTCTCCCATGCTTCTAGATCTGTATTTTTGTAACTGAATGCTCTTCTTCACAAATTTGCAAAAAGAAATTTTACTCCACTGTTTTTCTCAAGATTTAGTCCTCAGGGATAGCTTTGAGACTTCCTGGAAAAGAAAAAAAGCATTTCAGGCCATTTTATTTATTGAAAAAGAAAGTATGTTCGCTGAACAACTATAAGAAAACCTGTCCAAATGTAAAAGTTTGAGAAATTTGAAAACCACATTTTTTTCCTGTGATCTAAATGTAATTTTATTCTAAATTTTAGTTTTAAAAAATGCAAAGCTGTTTCCTAAATCAACCTCCTGCAGCAAAAAAAAAAAACTGATTTCAAAAAGACAATTTTCACCACCAAGGTTATTTCCTTTAGCTCTTTCCTCTTCTTTCACCAAATATCCATGACAGAAGTACAATACAAAGTGTCTTGAAACAAATATATATTGATTCCCAGTAGTTTCTGGTAAATATTAACACCTTCTCTTACTTATATAATTTAATCTTTAACCAGAAGAAAGAAAGAAAGAAAGAAAGAAAGAAAGAAAGAAAGAAAGAAAGAAAGAAAGAAAGAAAGAAAGAAAGAAAGAAAACTATTATTTTGCAAAAGGGGTTTTGTCTTAAATTCTTGGGGAGACATAAGCCAAGTAATTTAGTAATTACATAACTGAAGGAGTTTAGTGTTTTTTTGTTTTACTTAAATAACTAAGTAACCCAAAGACAAATGGTCCCAGAGAGAACAAAGTTGTTGTCCTGAAATCACCCCAGGAGGCACACCTTTGCAGCAGGTCACAGTGCGGAAATGAGGAAAGGACTCTTGCCCTCTGTATTCTGCACACACATTACACCACGGGGGACCAGCACCCCACCCCCGCTCTCACCCCGACACTGCACGGGAGTTATACCAACCTGTTTTCAGATCCCAAATTCTACTCCTGTTCCAACACATAACTTCTGGTCTTGTTTTCTTTCATCTCTAGGAAGGAGAAAAGTACAGTACAAATCCCAGAGGGTTGGTATGAACATTAAATGAGATAATATATTGAAGATGTATGACGCATAGAATTTTCTTAACAGTAACCTCCCAATCTCACCCTCTTTCAGCAAAGATCTAAAGTAAGATTGTTTTTCTTTTAAGTCTTTTCCTGATCCATATGAATAGAGTTGAGGGAAATCTTCAAATGTCAACCCAAGATCATTCCAAGATACTGACTTGTTACAATCGATATTATTTGATTTTTTTCTCATACAGGAAAAGAAACACCTCTAGCATGAAAATATAGTGCAACAATTTAATACAGAGAAAGCTGGTTGCCTCTTGTATCTTTCTTCAAAAAAAAAAAAAAAAAAAACTGCCTCCAGCTGGTGTGGCTCAGTGGATTGAGTGCCAGCCTGAGAACAAAAGGGTTGCCGGTTCAACTCCCAGTCAGGGCACATGCCTGAGTTGTGGGCCAGGTCCCCAGTCAGGAGTATGTGAGAGACAACCATGCATTGGTGCTTCCTCTCCCTCTCTTTCTCCCTCCATTCCCCTCTGTCTAAAAATAAATAAATAAAATCTTTTTAAAAATTGAACATAATAACAAACATCTATAAAGCACTTACACTCTGCCATGCACACATAGGAGTCATTTAATCTTCTAAACCTTAGTGCTATTATGACCATTTTAGAGATGAGAAAATTGAGTAACATGGAACTTAATTTTCCTGAGGGCACCAAAGCAAAAGAATGGTAGAGCTGTGCTCCGAACTAAACAGAGTCTGTGCTTTCTGACTAGTATAACCGCCTCCCCAGAGCTGAGATTCTGTAACCAGGCCATTCCGATGTCATTAATGCCTAGCATTTGGTTTCTACAGGATGCAAACCAGTTCTTTCCTAGGAGGTATCTGTGATCCTCTCTAGAGATGAAGTTGCAGCTTTCTATTCAGAGGCAAAACAATACATTCTCAACACACAATCCTTTAGCTCCAGCACCTAACAATTTGGCCTTCAGCCACAGAACAAAGGGGCCTTGAAAACAAACATCTTTGATAATTTACACTATTCTCATGATTATTTGTAAAATCATCCAGAATGCATTTACTTTTCTCTTGCACTCACAATGCAGTGTAAGAGCTGCTGCAAATCTGCACAAACCCGAAGCACCTCACGTGGACACTTCGGGGTATGGTACAAATCTAACATGTCACTGTCATGTAATCAATCAACATCGCCTGGCGATTAGAACTTGTGTGATGAATCTTGGGCTTGATTCTGATAGGTTTTGAATGACAACTTATTTCCTCGAAATAAAACTCTCATCATCACTATTTGATATACCAGGTTCTATGGTGACTATGGAAGGTCTCTTGGTAACTCAAAAATACTTTCATGGGAGACGCTATGGTACACCTCCTTCAGAACCGAGATACTTACTCCCCTCCCCCACCCCCACCCTGCTACTGCAAGCAAGCATTGACTGCTGAGAGTTCTCAGCTGAGACTGTCTCCAGGCACTGTTTGTGTGTAGAGAGGGTCACTTCACCCACTGTTCTGCCCCCTCCTCTGAGTCAGCCCACGTTCAGTGATGGTTAATACAGGGATATAAGGCTCTGGCCCTTTTGCTTGTCTAGGGCCATCCCAGCTCCTCAGCACCCGATGGGATCAGCTGAGGACTTTGTTGGAATGACATCTAAGTCCAACTTTACCCTCTCCCCTGTCCTACTTCCTTCATCCTCCTAGTTATTGATCCCAAGAGCACTCCCCAGTAAATCTCCTGCCATGGTCCTCTGTTTGAGAGTCTGTTCCTGAGGTACCTGACCTGCGACAATTGCTTAGTAAAAGAAGTCAGCAGGTCTGGGGCAAAAGTTTCCCACCCTCTGCAGACCACGAACCACGGTAGCCCGTCCCCTGCCTTCCCCTGATGAGCACTATTTATATTCTATGATAGACGGGCACAGTGTTTCTGGCAAGGACATTTTCTCAGGTCAATATAATTATGAAAATTACTTCAGTCAAGGGCTGTCCTTGAAGGACTTCATTGTAAATGCAACACACAAGTTAATCCCACAACATCATCTAAGAAATGCATAAAATGTGATGTTGGAACAGGTAATACCGTCTGCAAAATAAGCAGTATTAACTTTACTGGACTGTTGACTCAACTGCCAAGATTTCAACCAAAAATTATTCTTCCAATGATCATAAAACTTCAGAAACCACATATACCAGGTAACATAGGGGAAATATTCTGCTGAAAAATGTTATTTTCTCTCCAATTTGTCTGGAATATACACACACCTCTTCAGAGTTCTCCATTTTGTTTGCCTAAGATCGAGAAGTTTCCATTCTCATATATGGAGAAAACTAGGCTAAGAAATAACATATCTCCAACAATGTCTTTTGTTTCTACAAAACTATTGTGGGCTCATAGCAACCTGTTGGTAAATGTGAGATCTTAAATGGATCTGTACCTTTGGGGCCTACATGAGCCTACCCAATTTTCCAAAGAAGCTAAAATCTGAAACGAAGACTAATAAAATATTAAATGTATTACTAAATTATTAAATTTATTAAATGTATTAAAAATTTACTAATCTAAGATTAATAAATTATTATTGTATTCACTAGCAAAGTTTCCTAGAATCTGTCACTTCTTATTCACTGATTATTTTTATAGATTTAACATTATCTCTGCATTTAGAATAATCTTTATTTCTACATTTCTTTAGAGGTTTACATCTGGCTCAAAAAAAGGAAGTGATTTAAACACGAATTTGCACTTACTCTCTCTTGTTTTACTTACAGTAGACTGTATTTTCCAAATACAGCCGCAACAATAGCTCCCATGCTGCTTTGCGTTTCTCTTGCAATGTGATCCTTGACATTTCTCCCATGAACTTCTAGTGCCTATGTCATTCTGTCTTTGAAACTTGTTGGACCCTTGTCCAACAAGTTTCAAGGTGTGGGGTCATGCTGGACATGGCTCTTCCAAATCCTATAATGCACAGTTGGCAAACACGGGGTCTACGGTCTGAATCCAGCCCTCCACCTTGTTTTATCCAGGCCAGCACCTTATTTCTACCCAGTGGCAGCGCTCCGCTCTCACTTAACTGTTAAGGAGTAGTTACACGTATACAGTCCTAAAACTACACTCAGCCCTTGGAAGGCAACCAAGAAGCTGATGTGGCCTCGGGCGAAAATGAGTTTGACACCCCTGCCATAATGGAAGGCTGGCCGGAGGGCCCCTGTCAAGAGGAATGTGTATTGTTTGGAAATGGATTGTAATTCCATTCTTATCTCTTTTAGGGAGCAGCTTCCTGTCCTGTGACCGCTTCTTGACCTTTTCTCTCTGCATGTACACACTGAAGTAATGTAGTTTAGAGCCATGTGCGAGACACTGACTCCTTTGTCTAGGACCCCTTAAAACAAGTCTCAGACTCAGGGAGGTGAGGCCCTGCCTCGCCACCATGGATGCTCTGTAATATGGGTAATGAAGGCTTTGTCTGCTCTGTCAGTCTTCTTTGTGTTTGTTTGTTTTGTTTTTTTTCAGCTTATCTGAATGAGCTGTCAAGATCCCCAGGCTCGACCTCCTGCATTACCCAGGTTGGAACATAAAATTTCAGCCTTGGTCTCTTGGGGTTTGGCTCTTGAAACCCAGTTGCCATGCTGGAAGGAAGCCCAAGCAAGTAGAGCAAAGACATCCCTTTATCAGGGAAAACTCTAAAGGCCAAAATTGAGCCCTGGCTGCTGTGGTTGTGGATTGAGTGCCAGCCTGCAAACCAAGGGGTCACTGGTTCAATCCCCAGTTAGGACACATGCCAGGATTGCAGGCCAGATCCCCGGTTGTGGGCATGTTAGAGGCAACCACACATTGATGTTTCTTCCCTCTCTGTTCTCTCTCCCTCCCCCTCTCTCTAAAAATAGATAAATTAAAAGTCTTCTTTTAAAAAGGCCAAAATTGATTTAGGACAGCCCTTATACATTTTTATTATGCTGTGTGTTTTTCTTACCGATCCATTAAAACTATAGCAATTAATTAATTACCTGAATATTTATTCACTTATAGACATTTTCTCCCACTAGAATTTAATTCCAGAAGAATGTCAACTGAGTCTGTCTTACTCTTGTCTCCTTCAGGTCTAGAATGCCTACCACATAATAGACAGTCAACAAGTGTCAACTGAATTAAAGAAGGAATAAAACTGTCAAGCACAGGTATTTGACCTTAAAGATGAGGTAAAGCTCTTACAAAGGGCAACTATTTAACTGAAAATTAAATGCTAATAAAGCTTAAATATGAACAAAGCTAGATACACAGGAGATACTTATAAGCCTCCCATGTTATCCCAGATCACAGTTACCTGGTTCAACACCCTCCTTTCTTGGCAAGAGTCCCTGTCTGCTCTTTGGGACCCTGCAGCCCCCATCACGATGTTACAGATGTGCCTGCGGAATGGATTATCTTTTTTGTCTGGAAATACCTCCACAATCCTTCTTTCTTGTTCAAAACCACTATAGTGATGTAGTCATAAATGCTAGTTAGTCATAGCCTTCATGCTGTTAACATTTTGGACAGTATAGTTCATTGTTTTGAAAGGGGGAGGGGCCTGTCCTGAGCACTGTGGGATGTATAGCAGCATTCCTGGGCTCTACCCACCTGACCTCAGTAGCAACATCCTCCATCCTCCACCACAACCCCAGCTGTGATAACTAAACCTGTCCCTGGGCATTGCCAGATGTTCCCTGGCAGGAAAAAGTGATGAGTCACAGAGAAAACACAGAAAAGCTGCCAGGTAGCCATTAAGTCCCTGCCTAAGGGGTATGCTGTTTGTGTTGACACCAAGGGGATCAGTTCCTTCACAGTGTGGCTGGTGGCCTTTTCAGTTTCCCTTCATAGCCAGGCCCAGGTGGGCTTGTCCTGAGGCTACACCACCCCCTTTTGGTGTATAATAGGCCTGTGTGCCTACTGACCTGTCAACAGGTGAGCACTGTCCCTCCCCCTCAGTTAAGTCTATCGTACCCTGTAGTGGAAGCCTCAAGGCAATGCTGTCATGCGTTAAACACCTTTCAGAGGTCATAGACAATTCTTTAATATGTATTCAGGCTTTGATTTTAATCCTTCTCCCTAGGGTCTCAAGTACACGTGATAGACACATAGTGAACTCAAGACCTGCACTACCCTCTCCAAGGGCTCCTTCAGGGTTCAAGACATGTCAACATGGGGTGAGCACAGCCGAGACTCAGCCTGGGGCCTTTACCGTAATCACGTATGAAGTCAGTAATGCTCATGGCGAGACAGAGCAATAAATTACTATTGGAGCTTCTGTTCCCAAATCTTGCTGGGAACATTAGCTAAAAACCATTAGCTACTACTTGCTTTCTAACAGTGATACCAGGCATGTAAGTGTCACGAAACAAACAGCTCTCTACATTCCTTAAAGTAGCCCAGACTGTTCCAATGGTCATAAGCTGAATGGCATTGCCTCAAAGACAGTTCCACATTTCAATGCATTAAAAGGGATGTTGTCTCCAGAGTCTCAGGCAGCAGAGATGCAATAAGTTCACATGGCTTTCTGCTTTCCTGCTGGTCTGCTTATAGAGGAGGCAGTCTGCTTACAAGTTATTGAAACAGAAAAGGCAGATGATGATGTGTTTGAGAACAGCCTGAGAAACATTGCTTGGGCTCACTCCCTCTATATTCTCCAACTATGAGAGTTCTAGTTTAATGGGAGTGATGCAGCTGTTGCCCAGCCCCCACACAGCTCCCTTCAAAAAGCAGGGATCCCTGTGCAGAGTATCGACACTCCCAGGGATCACGTGGTAGCTCCTGTCTGTGATTTTAACACTTACTGTTGTCAATATTCTCACCTAAGATTGAAAAGTTAGAAAGTTCCTTCTCAATATTGCCCAGTGCTCTGGAGATTAGTTTAAGGGAGTCTTCCAAGATTGATTGAATCACCACCTCATTCTTTAGTTGCTATGCAGAGTGTTTGAAAATTATTTTATGTTGTGTAGAAGTTCAGAGAACTCTTTGCCTTCTATAGAATGATCCAATATTGGAAATCATTTTTTCTTTTGGCAACTAAAATATTAACAGTGAGGTTTGAGATTATTTTCCACCATGGCAAAACAGATATATGTGTTGTTCTTATTTCATCCGTGAACAGGAAGGTTGTAGAATATCAAGCAGTCTAGGGTGTGAATATGCAGGTTATTTATGATGGAATAGAACTCATCATTCACATAGATGCCAATGACTCTGACCTCCCTGCCCTTGATAATAGGAGCTGTCAGTGGTGCACTTGGGATGCAGAGCACATACTCAGCTGATGACACAGCAGAGCAAAGCCTCAAGTAAGATGTGCACCCTATTCCTTCCAAAGGCCAAAAGCGAATGGGGCATCTCAGGTCACCGGTCAATACAGTTTAACAATTGCCCGTACCATCAACAGCTCACCAGCCTTGAGCAGGAAAAGAATGTTCTTTCATGTTAGCAACTATTTCTGTCAGTCAGTTAAAATCCCAATCCAATGAGAAAGCTATTTCAGGAAAATAGTGTTCTTTGATTCATAAAAAATAATGAAATATTAAAAATAAAAGTTCATGACAGATCATGATCTTAGCATAATTTTCAAATAAAAAAATAATAAAATGTTATCAAAACTTCACAGCCAATCTGCAGGGCAGATTCCAAGCCAGCTCAATGAAAGCTTTTATTCAGGTGAAGTTAACAGCTTCTCTGTCTTATCTACTAGATTTTCTACGTGCTCAATGGTAGATTTTAGATTTTGTTTCAATATTCTCTAGGGCACAAATTGCTGAAATTTTTCACCTAGCCTCTTTCCTGGGGACCAAAACAGGTAAGCCTCATTAGGAATATAAAGGAGAGAAAAGCAGAAGTCACGGTATTTGAAATCACTAACCCATGCTTGGGTAGCATTCAGGGTAGACTTCTGAGCTCTTTTGCTTCTATTTATATTGTCAGCTAACTACAGGAAAGTAAATGTGGTAGAACAAATGAAGGAAAAATGGCAGAGAAAAGAAATTAAATAAGCATATTCTGAAATACTCTCAGGAACAAGCAGAGTTATGCCAAATAATACGCATAAACAAAATGTTACATACTATGTAGCCAAAACTGTTGAAACTTTCAATATTTATTTAAATGTCCAATTTTATCATTGCCGTGACCACTGTTGGAATGTCTTTGTAGCTACATTGGAAATATCTAGTCTGTGAAATGAACAGTGATGTGCAAGAGAAGAAAATGTGTTCAAGTTCTAGGGTCCATTCTAGTTCATTTTATGCATTCTCAGTAAGACATTATTAAATGCACTGTAATCTGGCTCTAGCTCTGTGGTGCTCTGTCAGATCCTTTTCTGAGGGTGGACGCACCCAACGCCCAGTGACTGAGGGCTCACAGCTGCATTCCACACTAGAACTTGCCTTTGCCCCAGAGAACTGCCTTGCCCAAGGTTCTACCTCATGGGGAGGGTCGGCCCACTGCTAACGACTGACTGCTATGGGTATATAAAGGTCAACCCCCTTTGCTTCCATTTGAGAAAACTGGAGGGACCATCCCAGCTCTAGAACTCCCCTGAGAATCAGCTGAAGCCTCACTTGCACTGGATTGGAGGTCAGATTCTTGATCTTCTCAACCCTACAATCCTGATGTCCCCACCAGTGCACTTCCTAAGAATACTCTCCAACAAACCTACTGCTGGCTAGGACTCCTTATCTCAGAATCTCTTTCTAAGGAACCTAACTAAGTGAGTTGATGCCAGGAGCGGTTTCAGGAAGAAGACCCTCAGCTGGGATTTGGGAGCTGGATCGCCTGCCAGGTAGCTGGCAATGAGGCTCTCACCACCAGTGGAAGGTGGAGTACAAATTAGTATCTGCCGTGTTCTAGCAGTGCAGTTGTGAAAACATTCACTGGGGTGCGATGGATGTGATACCAGTGGAAGGGGAAACATTAGCTATGGTAATGTATCTAGTATTTGAGAGACATGAGGGAAAAGGCAACTATAAGGATGGAATTGGGTGGCTGCTCAGTGCCATTGAGTCATAAAAAGAAGTAATGAGTGACTAAGGGTAATTAAGCACCAATTTGAGGCAAAAGTGAATGCACCTATGGTGCTCAGGATCTGGCTACACACACTACCAGGAACTTAGAAAGGGTGCCTGTGAATGTGGATCCCAAGACAATGTTGGATCAAGGAGGAAAGGAGACAAATGTGCAGTTGAATTAGGGAGAGTTTAGTAATATGGGAGCACTCTCTCAAAATACAGATTGAACACTCTGGCAAGGACCCTGAGAACAATGCTTATACACTGCTAGGATAGATCTTGGAAGCAAAACAGTAGCCCACACTAGATGAAGTGAAGATCCTGGAACCAATATAATAGTGGGTGAGGTTAGGAATCAAAAGACCCAGGAAGGTGGGCATGGTCAAGTGGACCTACTGCGTAAAGCCTCCTATTTTCTGCAGGGAGGCACACAGGACACTCTCTTTGCTGACACTGTAAGAACGCACTGGTGAGAAACGCATCAGCATCACTGAGAAGCTCAGTAGGGGCCATCTCTGAAGAGTGGGACCAGCATCAGCAACATAATTTTCCAGGTCCAGTGCAACATGAAAATGTGGAGTCGCTTGCTTAAGTATAATTTCAAGACTGTACTCACAGAGCATCAAACAAAGTGTGGGGCCCTTCTAAGTGTAGGTCTCTGTGCACCAACACAGGACGTATGTCCCTGAAGCCAGTCATGAGTAGAGCTAATGGCAAAACTTGTTACAGAACTGGGTTTCTTCTTGGATAATGGGGAGGATAGAATCCTGAAACAATAGAGACCAAGTGCCAGTACTTCATCCTCAGAAGAAGTGACACAATTATCATAATAAGAAACAAGGTTGGAATAGAAGCCAAGGAAGCCTGACTCTCACAAAACTATGGAGACAGTCAATAAAAGACAGTGTTCCTAGAGGCAACCTAGATGGGCAGCAAATGAGAGCAATTCTTCACCTAAATAATCAAGAGTATCAAGAAGCTGATAGCAGCCACCTCAATAAAAACGGGTATCCCTTGTCCAATTTCCAGACATGAGCCTATTCCAGTTCCAGCCATGCTGTCACCAAGGGTAGTAGCTCATTCTTCCTTTCTGCTATATGCTATTCCATTGTGTAAATGTACCACAGTTTAAGAAAGCAACATCACAATGAAAAGGGAGTCAACTGTATGGAAAAATATATTTGTCAATGATACCTCAGACAAGGGTTTGATCTCCAAAACATATAAAGAACTCACATGACTCCACTCCAGGAAGACAAACAATCCCATTAAAAAATGGGCAAAGGACCTGAACAGACATTTCTCCAAGGAGGACATACAGAGGACCCAGAGGCATACGAAAGGATGTTCAGCATCATTAGCCATCGGAGAGATGCAAATTAAAACCACAATGAGATACCACTTCACACTGGTGAGAATGGCCATCACAAACAAATCAACAAACTATAAGAATTGGAGAGGTTGTGGAGAAAAGGGAACCCTAGCGCATTGTTGGTGGGAATGCAGACCGGTGCAGCCACTGTGGAAAACAGTATGGAATTTCCTCAAAAAACTAAAAATGGAACTGCCTTTTGATCCAGTGGCTCCACTGCTGGGATTATACCCTAAGAATCCTAAAACATCAGTTCAAAAGAATCTATGCACCCCAATGTCCAAAGCAGCACAATTTACAATAGCCAAGTGCTGGAAACAACCTAAGTGCCCATCAGTAAATGAGTGGGTCAAAAAACTATGGTACTTTTTTCTCTTTTAACAGATGAGAAATCCGAGGCTATCCCTGACCCCAGGAGTGAAACTGCAGGTATAGTTATTTGGTACCATTTTCTTTATAGAAAAGCAAACACAGAAAAATAAAATGACCTACAACCAATCTGTGGCAGAGCTGGCATTAGAACCTGAGTCTCCTGATCCCTAAGTAATGTTTCCACTTGATACATTTCTCTCCTAGAATTCTGCCCTCTATCTCACCCCCACTGGGCCATCAGGAGCCCCTAATGCAGAAAACAGACATTAGTTAAATAAATGAACAATTCTCCTCAGAGTAGAGGTGCCAAAGTGGGAAAAAACTGCTCAATTGCTTATCCTTAATGGACTTTAGCTGTGACACCAACGGGAAGAGGTGGGATGAAATCCCAGGAGTCCCAAGGATTAGCACGAGTCACAAAAATATCTTGATGGGCCACAGGTTTATTCACAGTCCCAGGCCAGCCATTGAACTAGAAGATCAATTTCATCTCAGCCTCACACAACGATCACATTTGTCTTCTGAAATGTGTGTTCCTTGAGCTTCCCCAGCTCCTCTTACTCTCCTGCCAGACTTCAGCCTGACATCTGGTAGCTCCCCAATTTGTCTCCCTTTCAGATTTAATTAGCATAGCACCCTAGGGGAGCCCTTCATAGAGGTACAGGAGCAATCATTTCTTGATGATTTTGCCTCACAGGCAATGAAATTATAACCCCCATCGATCCCTATGACATAGTTCATGTTGTCTCCTTTCTTTTGAGGTTTTTTGGAGTTTTGAGTTTTTTTGGTTGTGATTTTGTTTTTGTTTTTGCTATTCCAGAGAATTTCTATTTTCCTTTACAGCTGAAATGAAGCTGTTTACCTGCTTTGGGGAACAGAGTGAGGGCATGTAAATTATCTCTGCGAGCAGGTGAGGGAAGGCATTGGAGCTCGGAAGATTCCACTTTCATCTGCAATGACTGATAGTGCTAACTAGACTAAAATCGAAAACCATGTTAATAGTGAAAGAATCGCCCATGATAATTGGGCACACAGTTACAGTGCAACATTTCTTCACGAAAGTATCGGGGCCGAGAAGGTTCACAATAAAAATCAACGAAAGAAGTTCAGTGACCATTGATTTTGAATGGATGGCATTAATTTATGAGCAATCAATACTCTTTTAATTGGAATTTTTGCTTTCTTTGGGTACATACATAACACAGTCTATTAAGGTAAGTGGTAAGTCACCTTTGTTTTAGAGATTACAGCAAGAAATTGGAGATGAGGTCTTGTATAAGGGCCTTTATTCCACTCACTAGTATCATTTAGCTATGAAATAAAATCAAAGAAGAGTCTCTCTTTATACCAGACACTCCAAATCTAAAGAGGCATTCTCTCTGTGTGTAGGTAGAAATACTGCCACCATTGCCCCCTCCTGCTTCATCTCCTGGTTATCTACTATTTCAGAGAAAGCAAAGCCATATACTTTAGAGATGGAATTTTCCTTTTCTGCTTGGGAGATTAGATACTCGAAAAAAATCTATAGACCAGAGTCAGAGCTTCAGATTTCATTCAGATGCCATCATTTATCATGTGTGCAATTTCTCGGAGTGTCTGTCGCATCATCTATAAAATAAGGATAATATCTCCTCCCTTAGGAAAATGGTGAGGATTAAATAGCCAAAGCCCACACAATGTAAGTCAGTGTAATAGCATCTGCTAATGAGCTCTTCTGGATGAATATTTCATTTGCTACCTTTAAATGCTCACCTGCTATTAAGACAGAATTCAGAGACCAGGTAGTTTCACAGACAGTACATCACTTCCATACCACATTTCCTTGTCCTCTCTGCACCTTCAAAACTCATCATTTCACAAGCCACTCCCAGAAAAAAGCCAACAGCCCTCTGAGCTAATATGGCCCACGCTGACTGAACAATATCAAACCTTCCTCCATTTCAGACAAACTGAACAGTAGGGTGTTGCCCTCAAAACAAGGAAGGGAGATTCCAGAGGGGCTTGCCTTACTGACTGGCCTGATTCTAAGCCCTGGGTGGACATTTTAAACACAACCTTTCCCTTCCCAGGACTCCTGTTCAATAGAGAAACATGTGAGAGGAAAAGCCCCTTAAAAAGATAAGTTTCAGCAAAATTCCGAAAGCCTTGAAAATGAGGGAGAAAACTGCCAGAAGGAAGTAGGAGCATATTATGCCCAAATGCATCATCTGTTCTGACAGGCAAATTTCACAAGGAGCCAAACCTTGACAATTCTCCTCCCCTGTTTTTTTTTTTAAACTGCTTCCCTGGCAACCCCTTACTAAGCTGTGACAGTCACAGTACATTGCAGGTGCACTTTCTGCTGTCATCTCCTTCTCCGTGAGGCTAATTTATTCAGATGAACCATGCAGGTGGGCAGAAGATGGGAACACACCTCCACCGTCCCACAGGATGGGTGCCCAGGCTTTGGGGGGACAGCGCATCTTCCCCTTATGCTCAGCTCGTACAATTTACGAATTTGCCATCTCTGAAATGCTATTAAGGGGTAATGAATTAGACTATTTGCTATTGGGCGGTTCTTTTTCCTTTGACAGTAGCAGAGCAGCAAAACAATGCCTATTCACTCTACAGGGTATTGATGAGCCTTATAAACATCACAGAGGAGCTAGCAACATAATGGCCATATTTTTCACAGGGAGTTCTGTATATTTATTTTCCAGATCAATAATTTTATTTTTCTAGTACGTTCTTTTGCCAATTTATTGTTAAATACAGTTGACATACAACATTATATTAGTTTCAGGGGCACAAGAAAGTGCTGCATATTTAAATTGTGACAGTGGAAGGTAATAAAAAGGTTCAAAATAAATAAACAAAAACTACAAGTTGCCAAGATTGTGCAAGATGTGAAGTATACACGCACACACATACATGCAGCTGAGCAACTGTTAGACCACCATAGAGAAGGGACTCTATCCTTAAAATCTGTTTTAGCAGAGGGAGCGCTAGACCTGTGAGATGTTCTAACAAATATTTACTTGGTCTGGCTCTCCATGGCTGAAGAAGGTTAAAGGGACAGGGAACATGCCTTTAGGCAAGGCTGAAATACGTCAGGCAGAAGCTGATTCCATTTTCTTGTACATTTGCGGCAATAAGAGAAGTATACCTCTCTGCCGCCCTATGTATTTCTATTTTAAGCTCTAAACTAACCTCACTGTCTTGGCTCAGAGAAGATTTGGAAGCCTAACTACACTATCCCACAGGAATGTCTCAGTCCTCGAGCTTCTTCAACAGCTTGCTCTTGGTCTCAAATGGTAACTCCTTTCCTAGAAGGACAAATGCTAGACTGAGGCGCTTTCCTGATGAATTCATATGAGTTGCATCTTTTAGCCCAAATCCCAGTTCTTCTCCCCACCTGGCTCACTTAGTCAATGAACATACATTTATTATTGCAGAGCAAGATGGAGACATGGGAGGGTCCTGAGTTTGCCTCCTCCCAGGGAGCACCACATGTGTACAGGGACACAGGGAGTGATTCCCCTGAGAGAAATTCAGAAACTCGCCAAGTGACTTTTACACATCGGATGACTGAGAAAATACCCACGTCGAACCAGGTAGGAAAGACTGAGATACATTGTCACCGTGTTCCCCACCCCCCAGCACAGGACATGCAATCAGGAGGGTACCCCCAAACTTCCAGCTTCTCCCTAGGAGATAGAGGTTTGAACCCTACATCTAGCTCCCTGATTTTTAACACTCCCTCTGGGGGTGGCCTCCCCAGGTCACGTATCTTGGACAGCCAGTGGGGCTTTCATTGTGAAGTCCCACAGGACTCGCACACAAAGCCGCTGTGACTGTGGGGTGTGAGAACTCAGCACAGCTGTCTCCTCGGGGCCCAGTGCGCAGGGAGCAGGCAAAAACGCCCACCTCCCAGTCTTTCCCTGAGAGAGGTCTGACTGCCTCCTGCGGCACTGTAGCCTGAGAGTTCAGCATCTAATGAGCAAGCCCTCGGGCATGATTGGGATCCTCCCAACAGCCTCCCAAGTGCTGGTGGGCACTTCCCCCTCCACCTCACTTCAATGGGAAAACCAAGTCTCCAGTATTTCTGTAGAAGGAGCGAGTCCACATACCTAGGGCTCCAACTTTTAGGGCAGCCACCTGAGGCACTGGCTGCAAACAACCTGGCTCTGATAGCCTACGAGACCCGTATTCCCAGGTCCCACAGGGCTATAGCAAACAAAGAAGCATTTTTAAACAGGTGCAGGAGCACACACAACTTCCCCTGCTCCAGCCCCTGCAGCTGTGCACCTGGGCTCAGAGCAGAGGGAGCAGGCCCTGCTCCCTGTTTCTCTCTATTCTTAGGAGATAGAGATGGCTGTGTATTGTACTGTCCCTGCTGCTGCCTGAGGGTCCAGCTTCTAATCTGCCTGTAGCATCAGCAAAAAGCAGATCAAAACCACAATAAGATATCACCTCACACCTGTTAGGATTTCTACTGCCAAAAAGACAAGAGTTTAAAAGTTTTGGCAAGGTTGTGGAGAAAAAGAAACCCTTGTGCACTGTTGGTAGGAAGGTAAATTGGTGCAGCCACTATGGAAAACAATATGGAGACTCCTCAAAAAATTAAAAGCAGAACTATGATATGATCCAGCAACTCCATTTCCAGGTATATATACATAGGAAACTCTACACCCAGGTTCATTGTAGCATTATTTACAATTGCCACGGCATAGGAAACAGCTACTGTTTCCTTCCACAGATGAATGGATTAAAGCATGTGATTGGTGATAGATGATAGATAGATGATAGATAGATAGATAGACAGATAGACAGACATCTTTGAGAAGCAGTGTGGTATAATCAAATGCCTTGGGATGATGAGTCTCACAGCCACGGGTCAGACAGATTTGTGTAAGGAGGAAGGAGCCCACTGAAATTGTTTAAGGAAGAGATCATAATGGGTGAAAATATGAATGGAAATGGAAAGAGGGGAACAGAAGTGACCACTAGGAAAGCTCAAGGGGCAGAAGCTGGCATCAGTTGGAGCAAGAGAGACGTTTGCTGGGGCTGGTGATAAGAAACACTGCAGTTTCTCAGAGAGAGGACCAAGAAATGCCTCTGAGCTGATTCCATCCGGAAGATAGCAGCAGGAATGAGTGGTGTCGGTGATGACCACTGCCAGGCTGTGGTCACAGTTGCCTGTGGGGAGCATTATAAGGCCGCTGAAAGCAGCAATAGCAAGTTTTCACACATAGAGCTGTGGTCAGGGGAGACAGATATTGACATGACCGAGTCTCAATTTGTCTTCGAGTAGAAGCAGCGGAGCCGTCCTGCTGGGAGCCAGTCACCCCGTGTCACACAGATCACAGAGAAACAACTGAAGAGCGCTGACCCTCGCCACTGCCTGGTGGGAACGGACATCGACCCAACGCCTTGGAAAGCATTGAGGTAAGACGTCTGTTAACAATTTCATGCAATGAGGCCACAGTACTTTACTTCTAGGAACATGGCCTCAGTAAATAACCCAAATACGGCGAAGTTTCCTGTAAGTGTTCATCACTGCATTGCTAAAATGGGTCAGGTTAATGTAATATGCTCTATCTGGTTGGGGCTATGATTACTGGGATGTAAACGTTTATCAAAATGATCAAATTATTCATTTAGGATCTGTACATTTAACTATAAATTTTATCTCAAAAAATCAAAGTATATATATGTATAAGCAAAAACCAAGTTAAACCTAATGGCCCAACACAGGGAAATATTCATTTGATTATATCTTATGATATTACTAAAGTAAAGATTTGCTCACGAGTGTTTTTAATAATATAGAAAATATGCGTTAAGATGTAAACTGAAAAACAGGTACAAAATACTATAGAGAATATAGTCACAATAATGTTAAAATATTCATAAAAGACTGAAAGTTAATATATCTAGCATATTAACAGTAATGTTATGACATTATGAATGATTCTTTTCTTCCTTTTATTTTTCTGCATGTTCTGCATGGTAAATAGTGACCATTATTGCAGTGAAAAGAAATGTTTTACTTTTTTAAACAGTGAATAAGTTGCCACTCCCTGTCACTCCCTGCCCCCGTCCACTCAGTTCTTGAGCAAACAGCAGCCTGGACGACTCCTTCCCTAGTCAAGACGAAGAATTAATTAGAAAGGGTCTAAGATGAGTCTGTGCATAAATACAATCCAACACTCCCTCCAAAATAGGAAACACATTAGTAAATTCATGGCAACATTGGAAACAAGGTTCACCACCAGACCGTAAAAATGAGAGGTTTCTAAATGTAAGAGAGCAATAGCGAATAGATTGGCAGCATATCCCAAAAGAGAGGAAGAACTCCTCTCCATAGACAAATAAAACATCCCCAAATAGTGCTTCTTTGCACAGCGCTGCAGAATAATGCCGCAGCCAGAAGCCGTGCAGGAAGGAAAGAGTAGGGCGGTGTTTTAGGCTCACTACCTGAAGAGCAGCAGAGGTAAGACAGCAACCAGAATTGGGCGGGTCCTTTCCTAAGAACTCAGGTGAGACCACCAGGGTGGCTCTGGAGCAGAAGAAAGGGACAGTTCCTGTCTGCTAGGAGGTACCAGGAGCCTCCTTCTCAGAATAAAAGCCTTCATCACACCCTCCTAGCCCTGCTTTGGTCCTCTCTCCTGTGGACTCACCAGAGGTGGTCAGAGTCTGCATCAACTAGCAGACAAGCAGGGTTCTCATCTGGGCTGAGAAAATACATCCAAAAGCAATGAACAGTTCCATCTCGAACCTCAACCACAAATAAGCGCAAACACTAAGCATCTGGGGAATTTAACACCACAAAAGACACACTCTGAACTCAATAAACACCCACTACTGAGAAATGATTCTTACTAAAAAAAAAAACCTTTAAAATATTAAAAGAAAGAATTAGGTATAAATATTAGAAAGAAAAAATAAAACTTTTTATTATCTCACAGTGTGAGTGTCCATCTAGAATACCGCAGAGATTCTGCTAATAAACTTTAGAACAGAGAATTTAGTTGAGTGGATACAAAATCAGCATATGAAAATTCACAGTAACATTTTTATACCTAAAACAATCAATTAGAATATATTTAAAAGCTCCTTCATAGCAGCCAAGAAAATAACATATTCAAAATTAAATCCAACAAGAGCTGTACATTTATGAAGAATGCTGTAAAATTTTACTGAAGAAAGTAAAAAAAGCTTTAAATTAATAAAAGCTCAAACCATGTTTCTGGAGGAAGTGTCAATATTAAAAGACATCAGATCTTTCCAAATATTTATGTAAATTTGATACAATTACCAATCAAAGCTCTAAACAGGTGTCTTATAAAATGAAATGAAATGAAATAAAATGGCCAGTACTAGTGTGAAAAGGAGAATGAGGAGAAAGTTGCCTGACCATTCTAAATGTGAGCAGTGTGGCATTGGACCAAGAATAAATACAAAGATCAATACAAAAAGATAAAGCATGTGATATTTCAAATTAATGAAAAAGGCTAACAATTCAATAAATGATGCTGAAATAGCAGGCTAACTTTTTATAGAGAGATTAAAAACTAAGCTCTGTAACACACTAAAAGAATTAAAAATAATATGTGTTAAGAAAAAATATAGGAAAGCTTTGTCTTTTTTTAAAGATTTTATTATTTACTTTTAGAGAGGGAGAGAAACATCAATGTGTGGTTGCCTCTCGCATGTCCCCTACTGGGGACCTGGCCCACAACCCAGGCATGTGCCCTGACTGGGAATTGGACCAGCAACCCTCTGGTTTGCAAGCCAGCACTCAATCCACTGAGCCACACCAGCCAGGGTGGGAAACTTCATGTCTTAAATTGAAGAATATGATACTCTCCTGAGCAAAGACAATAAAAACCATAAAGTTATAAGATTTGACTAAGTAAAAATACAAATGTTTTTAATAATGTAAAGATTATAAATAAAATTCAAAGGTGAGATGCTGACAGAGGCATAATACTTAAGTATTAACAACCAATATAAAGGGCCCCAAGAAATCATTAAGGGCTGAAAAAACCCACAAATAACAGACAAAGATTTCACAGAAGAAACATGTGACTAAGAGTATTTTCAAAATATACTAAAATTCTTTTGTAAATTAGAGTATTTTCTTTATTTTGCCCCATATAATGGGCACTTTTTTGCCCAAACATTTGAGGCAAAAATAAGAATGCGCATTATACATGGGTATGCCTGAAATACCTTATATCTGTTCTTGGGTTTTATAGTTATTTGTTACATAAAATTTCTTGTACCATAATTTGTTTGAAAATAAATGCTACAATTCCTTTATAATACAAACAACAAATACCTAAATATTAATTAATTAAAACAAAAGATTTTTTTCTTGAAAGTTTGGGCCAAAAATGCGGTTGTGCATTATACATGGCAAAATATGGTAAAAGTTTTTTTAAATAATAAGTTAAAAATTTTAATTTATCTAATACAAAAAATGAAATCAAGATATTATTTTATTTTGACATGGGTGTGTAAGGAAATAGACTCTCATTAGTGATACAATGAGTTGGAACAGACTTTTTGAAGTATACGTACTTATCAAAATTTTATTGCACATTTCCTTAAACCTACAAAGTCCACATCTGGGTTTGTTTGCAATAGGAACACTGTATCCACACAGAAGAATCTTCATTGTAGCCTTTAGGCAAAGGTATGGCCAAGAATAGTAGATGGTTAAATCAACAAGGGAACAGCCACAGTGTACAATACCACGAAAGTCATTCTTTGTACTAGAAAAATAGGTACTGCCATAAAAAGATCACCAAGATATACTAGTAAAAACAGAATATTTGTATGTGTAAGAAACACTGGAAAAGGTTAAGAAATAGGTATGCCAAAGCATTAAATATTTGTTAATTCTTGGGTAGGTAAATAATTGGGAGGTAGTAAAGACTAACTTCCGCTATTACTGTCTATATTTTCTATTGTTTGACTTTTTAAATGAGTATATGTGGAGATCAGCAGAAATGATACACTCAGAAAAGCTTTCACAGTGGTGGCAAGTGTTTACTTAACCAAGGTAAAAAAGAAAACAAAAAACAGAAAACATACTTTGCTCATTTAAAGCAAAGGTATACTTGATGGTAACGAGGACATAGTTCCCTACAGCCTTCCTTGTGTGGGCGAGCTGATTCAGTAAGGTAGGATGTGTGTCTTCATATTTAGACCAGCCTTGTCCCTTTCTTCACACTCAGATTCTTCTTCCTTCCAGTCAGGAAGTCACAACCCAGAGCCGGTACCACCAGCCTTACATGTGATGCACTTCCCTGTGACTCTCCCACCATCTAGATCCAATATTCCTATTATCCACGTGAGACGCTTAGCTCTCCTAGTTAGGGATTGCTCTCAATACTGCAAAAAGGCTTTCCAAACAACAGAACTGGTCATGGCAGACTAGGGCATGTATAATTTAACACCTGGATAGTTCTTTTGAACAAAGAGGGAAAAAGTTACAAAAAATATACATCAGAAGAATTACCACAGGAAACAAAATAAACAAACAAAGACAGACAAATAATTCTCTACACTGCCAAAGAATTTAACATGGGGAAAAACTATCTGAAAAAGGAGAACTGGGTGAGGCGGGATATGAAATTAAAGAGGAAATAATGGAGGTGGTGAGTGTGAGCTGGCAGAGTTTACAAAAGACATCAAAGTCAACATTACCCACACCATAGAAATAAAGTGATACAGGAATACAAAAACAGTACAATACACACCATTTTTTGAAAGAACTGGGAAGCTGGAAGAAAGGCTTATAAAAATACAAAAATTTAAATAACAAAGGACAAGAAAACAAAGGTAATTAAAAACGTAGGTATGGAGAGAGACCAAATAAAACCAAATAAGCTTGACCAACAAAGAAATCAAAACAAATGGATCCAAAATAATATTCAAAAATTAAACAGATCATGTCTCTGAAATAGAAAGACACCTGAATCTGAGGATCAAAAGACACACCATTTTCAAGGACAAAGCAATTCATTACAGCAATCAACATGATATATTCTGGTAAGGCTACTTACCTTTAAGAATAAAAATAGAATCACATGAGCATTCAGTCAGAAAAAAGGATTCATCTACCAAGGAGGAAAATCACAGTGGCCTCAGATTTCTTCATGACAACATTTAGTACCAAAAAATTGTGAGCCAGAAAGTTTATAAAAGCCCTTCTTAGGGAGCAGAAAACCTACCTGATAAAGTCTCATCAAGCAAATGTTATAATCAAAAAACTGAGAAACAGAGATCTTGTGGCATAAAATAGGTGTGGTTTGCAGTGAACTGATTAGAACACAGAAGTAAAGCTGAATGAACAATTATGCAAATTTTCAAACACTGAGATGTATAAGAGTATAGCTAAGAAAGAATGGGCAAGAGTGGAAAAGGTGAAATCAAAAAATGCAAATATTTTCATTTCCTAATGTTTCATATCAGAGAGTTAAGAGATAGGATTTATTCCTGATGCTCCAAGTTTCTTTCCAACATCATTGCCCTTTTGTCTAAAAAACCCCTTTAGCAATTCTATAGCAGTACTGTAAGGTAGGTTGAACACTTTAAAAAATGTGAGTCATCATATGTTAATAGACTAAAAATAAACAATCACATGACCATCTCTATAGATGCAGGGGTAATATTTTACAAATGGCAACACCCATTTTGATGGAAACAATTGGCAGCAAACTAAAAAATAAAACAGAACCTCCTCAATCCAATTCTATTAAAAAAACCTAACAACAGAATAATGCTCAGAGTAATTTAAAAAAACTAGATAAATGAAGAGATATACAGTGTTATGAATCAAAAAATTCAAAATTGTTAAGATATCAATTCTCCTCAAACTGATCTATAGATTTGAAATAATTCAAAAATCCCAACAGTGTTCTTGTTGAAATTAGAAGCAAATTCTAAAATTTATAAAGAAAGACAAAACACCTAGAATAGCCAAAATAAAAGAAAAAGAAAGTTTGAAGTCTTTTGAAACAAAAGACAAAGTTGGAAGTCAAACTCCCTCTTAGCATAAAGCTTGTGTTTACAGGCTTAGTGTAAAGCTATAGTAATGAAGTTAATCTGGTGCTGACATGCAAATCAGTGGAACAGAATACTGCGTCCAGAAATAGACCTACCTATGTGTATGCAGCTCATTGATTGCCAACAAAGGTGTCAATGTGTTTCACTGTGGAAAGGATATTATTTTCAACAAATGATGATGGAAAGAATATTTCCATACAAAAATAAAAGAGGAAACTTCAACTCTCATCTTCACACAATATCCAAAATTTAACTCAGAAAGGATCATAACCCTGAACGTAAGAGTTAAAACTTTAAAACTTCTAGGAGAACCAGAGGTGTGGATACCTGGAAGAAACTGACAGCTGTGAGGCAGGGGGTGGGGGGAGCAGACTGGATGGAAGAAAGTGAAGGGATTAGCCAAAGGACATATTCGAAGAGCACATGGACACTGACAACAGTGTGGTGGCCGCCTCAGGGGAGGAGGACAGGGGCTGGGTGAAGCTGGGCAAAAGGCAAGGGGGGGCATCTCTAGTGGTGTCTACAGTACAAATAAAGTGTGAAAAAAGGAACACAAATGTGTCTTCAAACATGAAAATCATTACAGAGGAATTGATCAAGAGATCTTTTTCCTTCAATAAAAAAGGTATGTGCATATAAATATAACCTCCTAGAACACTTTTTACCCAAAGGGAATGCCCTACATGTCTGACAAGTATTCATTATATATATATGTATGTATTATACATAATATGTAATTTTTATATACACACATACACACATATGTATGTATTATATAATGTGTAATTTTATATATACGCACATATACATATATGTGTGTTATATATAATATGTAATTTATATATATACACATACATATATATGTAATCTTTCTTAAATGTTGCTACATTTAATAGTAGCACAAATGTTCTATTTTCCCACAGAATTAAAGTAGTATAAGCTTTGGAACATAAAAAGATAAATAAAAATTTTTACTTTTCTCAAGAGAAAATCTTCTAGGAGAAAACATATAAGAAATTTTTATTACCTTTAGTTACAGTAGATTTCTATAATAATATAAACAATAAAAGCAAAAAAAGCAATAATAAATTGCCTTTCAAAAGATTCATTCAGAAAATAAAAAAGCAAGTCATAGACTGAGATAAAATATTTGCAAAACATAGCTGATAAAGGATTTGCTTTGAGAATATATAAAGAACTCTTACAACTCAATAAGACAATTCAATTTAAAAAGTGGGAAAAAATCTTGAGCCTACACTTCATCAAATAAGATAGATAAATGGTAAGTGAGCATATACAAAGAAGCTTAACATCATTAGTCATTAGGGAAATGCATACTAAAACCACACTGATATGCCATAAAATTCACCAGAATTCAAACTATGAAAACTTATAAAACCAACTGCGGGTTAGAGTGTGGAGCAACTGGATCACCCACACGTTGCTGGTGGAAATATGAAATAGTACAGCCACGTGAAAAACAGTTCAGCAGTTTCTTATTCAGTGAAACATACTCTTACCTACCACTCAGCAGTCTCACTCCTATTTGCCCAAGAGAAATGATAACAAATGCACTATGACATGCATTTGAATGTTCATAGCCACTTTTTTCATTAATAACCAAATATTTTCAAGCTCAAATGTCCATGCACCAGTCAACATAAACAAATTGCCATATAATTCCATTTAATGGAACACTAAGTGAAAAAATCCAGACACAAAAAGACTGCATATAGTTGACTCCCTTTACACATAATTCTGGAAAGATCAAAACCACAATAACAGAAAGCCATTTTAAGGGTTGTCAGAAGCCAGGCACAGGGAGAGGCTATTGATTAGAAAGGAGTCGGAGCGAACTTTCTGGAGTGGTAGCTACAGAGTTCTATATCATGATTATGATGGTTACTAAACAACTATAATATAAACTGTAATTTTATATAATTATACAAAAATACAACTTATAAACTGTATTTTTGTGCAAATACCCAAAATACAACTGTATACATTTGTCAAAACTCAGAATTGCAAACTTAAAATTGGCAAATTTGGTTGTATGTATATTTAATTCATTAAAGCTGACATTTTTAAAAGCAGAAAATAAGACAGTTATATTCCCCAATAAAACTTATTCCATAATTGAAGTCTAATTTCATAGACAAGATGCTTTGTATTATTTGTAGATTATTCATTTGATTTTGAGAAGCCCATATGAATCCTCTAAAAACTAACAGAAATAATATGAGATTCAATAACATGATAGGCTATGAAACTAATAGACAAAGATAATGAGCTTTCCTATATGCAAATAATTAATTTAAAAAAAACTATAATGGGCCCCTGGTGGTGTGGCTCAGTGGATTGAGCTCTGGCCTGTGAACCAAAGGGTCGCCAGTTCAATTCCTAGTCAGGGCACATGCCTAGGTTGCAGACCAGGTCCCCAGTAGTGGGTATGAGAGAGGCAACCACACATTGGTGTTTCTCTCTCTCTTTCTCCCTCCCTTCCCCTCTGTCTAAAAATAAATATATAAAATCTTTTAAAAAATTTAAAAAACTATAATGGGAGAAACATCACATTAAAAAATTCACAAGTACATAAAATAAATATGTAACACTTATATGAAGCAAGTTTTAAATTACTCCTAAGAAAAAAAATGAGTAATTATAGAAGTGTACTCTGTTCTTAGTTGGGAAAATTTTGTATTGAAAGTCTTTTTTCCCCCTAATTTGAATTATAAATTAATTACAATGTCAATGAATGGAATATACTCTAGAAATATACACATTCTGATTTTGAATGTGTATGTGTGAAATATGTTTAATAAGTTACTTCAAGTCATTGGAGAAAACCATTTACTTAATAAATGATATTAAAATAAATTTTAAGCTTTTGGAAAATATGTTTATATGTACATCTCACTCTGTAAATAACAATAAATTCTGTTTACATCAAAGATTTATATGATAAAAATAAAACCACAACTTTTAGAAGAAAATATGAGCTTTTTATTTTCCTAGAATTGTGAAGATCTGTCTAAGCTCACATAAAACTCAAAATTCAGAAAGATAAAAGCTAATAAATTTGGCTACATAAAAATTTTAACTCTGTGATGTAAAAATTCACTGTAACTAAATTCAAATGACAAATGACAAACTGGGTAAAAAGAAATTGGCAACACAAATGATAAAGAGCTAATTTCCTTCGAATTAAAATTGGTCTTACAAGTTAAGAAGAAACAACTATCCAATAGAAAATATGGCAAAGAGAATAAAGAGGTAATAAGTTAAGGGGAAAAAGTGCAAATGGTCTATAAAGTGAAAATATGATCAAGTTCACTTATAATTAAAGAAATTAACATTAACTAGGATTGAGGTGCCATTTTCAGATGAACAAACCAACATTTTGTTACTATTAGGCCATACCCACTGTATACCTCCTAATGAGTGAGACGTAGAACCCAGAGCTTTACAACTACGGAGCAGGAGGAGTTGCCTTTATGGGAGTAATTCCTCCACTGAGTGCCAGTGTGGCCCCCGCCCACCCCAGTGGTATAAGTTGCAGAGAGTAGCAGATCCTGGGCACCTCCAGCCTGAACCTGAGAGCTCCAGGTTCACCTCCAAGAGGCATAAAAGAAGCATAGAGAAAACATATTCTCATTTTTATCAAGCTCTACTGCAGTGGTTCTCAAACTTGGCAAGCATCAGAATTACTGGGAGGACTTGTGAAAACCCAGGTTGTTTGGCCCCGCCATGAGAATTTGTGATTCAGGAGGCCAAGGATGAGACCCGAGAACCTGCATTTCTAACAAGTTCCTGGGTGATGTTAAGGCCAGGGACCTTAGACGTGGGCCAGGGAGCACACTTTGAGAACCTCTGGTCCGACGAACACCCTCCGCACTGTAATAAGCTGAATGAAAGCAGCACTGAGTCAGCTCACCCACCGGTAAAGACATAGGTAATAAAATACTTTCTCACAGTGCTGAGGGAATGAACATATGCAGCCCTTCTCGTTGGCAATATTTCTCAAAATTCATATGCATGTCTCCTTGGCCCAGAAATTCCATTTCTCAGTATTTATCCTGCATATACACTCCCCTCAACATTTACAAAGATGATATATACAGAGATGTTTATTATAGCATAATGATAAAAGCTAAAAACTGAACACAAATGTCAGCCGATTGGGAATTGTTTAAATAGAGTACATCTCATGGGAATTCTTAGCAGCCATTAGGATAACTGTAGTGGATTTATTGCACTGAAATGAAAACATGACCACAATGTATAATTAAATGCAAAGGATAAATGGACAGAATACATGGAGTGCAATCCATTATTTTTTCAAAATTAAAAATCTCTTATGATATATATGACGTGATATGTGTAATGTGATACAACTACAGAGATAGACAGGCATGATCGATACAGATGCACACTGTGTGTGCACATGCGTGTGTAAACAGAGGTGTTCCAAAAGCTTCTAAAGGCTTAGCCCAGGGTCAGGGGGTTGGAGCCTCCAAGGCAGTGACCCTGCATGGCTAACGAGCAGGTGTGACACAGAGAGACTTTAAAATTTCCCGTTTGAATTATTTTACAACAAGCTCATATACCCTATTTTACTTGGGGTTTTTTTTGAAAACTATCGTTTTGAAATCAAAGCAAAAACAACCAGCTTAACACCTACGAGGCTGCAGTGTTGATTTTATCTACTGATTATAGATGGTTTGCCAGAACCTCTAACTGGGAACAGTGTTTGTTGCCTAGTTTTTAATCACTTTGTATAACTAAAATTAATAAAATAATGTGTCTTGAAAAAGATAAACTAAGACAGAAAAGAGATAAAGTGCCCACTACGAGTGGAGAGGAAACCAGTAGACCCAAGCTACTGCCAGGCCCCGTCTTTGACCCTATTTTAATTCTCTCTCCAATGTCTTGAAGAAAATTTAGCATCATTATATAATCAAAATGTACATAAATGTTCATCTTAACTCTGCAATTTCTCCGTTGACTCAATAGTTGCATCAACAAACATGGACTGAGTTGGTGTGACTGCTGCCGACTTCACGATGCCAGCATTTCTGAGTTCTGAGAAGGGAGTGACAGTGACAGTATATGATGCCAGTACATAACACCAGTAAATGACGACAATACATATGCCAGGATATGCTAAATATACTGGGGACCTAGAATCCCTCAGAGCAAGGCTGTGCTTGAAACCAGCATCACTTAGGAGAATAACAGGAAGTTACCAACTTGCAAAGAGAAATTACTGAATGCTGTTGTGGGCCTGACACTCAGACGTTCAGGCAGTGAGGTCAGGCTGGCATCTCATACACAAACCTACTGACTTAAGGTATAAAGCCGGCTTTCAGGGAGATAGAGCAGGGCTACAGGTACAATCCAACCTTAAACTTCTCTTTAGGGCCATGAAAGCTCAAGTCATGAGATAAATACTGAGATGCTGTGGATTTTTTACATAGATAGCTATAGTTTAATAGGAAGCAGCACGTGATAGGGAGAAAACCAGCAAGGCCCATTTAATGAAAGTCCTCTGTGTCCCGTTGTGAAAAGTGGGCCAGCAAACGTTAATTTACCAAATGTTTGCTCTTCTCTCTCCATGTGCTTGCCTTCTTGTTGCTTAAAGTTCCAAACCACAAGCTGCCCCACACACCCCTTCTCCTTGGCCCGGGAAGGCGCGTAAGCCTTAACTGACCAATTTGCCAGGTAAGGCCTTATATTCTTATGGAACCCCTGCATATACATATATAATACATTTTGATCATTTCCCCTGCTAATCTGTCTCTCAATCAATTTGATTTTTAGTCCAGCCAGAAACACTTAGAAAGGTGGAAGCAAAATTTATTTTTCCTGCTGTGGATGTTTTTAAAGAAAGAATTCCAAAAATAAAACAAAACCCCACAACAAAGCAATATCCCACATTACTTCGGAACCTGAAAGAATAAAACAAGTCTTAGAATTCCAGAAAATTACATGTTTTCTCATTCTCACAACAGTATATGGAGAAGGCCCTGATGCAATGGTTTGGTTACTCTATACAGAGGCACTAATAATCACCATAAAGTTAGTATCATTTGGGTGGAAACTTCTGTAAAACTGAATCACCAACATCAAAACAGACCCAAAAGTTTATGTGTCAAGCAATAGGAACCAAGAAGTTTCTCTCATTTTGGAACCAATGCTCCTTTGTCCTTAGCTGACCCAAAACATCATGTGTTATAGGTCGTATGTCAAGTACTAATGAACGTAACATTTTGGTTGTGTTCCTGATCGATTTTGTAACACCTTTCTCTACTCAAACCACCTTATGTGTTTTCCTTAGTCACCCTAAGACCAGCCTGAAATCTTCTAACTTTTCTTATTTCTCACATCTATCCAATGAGTTAATTTGATGACAGCCACAGAAAAGCAGTCGAACTACAAATGGGAACCAGAGATTCAACCAGTGCAAAAAGACTTTCTAACTAATAATCCCACTTAAATCTTATGGAAGTCAAAGTGCTTTATAGCAAGTATCAAATGAATCACCCAAACATCCTTGCACATCAGCAAGGAGAACGGACTAATAGTCACTGAATAGTTTGGAAAACTTGTACTGCAGAAAGGGTAAGTGATTTACCACAGATTACAAAATGCCTCAGGATTAGAACAGAAAACAATCCTCAGTGCCCTCGATGTAGTCAACAGTCCTACATGAATAAGCATCTTTGTTGGTCTGTTTCGACTTTCTCCATGGGACAAGGACGAGCAAAGGGTTTAACTTCTCCCTGTTGACAGCTGTGAGTGCTGTTTTGTTCCTCCTTGTTTTTGTTCCATAATAACAGAAACGATGCTGGTAATATTTGAATAGCATATCTCACTAAGTGTTTTTGCATTCACAATCTCTTCTAAGTAAGCCAACCCCATCTCTACATTCTGCATTCCTCCAATCCCTGACTCAAGCTGACTTGAAATTGTCAAATGGAGTTGGAGACTGGGGCTTCCTTTTAGCCACTCTTCTCATACATATCCGAGTTACTAACACCGTCCTTTGTCCTTTTCATCAGCAAACGTTCACTGAGCACCACTGTGTGTGACAAAATGCTACATACTAAGGATATGAAGATAATCAAGGTAGTCCTTAAATGCAGGAGGTTATGGTCTAAAGATGGAAATAATTTACAAAAATAATGACAGGTTTCTCAGTGGAGGTATGAATAAAACGCTCTTGGAATACCAGTGAGGGAGAAATGAACTCTACTTGGGGAAATCAGAACATGCTACTGTGCTGAGTTACCTTCATTTGCCCCCACTTATCCTTCTCTGCTCTGTGCCCCACGGAGGTTACCATTGTGGAGAGCGGCACCATGCTTCCTTGTCTGCCTTCTCGCTTTTGGTGGGGTTTGGCAATGGACAGTCCCTGCAGGATATAGGAGGGCATGCAGTGACAGATTGGAATGCTTATTTTCCCAGATCCCTCCCTGCCCAGCTACGATTTAGCAATGACTGTATTCCTCTATGAGAGGCCAACACTCCTGTCCTGAAGTCCCAAGTCACTCTGGGTCACTGTTTCCTTCCTTACTTGCTTCCTAAGACCCAGAGGTGGTGGGCTGCCACTCTTCCTAGCCCCAGAGAGCTTCAGCATCTTTTGTAAATAACCATAACCTTTGTAAATAATTTCAGCACTAATATTTTGAAGCAGAAGAGTGGCTTAGTGAGTTTAGAGTGGGGAGCTATTAAGCAAGACGACGCTGGGACCAAGGTCCTAATTAGATGGCTGCTGGGATCTTGAGTTCACGCTAGAACAATATGCCTTGCTCTTGGCGCGAAATCAATAGTCACCTTCAAGAGGGTTTGCACAGCAAACTGTGCAACGAGTACACATATCCTTCCCAGGTACGACCCCCACCATTGTGCATGTACACAACCATCAAAGACTCTCGTGGAGGACGTGAGCCCTGCAAAGCCATGTAGGCAACAGAGAAGATCACGATACCTTCGGAGTCCAGTTCTCCCACGTTCATTTCAGTCACTATCTATGACAGTCAGAACACCGAAGGTATCCTCAGTCTAAATATATTGGAAAGTAGGTGAAAACATACCACATTGTAACTTCCCTCTGAATGGCAATAAACCTGTTCTTATGCCAAGTGAAGTCAGTCAGGCAGAGAAAGACAAACACCGTATGACCTCCCTTTCATGTGGACTATAAATTAAAGCAAGCTCACAGAAACAAAGATCAATTGTGTGGCTGCAGGGAGGTGGCAGGGTTTGGTGAAGGCGATCAAACGGTCTGGGGACGTGGTCTATGACATGATGACTCCAGCTGACAATATTGTGTTATATATATTTCAAAGTGGCTAAGAGGGTAAATCTCACAAGTTCTCAGGGCAAATAAAACAAATTGTAACTGTGTGAAGTAATGAACGTTAAGTAAACTTACTGTATGAATCATTTCACAATACATATATGGTTTTTAATTTATGTTGTAAACCTTAAAACTGTGCAATGTTATATGTCAATTATATCTCAATAAAACTGGCATGAGATCTAGTATTATTGCTACTTTCTGTCTAGGGCTCTGCTACTGTTGGGGGAAGTCATCAAAAAGACATGACCGCCAATGACCTGTGAGCTGAACCAGGCCATCAGAGGCTCCTTACTCCCACCCCCTCCACCCACCGTTCCCACGGCTGGAGCTACTCTAAGGCTATAGCCTTGAGGGAATGTGTTCTTGAGACCATCTGGACTAAATACCTGACCACCCAATTAAGGCCTCTATGAACAAATTTTTAAGATTCTGGCTGGCATGTCAGAGATCTGCTCACCCTGCAGCTGCCCCAGACGAACCTCGCATGTAAGTTGCTTATTAAACCTGCCACCTACTAACCAGGAGCGGTCTGCCTCTTTTTTCAGTCTCTGCTTGCGTTCCACATACGGGGCCGATTTCAGATTTCACCAGGGGAGCTCCCAAGGGCGCAAACCAAGAGCTGCCCACCTGCACTTAGAATTTCCATTAACTTTGAAAATAAAAGTGCAAACAAAGATTTCTTTAATTTTATCATTAGACTACCTCCATGTTGTCAAAATTCCTATAGAAATACTTGTAAAATATATGCAATACTTTCAAACAGGTATAGACCTAGATGAAAGTGAAATCCCAGAGGTCATAAAAAATCCATCCTTCTTCTGGAATATTGTTATTTAGATATTATAACTGTAGTATAAATGCATTCCAATTTTATCAAAGATTGAAACTGAACCTTAACAAATATTCAGACTCAAATAAAAACACAGCCTCAAATGACCTTAATATTTCCTCCATGAATGAAATTAGAGAGAAAATGTGTTAAGTCTTTATGGGGAAATCCTTTTTTTTTTTTAAATAAAATCACACTAAGCCTAAGGAAGCAGTAACTTTTCTGGAGAGACTCTGGCACAATGCAGCATGTAAAGTGTGCATGGGAAAAGAAAATGAGTAACATATGTGAAAATGTATGCACCAGAATATTGATGACGTTAAACATAACAGCTAAAACCACACACATTAATGTCCAACAATAGAGGAGGGGTTCAGTTCATCTCTTGGGGAACCAAGGAGATGGTTCTTTTGCACAGCCTTCGACAGCCAACCCTCAATCCAGCACCAGCACAGGTGCAACACTGGCTGTCATAAGCAAGGGGGTGTCCCCAGAAGAGTCATTCACACATGCTTGTGTCTTTCCACAGTGCCAAGCTTGTGCCAGGGGACCTCCCCAGTGAGCCAATAGAGTCTCACACAGGTTATACTCAGAGAGGGAGAGTTTACATGACAAAAGCTGGGTGAGTGAGCGTCTGGACCCGAGTCTCAGTCACTGCTGGCTCCACAGGTGCCAAGAGGCAAATGTGGGTTTCAAGCCAGGCGATTGCAATGGTGGCACATTTTCCATGAAGTGGACATGGTCAGAGCTCCAAGGATAACACGTGATACAGCCAGTCTCAAGGGTTGGGTGGTTGGCAATCTGAGGTCTTATAGCCCACCAGGGCTGGTGGTCCCATTCATATTGATGTCCAGATGGAGTCCTTATCCAAGTGTCCAAATTTGTGGTTTTAAGCTTTCCAGCCCCTCCCAAGGGCATTCCCGTTACACCCCATCCCTCGGCCTTGACATAACACTTGACATAACATCATGGCTCCATATTGGATTGGAGTGACTCCACTCGGTGACTCCGTATTGGACTGTCAAAGGTATCCCCAAAAAAAAATCCACTCTGCTCTTGCTCTATACATGGGCTCACCTCTTCTGAAAGCAACTATCTCTCTGAAGTTCTTGGTGCTCTTTTTTGTCTCCAGCCTTTGATAATTGCAGAGTTTTCCTTAATCAACCTTGAATTTTGACAACAAAGCTTAACCTCTCTTCCAGAAAGCAGTAGTGCTTCTTATACAAATTATCTCCCACCCTACTATCTAATTCTACACACAAAGGGAAAAGGCAGGCATTAAAAGTGACACAGCCCTTTTACGGTGACTCAGACTGAAAACGTGTTTACATCTCCTATTCTCTCTCAAGATGCTGCTTCAATAATGATTTGTTTAAATTCACCTGGAGAAACAAGATGAGGAGAGGAGATAATCATAATCAAGTCTGTGTGCCAGAAAGCAGAAGCAAAGACATAACTGAGAGAGAGAAAATAGGTCTTATCTCCAGGTCAAGAATCAGGCGGACATCTGCCTTCTTAACAGACATACCCAGAGGCCAGAAAACAGTAAAGCAATTCCTTCAAAACCCTGAAGGAAAATGACTTCCAATTGAGAATTCTATATTAAGACACACTCTTATTAGAATATGAGAGTAAGATGAAGATTTTTCCAGACATGCACAATTTCAATTTTGTCTCTAATACAGCTTTAGTCAGAAAACTACCAGAGTATGTGCTCCCGCAGATGAGACAATTTACCAAAGAATGTGAAAAACAGAAATGTAGGCTCCATTCAGAACCAGCTACATAATTAGTGGGACCCAGTATACAATGAAAACACAGCATCTCTTGTTCAAAATTTATGAAGAATTTCACAGTGGTGACTGCAGAGCGCTGAACCAAAGGCAGAGCCTCCTAAGCGTGATTGCACAGGATGCAGACCTCATGACACCGAGACTCTCATGAGTCCAACCCAGAAGAGGAAAGAGCATATTCCCAGGATGCTGGTGAAGAGAGGGGTTCAGATAATCATCAGTCCCCATGGAGGTGCTACCAAACATAAAGGGGGTTCATCTGCCTGCCATCACAGAAGCCAAACTCACAAGGCAGTTGCTGGTGAAAAAGGAAAGAGGTTTTATTCAGATGCTGTATGATTTGGGAGAATGGCAGACTCCCTGTCTCAAAGCCCATCTCTTCCGCAAGACCATGGAAAAAGTCCAGCTGTCTTCAGCAAGGCCAGAACAAGAGTCAGTGTCCAGAGTTCCTGCTCCAGTTCAAGTGCCATCTTTTGGGGCCTGTGTGTGCCTGATAAGCAGTCCAGGTAACTTAGCTTGCTCCCAGATACAGTTTATTTCAGGCTCCCTCATGGAAGCCATGGGCCATGCAGCTGCTAGGGCCACGGGGTCACACGAACACACCAGCAAATACATCACCAGGTGGGCAAGAGAGAGAAAGACTTCCTCCTGGAGGCCATGGTCCACACGGTCGCTAAGGCCACATGGGTCATGGAAAGAACAGGCGAGTCCACCATCTGAGTGCAAGCCACGGTCCAACAAACTATGAGCAAAAGTTTCTTTGTTTCCCTGGAGCTATATTAGCTTGGGTATGGGACACACTCCAGTGCTTTCTCAAAAATGACCAATCAACTTCCCAGACTTTTGCATGCTTTGGGTGAGTACGCCTTTCAACCAATCCCTTTTTTCCCCAGATTAGACTCACAAGCATCTTTGGCTCAGCACCACTCCCTGCCACCATTCTGACTTCTACGGTGCACGTGCCTTCCTTCCCCGATCCCACCCCCAATCTGGTACCATAGGAGATGAGAAAGGGTTTTTCGCATGCCCAGTGTAAGAGCCTCCCCCTGCCACCATCTTGGCCAGGAATGAGACTCCCCAGGCTCTGACCAAATGTCCACTGGTAACAGAGACAGATAATGGAATGTTCCAAAAAAGATATGTTCAAGGAAAAGAATGGAATATAGAGATTACCCAATGTGTTCTCATGTATTGAGAGGCTATTTCCACTTCTCGGAGAAAGTACATGGAAAAATTAACAATGGATCCAGTTAAAGCAGCCTTCCACACTGGCAAGTGCCAATATTTTATGACAAAGTTGCCGAACCCATGAAGACAAACCAACAACAAACTGACCTCCAGGGACAGTCTTGGGAGATGTAGCTGTGAATCTAAGCCAGTAGAACATACGTGGTAAAACAATGAGACTTTTCTAGGAATTCAAAATGGAGGGAGGCCTCTGGCCACACACAGAACAAGGCATACCAGGGGTATGACTCAGCACAAGCAGTTCAGAACAAGTCTGGGCAAACCGAACCCTCTGGGCTGACAACGAGTGCCAGAAGGAGAAAACGTTCCACACTCCTCTCTCATCATCCCCAACACAAATTTCCGTTCAAAGACAGATGTGCTAGAAACATATGCTAGTAAACAGTTCCTATTTGGGATTCTATTAGGACCTGTAAAACAAGCACATTTTGTTCTGTGCATACTGATTCTATTGCATTGATTTTAATTTATTTGCTGTAATTAAACTTGTGTAATTATTGCAAGGAAATGCAATGAAAACAGGCTCAGACATTTCTGCTACACCATGTTGCTCTAGTTTATTGGGATTCTCTATCTTTTTTTTATTATTATTGGGATTCTCTTGTGGCTTGAAGGTAGGAATCCAGGATCAAAGTGGAACCTCCCTGGCAGTAAGCGGAAAGAGTAGTAGTCACAGTTCAGAGCAGAATGACTTTTTTTCATTTGAAAGCGGTTTTATTATTGTTCTTATACATGTCGCTCTTTTTTTTTAACAAAAGTTTTAACAGTAAAGAAAATCTCAAAGAAGAAACAAAAAAAAAAGTAATTCCAAATCCCACCACTTAGACATTAGCACTTTTACCAGAAACCCTGTTGGACATCCCCCTTTGTATACAAATACAAAAAGGAAAAGGGGAGCACTTCAACTAAGAGTAAAACAGTATACAAATGGCAATAAGCACATGACAAGATACTCAACATCATTAGCCATCAGGCAAATGCAAATCAAAACTACAATAAAATGTCACTTCACGCTTAGCAGAGCTATGATAAAAAAGTCAGATAGTAATATTATTCAAGTTATAGAGAAATTGGAACCCTCATACACCACTGGTAGGAATCTAAATTGGTGAAGCCACTTTGGAAAACATTTTGACGTTCCCTCTAGGTTATTGTTTGATCCAGAAATTCCACTCCTAGGTATATACCCAAAGAATTGAAATCAGAATTATATCTGATATTTGCATGCTAATGCTCATTGCAGCATTATTTATAGTAGCCAAAAAGTAAAAACAGCCCAAGGCTTTATCAACAAATGAATGGATAAACTAAATGCATTATATCCATACAATGCAATATTATTCATCCATAAAAAGGAATGAAGTTTTTTTTCCAATCTTATTTTGTATTGTTTTCAGCTGTGTGGCTTAGTAGTTAAAGAATCATATACTTTACATAGCATTCCCCTCAATGTTTCCAGTACCCCAAATGGCACCACGCATAGTTACCGCAATATTATTGACTGTATTTCCTATGCTTTCCTTACTTCCCCATGACTACTTTGTAACTACAAATTTGTGCTTTAGTCCTTTCCCCTCTTTAACCCAGTTCTTCAACCCCCCTCCCACTTGGGAACCATCAAAATATTCTCTGTATCTATAAGTCAGTTTCTAGTCTGCGGTTTATTTATTTTGTTCTTTAGATTCCACATGTAAGTAAAATTGCACAATATTTGTTTTTGCCTGATTGACTTATTTCACTGAGCAAAGTACTCTCTAGGTCTATCCATGTTGTTGCAAATGGTAAGATTTCATTATTTTCTATGGCCAAGTAGTATTCTATTGTATATATGTACCATCATTTTTTTATCCATTCATCTATTGATGAACACTTGGGTTGCTTCCATATCTTGGCTATTGTAAATAACTCTGCAATGAATGTATGGATACATATATATTTTTTGAATTGGTGTTTTGGGTTTCTTTGGATACATACACAGAAGTAGAATCACTGGGTCTTAGGGCAAATCCATTTTTAATTTTTTGAGGAAACTTCATACTGCTTCCCATAGTGGCTGCAGCAATCTGCATTCCCTGCCACAGTGCACAAAGGTTCCCTTTCTCCACCTCCTCACCACACTTGTCATTTGTGGTTTATTGGTGACAACCAAGGAATGAATTTCTAATATATGGTGCAACATGGATGAACTCTGAAACACTTTAATAAGTGAAACCATATATGAAAGAATAAATATTGCATGATTCCACTAATATGAAATATCCAGACTAGGCAAATTTGAAACAGAAGGAAGATTAGAGGTTATCGGGCGCTGAGGGTGAGGGAAAAGGAGTTATTGCTTAGAGTTACAGTTTCTGTTTGGATGATGAAATGTTCTGGCAATATACAGTGGTGATTGTAGCATGATACTGTGAGTATAATTAAGGCCACTAAATTATCCATTTAAAAATGGTTAATATGGCAAATTTTATTTGTATGTATTTTACCACAATAAAAAACAGTAAATTCTGTTTCTAAAAAAATGAAACACAGCATCAATACATACTAGTGTGGATAAACCTTAAAAACATTTTGCTAAGTAAAATAAGCCAGTCACCAAAGGCAGCATATTGTATGATTCTAATCTAGATAAAATTTCCAGAGCTGGCAAATCTGTGGAGATAGAAAGTAGATTAGTGGTTGCCTAGAGCTACAGGTAAGATGGGGTGAAAACTACTAATGGGTATAGATTTTTTATGGTTGGGGGTAAGATGTTCTAAAATTACACATTTGCAGCAATGGCTATACAACTTTGTGGATATACTAGAAACTATGAAAATTAACATTATGAATAGGTGAATGGTATAGTATGTGAATGATATTTCAAGAAAGCTGTTGTTTTAAATTGTGGGTTTCTATGATGATGAATGAGTTTGACCATTTTTTTATAATTATTGGCCACTTGAGTTTATCTTGTAAATGTCTTGTTTTTTGTTTTTGGTCTGGTTTTGCTTGTTTTTGAGATTAACATGCAAAGAACCATGCAGAGTCTACTTTGGCAAGTATTTTGTAAGTACATTATGTTCTTGAAGTTGGTTCAAAACGCTGCAGGTGGCGTGGCTCAAGTCAAAAAGAAGACCAGTTCTGAAGATGCTGACATCTAACAGGGTGTTAGAAGTCTAACAGGTTGAATTGATTTTGTTCGTAACAGTAAACACAGCATGGAAGGGCAGCACAATAAGAACACTCTTTGAATCTTCAGTGCCATACCAGCCAATTTACAAATATATCTCACATAATCCATCATGCCCATTTACAAAGGAGAGAGATCAATACCCCAATGATACATAGCCAGCAGCTGCAAGTGAGATTTGAACTTAGTTCTCTCTGCCTCCAAAGTGCTAGTCCATCTTAAGTGCCCTCTGGAGTATTGATGACATATGCATGACAAATTATAGGAAGCCATGGCAATGCCCTTTGTATCAATACTTCTGAGTTCCAGGCACCTAAAACTAGAATCTTGCTGAGCAGCTGCTGGAATTACGAAGTTGGAACTGTCAGAAAACACATTTCCTCTACGGCTCTAAGGGAGGCCACACAGAGAAATCTACCAATACAAACACAAATTCTTCAAAGTCCCTCAAAGGTTCCTGTGGTGAAGTCTGAACCCGTCTGGGTCATAAAGCTTCCACTTGGGCATCTCTGCTCAGCCAAAGCCCTGATGCAGGATGCAGCAGTAACAGCTTGATACCACACAGACCAGAACATGTCAAAGTCACACAATGAATGACACAGCCCTCAAAAGAGCCAATGAATATCACACTTGAGAAATTAATTTGTAGATTCCATGGGATTAGGTTACACATCTGTGTAATTATGGATAGTATCATACAAGGATCAGATTAGGAGACTTAGAGTTTATCTATTCAAACTTTTTACTTTTCAGCTGCTGAAACTGAGATCTTGAGATTTTAATTAACTATTTTACTTAGAAAAATATCAGTGAGGGGGAAAAAACACGATTTTTGCTGACTCCAAGCTCCTAGGTTTGTTGCCCTTCCTCCTTACTCCAAAAACCTACACAGTCAGTTTTCAATGGCAAAACCTTTAAAAACTGTGAATTTAATAATTTCTAGCTCTCTGTGCTGCACTGGGAATTGTTCAACTCAAAGTCCCATTAGCTCTGAAGCCTGGAAGAGAATATAATTCTCAACACTGCTCATGGTTTCAAGTCACATGTCCTCAGTTTGCTAAAAATTTCTAGTCTACGAAACACAAAATGAAATGCCAGGATGCTATTTCTGATTGACACTTGAAGCAAGGAAGCAGATTTTATCCATTGGCAAAACCTTATGCTGATAGGAAGAAAATGCTAGTGATGAGCTATAAATGTTTGCACATTGCATTGAAGAAGTTTCCATTTTTCCTATTGATTGGAGTGAGAGGGCTTCCCTTTGGCCTCTACTTTCTAATATTCCAAAATTAGACATTCAACTTTATTTGAAACTGAATTGTAAATGTAATTGTATTATAGGTATGAGTCAGCAAAGAAGAGTAAAAAAAATGCAAATAGAAGCCAGAAAACACTTGCTTTTTTGTCATCTTTCATTTCATCTGATTTCTTTCCCTCGGAATATGTTTTAACACAATTTAATTTAAATAATATTTCTATAAGTGGTCAAGCTCAGAAATTTATGTGAATTAATTTTTCGAGTAAATATTACATGGCACAAACCTAGTTCAGTAACTGTAAACAAATTTTTGATCCTTGTGTATAGTCTAGGACAATAGAGTGTATTGCTCTGAAAGATAGAAAGTGTTCGTTTAACTTTTAAAAAAATATTTCACATGTATTTTGGTATCAACAAACCCTATACCACAGACAATTCAAGATAAACACCTAAAAGTGTCAATAAAGTACATAATGTTTAAGTGTGAGCACACATATGAAGCAATGTAAAATTCTGCTTTACTCCTTGGTTAATGAACTCAATGGTCAGACTTAAAATAAACATTTAATTTATATGTTTACCTAACATATTTATATAATATATAATATTGTTAAATAATATGTACTTAATATTTCACATGTAGTAAATAAGTAATTGAGAATACAATACAATTGGAATCAATTGGAAAGTTTAAAATATAACTGTACATATATTGATATATATACTGAGTTAAATATGTATTATATATACAAATATATCAATATAAAATGTAAATATCTCAAACCAAAAGATGACACCTTCTTTTTTCCCATTTAATGAACTGAAGGGCCATTTGCTTTCACAAGTGTGTAGACACTGATAGTGTGCAAACAAGACTCTGAAGTCCTAGAGCCAGAAACAGTCTGTAGTATTCTTATTTTAACTCCTCTTTTGTCCCGCATTTTCTACTTCTAGACTTCAGTGTTTTTATGTCAGTTTTTTTTCCAAGTTGAATTTGTTTTACTCTTTAAGTTCATGGCATTGTTTGCTGACATAATGAAATGTGATTTACAGCACAATAACCAGTCAACTGGAGAACATTTTATCTGGAAACCAGGAATACAAGCAGTAAGGAATGTCCCGACCCACTAAAAATAGGTTTCACGTTTTCAGTTTAGTCATCTTCGTTTGGCATAAAAATCTCTTACGTTAACTCATTGTGGGTTGTTTTTTTAAACATAGTGGAGGGAACAATTCAATGTGAAAGTTATTTTTTAAAAACTGGCTTTCTTGGCCCATCACATTTCCATGTACGTACATGGTTAATAACCACTTCAAATTGCTATGCCAGGAGAAACGACTCTTCCCTAATTGCCTGCCAAGGCTCATAAAGCACCTCTGCGTCATTGACAAGTCATTGGCCTACTGGTATCATAACTCACATTGAGATTTTCTGCTTCTCACTTTTCACTCATACCGATGCGTGCATCGTTGATTTTTCACCTCACCACACCTGCACACTTAATGCACACATGCCCGTGTACTTTAAATGGTTAAATATATTCTCCTCCACGTGAATTTTTTCATTAGGCCGAAACGTTTCATTTTCATATTGGTCTATGGTGATATATTGGTAATGAAACCACTTCATCTCAGGATGCCAGAATTTTTACAAGACCACACTAATGAGTTCATTTCCAGCATGGTGTCACAAGGCTCAGATCTTTTCATGGTAGCGTTAGTCTTCTCTGTTGGTGTAGAGGGAATGTAGCACTGTGCCACAGTCCTATCAGGACATCTCCGTCCCTTTCTCCAGATGACTGCGTGGCGTGGCGCTGAGAAAAATGTTAACACCTGCCAGTTCTGCCAAATTCCTTCCTCTCCTGCCGCACACTACTTAGTTTGACACTCTCCTGAGAGAGCGGAGAGTGTGAAAACCAGGGTGACTAGTCTCCTCTACTACCTCAGAGGATGGTGGCATTCATCTTCTCTGCTGGGTGGGGAATAGTGTGCAACGTGGTGGGAAATTGTCCCCAGAAGGTGGAAAGTTTGCTGGGCCATGTTAATTTGTCAGCCCAGTAAACATGGAGACCATCTCCAGGTGTGGCACACTGCTCCATCCTGTCAGCCACCACTTCCTGGGACGCTAAGTGACTAAGCAAAGGGTGGAAACTTGGTCAGTGGTTGACCTAGGGCTGGCCAAGGTAAATGCCACAAAGAAATTAGTAATTTCTACAAAAATTAGTCCACTTCAGCTACAGTCTTGCTGTATGAACCACAACTTACAATTCTGATTAGAAAATGTACATTTGGATCATTTTCTAGAAAGTGACTAAGAGGTAATACACGAATTGCATTTGCTTTTGAAAAACATTGTCCAATATTTTTTAGAACTGTACAGCTTACAATGATAAGCTATTGAATTTACTGCCTGCGTCTACCTCACAGATCCTATGGTTACTCAACAGACCCATCTAAATGACTGAATAGCAAACAAGGGAGTGATCGCAAGCCCATCTTCTCCATCCAAGATTGTCTCACTAACCTCCTGAAGCCAACCAGTCCCCCCTGGGTTTTTCAGCCGGGACTGCTACAACTCGGCCACATTTTCTCTGGCAGTCACATGAACTTCTTTATTTTTCCAGTTGTTGCGTCATTAAGGGTCATATGCTTGAAATTTTCAAAAGGAGCATTATCCACAGTGACCGAGACAGGGAAACAACCAAAGCGTCCTTTCACAGATGATTGGGTAAAGAATATGTGGTACTCAGCCACAAGAAAAGATGAAACACTGCCATTTGCAACAACATGGGTGAATCTTGAGAATTTCATGCTAAGCAAAATAAGTCAGACGGAAAAAGTCAAGAACCTTATGGTTTCACTCATATGTGCGATATAAAACTGAAAGCGGCAAATGAACAAATAAGGCAAACAAACAAACAAAAACTCATGGACGTAGACGGGGTCCGGCAGACGTGAGGCCTGCTTCAGTGTGGTTGGCAGGATAGTAATATGGGTGTAAAATGCACAGTTTTCATTTGAACGTGTCACCTAAAATGCCATATGGTGTGCTTGAGTGTGATATTGTTATGTTACAGAATTACACGTTTATGATTTTGTGATAAGAGAGTTTATAATAAAAAAGAGGCGTTATTTGTGCCAGACCATGTATATGGTGAGAAAAGGAGATTTGACTCCGGGTGGTGAGCACAGTGCAATACATAGATGTTGTAGTATAGAATTGTACATTTGAAACCAATAGAATTTTATTAACACGTGTCACACTAATAAATTTACTTAAAAATTTTTTTAAACTGCAAAAAAAGAGAAATGTTATTGCTGTCAAGCCAGCACTCAGCATTTGTGTGAATGATGTTGTGATATTGTGGTTCATAACAAGAAATATAGATTTGGTCTTTGTCTCATTGCTGGCACAGAGCTCTGAAAACTGGAATTTCCTAAAGGCACCTTTTATTACATTAATGGGTGACCTGAAGGTGGGAGCTTGTTGCTAGGGGAACCAACCTGCGTCAGCCTCACACCTCCCCACCCCCTAACCCCTGACCTCCAGGGTAAGGTAGAGCTTTCAGGTCAGTGAGCAAGTGGAGAGTTGGGAGAGTGGTGCACACAGAGAACGCATGGAAGTTCTTGCCCATTGCTCATGATTTACCCTATGCATCTCTTCAATCTGGCTGTTTTTGAGTTATGACTTTTTAAAATAATCCAGTAAGTAAAATGTTTTCTCAGTTCTGTGAACCATTCTAGCAAATTAATCAGCCCCAAAGAAGAGGACGCTGGAGCTGCCAATGGTAGCTGATCGGTCAGAAGCACCGGTGATGAATTGGACCAGCGACTGGGGAGGCGTGGCATTCTCGCAGGACTGAGCTCTTAGCCTGGGGCATCTCCCGGGAGACAGTATCAGAACTGAATTGAATTGTAGAAACCCAGCTTCTGTCCAAGACTCGCTTAGTGGTTAGGGGACCGCCTCCCCAGCACACACACACCTTGGAATTGGGTGCAGAATCAGAGGTGTGCCTTGAGGGGAAAGAACCTGACTGATGGAGAATGGATTTAAGGAAGGACCTGGGGAAAAACAAAAGATGCGTGGGCTTAAAAACAATCTGTAATGAAGGGCCAATCTTTCCTCTGATGTGTATTTAAAATTAAAATAAAATCCCAAAAGTCTAAGACATACTCAATATAAACCCACTGATTCCACATTTGGCTGTCATAGCAACATCAAGTTCCTATCAAGCTATCTCAGTGTTTGCTGTCAATGACTTGCCTCAGGCCTAAGACGTAATTCCCAGGCCAACTGCCTCACCTCACCAGTGAAAAAGGCGGCCATTTCCTGCTGGCTGATAGATCGGGCAGAATTTTAGGATCTGAACTTTTAGTCTTCTCTCCCGCTGTGGCCTCCAGAGAGCAGCCCCTTTGTTCTGGGTTGCTGTGTTTCAGCTCTGCAGCTGCTCTGGCCCTTGGTGAGTGCAGGAACGCTGACTCTTACATGTGAAAAGCCTTTCTCAATCTTTGCCAGCCTCTCTTGCACACATCTAGAGATCTCTATGGTCCCGGGTCTGGGGTGTGCGCCCACCTCCTGGCGAGCGCAGCTTCCTAAACTCTGTGCTTGTCTGCTAGCAGCTGGTGTCACTGCGTGGAGAAGCTCGACTTCTTTCTCTATGCTTTTGGACATGCTGAAACGCCCATTTTATGTGGAATAAGATCATGGGCTCCAGGACCTTCATTCCTCCCTTGCCCTTTATGCTTCAGATGTACTCCAGAGCGTGTTCCCAGGCTCGCTTTGATCCTTCTGCTCACTGTGGGTTTTGTGTCTGAGAAATGCAACATTTTGTGCACCCCGAAAAGAAAGACTCCCTTGATGTGAACTCAAGAAAACATGTATCTGCTGAGATGGACTCCCCATGGTCAACTGAGAGCCCAAATTTTATAAATAGTAACTGTCTACTGGTAATTTACTGACAGGGGTTCCTCACCTATTCCGCACACAGGGAAGAACCTCAGACCAAACTCTCCGCTCCCCGCACTCCACCTACTTGTTTACAACATCCGAGCCCCCAACGCAGGGAAGCCCTGGTTGCTTCTTTCCACTAATGAACTGAAACCTGCCACATCCAATCAGAACTCTCCCGTGACAACCAATCAGAATGCATAATATCAACCTATCAGGACTGTGTGATTAGGAAAAATGAGAACCCTATGAATTTGGATAGTTCATTTACATAAAATGAACCTGGAGGGGGGGAAACTTTCTGTTTAAAGGATGATCTCCCCTTTGTCTCAGCCAAGCACCCCTTCAGTTTCCACCAGTGGCTGAGTTTCCTCGGTTTGCAAACTGTTTCACGTGAATCAAGTCTCTCCATTTTCTAATATTCTTTTGGGGAATTTTGGGTTATACCATCCACAGCTCATCTGAAGACCTTGGTGATTTACATAACCCAAACCTATCAATGCTGTCATGTCCCAGTCCAATTTGAATCTCATTCCTAACTGTAAGAAGCTAACTCTTGCCACCCACATTGAACTTGGTACAAAAACTTGACATCAAGAAACCCTCCCTGAGCATTCGGGAATGCTGCTGTATGGAAACACTGGTTAGCTGTTCTCCCACATCCCTTCAGGAAGGAAGATAGAAGATTTATGGACTTTCAGTAAAATTTTTCCTGACTCCTGGTGACTGGCTAGACAGAAACAGGGAAGATTTATTTTCTGACTGGCCCTCATATGTGCAAGCTCAGTCATCTGCAACCCAGTTAATTAGAAAGGTCAGCGGTGCCTTTTGAGCAAAGCAGAGAAATAGACCTCAGCCAAACTGCAAATGTGCATATTACTGATGAGGTGCCGCACTGAAGCAGGGGGAGGACTAAGAATAACACTGACGCCTGGTAGAGAACCTTTGTGAGAAACTTTTTCAGGCAAAGGAGTGAATGCTACTGTGGGAGAGGTCACTGTCAGCAGCTTCTGTGCAGAATTAATAACCTAACGGGGATGGTACCGGGCGTCACTGTTCTTGCAGGAGGGGATGGCTGCATTATGAATAAAGGACCACTGCAGGAAGAGAAAAGAAAAGATGAAGTACGAAATGTTCCCAGCTCATTAAAAGGCCGTAGCAGAGCATACAAAAGCTACAAAACGCCACCTAATTTTTTCCTGTAGTGCAGTGAAGGGCACCAAAGCATTCGGTGTGCTCCAGACACTGTACGAAGGTGATTTTCTATATTATAGAAGTGATATGCCATTGTCCTCTTTTTATGGTTGAGAAAGCAGCAATGCAGAGTAATTAAATAATATGCCCAAGGTCACACAACAACGTGTGTTTGAATACTAAGCCCATCTCCCATGTACCCATTACCACCCACGGCAGATGGGTAAATGTCTCTGCTAGCAGATCATCATACACAAGATTGCCACTTCAATTCTACTCCTCCACCAGAATTAAACAATAGTGTAAGTTCATGTGACATTAGATTGTAATCAAAGCACTGGGACAGTGCCGAGCCCATATTTGTTAAATAATACAACATAGAAGTAATATATGCAACTTGAACTTGTAGCTCAGAAACATGAACACAGATCCATTTGTTCTACTGTATCCAAATAGATGTTATCTAAACAACTCTATGAAATTTTATTCTATTAGATTACATTCCAATGCAAGAACTACACGTACACTCAGAGCCTCCGCACATTTATTTATCTGAGAGAACTTGATGAAAACACAAAATTTCTGTAGAACATATCAGGATTTGAGAACAACAGGAAATTATGCCACCGCTGAAGGTCGCAGTGTTTTATGAAGCCCTTTGCTACTGATGGGACTATAGCTTTATCCATGACAAGAAACTCTACCAGAAATATTGCAGCCCATTTGAGCTGCAGGCACAAAGCTCTGCCTTCATTCCCAAGGGGTGTTTGACATATTCCCAGGGAAAACTGTCTGCCCTGGGTATGAATGAGAGCCTTCTCAGAACCTATGTTTGTAAACATGCAGATTCTTAGACCTTGCCTCACAGAACTTCTGCTCCAGCAGGCCTGAGGTGGGGCCTGGGAGTCTGCATTTTAACAGACCTCAGTTCCTGACACAGGTGGTCTAATGCCTATTGATTGAGAAAAGAGGATCCTCCTAGAGTATCCTTCACTCCAATTTGGAATGAGTCCCTCAGGTTTATGCTTGTAGGGCTGTCACAAAGCTTCCCAGCCCAGTCGAGGGTGTTTGAGGTTTTCCCAGATTTTCAAATTGCTGGAGCATTGCTTAAACTGAACCCGGTCTACATATGATAAATCCCTAGGACATACCTGCTTGAGACTGGTCTCGACAAGAGAGATTGCTGAAGTTCTGTTCAGGTGCAGATTTGCTTCCTTTTGTCTGTTCTAGGCTGTCCTCAAAACAAAACTGAACTAGAATAATTCAGGTGCTTGTATCCTATGCCTTCAACACTTCTAGCTTCAATAACCAAACCACATGTGGGAAACGAGACTTTCTTGGCTAATCAAGAGCTGAACGGAGGCACCCAAAGCAGCCTGGTCCTCCTTCCCTTGCTCTGGTCTGAGTTTCTCTCTATTTGCTGCATTGAAATATACTTCATCCATTTCCCATTTGGTCAGTACAGTGAAAAGATTGTAATATGATACATTTAAATAAACTAACAGATTATTTTATCTGGGAGACAGGCTAGAGCTAAGACCAGCAGATTTGGTCTTGGGTCTCTCACATTGCAGTGTTTTACTTTACAAAATAAAGTTAATGAATAAATTTAGAATATGGTGTCATTTAGAATATGGGGAAAGGCAAAGACATTCATTCCTTCCTCAACTTTTCTGTTACAAAAAATTAAAACCTACTTAATTTACTAGTAATCCACTGCTTCTGTTGACAATTCAATGAGGTCATAGAAGGACTTAGCTAACCAATCAGACTTAGAATTCAACGTGGCAAAGCATGGATTCTAAATATGTTTTAACTTTTGAAGGAAAATTTGGGGAAACTTATTTGAATACTAAATAAAATTAAAATCAAAGATAAGAATCATATAAAAATTGCTTGATTAAACATGGGGTCCCATGACGGCGTATAAAATTGCAATTCCAACCTAAGACCAAGTACTTACTGCCGCATTAAGATAGGCACTAGGGCCCCGCCCGGTGAGGCTTAGTCAGTGGGGCGTCTCACCACAAGGCCAAAGGTCACCAGTTCGATCCCCCATCGGGGCACATACAAGATAGAGCAGATTGATGTTTCTCTTGCACATCAGTGTTTCTCTCCCACTCTTTCTCCCTCCCTTCTCCTCTATCTAAAAATAAATTAATTAATTAATAAATAGAATATTTTTTTAAAAGATGGACACTAGAGCCAAGCAAAGTTCTCAGGGGAAAGAGAAAACCAGTTCTCCCCAAAAACTCTAGAAGGAAACAGACTTACCATATTTTAGAACATCTACAATGACCTCACACTATCCACCATGATTAACACTTAAATATACCATGAAATAGTAGCAGTTCAGGATAAGATAAAGGGGAGGAATGGAAGATCCCACAGTTTTTAGATAATTTTGTGTCATTAGAATCGCTTTGAACTTTGGCTCTGTCTTTGGATTCAGACATAACTAGAAGCCTTGGCTTCTTAGTAATAAATCATTTAGCTATAACTTTCAATCTTCGTGATTATAATTAACACTTAAACCTTAAGGGATGCCAATGGGTTATTCTTTTTTAGGTAGCATGGATTAGTTTAACAGGATCTTTTTATACACAAAACCTTATAAACTCCAAGGAATAATTCTAACTGCACTCACTATAACAAGATAGGAGGAAAGATACTGGGAAGGGGAGAGAGTAAGTGGTCTTGTAACCTCTAAAATAAGTAATTGTACATGTCACCTACTGTCTCCAATAGCATAAGGCCTCATTGTAATATAGGGCTTGCCACATGGTCCAGTTTCAGCAATGGTTGCTTTAACTATCTCAAAGATGAAGAGCAGAAGTATGGTTCATATTGAACAAGATTCATCAGGAGCTAAAGCATAATCCCAGGTCAAATGACCAGAATTCTCAGTGTCATTATACCTTTAGGACAATTCACTTTGCTTTGCTTTGGAAGTCTCTCCTTTGGGCTGAGCTGCAAATTTCTGAAGAGGTCTTGGTTGTCTTTGGAGAATAGGAGAAGAAACACAGGGAGTCCTGTATAGAACTTTCCATCTTAAAGTGAGATATGTCTGGATTATATGTCCTTGACACATGAGCGCAAATATGGGGCTCAAAACTGACACAATGTAAGGATTTTAGCTGCCATCCACCATTTGCTCACAGCCAGCCATGACCCTCAGCTCTTTGCTGCGTCAATGCAATACACTTCCGCATTTCTCTCAGCTTTTGCTCCCTGATATGGACAATGGGTATGATAATAATACACATTTATAAGGCTATGGTGAAGGTGGAATGACACTTGTAAAAACACTTGACAAACACTCAAGCCCTAGGTCATTCTTAAGTAGTAATGATACAAAATCAAATGTTTTTCTTTTCTGTGCATATGTTTCAGTAAATAAGTAACTGGCCCTACCCAAGTAATACAGAAGCCTTAAGAATCACTAAGAACGAGAATCCTTACACACTGTAAGAGAGACCTAGTAACAACCTGATTGTTTGAAGCTTCTGATAAATACAATTGGCAGAATTGTTAGATGTATTTTGGAGACTTGTGCCATTGACAGAAGGATGGCTGGAAAGCCAACACTCCTGACTGTTCATCTGCAGAACACGTATTAAGTGGTGAATTCCCCCAGCCTCCTCTCTCTCCCCTGGTGTTCCAAGCCATGCTGACCTTGTGTGCCCTGGTGGCAGACACTTCTCTTCACTTAGTAATACCTCAGTTTAAGGTCCTTTTAACAAGAAAAAGAGAACCACTGACCCCATTCCAGACTAAGTTAGACCCCTCTGTTAAATTCTCTCATAGCATTTTGTATTTTCTTTCTCTGTACTTAGTGTAGTTGATGAATAACAATGATTTGTGTGATTCTTTTATTAATGTCTGCCTCTTCTCCCACATAAGCTCATTAGTAGAAAGCGTGACTGTTGAATTCAACATTCTTCCAAGCCAGAGCCTAGTGCGGGGTTTGGCACACAAGAGAAGCTGCATAAATATTCGGTGCTTTGATGGAGAGTGGGAGCCTAAAGCCAGATCCTCTGATCCCACAGCCAGGGTTCACTTGACTACCAAACAATGGCTCTAAGTCTTACCTGAGACGCTCCAACCCTGTAGAACCAGAAATTCCCAGGGCTGAAGGAGTCTGTATTTCCTGGTTGTAGCCATGTTGTGGACCCCGAGCAGGAACCACTGACTGCACCCACATGTGCATCAGCCATAACCCCCAACAACATGCTGCTAAATAGAGAATCCAGAATCCTGGGATTGTTACTTCCTACACTCTGCTCATTGCTGCAAGGGAAAGCCCTCCAATCTGTCCCATATTGTGTCAAGGAAGCAAGTATCAAAACAATTTTCTCATATCTTCATATGCAACATGCACTGTGAAATATTTTTCATTAACTATAAATCATGTGCATTAGAAAAAACAAAACTTAGAGCATACTGTTAAATGAAAGAAGCCAGTCTGGAAAGTCTGCATACTATATGATTCAAATTGTATGACATTTTGGAAAGGCAAAGCTATAGAGACAGTAAAATGACCCGTGGCTGGCTGCCAAGTCCTGGGGGAGGTGTGGGGGGCCGGCAAGAAGAGAGTGATGAATAGGTGAAGCACAAGGAATTTTTAGGGTGATGAAATTGTGCTTGAAACTGTAATGGTGGGTACATGACATCACACATTTGTTAAAACCTGTGGGGACAGAAAAATAAATTTGTTCCTGCCCTTCGAAATTCTTATAGCTGGACTAATCATCAAGTTAACATAAGACAATAAGGGAAAATGATGACATTTAATATGTATGTACATACAAGAACACCATGAGAACAGGGGAGCCAAGGACAGATTGGGCAGTTACGGGTCATATGCCATTTTGAGCTAAGGAGGAGGGCGGTGGGGGTAGCAGGATTGTGGTTTGGGACTTCATAGGGCAGGAAGACAATTCACAAGGAGATAGAAACACAAATATTTGGTAAATAGATGTTTACTGGGCCATCTTTTTTTTTTTTTTTGGTTTTGAGGATACTTTTAATTGGAAGTACAAACAAAATCCTGAACATGGAATAAAATATGGTGTCTTTGAAACTCCTATGTAGCTCTCCCTGAATAATGGCTCCAAAATCTTACTAATGCCTTCTTTACTGCTCTTTTTGAAGTCTTATGCCAGTAAAGGTACTGGTGAATTCTAAGAAGGAACCATAGAAGGGATAAATTTTGGAAAACCCAGCTAATAACATTACTTGCAGGGGTACATCCCAGCTCTAGATTTTTGTCCTATCACAGGTCTCTCTTCTTAAATCAAAGTCTGTTCAGCAAATAGTCAGAAAAAACAACCAAAAGTAAAAGTCCAAATATGAAAATAACTCACATGAAACCATATTCTTTCATAAACTTCCATAACAACTATTCCAGCTGTTTATAACTATGAAGAAAGGCACTTATACTTGAAACCCAAAAGAGAAATCTTGTCACTAAGAAAGGTAAAATATATATAATGAACTAGGGATTTACAGGAATTGCCACAAGTCCAGTAGGAAAATCCCAACAAATACCATACTGTCAAACTTCAATGGCCTCTTAGCACAACACAAATAAAAATTAAACCTAAATGCATATTGAAAAACACTTCAACTCACCCATCAAAAGATGAGTGGGCCACCTTTGAAAACAGGACACAGAGAGCAGTTTGATCAAGTGGCCCCGAATATTGTCGGTCACACCTAGTTCACATTAAACTGCAGTCACCGATGATGGCGGCTCCCTTCTTGAAGCAGGTCCTCCAGTAGATTCTTTTAGGCAGTTAGGAGGAGTACCAAAAGTTCTTCCTGAGTCTTTTGTTTCTGAAAAATACCCAGCTTAAAATAATCAATATCCCAAAAGGCATATTTTGGTATGGTAAATTCTGCTTCCCCTCAATCCGGAGAACTATTCAACTCAGAGAATGAACCCTAATGTGAACTATGGACCGCTGTTAATAAGCATGTATCAATCAATACCAGTTCATTAAATATAAAAAAGGAACCACACTATTGCAAAATGTTAATAGTAGGAGAAATAATAGGGAAAATATAAAGGGTAGGAGCAGAGTGGGTATATGGAACTCTTTTATTGGCTCAATTATTCTGTAAATCTAAAACTGGATTTTTTTAAAAGCCCCCCAAATCAAAACATAACAAAAAAAGTGAATGTGGGAGTGGAACTCAGCCGCAATCCCCGCATTCGTATTTCCTGAGTGGGCACTGTGGGGGAACACCCAGCTGAGGATTTTCAAACACCTCCTCATTTGGCCCTGACAACACTGCTGGGGGTTGAGAGACCCGAGAATAAGTGCAGTTAAGCTCTTGTCCAAGGAGACGTGGCCAACCAGTCACCAGATTTCAAACTCGGGTCTAGGCTACCTCAAAGCCCCTACATTCACCAACTGTGTGAACCTGCTTCAATTTACATCCTTGTAGTTGCTTTTGCCCAAGCACAAAACAAGTGCATTACTACAGAGTTTAATCGATAACTAGAAGCCAAAATGATTAGACTATGATAACACAGGATCAGATGAAAAGATTCTCATGATCAATCAATTCCTACAGATAAGCCAGGTACACACACACACACACACAGTAAGACAAACACCTGGGATCATTAAGTGGTGATGAGTGTCTGGTGAACAATAGCATAATGACTTTAGCACAAAATCGCCGTTCAAATGCTGAAATAACATTCTAGGCCCAAGACGGAGCCAGTCCTGCCTGGGGAACCACATCCCCAAACCAAAACTTAAATAATTTTTGTTTCCTTGTAAATACTCTCCTAACCAGAAACACATTATATCCACTCAGGGAGTCCCCAAAATCCAAGCCAACTCTGGGCCTTCTCACCTCAAACAAGGTTCCCTATGTGGCCCCAGCCAATCAGATATTTTCCATGTCTCTTCCTTGTCCTTTATTTTTATCCTATAGAAGCTTCCTGCCTTCTGTCCCATTTTTCAGTTCTCTGAAAGAAGACGATGCCCTTCATGAAGTGTTAAATAAAGTTTGTCCATATCATCTAAATTGTCTTCTTTAATCATTTTTAACACAAATAAATCAATCATGATAACATTGATGCATGAGCTGAAACTACAATATTTTGCTTTAAAACCAAACTATTTTTCAAGTACAACAATAAAAGGCCAGTAAAAAGAGAAAAAGACAAGGAACCATCAAAGATTCAAAGAGATTTAAGGGCTCTATGAACCTAACAATGTGAGGCTCATACGGATTATTGTTCCAACAAACTAACTCTGGAAAAACTCATAAAATTTGAACACAGAGTGAACATTATATGATGCTAAGTAATTATAAAGTTTTAGGTGTGGCAATTTTATTAAAATTAAGATTTAAAAAACTATCAAAACCATTGAATAAATGATAGGTACAAAATACACAGGGGGAGGTTAAGAATAGTATAGGAAATGTTGAAGCCAAATGTTGAAGCAACTTATATGCATGACCCATGGACATGAACTAAGGAGGGGGGAGTGCTGGTGGGAGGGGGGATGCAGAACAGAGAGGAACAAAGGGGAGAAAAAAAGAATGGGACGACTGTAATAGCATAATCAATAAAATATACTTAAAAAAACTATTGTGGATGAAAAAGGGGCCACATACTAAACCTGACAAGCTCAGGGGAGGCCGCATCATGGGTCTTACAAACTCAGAGGCCAAAAGTCGCCACAGAGGGTGGTCTGAACATAAAAAATTCAGACTAAAAGCTGGTCATGGTGGGTCATCACGTCCTAGGCCTATAGCTTCTGTTGACAAAGGTCAGTCTTTACCTTTGAAATTGCCTGTTGTTTTTGTGCATCTAAGATAGCATACCTTTGAAATGTCAGAGTAATCACCTTTCCCAGACTCCTCAAGGCACAACAACAGGCACCAGAGCACAGACCCCAGAACACTCTCGTTGTCATTTTCTTGTCCACATACCATCTCTGTGTGCTGTGAATACCAATCATTAACTAGCCTGTGTCCCCAAGGTAAAAAGTAGTATGTGTCTCTCCATTTTACTTTTTATCCGATCCCAGAGATTTTCCTGCTTTACTTCCTCCTGCCTCCCTAACCTACCACCCATGGATCTAATATAACCAAACCTCCTACATCTCTTCCTTTGATTCTAATAGATAAACTGCAAAACTTCCATTCTTCAAAGCATTGTCTCAATCTGTTGAAATTTTGCTTCTTGGTAATTTTTGCTAGTTTGACTCAAATAAATTCTTATAAGTCTTTTTCTTAGGCTGGGTGTCCTTTCACCTACACTATTAAAGATAAACCTAATAGATATGTATTATGTCTGGGATTGACTTCAGAAAAAATTGAAGAGGAATGAAGATTGGGTGCAGGTCAAATTAAAATTGTGAAGTGATAATTATATAATTGTTGGAGCAAAGTGATGGATACATGGAGGTTTTATTACATTACTCTTTCTCTTTGAATATGTTTGAAATTTTCCATTATGAAAGGTTCTTTTTAAGCTTATTATCCAGCTTTAGTTCTAGCAATTACCTAACCTTGTGCCTTGTTTCATTTTATAAATATAATATGAATATTAATTCTAAACTATCATTGAAATTAAAATAATTACAAAAATAATAATTAAAACTATATCACATACACTCATTTTCACTCTGATGGCTTTGATAACTCATGCCCTTTCCTTTCTGTTAACCCCTCTGGGCACCAGTGCACATGAGTCCTCGCTGTGGTCCCTCTGTCCAGATCCTCTAACCATTTATTTCCTCCAAGCTCCTGTGGCTGGAAAAGGGTGTCCCTGGCAGAAGGAACAAGTACAGGGAGCACCTTTACCTGTTGATGTTTTCTCTCCCCTCAACAGGGAGCCAGAATGAATTCTGAGCTCCTGGGGGCTGCTCTGAATACAGTCAAGGTCTCCTCCACCCCTAGTCGTCACTCACTGCCACAGACACCAAGCCTCAGACCCGGGCGATCCAGAGGATCTGACTAGAGTCTGCGTCATCCCCCCTGTGTTCAGATGGTAGTTCTTCATGTGCGATATCTGGGAAGGATGACCTCAAGGACTCTGAGCAATTCATAAGAGATGTATAGAGGAAAATGAGGTTCAACCTCCTTCCCAAACAGGACTGGAACGTTCTTGTCTAGCCATAGGGAGATATCGGCCTGGGGCTGATGCCAAGCAGGAAGAAACAGTGGAAATTCCCTTTTCCCAGTAACAACAGTATAAGCCAAAATCATGAAGCACCTTCATGGAATCCAATTTCAGAGGCCGGTACATTCTTTTGTTGCAGAAATCTCTTTGACAGTAACGCCCTAGGCTTGCCCAGACGTGGGATGATCACAGCAGTCTGGAGCCCGCACCACGGGCTCTCCCCGGATTGAAAAGTGCAGTTTTGTGTTATATAGAGCACGTATAAATAAATATGCAGAGCGTTCTGTTTCCAGAGGTGACAAGAGGTGAACGTGCTTATCTGTTACCCTTTCCCTCAAGGAATCTCTCACTTGGTGGAAGAAAATTTCCATGGACAAGTTAAATGAACGTTTCAACTTTGGTTGATTTATTCAGCCAGCTGTTAAGGCATTCTCTTTAAACTCTTGTCATTTACTTGTGGAGTTTTGACTGTTGGTATTCAAAACATTCCACATGCCTGCCTTCATTTGCCTTTTCACACGTTTGTAAAGGTGTCTGGGGAATTTCACTAAGCCCAGTGATTCAAAATTCTGAAGGTCAGGGAGTATATCACGTCATGCTTAAACAACGATCCTGCAAGGCACAGAGCAAAATATTGATAGTGCATATTATCTACGACGCTGTTGCCGAATATTGAACTGAAGTCCAGGAGAAGCAGGTTCTGGTCCCACCATGTCCACTCACAAACTGTTTCATGTCAGGTAACTTACTAACTTCCTAGCAGCCTCTGTAAAATAAGCGATGCCGATTAGATGAGTATTGACAATCATTCAAAACCTCACATTCAATGAACTTGTTATTTCCTTAATAACCTCTCACCCTGTAACTATTTTGTTTTCTCTGGCATGATAAAGATTTGAAATATGATATTAAGCTTCTGTGGGGAAGGAAAAAGAATTTGTTTTTCTACCCTTTAAGTTTTTCTGGCTGGACTAGTAATCAACTTAACGTGAGACAGATATACAGAAGAAAATGACCAGATTCATTAAATATATACATATGAGGGGTCCCTAAGAATATGGAGACCCAAGGAAAGATCTGTTAAGCTTCTTACGCCATCTTTAGGTAAAGAAAAGGAAGTGGGATGGGTGGGCGGGGGTGCAGTTTGAGACCTTAAATGGCAGAAACACAATTCACATGGAGACAGAAACGCAAATGTTTGGTACATAAATGTTTGCTGGGCCATTGTTAACAATGAGACACACTGAGGACTTTGATCAAATGGGCCAGGCTAGGTTCCTCCCTATCACACCAGTTCATATCAAATTCTACTTATCTAAGATGATACCTCCCTTCCTGGAGCCAGTCCTGTACTAAATCCTTTTAAGTAGTTAGGGGGAAGATCAAAGTTGTGTGTGTGTGTGTTGAGTCTTTTGTTCCTTAAAAATAACCACCTTAAAATAATCAATATCCTGGAAAAGGCAGATTTGAGAGTGGAAGACTCTACTTATCCTGCCTTTAAGAGATGATCTCAAACGAGAACTCCAATATGCTATTTCATGCATTGGGAGCTTGATGTGGAAAATGGCCATTGGTACAGGACCCTCCCTTCCTGAGGTTGGCTCCACTGAGAACACCAAATCACAGATCAGAGGTGACTTGATGAACTTAGGATCAGAACATACGCCATGTAATTCTGAAAATCAGCTTCCTTCAAACTGAAATGGCTTGTTAGGCTCCAGCCAGTACAGAAACATAGCGATTCAGATACTCCACATTAATCAAGAGAACCACAGAATTCTCTTCTGATGAATGCTAGAGAAATGCCTTTAATACTCATTTCCCACTCTATAACACCTGGGACCCGACAACGGCGACATTACTTCAACTCTATTATAGATAATTAGATAAAGACTTCTGACACTATTTGCTTTCCGTCTTATAGCAGACACTTGTGGTGCCTCGGCCACATCCCTTGGCTCACTGGATTTCATTAGGGCTGTGAAGGACAATTCCATGCGAGTGACCAGCATCCTCCCTCAAACAGCACTGTGGCGTCTCTGAAATTCAGGACTTTCTCTGAAGTCCCTCAAGGCAGCACAGCCCACAAGTCTCCCAAACAGGCTGGGGAGGTCAGAGTTTGCCACCCTCAAATCTGTCTTTTTTGGAACACCGATTATTTTAAGATGGTTATTTTTAAGAAACAAAAAAATCAGGAAGAAACTTTGACCTTCCCATTAATTGCCTAAAAGAATTGAGATTGTGGACCTTCTTCAGAAAGAAACTATCATCATAGGTAAATAGAGTTTAATATAAAAAATATATATTTTTTATTTACTACATAAAATTAGTACTGTTTAATATTGAATTAGAAAGAACCTAGCAAGGCCTGTTTGATCACAGTCCTCTCCATGTGTGCTCCATTGTTTCAAGATGGCCCCAAAACATTTGTTAATTAAACATTAACTCTTTTCATCTTCTCATGAATTGCCTTCCTTCCCTTTGACCCAGATTCCTACTCCCCGCTCCTTAGGCCAGAATGACATAGATACCTCAATTTGCCTTGTTGTCTTTAGGATTTTCATGCCTATCTACATTCCCCATGCACACCAATTAAAACTTGACTTTTCTCCTGTTAAACTGCTATATGTCACCCTGGCTGACGTAGCTCAGTGAACTAAGAGCCAGCCTGTAAACCAAAGAGTTGCTGGTTTGATTCCCAGTCAGAGCACATGCCTGGGTGGTAGGGCAGGTCCCCAGTAGGGGGCGTGTGAGAGGCAACCACACACTGATGTTTCTCTCTCTCTCTTTCTTCCTCCCTTCACCTCTCTCTGAAAATGAATGAATAAAATCTTTTTTTAAAAAAAGAAAACTGTTGTATGTCATTTGAATTATTCCACCACTCAGGACAACTAAGATGGGAAGGGGGGGCATTCTTCCACCCCCTACAAGGCACAGTTTGGAAGTACCTGGTGCAAAAGCACCTGTCAGAGCAGCCCTCCACCAACAAAAGAGAGGACAGGTGCCCCAGCCTCCCTGTCCTTTGATGAAATATCTCTGGTGTGAATTCTACAAAGTCATCCTGAAAAGGGCTCCAACAGAAACAATCCCCGATTGTCCAGAGAGGTAGCTCACTCTGTAATTCACCATTTTCCCTACATGATGTCTAAGTCCCCTGCTTCCTCACTTCTACTTGTGGGATTAAATCCCAAGTAAACTGCATGTGCCCACATGTTTCTCTCAGGCTCTGTTTCCGGGAAGACTTAAATTAAGTCAGCCTTCTTGATGTCAACTGGAAGGCCCTTCATTCTCACCACCAAGATTCTCTAAGTTCATAGTCCCCTTAAGAGAAAGACTTTTATTAACTTCCCCCACAATTTTGAAATTGCCTCCTGGGTGGTATATGCATCTCCCTGATGGGTAAGCAGAATTTGCCAGCCCAAAATATGTCTCTTTGGCATAAGGATTATTTTGAACTAAAATAAACATTTTCGATACTTTCTGAAAGTTACAATAATTATCTGAACGTTAAAATAGTAAATATATTCACACTCATCAAGTCCAAAAATAAATCTACATTTCCAAAACCAAAATTCTCTCAACAGTTCTTAAGGAAATTTTATTTATATTATTACTTTGCTTTCATCTGAATTTTTTCTTAATGAATTGTTTCACCTTTAAATAAATGACTTTGATACAAACTACTAATAGTGCCTTACATTTGCATAGCACTTTCAAGTACTGAAATTACTTTAACTTAAAATTTTTAACTGAGTCTCAGAAAAAACTTCGTGAAGTTATGATAATACCCTGTTTTACAAATGAGGAAACTGAGGCCACATTGCTAGTAAGTAGCAGTGCCAGTATTCAAATCTAGATCTTCCAGCTCCAAGTTCAATAACAAGCCATTTGTCCCTTAAGTATTAATATTTCCTTAAAGAATATCTTAAAAATCAATTCAAACATCCCACAGAGTGGAAATAGAAGCTACTTGTCAGTAGCTTCTGAAAGCAAGCATGAAAGAAAGAGAGAGAGGTGGGGGAGAGAAAGAGAGGAAGGAAGGAGGGAAGGAAGAAAGGATGGAAGGAAGGAGGGAAGGAAGGAAAAAATGGAAAAAGTAGCCTCTCCTTCATGGAATGAACAACAGAAACAATAGCTATGCCAATTCACCAAGAAGAGACACTGGTCACCTCCCAGGTGCCTGGACCCCAAGAAAGATGGCTTTATTGGGTGTGAAACACAATAACAGCCACTTGATAAAACATGAGAGCTTTAAAGACTTCATTCTGATTTATCAAATCAGTGGCCCATAAAGTCAAAAATTCCTCTAAAGTAGAATTTGACATACTACACTATAATAATTCTGTAGGAACTATTAGGGTTTATCAAGTTAATGGCATTCTGAATTTGCCCAATGGACTAGAGCAAATCTTAGCAACACGCTGCTCAAGAAAGAAGTGACCATCGATCAATGACACGAGGTGGTGGGGTGTTAAGGCTGGAGCGTTAGACAAATGTGTCCTGTGGTTCCACGTGGAGTTCCACCCTGATGTGCTTCTGTGTGATGATCTTACCTTTGCTACGCTCCTGTCTTACTCACTAGCAGTTATATTTTAGGAAGCAGATCACTGTCCCTCATATAAAATGTATTTGGTACTCTGTGACCTAGTAAATTAGTAAATGACTTAAAATGACACCTCCAACATAGTATTATTGAAGAGCATTAACTTTGTTGATACAGAGAGGTATGTCCCTTGTAATCACAAAAATCCAGGACCATTTCTTAGTAGCAAAAAAATGAAAATGGGACCGTGGTAAAAGGAAAATAAGCATGGTTAAATGAATCTTGACTGAAAGAGAGGACATGGGTGCTAAAGCTTTGTCTTAGTTGAAAACTGGCATCTCAACTTCACCTTCTATAAGCCATTGATCCAGGCTCTCTCTTCTATGATGCAATAATAAACTTTGTTAACAAAGCTCATTTTTTTATAAACTGATACCAAAAAAAACTTTCCAAAAAATACACCCATCCCTCTCTTTTAATAATATACTGAGTTGTTTAAATATTTTGGAAGTTTGGTATTTAATTCTAAAATTCAATGAGTTGTTGTGCCTTTCCTTCTTTTCCTTTCTTAACCATTTAAGCATAAGTCCAATAAGTGGGACACAGCAAACTAGACAAACAGGCCAGCAGGGGTGGGGCATAGAGAGCTGAATGGCCCAGCTCGGGGCAGCGGGGACTGAGGGGCGTGAGGGCATCTGTGTAGGAAGGCTACCCAGAGTAGGGTGTCAGAGCCTAGAGGAGTGAGAGGTCAAACCCACGGAAGGATGATCTACACAGGGTATCAGGGCCCAAGCAGAGCAGGGAGCAACAGGGGCATTGGAAATTTGGTTACACATAGGGGGAGGGTGATCAGATAAGTACACATATTCGGTGTAATTGGAACCACTCCCTGTTGGAGAAGGAAGATACAAATATTGAAATAGAAAAAAGTAGAACTCAGTGGTGTTGGGTTGAAATTGAAGGTGTTATTGGTATGAACACATTGATATCAATATAGATGTAGAGATGAAAGAGAGATAAAGTAAGATAAATATGCGTATGTGCATATTATCATATATTCCTTAGTTTAGGTCTGTGAGACTCTCTGGAAGCAGTGATGCCTCAATAGCAACAAACACAGTAAGCGCCCAAATCTTGGCTTCTAAATACTATTCTCACTAAAAGGAAACAGGACTCCATTGAAGAATGACCAATTCTAGGGTGGGACAGTAAAAATATAAGATGAACCTAAAATGTTTTGTTTTGCTGGACAGTAAGGTGAGGCTCAAAGAATAAGGGAGACATGTCAAAAATATATAAAGACAATCAAAGTGTCCCCCACAACATTTTTAGCATCAAAGTAAATGATTATAGTGGATTTTAGTCCACTAAATAAAATAGTAGACCATGAGTCTATAAAGAAATAAACAAATAAATGAATAATTTGAAAGTTTGAAGAATAAGATATTTGCATTGCTTTAAAGTACCTCACCGTGAAATATTTATTATTTGCAAAGGAAGGAAGAGCAGCTCTACTGTGAAGAAACCTGGCAGACACCACCTTAACCTAGTTATCGAACTGAACATCATCGGTACTGGGATGAGTCCCAATTCTGCACCACGGACAGGATGCAAGTGGAGAAGGCTGCTTCACTTTTGTGATACTCCTTCCAAAGATGCCTAAATTAAGCCACGAGGTAAAATTAGACAAATCCAAATGAAAAGACATTCCATGAAATAAGTAGCCCATGCGCTTCAAAAGTCAAAGTTATGAAGTTCAAGGACAGATTGGGGACTTTCCTACACCTACAGAGGTTAAAGAAACAGGACCACTCAAAGATCTAAACTGGGTCAGTATGTTGTAAAGGAACTAATTGGAACAACTGGTGAAACTCGAGTGAGACTGAGAGTGAGATGAGAGTAACATAGCGGCGTTAACCTCCTGATTTTGACGGCTCTACTGTGGTTCTGTGGTAGCGTGTCTTGGCCTGGAGTCGCGGGACATCATGCCATCAACTTGCTTTCAAACACATTGAGGGGTCATACAAACGTTCTTTGTACTATTCCTGCAACGTCCTGTAACTTCATGATTGTACTCAAAAGATTTAATCTAGTGAATTGTTATAAATATTTGGTAATATTAATGAGAGTACCAAATACATGAACTTTAATTTCCATAAAATAAAACAAATAAGTATAACTTGTAAGAGACCCCAAACCTTTACTGATATCCTTAGCCTAAACACTACCTTGAGCTTTGATTTAAAAACTAATTAAAACAAATAAAAATGCATTAATTTATTATGTGATATAAATAACAACAAAGAATGGGAAGGAATGGAACATATCAAATTTGACTTAGCTATTACCTACCCCCAACCCACCCCTAAGAAGTTGAGGAAGTCATTCAGGGGAGTGCAGTTCTATTTACCTTCTGGCTTTGCAACATGAGATCTGTGGAAGTCCTTGTTTTGATCACCCTGGGTTATTTTCACACAGATTTGACTATGAAACAAACGAGTCTCACATCAAATTGAAATGAAGAAGGAGAGAATTTGAGGGCTGAGGAATATATAACCTTTCTCTTTTGTATGAAAATTAAGCATATGTATAATTTTTTTAAATGTGATTCAATCATTAAATTTCACGGGTAGCATTTGCCTCATTATACCAGTGATTGATAACTGGTAAAAACGAAGTTGCAGATTGCCATCCCAGCCTGCCAAGTCTGAGGTGGCTGTTCCAGAATGGTGTTTTCTCTCGAATATACTAATGTTATTTCAGCCCACACGTGATTACACTCCATCATTTTTCAATTGGTCTTTCTTAAGCAATTATACTTAATAGGCACATGTCCCTTGGTCATAGGGGGCACATTGTGTGTGATGAAAAGGGGAACAGACAAGGTCAAGAGCCAGATCTGCCACAATCCACCAATGACTTTGAACAAATCACTTGACCTCCGTATGTTCCAGTTTTCACTGCCATAAAATTAGAATATCAAACAAGACAATTTCTAATGTTCCTTTGAAATTGTTTTATATCTTCTTTATTTGCATTCAAGATATTGTCTTAACCAAATTGTAAATGAGTGAGTCTAATTTCTTTTTCATTTTCTCACAGTGCCTGGTACCTAGTTCTTTGTTCATTTGTGTTTTGTTTTGGGGGTTTGTGGGGAGTTTTTTCTTATCATAAGGCCTCATGCATATCAACAAATTGTCGGTATTCTTTCTTAAATTGGTAGGAATTTTTTACAGAAGAGTGTAGAAATGATATGCTCTGTTACTGCATGTTATTTCAGTGTTTCAGTTCATGGCTGCAATTTCACACCTGCTAAGAACATGTATTCTTTACTGGGAGTGATGAAAGCCTGCTACTCTTCAAACATCTCTGTGTTTGTCTTCTCACAGGCACGCCCGAGGACCAACTCAGTAATGTAAATCATGTTAGCAATTCGAGCTATTTATAGGATCCAAATACTTCAGGAAACATAGTAGAAACATATCTATTATAGAAGCAGTGCATGGAATCCATAAAACGTAGAATTTCTATAAAACATGCCATCGCTACTTCAATATGTTCCTAAATTAATTTGCTTATTATGGCTTTTTTTAGTAATAACAATTTAATTTTCTTGGAAATTAAAAATTTAAGGATTGGTTCAGAACAAATGAGCTATGACTTGTGTTATAATTATTTGAATTTTTAATATTTATTAATGTATATAATTTTTGTTTCATTATGTGAATTGTTTGCAGAATATAAGTTTTTAACAATGTGGTGAAATGAATAGAGGGTTGCTAAGCAATATAGTTTACCTCACATAAGCCAACTTTCTCAGAAATTTAATGTCAAACATGAAGAGCTCGTGCCCTGACTGATGTGGCTCGGTGGATTGGGTGTGACTCTGCAAAGCAATTCCTGGTCAGGGCGTACGCCTGGGTTGTGGGTTTGGCCCCCAGTCGGGGTGCATACAGGTCGCAACCCATCGATGTTTCTCATTCGCATCAATGTTTCTCTCCCTGCTTTCCTCCCTCCCTCCCCTTCTCTCTAGAAATAAATAAATAAAATAGTTTTGAAATGAAGAGCTCTTTGTAACATTAGATAAAATGTTGCTTTTAAAAATAATAGCTATCTTCTCTTCTTCAGAGAATCCACTTGATACAAATGGATTTTTAAAAATCCAACAAGCAATAAATCCTAAAAGTCTCTATGAGCATTAAGTTGACACAGGCACAAACACAGCAGTAAGATTCCAGTGATAATAATTTATATGAAGAATTTGTTTGTATAAAGCTAAATTAAGCCTTAATATAAATTAAGGCACAATACTAAATTAAGGCACAATAATGTAAGTATTCTTCTCAGTGTGGTTTTATAAAAAGGAAGATACCTATGGAAATTGAAGTACTTGGTTCTCAAAGTCTAAATTTCATTTACCTATTTCTATTTAAAAATTAAAGTATAATATCTGAACAATAATTAAGAGAAAAATAACACTTCCATTAACAGATGAAAGAAGAACTTATGATGGTAATATAATATAATTAATATAATTACTATAATATGGGTACTTTTCTTTTAAGTACTTTGGAAAATTATTCCTATCAATTTATCTTAGAGTTCAGTCAAAATATTCACCAAAATATAACAAGCTATATTAGCACAATAGAAGAAACTCCTGTTCTCTGGGTAACATGTAGCTACCTGTTCAGAATGCTCACTGCTATACTCAGCAAAACCACATACATTGCTAATTTTAATTTTCTCAAATAAAATCCTAAAAATTATGACAAATCAGATGGGAAAAGATATTCACAAGTAGTATTCGCTATGATTATTGAAATACAGTTGGGTTAGGGACCAAACAGAATAAATAAATCAAGACTCTAAACTCAAATGCAGGGCACAAAATGGACTGATCTCTCACACTCCAGAGTCCTTATGTCCACAATGTTTGAAGAATTTTACAACCTAGATGCTAACAGTCAGTGACTCCTAGAAATACAAGTAGCATTTTCTTTTTTTTTTTTCAGGGAAAAACAGTGAAGGTACAGAATAGTAGTTAGGAATAGTCACCCGTGAAATTATAACTATAGGGTTGTTTGGTAAGGGTTGGGGGACCCACTTTTCCCTGTGACAATTCCAAAATATGAACTAACTAAAAATTTTAAGGCAATTGGGAGGAACTTAGACATTGGTATGTATTTGGAAACCCTATGAAACCACACAAATATAGTCAGAGTCTATAAACTCCAGAAATTACTTGCAAAAAGCCATGAAGTCATACCAGGAATGATTACAATACAGCAAGCATGGCTTAGGAGCTCATTTCTGCCTTTTCACACCTGCAACCACAGTAAGAAGCACAGGATCCCAGCACAAAAGAAGTGCTGTCCAAATATTGGTTCAATCAAAAAATGAATGAACCTCAATCTCAAATTTGTAGTCTTTTTCCTTCGAAAAATCAGAACAGAACTTCTTGTCCTGTGTCTGACTCAGCATTTCGCATTTCCCTTTCTGCCCACTTCTCATTTTGTGCTTTTTTTGGACTTACAGAAACTTCTGGTCATACCAGGCAGAAAAGCACAGTATGACAGAGAAATGTACATTCCAGTCCTTGATCATTTAGGGTAAATTATGATTGTTTCAGTTTCGTTGACCTTTGGGAAGCCAGTTTAAAACATGTGTAATCTTTGTCCTCTGCAAACCAACAGTTTTTAGTCAACACTTGTTAAAATGTGTTAAAGATCCTGTTTTCACAAGATTCATAACACTAATGAATTCATCAATCCCATTATCATACATATTTCTGTAAATGTCAACAGGATGTAGCCGACAAGGTCATGGCCATTGAGCATAAGTTCATGAATGTACACGTTTGTTCTTCACAGGAGTCATCTATGGGTAACCATTGACTTTCCATGCTCCTATTGCTGAAATGTCAATAATTGCATACAATTTTCACATCATCACTATGTGTCAAAATTATCATGCATCTATGCATATTTTGTATACTTACATGGCTATTTTTATTACTTTATAAATGCCCTATTTCTGAAAATGGTTTAAAACACTATATTTTAACATTTCTCAATATTACTCGCATTTGAGACTCGTAAGTATTTTCACACACAGTCCTAGGTGGGGTTTCTTAGAGGCCAAGCCTGAGGTAGGGATCCTTATGCAAGTGACTTACTGAAGGAGTGTTTCAGAAGAAACTTGTAAGGACACAAAGACACAGAATACGGTGGGGGTGAAGCAAAGCATAGCTGTGGTTTCAGCTAAAGTCTAGTCTCCGCCTGATGCCATAAGGAGTTGGGGAATGAGTGACAGCATAAAAATTGCCCTACTTTGAAGCAAAGGGGCAGGTTGGGCAACTGTGGCCTTGAGCAGCAAATGCTCACAGCAGCTGGGGGTGGACACACAGGCCTCCCAGGAGATTTTTTTATGATATTTAATTTTACAAAGAGCTCTGGTAGAATAGTTCAATTGGTTGGAGTGTTGTCCCAATACACCAAGGTTGCGGGTTTGATCCCCAGTCAGGGCACATACAAGAGGCAACCACTGAATGGATGAATAAGTGGAACAGCAAGCTGATGTTTCTCACTCTGTCTCCAAGATTAATTTAAAAAAGGAAAACTTCATGAAACATTTTATGAAAGAGAAATAAAACTTCCTATGGATTGATGGCTGAGTTTTGTTGTCTTTGTAATATAAGTAAGAATCATATTTTCAATAGGTAAATATTGTATGTAAAACTGCAGAATTTGGTAACCCACCACTGGACAACTTAAAAATTATAAAGCAGATGAAAGCAGAATGCTTACATTGTGCTTGTAAGAAAACCTTAAATTCCAAACACAGCCTTATCCCAGCAATTCAATTCTGGAAGTTGCATTTTATAAATGATATCCACTGTGCAAATTTCAGTAGATTTTGCAAGTCGCACATTTTGATGTCATAAATAGTGGTGATTTAGGAAAGTTCTGTTTCATGTAAATCAACAGCAGACTGACCAGCATGGGTAGAAGTTTTGCTTTCACCAGGGTAAGCCCTCCCTTCATGAAAGGTCATGGCCCACTTTGGCAATGACCCTTCTTAGGAGAGTGCACTACTATGTGAAATTAGACCAATTTGGCAACATGGACCTTACTTACTTACCTCAAACCTCTTCTGACTTCTAGTCCTCCTCCATATTTTCCATTCTTACACCTTACATTTAGTGTCCTGCAGGTTCCATCACGCCTTCTTCCCTGCTCATTTTCCACACCATAGATGGCTTATTTCTCTTTCACAGGGATGACTGTTAAAGCAGCAAGACAACCGCCCAGGAGGCTCAAGGGAGTGAAAGAATCAGAAACAGCCCTGTGTCTTTCCCTCTTGTGCTTGTATATATTTATTACTCAGGCCATCATCGGGGCACAGTTATGTACAGATATCAAGGCTGCTCTCGGGTCTTCCTTGTCACCTTCTCCACATGGACTAGCGGATGGGAACAAAGGTTCGGTAGGCTGACATGTGCTCAACTTACAGGGTTACTGAGGGACATGGAGCATCTGCAGGCTTGTGTACGGCTGCCTTAACCTAGAGGCAATAAATGAAGGTCAAGGATAAATACGTAGAGCTTTCAAAACCGGAAGAGGGGAACTAGTGACCACTGATAGCATATGTCTAAGAATAAAATGTGACACAGCTCCTGATAAAGCCTCCTACCTGATCTTAAAAGCTTGGAAATATCCAAATTTTACAGGAGAATGTAGAACAACTTTGTGAAGAAATGAGTACCAAGACTGCTACGGGAGAGCTACACAGGCTCACAAGCCCCAACCTACAACTGGCAGAGACCCATCGAATGTTCCAAAACAGCTAGTAGGGGAGGATTTGAGGTCAGATAAAAGGTGTGCCCTTTTCATGAATCATGGAGGGTGGAGTTGGAGAAGGATAAGTGCAGACTTGAACTTGGGGGTTGGGAATTTTCTTCTCTAGGCAGTCAGCATCATTGGGGCACCAAGCCAGGGTTGAAATTCATCTGTTCCCTTTTTTCAGAGATCTTCATTTCAATCTGTTTAATTTAGAATCTAATCTATGGCATAGCTTTTTAATTTAATACAATTTTCTCTGTACAAGCCTTGGCTATATTTGGGAAAATATTAGAAAGTTCTTTGGGGCTTTAATTTTTTTTTAGCAATTCATGAGTCCCTTTGAAAATTACTTCAAAACATTTTTTTATCTTAATCTTTAATTCCCACTGGCAGGCTACATATCAAGCAATTGTATTTCCCCTTTACAGATTCTTTGTCCTAGAAACACTTTATGATTAGCAATACTAAACTACTTGTACCATGATATTTCTTACTTCTGTGTCTACTTAAACTGTTCCTTCTTTCTGGAAGTTTCCCACCCCCACTCCAGTCTCTATAGTCACACACCACACAGGAAGCCTTCCCCAGTGACCCCAAAGCAGGTAGAAACATCTCATCAATACAGCATTGTATTCTAATAAACTGCTTATGTTATTTCTTTTTGACAGGAAGTGAATGTTTTTATATCTCTCCAGTCTAGCATAGTGATTGGCAGACTGTAGGTGCTCAATAAATTTGTATTGAGTGAATGTATCCTAATTAATGAATACAGAATAAATGCATAAATAAGCAGTATGAACAAGAAGCTTCTGCGAGAGGAGCTAAGAAAGATGACAGTTTATTTAGTTAACCAAGAAAGCTGCAGGTTAAGTGCTTTTTTTGTTTTCTTACATAAATAAGGTAGTCTACAGTTTGTCTACCGCATATAAAAGTCATTATTCTCCTGTCAGATTCCATCTAGACCCTGAAGAGACAAACCCGGAGCGCCCACCAAAGCTGTCCAGTGCCTAGAGCATTACCTGATTTGCTGTAATTGTTCAGATTATTAACTGCGTGAACAAACATGCAGAAAATTTAGGATTATCATAAAGAGTGTTGTAGGGAGCTGAGGGTGGTGTCGCTAACTCTTGACCCGTCCAGGGGGAAGAGCAGCAAAAGAAGCTGAAATCCAGCGATTCCACTCCCAGGCATTCGCCCAAGACAGACCCATGAATAAACCAACTGACCAGTGAAGAAACAAAGTGGGGCACAGCAGCACAAAGGAACATTATTTGGCCATAAAAAGGAGTCAAGTGCAGGCACATGCTACCATAGGGATGGACTTTGGAAACATTCTGCTGAGTGAAAGAAGTAGGTTACAAGCAACAAGTATTTATTATTCCATTCATACCAAGTGTCCAGAACATGGAAATGTATGGAGACAGAAAGTAGATTAGCAGTCGCTTAGGGCTAGAGAGAGGGAAGTGTGGTGATAGCTAAAGGATATGAGGTTTCTTTTGGAAGTGATGAAAATGTTCTAATATTGACTGTGGTGGTCGTTGTATGTATCTGTGACTACACTAATACCATTGAACTGTATTACTTTTAATAGGGTTAACTGTATAGTATGTAAATGATCCTTCAATGAAGCTGTTTAAAACTAGAGACTGACAGAGACAGAGACTGCTGAGAACATCTGAGACTAAAGACTGCCTGTCAGAATTTTCCCAATGCGTTAACCAGATTCATTTCAGGTGTTTGTTGAATGTATCCCAGGCTGGGCCCTCATTTCTACTTAATTAATTTTCCAGAAGCAGATAAGAGCTCACTAATACTCAGCCTGTTTTAGCCAACTATCGCATTTTGGACTTGTGTGTACATGAAAAAATTTATGGCCAAGCCAGATCCATAGTTTCCATACCCAGCTAGCCTTTACTGAGTACTCATTATGTGCCAAGCCCTTAGCATATGTCATTTGTAAGTTTCATAATAGCCCCAGGAAATAAGTTATGTTACTTTATTTTATAGAGGAAGGTATGAGGCTGAGCTTGGCTAATTGCCATGATGTCATTATGTGGGAACAGATACACCCAGGTTTAAGGTATATGTGTGATTCACAATACTTGTGTTCTACTCACCATGTGTGTCCTCAAAGTCTAGTGTGGTGGTCGGAAATGCATAACACCAACACAAGACAGGAGACACAGTGGGAGAGTATGGAATGCCTGATGAAGACAAATAACCTGATTCAGTGCTCCAGCATGGAGCAGTGAGGTGAGAATCCTGTTTTAAAATCTTGCCGTAATGGCCTGGGCAATGACAAACAGCCCTCCTGGGTCTGGGACTACTCAAGCTGTCTGCTTGAAGAGGAAGCTTTTAAATCTTGTTCTAGCTAAGCAAACAATTGCTTACTCCCAGGTCAGTTCCTTTTGAGAAGGACCTACGCTTCTGTTCCTAATTCCAGTTGTCAGTCCTAGTCCAACAACATTGGGTGCATCTCCAAAGCCCTGTATACTTCACTGTGTTAAAATACCAGGTCGTGGATGTCATACACAATGAGCGTTGGTACACAGACATAAGAGGCGTCACTCAAGTTTTATTCCCTAGGTTACATCCTGTTATTTTCATGTAAGAATGTCTGAGGACACTCTTTGTTCTGCTGTGTCTCTCTCTCTGTCACACCCCTTTCTCATCTTCTTTGGTACACTTTTATCAAGACACTGCCTTTCATATACCCCTTCTGGCAATTTTAAGAGTAGACTGGCCAATTTCTTACCATTTGATCCCCCATGAAATGCAAGCTCCTTCTTGTTTGCAATAGTCTAGAATACTAAATCAAATCCAGCTTTGCTGTCATCTATGATGGCAAGTGGTTGTTCACTCTCATCTCCCTTTCTCCTCCAAACTCAGTAACTTCAACTATCAGAACATGAGAAAAGGTTACCTCCACACAAATGAGAGCAAGCATGTCGATTAGATTATTAAAAGACTCATACAAGGGCACACGGAGAGAGAGGCAGGAATCTCTGGAAGCTGCAGCTGACACAGAATCACCAGGAAACGCGTGCCAGGCTAACTTCTATTAGATAAGTGTGGCTGGTGTGGCATTTTTGGACCTTAACAGGGCCTATGATAAGACGCTCATGATACTTTTATGGACAAGCTATATTGGGTTAGGGAAGAACATAATTAGATATAGTCAGACCGGCCTGGATAATTATAATACAAACATGACAACTGAAAAGGAAACCCTCATTCACTGCTGGTGGGAATGCAAACTGGAACAGCCACTGTGGAAGACAGTATGGCAGTTCCTCAAGAAATTAAGAATAGAGCTACCATATGACCTAGCAATCCCTCTCCTGGGTATGTGCCTGAGAAACTGGAAAACATTTATTTGCAAAGATATACGCACCCCTCTGTTCATGGCAGCATTGTCCATGGTGGCCCAGACATGGAGACAACCAGAGTGCCCTTCCACAGAGGCTTGGAAAGAAGATGTGCTTCATATGCACAAGGGAACACTCCTCAGCCATAAGAAAAGATGCAGTATTGCCACGTGCAACAACGTGGATAGGCCTTAAAAATATTATGCTATGTGAAATGAGTCAGTCAGAAAAAGCTAAGAGCCATATGATTTCACTCAGGTGTGGAATATATTATAAAACTGAAACTCACGGACACAGATGGCATTGTGGAGGTTGCCAGAGGGAAGGGGGTGAGGGGACTCGGGGTGGAGGGGACTTAATTTATGGTGACAGAAGATGGTTTGACTTTGGGTAGTGGGCACACAGTGCAATATACAGACCTTGTATCATAGACATGTACACGTGAAACCTTTATGATACTATTAACCAATATCGCCCCAATAAATTTAATTAAAAAAATTTTAAGTGATTTAAAAAAACATTACAACTGAAGGGTACTTAACAACCTTATCTTCAGAAACTTACCTGAAGATGCCTAGGGCAAGCATACCTAATTTTGCGGTGACTTCAAGGAATAGAGTGCATAAAGTAAGATTTTAAAATTATCTCAGTAGATAATAACACAATGTTATTATCAGAATAATTTTAAAATATGTGAGGTTAACAAAGAATTATAAATATATATATTTAAGGTTGTACATATTATAATACATTTGTATCAGGAAAGAATGTACTACAGAAATTATGCAACCTTACATCCTCATCACCACCACCTAGACCCACGCCATCCATTGGGTGGACACCAGCCGATGTGGCTACTGAGCACTTCAGCTGTGTCTGCTTTGAACCGAGATGAGATGTCAATGTGAAACACACATCAAACTTTGATGGCAAAGTATACAAAAAGGATGTCAAATGTCTCATTAATAAATTTGACACTGATTGCATGTTCAAATGATAATATTTTGCATATATTAAGTAACAGAAAATATATTATTAAAATTAAATCCACATTTTCCCCCTTTATTTTTATTAGCGGCACTATTAAAGATGCCTCCATTTTCCCTCTATTGCCCACCTCCACCTAGCCATCGCCCCCTCTTCCCTCTGGCAATCACTTGGGGTTTTTTTGCTGTGGTTACAAAAAAAAGTTTAAAATTATCTATGTGGTTGGCATTATATTTCTGTTGGCTGCACTTATTACACCAGCATGGCGAATTTATTGTGCCCTCTATCTGGTTCGCATTAGTCACCTGAGAAGCCTGGATTCCCAGCTTATCCCTCATCACCCATCACCTGGAGCACCCTCTCTGATTCCACCTCCCACCCTCCACAAATCCTGAATCCCTTTCATTGCTCCTGTGGAGCAAGCCGTGGTCTGTCATTAACCATGAACCCCACCCATCACCTCCAATCTGTGCATTTCCTTCATCTTCTTGTTCTCACTCAGGGCTCCTCAAACATGTCTGTGTATCAGAATCACTTTGGGAGATTTAAATAGATCAGTGCCCAGGCCCCATTTTCAGAATGTCCCATCAGAACCTCTGCTGTGGAGATAAGGCTTCTAAATGTTTTAATAGCTCACCCAGATGATTTAAGTGTGCAGCTAAAACTGAGAACCACTCATTAAATCAGCCTCAACTTTCCACCTACGCCAACTCTGCACCCGTGCTGGCGATCGTGGCTGGAGAAGCACAGGCAGGGTGCTGCGGATCTCCCCAAATTAAAGACTGCTAACCAAAAGTGGGTCTTCAAAGCTGTTCCGAAATCTTACTGTTTCCCCCTTATCTAGTCACTATCCTTACTTCCTAGAGAAATATCCTTCTCCAGCTTCAGTCTCAGCCCATGACCTTGCTTCCCATGTAAGTGAGAAAATAGAAGAAAATAGTGAAGACCTTCTATTAGCTCCCTTCTCCACACATGCTCACCTGCCTGCGCAGGTGTTTGTACATATGCCTGCCCCCCTACCCCGTCACTATGTCCTTTGGACAGGACATTCTGTGACGATCAAAATGTTCTAAGCTGGTTCTGTCCAGTATTTCCGTCACTAGTCATGTGTGGCTGTTAAGCATTTGAAATAGGCTATAGCACAACTAAGAAAGTAAATTTCAAATTCTATTTAATTTTAAATTAATCCAAATGTAAACTGCCACCTGTGGCTAGTGGCACCTGTATAGGCAATGGAGCCATAAATGTTGGTCCCAGGTAACACCAGCTCCTCCCACTGTCTCACGTGCCCATTGTCTCATATCTACTCCAGGACGTTGTCTCAGCAATGAGACCCTCTCCGCTGCTTCATCAGTTTTTCTTTGTTACTGGATCGTTCCTCTCACCATAATAATATACTGTAATATCTTCCATTAATAAAAAACTTTTCTAATATTCCCCTTTAGCCACCATACAATCTCTTTGCCCCTTGAACAGCGAAAGTCCTCTAAAGAGTACTTTATAATTGCTGACTTAAATTTCTCTCCCCAACGCCTTCTTGAGCCCATGCCAATCATACTTCTGATTCCACCAACCCCTGAACCAGGTTTTTGATGTCACCAGTGACCTCACCATTACTGTTGGTTCTTGATCTCGGTAATTCCCTGGGAAAAATCTGAAAATGGGCCTCATGCACACAGAGGAAAGAAAGACCAAAGAAAGAGGCAGGCCACTCTGGATTGGTAGATGGCAGGTTTAATCAACAAAGGAACTTACTTATAAGGCTAGTCCTGGGAAGCACAAATCTCTGCACCCACCCACCAAAATCTTAAAACTTTACATAGTGCCCTTAATGGCATTCAGTCACATAGGCAGTCCAGATGGTCTCAATGACACCTTTCTCTCTCAAGACTACGTCCTTGAAATGGCGGCTAGTGTGGGAAGAAGGGGTGGAATGTACATACCAAGGAGGGGAGTAGATGAGGAGCCTCTGATTGCCGGTCCAGCTCTCAGGTCAGTCAGAGGTCACGACCTCTAAACAACGTCCTCCAACAATCACTGCATCCAATAGGGTCCTTATGTCATTTGATGCATCTACAGTATCTATCTCCGTAATCATTCTCTCCTCATGAAACCCCTTCATCACCTGGGCTCTTGGAAACCACTTTCCCTCTTCTCTGTCGACTTCACTTGTTCTTCCTTCTCTGCTTGGTTTCCTAGTTCCTGCTCATAATACTGAAGATGGAAGAAAATACACAATATGTTCAACACAGTATGCTTTATTATTTCAAGGAAGGTAAAAATGCAACTGAAGTGCAAAAAAAAGATTTGTGCAGTGTGTGGAAAATGTGCTGTGACTGATCAAACGTGTCAAAAGTAGTTTGTGAGATTTCGTGCTGGAGATTTCTCACTGGATGATGTTCCACTGTTGGATTGACCAGTTGAAGTTGACAGTGAACAAATTGAGACATTAATTGAGAATAATCAACATCATACCACGTGAGTGGTATGTCTTACATTTGACATACTCAAAATATCCAAATCAATAAAGTTATTGGTGAAAATGAAAAATATGTATTTTATTTTTTGGAAGAAAACACACAAATTTTTTGGCCAACCCAATATTTTCTGATTTACTTGATTATTTTTATCTTCCTTCACTTAGTAGTTGCTCATTAAATATTTGTTGAATAAGTGGATAAAAATGATATATTCATTTGCAGAAAGAAATACATTCAAACTTCACCATTACAAGGAAACTGCCAACTATATCCTACATGCCACAGCTGAGAAAATCAAATGTTTAGGCTTCAGAAGAGAACAGAGGCTTAAAGGGACACTGAATATATGTTTTGAAAGTTCTAAAGTAGCATCCTATGGAAAAAAATGAAATTATTCTTTGTATTTAGCATTACTACATATGGCAGAATTGGGACTAAGGAATAGAAAGGAAGAGAAGCTAAATTTTGGCTCAATATAACAACAACAAAATAATTCTTGTAAATGTTTTTCCTGAAGGTGTATACCAATAATAGAAAATGAAGAGGCACAAGCCAAATCATTGTTTCAAGAATATTGCAGGCACCTGTGTTTGTGGGAGGATCAGACAGATGATTTCTGAGTTGAGTTCCATCTCTAAGTTTCTAGAAAGATAAAGGAATTTTAGATTTAAAAAAATGTGCCACTTCATAAAGTAGTAGCAGCCCATCTCCTTGGCCCACTGTTTTCATGACTCAGGCCTGGTGAGATCAGCAGACCCACGAAGCAACACAAAATGAAATGAGAACAGGAATTCGGGGGAACTAGGGCCAAGCTTGGCCAAGACATAGTCACATGACTGCAGGCAAGTTACTCCACTTCTCTGGGTGGCCAATGAGTCTCCATCCAATGAAAGGCTTGGCCTAAGTGAGTACCAGATTCTCTTCAGTTCTGAACACTGTGATTCTAGGTCCTTCCTCAACTCACTGGAAAAGACAGAGAATTGGAGATGAAAGGGCCCAGTCACAGGCTATTATGGGATGGTGGTGGAAGCATCCAAGCATGTTCAGGTTGAGGAAAGTTGTGTTAAATCAAATCCTTCCCTATCAGAGACATTCAGAAATAAAACAGAAAGTCCTCTGGGCCAGCCACCCAGCATTTTCTCTTCAAGTGTGAAAGGTGAGCGCTCCAAACTTGAAAAATTCAGGTAAAATTGTTTATCACTCCCAAGGGACCAGTAAAGCTCTAAGTTGTCCTGTGCTTTGGTTCATGGAGACTAAATCTTACACGTTATCGCTGAAGACAAATTCCAAAAAAAAGTAAGCCTTTGAGTGAATACGCATCCAGTGCTTGCTTGAACTTCTTCACCATAATCAAGAACATCTATCTCATGGCTGCTTCCTAGGTGCTCACTTATTGAGACAGCATTAGAAGCTCAGTTTCTAATATCGTGGTCTATCTTCTTTTTACACAGAGCCTGCATATGGCTTTTGGAGTTGTTTAGAGATTTTTGGTGGAAAAGCACCCAACAATGTTGATAGAATCTGATCTTTTTAAAATAAAATGTCCCAGATGCTCCCGAGTAGTTGAGGCTGAAATGGTACAAGTGAGTTTAGGCAACTCCATGTTCTAAGATTTAAGCTGGGGTTGATGCTAGAGCTTTAGAAAAACCAAAGTTTGTGTTTTCACCATTTTTTCCAGTTTATTTCCATCTCATTTTACCCTTCCTTTGCAAAAGGAAATGGGCCTGCCTGCTTTTGCTTTTAATAGAGTCAGTATCTCTTACCAGGCTTCACAAACCCACCAGAACATGGCGATTATCTGGACTCCTGACCTTGCAAGGTTTAGATAACAGAATCTGTTTTCCCTGACAGCTGAAAAACAGAAATAACCTCATTGCTTCTCTGACCAGGCTCCCTAAACCTTCTCCTTCTTTTTCTTTTTGGTCCAATAATGAGGGCTGACAGGGATGCTTGACACCATTAGCAATAAATGAATTTTTCAATAAAGACTAACAGAGGAAAACTATAGACATTCAGATGTATTTGTTTATTTTTTACTCAGAGAGTTTTCTATCTCCATATGCTTTTGCTCTCTATGTATACTGTATGAGACATTTCAGCAAAATCATCTCAAAATTGATCCAATACCTGTCTCCTTCAATTCTCCTTCTTGGATCTCTTCACTCATCTTCATACAGGTCCTGTATATTTCTTCAGGGCCACTGTCCCCGAAGATTAAGGCAGTGCAGTGAGCTCAAGTCTTATCCTGAGGCTTATCTTTGTAAATGTGGCAGTTCTTCCTCCTTTTCTCGTAGGAAAACAGAGAGAGAAAGTCTCAAATGTGAATCCGATTCTGTCCCATTTCTGCCAGAAACTGGGAAGAAGCTAGCCATATACTTGCACATTTATACTATAAAAATTCAAAGACTCTCATCCAGTATCCTCCATATAACACACATTTTAACTCCTACTTTAAACTTTCAGCATGCTTTTTTATGGCATCTGTTATGCCCTACTTCAAAATGTCTCTGTGCCTAATATTTCTACTTTCTTCCTTTATTAATTTATCTTCAGGGTCATTCGTGGAAACACCTTTCAGTGGAAAGAATCCATCTGCTTTGATAAAAATGTACCCTATAAACCTTCATTTCCACAAAGGTCTTAAAGAAGAAATCCGAGTCCACTAGCAAGCATGCCTTCAGAGCAGAGCCCCCTAAAGCTTGCTTTGTTTACTGCATTGAATCTAAACATTGATGCTGTAAATAAAAACAAGAACAAAAATGGGGGACTGAGAGGATGCTGCATAAACAGGTACTTTCTTTGAAACTGAAAAATGCATGATAGCACTTTTAAAGGGTTGTAGGCATTCTAAAGTAAAGATATTTATTAAATTCTGTTTAACTACTTATTTCTCAAACTTATTTTATTACAGAGCACTTTTCATGTACGTATGTACACTTAGTCACAGGGTTCTACAGCACGCACTCTGGAAATTATGCTGGAAGATGTTATTCTTCGTTTTTCAAAAATTATCATTCCAGTGCATCATGTGTTAAAAGATAACACTGAGTAATAAATACAATTCACTTCTTTCTCACACAGTATTTACTGGGGTATTGAGGGTTCACCTCACAAATATTAAATCTCCACATGACTATCTGGTTCTCATTGAGTTAATGCAAGAAAATATAGCTGTGCTTTTGTAATGTCACATCAACTTCACCTGAACAGTGTTCATCTCCTCTGTTGGGGATAAACCACCAACTACCACTGAAAGCTACTGCAGCCACATCTCCAACATCCATTGCTCGTTCTCCTTGCTTCAATCTTCATTACCATGTTCAAGTTTCTTCCTGTTGCATGTACTTTTGGCCCCTAGAACAAACTGAAAATTTTATTTATGATTTCCATTATTTGAAAAAAATGTAATTGATGATGTCCAGGTGAGACCGAACTGGGTTCAAATCCTTCCTTCTCCACCCCTTTCTGTCTGGGTCAACCTGTCACCTACCTCCTCATTTGTGACAAGGAAGGTTAACGCAACACAAGTCTCAAGTGACCATGAATTTTTCACAACCTTTTGATAGGTCCCATCTAGGGTTACACCTGGAAGTTCTCACAGGCCTTTCCCTATTGTTTCTGGTCTTAACTTTTTCATCCTCCAAATTTCCCTGAGCCACCCCTCCACCACCATTGACGGACCGCCCTCTGTAAGTGGCAGAGATGTCAGACAGACAGGTAGACCTGCAGTGAGTAGCCCTGTACTGCTGCCCCTGCCCGTTCCATCTGACTCAAATTCCTCGGCCTCTCAAACGTCAACAAGCCCACGCCACCCCCCCCCCGCCAGCTCCCACTCATCAGCCCCAGAGTGAACACGTGATACATTTACATGGTCCTTCCTCAGAACATCCTCCTTCTTGCTGCCTTTATTTTTCTCTCTGAGTTTGCTATCAGCTCTCCTGGGAGGAGGGGAATCCCTCTTCCTGAAATCCCTAATTTCCTCATCCCCGTGCTATAGGTCTGTAACTCTAAATTTCTTTTGATAAATGTACATATATACACACAAATGCTTTATACCAAACTGTGCTTACTGATGCATGCTTTTCACCATGCCTTGTTCCCAGATATTTTTCTTATGGAAACACTTCCAGTGGAGCAAATGCATCCATGGAAGTGCAAAAAGGTTTGATTGATCCACCAATACTAAACACTTTCATTCCTATGACTAATACTTACTTCAAATGCAATGAATTCACATGGATGAAAAAATGTTCATTAAGAGATATGGCAAAATTGGATGTTTGCTTTAGGACAAAGGTTGTCCATCAAATGACTATGAAGTCTTCATTTATTTGTTGGTCAGGGTGTGTGTTTATCATTCAGGATACTGTTTATTTACCAAATGTGTTCATGAGTACTCAGGGCTTACCTGCTGGAACCTTCCTATTTATCTTAGGTTTAGGTAACACTTCTCCGGCTACAGCCTTCACGCACTTGGATTTTGAAAGTCAAGCCACTCATCAAACACTATAGAACTTTCTCTCTCCTTACAGGGCAGAACATAAGGACAATCCTGATATATGATTTGTGGGGAGATAATGAGGTCCAGTGTCCTTGCTGTGTACACCCTCGGCCTTGATGTTTGTCATCGGTGAGTGGTGGCAGTAACGCCAGGGCACGGCGACTCCCGGGGAGAGCTGTGGCTTCCCGCTCTGGGGCGTGACACTCTGTGACCATTCTGCGGGCGGTGGGCAGTCCCATCTAATCCTCTCAACACCTCTGGTAAGCAGCCTTTGCAAGCCCTGGGCCTCCTGCACACAGGATATGTATCTTTCACGCCCTTGGAAGGGGTCAGACTTCTGCCTAATTCTTAGCATATTGTCTAATTCTAAAACCCCATCCCTTTCTCTCCCACTCCAGGCAGCATATTGGAATACAAATGCATAACCTGATATAAGGCTAATTTTGAGCCTTTCATTAAGTTCTAAAAAAAAAAGGAAAACACTCACAAATTTGGAACTCTCATTATCAACTTATTACTTACGGACTCACCTAAGTAACACTGGGTTGTGAGTCACTGTGCAAAATGGCAGTCCTGGTCACAGTCAGGACTATCCCGGTCACTTCAGTGACAGCTACCTGGAATCACTGTTCTCTCAAGAAAAGTGGTTTCTGTTGTAAACCAGGCCCTGTGCTAGGTGCCTTCCCACCGTGTCGTCACCCACCTGATGAGGAGGGCATTTTGGAAACAGACGCTGTGGCGGGTTCTGTGACTATTTCTGAAACTGCCACGTAGCGGTCAAGCTTTCCTGACCACTGGTCAGAGCATATTGCTGCCCGGTTGCTAAAGGGCTCTGAAGAAGCAAATCCTGCTTCTGGATTGACTTTCACACTTCCTGCCTCTGGGGTTGGCGTGAATGTCCTGTTCCTCTCTCCTCCCCCTTCTTCCCTTTTAGTCCATAAAATTTAGGAATATTCTTTTAAACTAGTCCTTGTGGCAACCTTGGAACCATGATTCTTCAAATGAGATATAAACCAGCCGTCAAAGTGGTCTTTGTGTAAACGTTTGGTTTTGTTGTCCCATAGAGTTGCGACGGAAATACACTAAGCCCGCCTGTAAACTATCACTTATTTGAATCTAAAGGTTGTCACTGAAGTAGCTTTGGGTAGTGATTACAGAGTAAAGACAAATTTTAAAAGTACTTCATTGTTTGAAAACATATGAACTCTTCATGGGTGCACTACTGAATTAAAGACCCATGACTGAAGTAGTAACTTAAGAGAAAAGCAAGTAAAATGTCACATCCTCTGTCTACACGCAAGTCTGTAATGAATGGATAGTTAAATGTAGATGTGTTAAATGCTAATTATTCATTTTTAGCATGTGTCTATTCATTAAAAAGAAAAAAAATCTTATAGTGAAAAAAACTGCACCCATTCTTGGGAGAAAGGATTTTATTTTAAAAAGCTTGATTGCTCTTTAGTTTAAGACTTCCATAGATACTGAAGGCTGCTGTCAAGGGAAAGAAATTAGTAACACCCTTGCATCTTAGAGAAGGCAGAAAGAGGTGAGACAGCATGCAACTCGGGATCTACTTCTGGTCCACAGAGAGGAATCGGCACGAGGTTCTGGAAGGCAAGACAGGTTAAGAAGCACATTAAACTCTCAAATAAGTCACAGTGTCCGCCATCACCGCTAATACCCAGCCAGGGAGCACCTCTATAGAAGGTACCATCATTCCCAGCACTATTGGAAGTCTGTAGTAGCCTCGTAATCCAAATATTCAACGAGGAGGCAACTAAAAGAACCACTCTGGTGACCTAGGAAGCACTCTGGTTTTAAAAGGACATAAATAAAAGGTGGAAAAAAATCCACTCTGAAGGATGGATAGGAGAATAGCTTAAAAGTGTAAGAACAATTTTAGGGGGGTTCTGTTATGGACTGAATTGTGCTCTCCCCCATGTTCACATGGGGAAGGCTAACTCCTGTTATCTCAGAACATGCCTGTGTTTGGAGAAAGGGCTTTTAAAGGGGTCATTAGGTTAAAACGAGGTCATTAGTGTAGACCTGAATCCAACCTGATCCAGAGAGATGCCCAGTGTGCTCATTCACCGAACCAGGTGAGGACACAGCAAGAGGGTGGCTGCTTGTAAGCCAAGGACAGAGGTTTTAGAGAAATCCAACCCTGGAAGCACCTGAATCTTGGACTTCTGCTTTCTGGAACTGTGAGAAAATAAATATATGTTGCTTAAACCACCCTGTCAGTGGTATTTTGTTACGGCGGTTCTAGCAAACTAGTACAAATTTTTAATGTCAACACGAGTTTAATATTTGATAAAGCTTTCTAAAGAAAAATGTAACAGGCCATTTTATTTATTTTCAGAGCCAGACGGTCCTGGAAGAAATAAACTAGCTGCTGGGGATCACAGTACAATGCCGATGCATGACGCAGAGAAAGTAGAGCTGCTCCCAAATTTCTATTTTTTTTCTCTAATGAAATGGATACTCTTCCAATTGAAATGGCAGAACTATTGGTCATTGGTAAGCAAGGTCAGAGATTGATAGGGTCACAGAACAAGTCCTAGCTGCTCCAGAATCAGGGTTTGTTGTTTGCTGATTCATGCCCCTCTCCCAGATTCATAAGTTGGAATTCATGCATTGATATCTAATCCATAATACCTCAGAATATTACTCTGTTTGGAGACGGGGTCATTAAAGTGAGGCCATTAGGTTGGACCTTAATCCAGTATGACTGGTGTCCTTATAGGAGAGGTCAGGACACAAACTCCCGCAGAGGGAAGACCATGTACAGACATGGAGAAGGCCATCTGCAAGTGCAGGAGAGAGGCCTCAGGAATAGTCAACCCCACCAATACCTTGGCGTCAGACCTCCAGCCTCCAGAACTGTTGGACAACAAACTTCTGTTGTTTAAGCCCCCGACCGGTGGTACGTTGCTATAGCAGCCTTAGCGAAACAACACAGGGCTCCTCTTTCGGTTTAAGTTGAGATAGTTTGGGGTGACATTTGTGCGGCACAGATAACATCCTACACATCAGAGAACAGAGCTGGGGCTCCCAGCACTGTGTATAATACAGAGCTGGGAGAACTGATGGCGAGTGTGGCCAATCTGAGTTGACAAAACCGAATGGCAATGTTAGGCTGCACACGGCGATGGACAACAGACAGCTCCACGCCGCGGTGGCCGGAGCACTGGCAGAGTACGGTAAACAGAGCCAGAACATAGTCAGAGGGCCTTGGCTGAGACTTGAAAGGGACCAGAAACCATGCCCTCTGCACAGCGGGTGAAGGAAGTGTCTGTTATGTTGTGAGGGGAGGACTTCGGAGGCAGAAGCAGCATGAAACCTGCTAGCAAACAGGTAGAGATGTGCTGTGTGGAAAAGATGTGTTCTGCTTGGTCACAGGGGTATAAGCACATCTAAGGGGGAGGATTAAGAAAAGGGAATGAGATAAGAACTTTATAGAAACCAGAACAGCCCACAGACAGAATGCCCTATCTGAAGGGACAATACTCATCTCTGAAGTTGAGGCATTCAGGTCTAGGTTGGGAATGTTGTGGAACTATCCAGCCAACTGGTGGTGGGTCCTTTTGTAGGGTTCTAACTAGGGATGTTCCTTTATTTCCCCTCGGGAACTCTGAAAGATACCTCAGGGCAGGAAATGGCATTAAATGCAGACCAGAGATAGTGGCTGAGAAGTAAAAGCCATCAGAACTCTGCGTGGTAATGGAACCGGAGAAAATGTGAAGACTGCCCATCATTCTGACAGTGAGCCGCTCATCAGCTTCCCCTCTTGTCCAGGGAATGTGAGAGTGTGGTGAAATCCAACAGTGGAAAGGGAAACTGCTAAATCTAAGACCTTTTATGTGTATGGATTATAACCTCCCTATATTTTTGAATTGCATGCTCAGTAAAAGTCCCTTACTCTTAAAAATTGCTTCCTCCCTCCAAGGGCTGGCTTCATGGGCCTGCCACCTGCGCAGTCACACAGAGCCCCGTGCTCAGAAGAGCCCCGTGGTTGGTTTAGCAATCTGTGTCACCAACTTAAAATTCTTAATTTTGGAGGAAAGGGGTCCTGCCTTTTCATTTTGTACTAGACCCTGCAAAATTTGTGTCTGGTCCTGCTCCCTCTCCATCTTCAAGTCATACTTCTCTTTGCATTCAGATGGTTCCAATTGCTCATACAAACCCGGGACACTCAAGGAATTAGGGTGCTGGGCAAGTGTGTTTGGGAAGCAACCGGGGTTTGCTGTCACATAGGCTTTCCCCTGCCATAACAACTTCATGTCATTTGCTTACTGTTAGATTTGGGAGTTCCTTAGTTCCAGTTTCCTGGCTTATATAAGTGGGAATAATAATAGCAAGGTCCTCATTGGCTAGTGTAGGAAGTATTATAAACGACATAAGGCATGTAAATAAATACTGCATTTTAACAAATATTTGTTATTATTTGTGGAAGACTTTCAAAGGACACTCAGGAAAAAGTAATCCAAGGGTCAGCATTGGAGGGCGTGGGAGGGGAAGAAAAGAACTTGTAGGGAAGCTAGCACACAAACGCTGACTTCTCAGGAAGTAAGCCCCCTCTCCTGGTTGAGCCAAGACCGCACACATTCCCTCCCACTAGCCCCACTGTAGACTGAGGCTTAGTGACCGATGCTCCTTCAGGTCAAGGGGCAGGAATACATCTGGATAATTCTAGATCATTCTAGACACAATAAAGAACAAGGAAATAAATTCTATGGAGAAAATAAAGGAATAAATGAGATTGGAGGCAAAAAAAGGACCGAGTTTGAGGTCAGAAGTCTTTAGTTATGGTGGTCAAATAAGAATCATCTTCACAGACCCTTTCCCTTTTAACTTTCACTCCCCTCCACCTCCGATGTTTGTTCCATCCGTGACAAAAAAAAAAAAAAAAAATCCCTGTTGACCCGCCCCTTCTCTTAAGAACCTCCCCCTCTATATCTCAACAATTAAACAAATAAAATTTTTTAAACCTTTCTTTCAAGGGTAAGTAAATGGGTCGTCAGCTTCTTCACTAGGTCCGGCTGCTTTCTCCTTTGGTTCGTTCTAAAGATAGAAATTCCAGGTTGCTTGTATGCTTTTGGAGTGGGGGATGAGGCATTTGCTTTCTCAACAAGCGAAGAGCACATTTCATTTCCTCTAAGCCCATCTCGTCCCCATTCCCTTTCAAAAACGCCTCCACTTCTCCAAATTGAGACACAATTCGAAATGAGGATAAAAACGCACCCCAGCAGCAGCCCTTTCTACGACATCCCCGAAAGGCCTCCGGGGTCAGATGAGTCAAGCTCGCGGGAACGAGCGGGGAGCGCTCCCGACTTTTTTTAGAGCCCAGACGTCCTACGATTCACCTTCCCCTGCTCCTGCACTGCCCCTTTCCTGGCCCCAGACTCTCCCACCTATTGCTCCGGGGGCCCAGGTGGCCGGCGGCAGTGGAAGCGCGCAGGGTGCTGGAGGAGCGGGGGGCGCTGCACCTGTGGGCTCCTGGGCCGGGGGCTCCTCCCGGAGCGCGCGCAGCTCCCTGCCGCCTCCGCTAGGGGTCTCTCTCGGGTGCCGAGCGGGTTGGGCCGGATCAGCTGACTCCCGGGGCTGGAAGCCCTGCAGCCCCGCTCCAGCTCCGTCAGTTTCCTCGGCAGCAGTGGGAGAGAGCACTAGGAGCAGCGCGATCGCTGGGGCCACCTGAGACCGCGACCGCGGCAGCAGCACTGGCAGAGCAAGGGCGCGGCAGACCGCACTCGCACAGCAGCGCACTAGGTGCCCCGCGCAGGGTCGCGATGCTGCCCGGTTTGGCACTGGCCCTGCTGGCCGCCTTGACGGTTCAGGCTCTGGAGGTGGGTGCCGCCCTTCGGAATGGGGGGAGGGGGCACAGTGTGGAGCCGATCTTCCCCAAGTCTTTAATCCAAAGAAGCAGGGTGGGGGGCAGTCGAAGAAAGCCTTCTCCCTTCCGCGCCCAACGCCCCACTTTCCGGCGCTCCGCGCATCCCTGCTTTCCGCCCAACCCTGTTCTGGGGACACCAGAGGGAGAGGGCGAGATGTCGGACTCCCAGGTCCGCGCCACTCTGGGGCGAGTGGAGGAGACGATCCTGAGCTCAGATCCCGACTCAGTCCCTGCCTTCTGGCTCTGGGCTAGTGCCTGGAGTGGGGACTAGAGACATCCAGATGAAGCACGTGGAGTAAAACCGAAAATGCAGCGCCCCCGTATCAGTCCCCAAATCGTAATCTCTGCCCTTCCCCTTCCCGCGGGTCCTGTGGAGGAGGAGTCGGGACAGCTAGGAAAGCTGCCTTCCTTCCCCCACTTCCCCTCGCCTTTTCCGCTCCGTTTCACCTTCCCTTTGCATCCCCACCACCCTGTCTCTGCCCCATCTTCTCTGCCTTCTCCTCTTGGCGGCTACTCACGGCAGCCTCCTAAGTGCGACCCCTATCAGGGTCGCGCACCACCTTCTGTAGGCAAACTTTGTACATTTCTGCTTCTCCCTTTTGTGTTAAGTTCGGGAGATGGGAGGGGTCGGAGACCCACGGCCACCTCGCACCTTCCCCAAGCTTGGACGTCCGGGGCGTTCGCTTGCACCTTCAGCTTCTGGAGAAGGAGAATGTCCCCGGGAACAAAAGCCGCGACACCCCGCCTTCGCCAGCCCGGGGCGCGGTGGACTGAGCCTCATTAGCCTGTGGGCCACCGAGGCTCCCGCCCGACTCCCTACCCTGGTGCTGCTCATCAGTCCCCGAATCGGCTGGGGCTCTCTGGGGCCGCTTCCCACCCCCCATCACCTCTGAGACTTGCTAATTCTGTGCGGGGCTGTTAAGTCTTTAGTGAGAAATACACGGAGAGCGGGGTGTGCGGAGTCACGAGCTCTCCTTTCCTGTGCATCAAAGGAGTCGTTTGTCTGATTAAGGCGAGGCCTCCTCCCTGGCAGTGCTGGGCACTCTGGTGTAGAACCCCTTGGGGGCGCGGGCTGTTGGGGAGGGTCCTCCGAGTCTTTTTTTTAGGGTGCAGATAAAAGGATTGAATTGAGTGAAGATTAAGACGGAGAAGATGGCGCCTCTGCAGTGCAGCAAAGAAAAGCTGTGTGGAGGCTGCAGCCTGGCGAAATGCACCCACCACTAGGTGTATAACAAGTCTTCCCCATTTACCCAACTCTGGAACATTCCGCTAACGCTTGTGCAAAATGACTATTTTTCCTTTTATCTAAAGATGCTTAAAGAAGTTTGTTTGCGTGAAGTCGGGGCGGAGGAGTTGTATTTTGCATTGGTGGATTCCCATTAGGTGTTTTACCACTTTGCAACCTCCCCTCCCCATTTCTTCCTCCTCCTGTTCCCCTACCTCACGGTAATTTTCCAAAGAAACAATTTCCAGACCAGTGTTTTTCTGCAGTTTCACTGAGAGTATACAGACTATCACATCATTACAGTTTTTTAGTCCCAAATTTATGGGGTCATTGAACTTTCTCTCCTCGTGTTTTTTACCTACAAGTAGCTCAGAAAGTGACTTAGGGCTAGTTAAGACAAACTGTTTTAAGAGTTAAAGAATCTGGTTTTCCATATTTTAAAAAAAAGCATTTAATTAAGGGAATTCTCATTTCTCCCACGACTTCATTTTACTCCTACAATTATTTTTTCATGATTATTTTACCATATTTAAAAACACAAATCAAGTAATTAAAGTCATACCATAACCTTTATATTTGAAGCTTTTGTCAAAAAAAATATTAACTCTACTGAGCAATTATTTTTTTGCATAAAAAGAGGCAGCATGTAAGCAAATGTAATTCAGTTTATTTTTTAGCCTATTGATTGCATTTCTTTGCTTTTTATGCCATCTTTTTGACGTGTTTACTGGTTATAGTCAGCTCCTGCAAAGGGTGGAGGTGAGATTCACATTAGTTCATTTTTCCAAGCGTGGCTGGAACAGTGGTGTTTCACTGTAATGAGGTTTGAGGGGGGCTTAGCCAGCTGAAAAGATGTAATTACGACTTGACTGTCTTTTGTAGGGCTCGGAAAATAGGTCTGCTGCAGGTGTCTCTGAAAGAGAAACCAATAAGGGCAGTGATAACGGGACCTCAGCTTTTGGTGGAAGTGTTATTACATGGGTTGATGATTTTGCCTGGTGTTTCAATAAAGGATGAGTTTGTTTGTTTTTTAAAGCCCCAACATTTATTCTTATTTCCTTAAACCTGCTTCCCCTTAAAGTTATATTTTCCTGTATTGGGAGGTTTAACCTCATCACAGTTACATAATTTGATAGTGGTGCCAATGCATAGATTGTAGAAACCTATCCATACAGATGAGTACCACCTTAAAGGCAGACACCTGCACACAGGATAGTGAAGCCAAGATTTGATGGTGAATCTATGAGGAGTTTCTTGCTAATCAGTGGAAAGTCATGATAACCAGCAGGGCACAAAAGCTTCTCTTTTGTCACCCTAACCAGCAGAGGCGCCTAATGGCACCTGAGACGCTATTAGTACGACACACAAGTACTCCAGAGAGACTGAAGATCCCTGGTTCTGACAGGAAATGAAAAGGAGCGTGCAGCCAAAGAGATCATGAGGTTAAGTTAGGAATAACCGATTGAAAAATGAACATAATGTGGTGCATTGACTATCGGTTTGTAGGAAAATTGGGTTCATCAATGGACAAGGCTTTCTCCCTGTTTCTGGAGGATCCCTGTGTTAACGGTACTGTTTATAGCTACTAGAGGCTTCCATACAGATATTTGGGTGAAGATGTCTGTGTCAGTCATTCTATAAATCAGTGTATCTATTATGTACTTTTTTAATGAGATCACTAAGCTACCACTGAAGAAGTATGATCGGATTCTGTAGAAATGTGCATTCTGTTTGTGCAAATGTAATCTAGGTGGAGACAAGTGTTATTACCTTAAGAGACTTAAGGAGCACCTACCATAATAGATTCTTTGATCTCTGCCTTGTTGTATCAAGTATGGAATGCAAAGATAAACCTTATCAATGTGCTTTAGATGCAGAGTTCCGGGATTTAAGATTTAGTTTGTATACACGTCATTACTTCCCACCCTCATTCCACCCCACAGGAAGTTTGCAGAATAAGTAAGACAGGCACAAGATTCATTATAAAAGACAATAGAAATGTTAAGTACCAGGAAGAAAGTACAGATTAAGTGGGACTTTGAGTAAAAGTGTATATTTAAAGAATAAATAACGACAATAGGGTGAGATGATCCTGGATGTCATGAGCATCTGTTCATGGTGTAGTTTTTGCTCTAAGTCTGCTGGGCAACTGCTTAGCTAGCTGTCTGCTGAGCAGCCCGGCACCAAGGAATAGACAAGAGACACACACAGTAATGATTCTGTTTATTTAGCTTTTATTGAATGCAGGTTCACTCAAAGTAGAGCATCAACATACGTTAATATCCTACTCACACTCTAACAGTCTAAGAGAAATATAAAACACTCTCAGCAATCAATGGGGGAGAATGAATCCAAGTCCCAGAGCCTCAGTCTGCAGGTACAGGAGACAGCACAGGGGGCAAGGGAATTGTCAGCATCTTGCAAGGAAGGATCTCTGGAGCCAGGTGGGCAGCAGGACAGACAAAGTCCTCAGTCCAGCAGGGCAGAGCCTCTGGTGTCCAATGCCAAGGGAGATCAGCATGGTGGGGGGCAGCACTCTGGGGTGTGGAGCTCGGCTGTCTCAGCAGTGGTCTGGAGCCTGCCTCGGTTATACCTTGAAAGAGGTGCACTCCGCCCTTCTGGGTCTTTTCAATAAATATCTTGACACCCTTCAGGACAAGTGAGGAACTTGCGGGGGAGCCTATCTATGGGTGGTCTTGCTCTGCAGACAGGGCTGTTCTGATCACGTGTACAGATATCCTAGGTGTGTCTCCTTGTCAGATGAGTCTGTTCTGATTTAGGTAGTTTCCCTCTTGAACCACAGTGTCATGGCTGGCTGACAGCCATTTTGGTTGACATGAGTGATTCCACTTTGTTTGACATACTTTATGATATCTTGACCAGACCAATGCCATTTTATCAGTCCTGCTCTCCACACTGGAGAGTTAGTCGTTCATTCTCAGCCAGGTCTGTATGCTGGTCTGGGGGGTGGAAGTTAAGCTGTTTTGTTTACCTGCCTCTCTCCGCATTTCCCCTCCCAGACAGACGCACAAACACCCTGTCTGTATCTGACCTGGGGGGTGGGCGGGGCCTTTGTCTTCACCTTCCACTCCCTCCCCCCACCCCCAACAGTTTAGAACCAGTCAGGCACAGATAAGGTCTTTAACAACAAAAGGTGAGCAAGTGTGGGAGTTGATTTCATGAATCTCTCCATCTGCTCTTTAGTAGGGGCACTTTTATTGATCCTCTTTTTGGGACCAAGTTGTGTCCCACACCTCTTAAAGCTACCATGATGAAGAAAACAGTATTTACCTTCATGAAGCTTCCAGTCTAGTGGGGAAGACAGACCATAAAGAAATGATTATAAATATATACTCGTGAATTATGACAGATGCCGAGACAGAGAGGAAAAGTGTAGGGAACGTTCCAGAGAGGAGTGGGGAATTGAAGGGTCTGAAGTAAGGGGCTGCAAGCAGGGTCTGAGACCTCTGTATTTTCAGTAAGACCTTGACTCAGGAAGGACATGACGAAAAAAGGGGTTCACTGGGCAGCAACGAGGAAGGTGGAGAAAATAAACTTTCTTTTTTTTTGATGGGTTATTTTTTACCTTCTGTGTTCAACTTGACTATGAAATGGTTTCCTTCTCTTAGTGGGTTCTCAGATACAGGACTCTGGAGTGGGATTGATGCTGAATGTCATTTGCAAACCCTTGGGAATGCTGTCACGCCGCGTCTCCCAGCCAGGGTGCAGATACACCTTCCTGAGTGGTGGGAAGAAGACCAGGGGTGGCAGGTGCAGGAAGCTAAGGTGAAAGAATGCACAGGCCCCATGAATGAGTAGCGAGTTTAAGCAACACAATGCCTGTTACTTAAATTATATTTTGTTATAAAAAGAAAAGCAAACAGTACCTAAACCCTCAAATTGAATTTGCAAATGAAATCCATAATGAAGAAGAAAATGTTATGTAACTGTTTCTTCAGTTTAATGTGGATAGCTTAAGAAATAACCGTTTCAGTGAGGACACTAGTGTTTTTCTTTGAAAAAATATTCAGTGAATTTTCCTCTTCATTGATTAATCTGGTACCATTTTAGAATTAGAACTCCACCGAAAACTGGATGTAAAGCAATTAAAGCAGTTTCATTAAACAAAAAGAAGAAAAGAAAAAAAAGCCTGGTTGTGTTCATCAGTTTATAGTTCTATGAAAAAGTGATGCTTGATGCTTAATGGTTTACTTAGCTGTTTAAACTGGGGTGGATCCAGAGGATTTAGGTTCACATGAGTGAAATCTTAGTTGGCAAAAGGGGAGCTAAGAGGCCATTTTATTTAGATTTAGTGTGTGTGGCTACATTTTTTTTTAAAGCATACAATAGAGATTTAGCTTGAACTTCGCTAGGATTATAGTATTTTATCAAAAAAGGTAGTCGTTGAAATGGGGAACATGAGAGGTTTTTAAAAGCTCAGCAATGTGGAAAGTGCGGGATTGTTCCCACCACTGTCTTGTTGATTTCAACACCAGTGAGATGTCTGAGTCACTGAGTTTCTCAATGTCCCTCACTGATCTCGAAGGGGGACTGGGGCAAGATTGGTGGGGTGCAACCCTCGGCTTCGTCCCTTTTGAGCTACTGACTGGGGGCTAGCTCTCTGCCTGTTTTTTGTTCTTGTAAAATGGGAATAATAAAGTTTATGGTTGTTGAGGATAATTGGGGTAACACACATGTAAAACACTTGAAACAGTGTGTGAGTTACTATGCGTGTAACATGATGGCGTGTTGTCAGCACTGTGTGTCAGTTATCACACTTTGATGATGATGATGATGATGTAAAAAGGATATATTTAAGTCTCACACATAGTTGAAAGTTTAAACACACTATGAGTTTTCACTTATTGACTAATACACTTAACCAGGTAAGACTGTTTCAGGAAATGGGCAAATTTGTTCTCTCTAAGAACAAATGATTGGACTTAAATTAAAAAATAACATGGTGCAGATAAAATTTTTAGAATACATGTTGTCAATTTTTTTTATTAAATATGTAGAGTTTATATTTCAGTTGGCTTTTTGTTAAACATTGAAGTAATTCATGCTCATTAGAAATTTCAAACCGCACATAAATGTCTAAAAAGCAAAGAGTTTTTATGCAAATGGGAAGACCTGTTTTACATGCGTGCAGACTGGCAACTTGCCACGCGTCCTGATATTGCCGGCTTGATTGTTAACTCAGCTATTAGATGACTGTCGGCTATGCGCAAGGAGCCCCGGGCAAGCTCGGTTTACTTTTCAGCAAAACCTTTTCTAGAAAAATGAATAAACAAGCTTTGCCAGTCTGGGCAGAAGTGAAAGATTTCCTGTGCCAGCAAAAGATGTTTGGTCTTGGAATGGAAGCTTGAAATGATCTTCACCAGAGTATGAGGAAACCAGAAAACAGACGGCTTGAGAATGCCGCGCTTCTGTAAGACACGTGTTTTCAAAATCAAATGAATGACACCTCTAGTCAGAGGACGGCTATCGCATCTTTTACACTGTATAGCGCACTACTACTTACCTGAAAGACTTAAAGTTAGCATATCTTCGCTCATTATAAAAGAAGAGGTTTTCAAGCTTGATTTCAGTATTAGGCCAAGGATATTCGAGAGTACGGGAAAGTGGTGTTGCTGTGGTTAAAGCGTGTGACACATTGAAGAATCAGTAAGCAAAGTCCCAAGGAATCTCTGGGCGTTTGTCACACCAGTTCATGTATTTATCACTGCCCTGTTCAATCAAAAAAAAAGAAAAGTGGCTTTAAGTGGAAGGCTGTAATTATTGCATGCTTATAATAAGCATCCTGCCCGGAGTAGAGATACAGGGAGGAATGAATGAGATAGTATCACAACCACATATATAAGGGTCACCGAACAAAGATAAGGAATAAGCAAGATAAACATGTCAGAAAAAGGGAAAGGATGATAAGAAAGAATGTTTTGTAGACGAACAAATTCTAGAATTCTGGAGGTCTTATTAGTGATGGGCACCAGTGTTTGTGTCTCTTAATTTCCAGATGGTCTTTCTTTTTTATTTTTCTTCCCATGTTCAGATGATTTTTAGCTGAGACATTTGATTGAGCTAAAAAATGTTACTTTCTTTGGTGATTTACTTCGTTGATATGAAATTGTTATTTATTTTTAGAGAGAGGGGAAGGGAAGGAGAAAGAGAGGGAGAGAAACATCAATGTATGTTTTGCCTCTTGCACGCTCCCCACCAGGGACTTTGGCCCGCAACCCACAAGCATGTGCCCTGACTGGGAATTGAACCAGGGACCCTTCAGTTCACAGGCCGGCGCTCGATCCACTGAGCCACACCAGCCAGAGCTACCCTTTAAGGATAGTAAGAGAATAAGAGATCTGCTGTATCAAGAGAAGTCATTTGTGTTAAGTGAAGAAATGCATTATTACTCTTGTGGGATTGTTAACTTTCAGAGCTTTAATGGCTGTACCATAGTTTGACCCCGTGGAGACACTTTACTGGAAGAAAAACGAGATTTAATCCCACCCATGAGCAAGATTTGTGTACTTTAGACTTGACCTCTTACTCTTTTACCACAAACTCATTTGTTTAGTTTTTTCACGTCTGCACATGCTTGATTACAATAAAATTACTGAGGCAAGGAAATTTTTATTTTTAGTCAAAAATAAAGAAACTAGTATTTTTAATGAGGCTTACTTTGTCCAAAACAGGACTTTTTATATCTGTTCCTCCTGTTGGATGCACTTTCAAAGGCATAATTACTGTTTTTATAAATAACCACTGACTTGTTTTGTAACGGAATTAATAGACACATATGATACAGACAGATGTTCACTATTCCCTAACCATATTTATTGATTTTTTTCATCGTTCAAAAAATCTGCATTTACTTGGAAGGTTGAGCATCTAAAACTGATGTAATTGTTTTTTAAAATCTTAACTTCAGAGACTACATTAAAACCTATCACATGAAAAGTGGTACTTTTGAGCAAATATCCCCGATACTGATGCTCTTCATTATTTATTATTCTTTGTTTAAAACAACTACAGTTTTATCATTGCAGAATGTTGGTTTGAAGATACAGGAGATGAGTTCTTAAGAAATTGCCATAAAACATGCAAATACTCAGGCTAATTATTCTAAGAATTATTCACAGACACTTAAGTAAATTAACAATTTAAAATTAAAATCAGGTTTCTACGGAAAAATTACCAGCTTATTTTTATACAGAGAAACCTAGATTTTTATGGGCACACCCAGAAAAGGGAATCCACTCCTTCATTTAACAGATATTTCTAAGGTCCCTTGCCCTCATGGGTGCTTACTTACAGTGTAGTAAGGGGCAGATAAACAGGAAGTAGTGGAGGACTTGGAACGGATTAAGTTGGTTAAGGGATCTGCTACGTGGAAGTCTGTTGTGGGGTGATATCTTCTGTGGTATTACCAGGAAAGGTCTCTGATCTGCTCACCACCCCAGTGTAAACTTTGATGTCGGGAGGAGACACTCTGTATTAACTGGGGACAGTGCATCTACTCTGGAATGATTAAATACTAAAAACAAAAATGGTGAGGGAGAGAAGTTATGAAATGTTCTTTTATTTATTTACTGTTAGAAAAATCAAAGGCATGAGTATTGCTTATTAGTTTGAATTATGGAAAATACATCTTTTAAAAAAAGGTTTTATTTATGTATTTATTTATGTGTTTATTGATTGTGATCAGTTTCTTCTAGTTTATTTCATCACTCACCACAATGCCTTACATTTACTAAATTTTTGACAAATATTTTCAGTTAGTGCTTGAGCAGCTACATGGTGGTGGCAAAGAATTATGTGCTTGATTCTTGAGAGTTGAGTTCATTTCTCTTATATTTAAAAAAAATGTGAATGACATCTAATTCCAAGGTTAGAGAGGAAATTAAAGCCTTTTAAATAACATTTAGTTTTCATCTTCTAGGACATTTTATTGTGAAAAGGTTTTACAAATGTTGTCAATAACTTAATAATGACCAGTTATATACAACTCTTATTTCAGAAATTGGTCCAACAGAGAAACGCCTCATTCTTGAAATATTTCATCCATCCTCTAATTGACTGAGACCCTTTCAGTTGAGGGTGCCTAGAAATGATTTTGTTTGAGTAAGATAGTGGATTTTAGGAAGAAAATGTTGGGTATTAGACTTACATAGAACGGTCATCAAAATGAAAATTTTATTATTGTTGCCTTTTTTTGGTTTGCTGCTTTTTTACCTTTCTACAGCTAATATTTATATTTTACTTCAATGTGAACTAGGGTTAAAATTGTCCCTGTAAGAGAAAAATTGAGTTGTTACTTCCTTTCTCTGAAAGAATTGTGCTTTTCGAGTTCAGATGTTTGAAGCCAATGCCCCTTATGCCATTAACATGACAGGGAGTGAAAATCTAATTGAGGTCATTGTGATTAGCCTTGCATCTCGATATTGTTTCCTCAGGCTTGTTTTTGATGTTTGCTATTGTGTTAAATCTTCTCACACCACAGAATCTAGGAAATTTAAATCCAAGAAAAGTGTTGTAAGTCAGTTTTTTAAATCTTATAGTTGCTGGGTGTTGAGGAGGTTCTTGGCTAACTGATAGGGTGTTTGTGAAGGAGTTTATATATTGCTATCGGTTTCAGGAATTGTGACAGTCTCTGCTTTCAAGAGTACATTTGCGATAAAATTGCAGTTTGGGGATTATTACATACCTGTTCAGTGATGTATGGAGGAAGAAATCCTCTGAGGGCAGCCACGTGACTGGATGCCTGAAACACAGTAGAAGCAAAGCTGCTGGATAGAGATGTCATTAAGACAGTGCATGTCCCTGGAACTAGGGACAGAGTAATTTATCAGCATGGTCATTCGAGATATCCAGGACAAAGATAATGAATTCGGTGTCAGGGAAAGCGTACTTAATCAAGATAGAATGCAGACCTATCTTGTTCCCAGGCAGTGCCTTTCCTTGACTGTATTTGTCATTTGAATATTTCACTTCAACTTTTGTGAGCTGGACTGAAAGGTCAAATTTGAATCATTGCACATTTTCTGAGTCATATTGTAAGGACAACAGGTGGGAAGTATTCTGTTTGTTTGGAGTACTTCTTATATGTATATGTTATTAGTTGTAGTTACTGATTTCATAAATAGCCAAGAGCAAAAAATGTTCATGTAAGTTCTTCTTCATGGAGAAAAAAAAGACACTGGTTAAAAACAGCATTCTAAAGCTTTCTTACAATGTGTTACATTATTTATACTTTTTAAAAAATCAGACACATGACTTCATTGTTTGTTTGCTCATTCATCTCAGAGTGGGACCCATAAAACATAGATCGATTATTCTGTTAGGAGACGAAGGGAAGGTTTAATGAAGGATGTTTAATTGGATGTTTGAATTATGTATTCCTCTGTTCTGTTTCTGCTCCAGGATTTTTCTGGGCATTTGTGATTAACTTCTGTGATATTGACACTGATTTAGACTTATGTTTTTTAAAATTAAATTTGCCTGTGTAACATAGGTTAATAACATTATATAAATTTTAGGTGTACAACTTTAAAATACAACATCTGTACACTTCATTGCATATTTTTTATTGTTAACTTATCTGATTGTATTTTTCTCCCTCCTACCTTAATTTTTTTAAAACCTCATTTATTTTATGGACATATACCAGATGCCTTCTGTGTTTCAGTCACAGGAGCCTTGGTATTTAAGTAGGGCTGTGAGTAAAAAGAGAAGTAATTCAGTTTGTGCCTTGAAAGATTTTGTGCCCTGATGGGGAAGAGATACAGAAGTATTTAAGCACACTGTGCCAAAGGTTACAATGAAAGAATGCGAATGTACAGTCTTCATAGCAATGACAGGCAGCATTTGAACTGGTTTTCAAGGACAATTGGAGGTTAACTAGAGCATGGTATGGCTTCCAGACAGGCCGCACAGTGAAGGTACAGAGATTGAATATGGGAAGCTAGGAAAATATATGGGTAGTAGAGATGGTTTGAACTGTAGGAGATTCAGGGCTTTGAATGTCTTGATGAGTTGGAGCTTAATTTTCTCAGCAATGTTGTGCTCTTAAATGTTCCTATACTAGGGGTAGCCATTGATGACAGTGGTTCAGTCAGTTAGGTTTAGGAGACTTTGCAGAACTTCTCCATGTCTGCTTAATCTCTAGCATGACGGTAGCACCTAGCTGCAAGGGAGGCTGGTACATGTAGTTTATTAGCTGGAAGCATATACCACCAGGAATACATTCCAGGTTTTCTTCTGAAGGATACGGGAGAGAGAGGATGTTAGGTGACAGTTGTCATTCTGGGATATAGAGGAAATGAATAAATTAATAACCATTCTACTCATATATAAAAGCAGAACAGAAGTCAGAATAAAATATATGATCTTAGGGGATTTGAACCTAACCAAAGGAAGGTATTCCTGATGAGTAATTACAGTAGGTTTTTGAGATTTGCCCACTTCTTTGCTAGCTAAGCATGTAGGAAGCACATTTTTGCATTTTTGGGGAGTAGTGGAGGAGGAGATGGGGAATGCTTTTTTATTTTTATGGCAGAAATACCCAACAGTTGAGCTTTCACACTGTCTGATTGTAACCAAGATGGTTTAGACTGTGTTTCTGTGAAATGCTTCCAATCAGAATGATGGAACAAAATTATCCCACTGGCTCTGTGGATAGTGTCAGTTTACTCTCCCTGCTTGTAAACTATCTTTTATTTGATCTTGACACTTCCCTAAAGCAACTTTGTTGTGCTTGTTCTTTGAAAGGAATAGCAGATAAAACAAGCTTTGAGGTTTTCAGAAAAGCATGATACAGAGAACCTCTTGTAAGGTAGATTTGCCTCCATGTTCAGCAACTTTTCTGTTGCTGCACAGCCCGTGTTCACCTGTGTTATTAAAGCAGAATGGAAAGAGTTATGAGAAAGAGGAAAATGAACTGATATAAATATAAGTTAAAATATTTATATCAGTAAAAATGGGACTGCCATTTTAAAACTTACTACTTATTGTTTATTTCAGTTATTTTATAAGTGGTCAAATGAAAATATTGTAATTGTTTATTTTAATTATTTTATATGTGGTTAAATGAAAATATTGTAATGAGAGTATGTGATGAAATAAAGATGTGGAAAGAACCTCAGAGTCCTGAGCTTGATATCATCATTAACATCACAGAGTATTTGGAGTTTATACTACCTAAAGATTTATTTAAAAGACGTCCAAATAGTTTGACATATTACGCATGATGTTACCAAAAAGGAAATGTCTAAAATATTATGGTTCCTTGAAAACCACTCTTAGTTTTATTTTCTGAATATTTTTTCAACTCTTTGTTCTCTTTAAGAGTAATCAAAAGCTAAGTTCAAATCTGACCATCTTAGATCTTGGCATTTCTTTTTATTTTGAATGTCCCATGAAGAAAATATTTTATCTTCTCACTTTTAAATACTGTCTTCAGAAAAACAGTTGGCAGTTCTTATGTCTCTGGAATACTTACCGAGAAAGAGTAGACAATATTTGTTTGAATGTATACTTCCTACTATGCTGATCATATTTTGAAATTATACTTTTTTCCTATAAGAATAGGTGATAATTATATCATGTAAGTAAAAATTTTTAGAATTATATTAGATCAAATTTGAAAATACAGGAAAATTGTGTTCTTTTATTCCTGCATGATTTCCTAATAGTCATAAAGTTTACATACTTTGACAATTAAAAAAATCCCCTAAGATCATACATTTTATTCTGACTTATGTTCTGCTTTTATGTATGTGAGAATATTTGATGTAGTTACTGGCCAATAATTAAAGATCAGTTTGAAATGGGTGTGCCTTTAGCTGGCTCTGGATTACAGAATTAGCTTGCTTTATTGACTTTGGTAGTTGATTTTATAGGCAATTAGAGGTATGTCCTTATTTAAGAAAACTTAATTGAAAAAGTTGGCAGTCCAAGAATGTGTGCAGGGAAGGATATTTGAGTATTCGTGTACTCACTCTCAACTTACCTGACTCCTATAAATATTTTATTGGCTCTGTTCATAGTCTGTTGCATTTCTAAGTAAACAGGCTCTCTAGAAACCATCCCTGCTTCTATGATCATTAAAAGTACATTAAATAAATTGATACGGATTTTAGTAATTAGTGGAAAAGTTTCTAATTAGATGTCAGTGAAATGTGGTCCATCCATGCAAGTTCATTTTAGTTGTTTCTATTAAATTCAAAAGTGTTTTTTAAAAAAGATTGTAATCATCTTTATGAAGTAAACAAAATTATATATTCAATTTAAGGGAAACTGAAACCAGGATACAAGTGCCTGTATAAAGCTACATCCATTCAGAATTATACTTCAAGCCTGCTGTTGGTAATTAAGATTTAGCCCTAGAGTAAACGAAGCCATATTGATTATTTTTGGCCCAATGTTCTTTGCTATTGATTCATTGTTAGTGAGTAAAATAAGAGAACACAAGCGTGACTTTAAAACAGCCATTTTTAAGTAGTATTTTATTTAAGCTCCAAGGCCTACGAGAGAATGGCAGTGTTCCGTTCACATGTGTCCTTTCTTCTCAGAATCCCCCGGGGCTTCGCTTAATGCCTGCGCCCAACTCTAAAGCCACGCTGTCCAACAAAAGTATAATGGGACCATGAGTGTAATTTAAAATTTTCTAGTAGCCACACAGGGGAGTAAAAGAAACGAGTTAAATTAATTTAATTTTTATTGCATTCAGTAAATCCAAAATATTTCAGCATGTGATCATTACATAAATTATTAATGAAATCTATTACAGTCTTTTTTTTATTTTATGTCTTCAAAATTTTACCTGTAGAGAATGTTTTAATTCGGACCAGCCACATTTCAAGTACCCAGTTGCCGCATATGGCTAGTGGCTGCCATATTGGACAGTGCAGTGCAGCTTTGGAAGGGCCAACTCAACCTACTACTATCCAGGAAATTAATCATAGGTTTTGGAGCAGGTAGTATCTATTAGACCCTTTTAAGCCCCCTCATTTTGCAGATGAAGAAACTGGGATCAGGAGACACTAAGTTGCCTAATATTACTCAAACAGTAAGGGTCTGCCTTCTGATTTCCCGTCTCGTCCTTCAACAGCCTGACTCTTGCTTTTTCTGTTCCATGTTGCTGTGTCCATCTCTGTGTGTACTGGCGTTAAGGGGTTGCTATCAGCTAAATAGTGAGCCAGTGGCCTACAGAAAATCTGGCCCACTACGGAAGGCATGACCTCATCTGGACAAATCTCCATTCTGTGGCTGGGTAAATACTGTTACCAGGCATATCTAGATCTCTCTGTGGAAGAGTAATAGGAGATGACGCTGGGTCTAGTGATCAGTTTGTCTTTTTAGGTGTGGGCACTGTTGGGAGACGAGTTGGGGGCACCCTGTGGGACCCAGGGTATGTGACTCTGAACGCTGGTTGAGCTGTCAGCTGCCCACTGAAAGGAGAGGTTGGCAGGGCAGTACTATACCCATCGTGTTGTCTGTTCCTGGGAACACTGGGGTTAAGCTTTGTTTTCTTTCATTTTTTGGAAGGCTGCCCGAGTGTGCCCATAATTCTTGCCCAATTATACTTAAAGTCTGATATTTTTTGACAACTTAAGCCCAATCTTTTCTGGCACATTATTTTCAGAAGGTAAGCAAGTGTGGAAAGCATTGTGCATGGTGTGGTGGGTTGTGGAGGCGGGGGTGAGGGATCCCTGTCCCCCTGGGGCGGCTGCTGCTCTCAGTATCTGTTTTACGATAGGAAACTGAACTGGAGGGAGAACTTTTGGAGTCGGAAGTCGTTTTCCATTTCACTCCTAAAACACTTGTCAGCCTGGATGTTGTCGGTTGTGTGAAAGTGCTTTCTTTGAAGGGAGTGTAAGGTTATTCATGCGACTTAAGTTTAGTGGTTTTAGATTTAGTGTTAAACTGAACAATCTTTCTATGTGAACCTTAAGACTTCTCATCTGCGGCCAAGCTTTCCCCACAGAGGCACTGCGGATGTTCAAGTTAAGCATGCACTGCACTGTCTTCCTATTCTGTCATGAAAACAATTGCATTTTGCAAATGCAGGTGCATGGGACAGTACTTAAAAGGAGTGAGTTAAAAGTGCAGGGGTATCTGTTTCTTTTGACAGTTGTCTAGTATATTTTGAAAAATTGTCTTTAAACTTAAAAAAATCCACCTAAATTTTCAAGCAGTTTTACCTACATTTTTCACAGTAAATATAACCAAGTAGAATGGAAGTTTAGAACTTTAAAATGTTTGGGGGGGTCATTTGTAAATTTATATTTAAGGAGATTTTTTTAATTAGAAAAGTATGATATTACATATGCATTGTAGGTAACTTAGAGAAAATATGCATAATTTACTGCCTATTTTATATCCTGCATTTTATTTCTTAATAGTAAATCTCATGCCATTATAAGCTCTTTGTAAATATAAGTTTTAATGGATATATGAATCTGTTTAGGGCAATGAGGGCTATGTAATTGTAGACTTGTGGGTTTTTGTGTTTGGCATTTCCAACCCAAAATTAGGCTGGAAGTGATGGTGTAGGGAAAGATTATGTGCCAAAAACTTCTTAATATTGTAGGTATTGAATGATGTAAATTGGTGCTCTTGAGGAGCATTTATTAGCATGGTGATCTTTCAACTGTAATGTAGTAGTACTAAAAGAAAACGAGATGAACGGAAAACATAAAGAGTAGCAAAGATAAGTAAGGAAAACCTCACCTTGCAATTAAATTTATCCTCTTACTTTAGTGATTCCATGATCCTTCAGGTAGGAAAAAGTTGGACTGTGAGAAGTGTTAGACTGGACGGGCAAACACGGCCAGGGCTCGCGAACAAAGACACCAGGGCAATCGTGACGTTCATTGACTAGAGCCATTTATTGGAAGCAGTAGTGGGGTTAGGTGATTACACAAATGTCAGTTAAGCGCCCCCTTCCCCTTTCTCTGCTGTTAAAGTCGCTTCTGAGGTTATGTGATTAAAAACTAAGTCCGAAACGTGTAGTATATGAAGTCCCCAAAGGTACATACGACTCTGTAGCCACCAACGGAACTAGATTTGTCTTTCAGTTTAGCATTGCGGGTTGAGATGCCACTTCCATAGAGCCCTTTAAGGGTCGTGTGGAGCTCATCCCGCCAGACCCATGACATCTTTGCTCATTTATTTGGTCTGTTAACTAGTTTATGTAACTCTATTTCCTGTTACTGGTTTTGGGAGAAAAGACTATGTTGTCTATTCTTCACATATTTTAAATAAATACGATACTGTAAGTATATAATGAATAAACCCCACCCCCAGGCGCTCAGAACTTTTTTCCTTTGTCCTCTCCTGTCTCCACAGTTTGCTGCTCTCTGTTACAGTGGATTAGAAGTGGATTTATAATTTTTTTTAAAGATTCATTTATTTATTTTTAGAGAGCGGGGAAGGGAGAGAGGAAGAGAGGGACAGAAACATCAATGTGTGGTTGCCCCTCATGCATCCCCCACTGGGGACCTGGCCTGCAACCCAGGCATGTGCCCTGACTGGTAATCGAACCGGCAACCCCTTGCCTCACAGTCCATCACTCAATCCACTGAGCCACACCAGCCAGGGCAGAAGTGGATTTATAATTTAATAAAGTGTATTTAACTTTGTTAAAGTGGATATAGGAGATGGTACAGGCTTGTTTCTTTGGGGTTTTCACATCTTTTTTTGTGAAACCCTGCCTCCCATACCCCCAGGTCAAAATATTAACATGAAATAAAATTTATGTGCCTTTTCTCCTGCTGATCTGTCATCTGTCAGTTTAATTTGCATGGCCCTACTTCTGAACCTAAGAGGGTAGAGGAAAAACTTTTTTTTCGTGTTCTTTAAGTATTCAAGCTGGCAGGAACAGAAGTGCGAAGGCGGTGAGGTGACAGCCTGCTGAGGTGTCTGCAAAGGTACCTGAACTGTTAAATCACCTCAACAGTTCTGTGTACGTAATTTATCAATGACAGTTCACTCTGATGAGTTGTTTGTTAAAACTAATGGTAAATATACATCCATACTGAGTATACTCAGTTGTGGAGAAGTATGTATGTTTTAATAAAGAGGAATTTATGGAAGACATTCTGTATGCTGAACATTTAAAAGACCTCTTAGGGTATATAATAATTCATCTTTGCCTGTGTATTTGAACATTTTAAGACAGGAGAAATACTGTCTTATAGTTATTTTAGGTTTGTTGTGAGCTTTTTTGGTCCCGACCAAAAGAAACTTGCATGAGAAACTTGGCAGTTAGTCATGTCATATTGTGAATTGTTAGTTCTGGATTAAACACCTCTACTTCTGGCCTATGTAAAAATGGGCACTTTCTTGGCTTTTGTAGTAATAATAATAATCAGGTGTATAGCTCTTTCTCAGAGCCAGGCGCTGTTGGGAGTGTTCTTTGCATAATCCTCAACCACAGCCCATAAAGTATCTGCTGTTTCCCCCATTTCACGTATCAAGCAGGTTTCAGGTTTCAACCCGCTTCAAACTTTGTCTTCAGTTCGTTTCTCTGGCCTCCAGCAAAACGGAATGATGGGTGGAGTCCATGCAGTGTTTCCTCCTGGCCTGGGCAGTTAGCTCCTTGAGGAAGTAAACGATTACCGCGCCTACATGATAAGAAACAGGACTGAGCTGCTTGGGCTTCAGTTCCTGGCTGCCTCCTCCTCCCTCCTGGCGCCCTCACCTACATGGACTGCAGAGCATTGCTGTCTCCACACGATCTCTTCCCTCCCTTCCACAAAACTCCTTCCGTCCCAGTCCCTTTTTTAACCCCAAATAAAATAATCCAGACTGTAGATATTGGAGTCATCCAGATCTTGGATTTGAGTCACAATTCTTTCAATAACTGGCGTTATAACCACAGGAAAATGACTTAACTTCCCCAAAGCTAGGTTTCCACATCTGCAAAGTATCTGGTAATAGGTTGGTTGGGAGAAGAGTTGAATTAAGAGTAAGTTACAAAGCCCAGAGCTGGGCCCATAGTAGGCCCTGAATGAATAATGGCTCTGATTTTCATTGTTAGCCCCTTTGTAACATCTCTTCTTGGACCCTTCAAAACTGTCCTTGACCCCCACAAAGATGCAGGGGCTGCGGAAGAGGGCCAGCTGCCTGCGGCTCTGCCCTGCCCAGCTTCACGTTTCATGCTATCAGATGGCTGGAAGGCTTTCACATCTCAGCATTTCATCAGTGACGTTTTTTGATCTCTGAAAACAGGACTGACGGACTTAAAATGCCGCATCAACTTTGTAGCCTGTTAGGTGTTAAGAGTTTAACATGTCTTTGGACCCAGAAGAAAACCCACTCGGAAAGGAATCTAAAGAATGTCCAGGACACAGCTCTCCGGCTTGTCCACTTTCCTGCCCCTCCTAATTCGGCCCCTCCTTGACATTTTCAGCAGTGACCCTGCAGGAGTGGCAGCCTTGGCTGCTGGGACCAGCTGGAGACAGCCGCTGAATTCCTGGCTGCTATCTTGCAAACATTTCTGCAAACCCTTTTGAAAACAAAGGGATTGTTTACCACATATGGAAGGGGACCGGGAAGGAGGTAATTGGGATCTTTCTAAAGGGACCTGTGGCTTCTAACACCTGCAGAAGCTTCTTGAAATGGTAGTAATCAGGACTGACAGCTGGGCCTGCTCACACACAGCGTCGACTGTGTTAGAAATGTGGACTTCTGTTCACATTATTTTGGTGTACTTCTCGACTGAGCTCATGCTGACAGTAGATTCAGGAGAAAGTCACCATGTACCTTGGGTGGTTTCAAGTGACTCTTAGATTTCACTAATTCACAAAATGTGAATTGAATGGGACAGTCTGTTTTTCATTTGGAGGAGTTTTATTTTAGGGTGGGGAATCCATTCGGATGGGGAGAGACTGAATTTTTGAAGACAAACCTGAGAGGCTGCCGGGTTTTTGATGTTCTGATTCTAGGATAGACTTTCCCTCTTCTCCGTTTCTTCCTTCTGACCTGGCAGGTGTAAGGCCCTATCAGGTGTTCTCCGTGTGATCCGGTTACACCCACATCCTGTAGCTGGATCCCAGTGCTTTGAGGCTGCCTTAACACAGATTAATTTAACAGTTGCTCTGTGAAAACAGATGCTCTCTGCCGGTTATTTCTAATAAATTGATCAAGCTACGTAAAAGATGTTTTTCTTCTTTAAGTCCCACCTTCCTATGAAGCTGTAGACTGCTAAAGTAAAACTAAAAGGCTTATGACTAAAATTAGTGTATTATATTTAAAACCCTTTGCTTCACACTGATTATGACATGCTCCTTTATGGAGTTTCTAGCAGGTGCTTATTTATAAAACAAGGCTTATATAAATGGTGGTGTTCAAATGTTACACCAGTCTGTTTTGGCAGCTTGACCTTTCACAGTAACTAAAAAAATATTTTTTGCACAGAAAAGAACCAGCTAAGGTTTGGGTGCTGGTAGCAGCGCGCCAAGTGAAGTGAGTCCGAATGCAGCAGATGAGGCCCCAGGTAGCAACGCGAAGAAAAGAAGAGGAAACCAAGTTGCAGTTTGTTGAGGAGGCTGCACTGCTGGGAGGGGTGTTTATAAGCACAGGACAATTAACAAAATTATTTTGAAGTCATTCTGGAAACAACATTAGATAAGAATAGCCTGAAAAAATCTAAAGAAACATGTAAAGGTGTGGAAATTAAAACTGCACAGCACACGCAAAGACAAGTTCATGGGACTAAACGGAAGTCTTGAAATAAATGTGTGTATATGACATCAGTGCAGGAGGAAGGTGGTTTTCCACATGGGGGGGAGATGAATAGTATTGGGCTCTCTGTCCCTAGAAAGAAGCTGGGTAGTTATTTATAGAGTCTATAACGAAGCAAATTTCTTTATTTCGCAAAATGTTGTTACACTAAACACTCAAAAATACTAAATATGAACATCTTAAGAGAAGAAAACGAGCAGATTACTTAAAAGACTTTTATTATAAAAAAATTAAAACATACAAAAGAGAATAATATGATGAACCCCCAGGTACCTGTCACCCAGCCTCAAATTATAAACTTTTATTATCAACTTTATTATCTATTACTTTGTTTTATCTGTAACCACCTCCCCCCATTCTCCATTTCCTCACTGGGTTATTTTGTAAACATTCAGTTATATAATTTTATTCATATGTATCTCATTATGAGCCTCTAAAAGAATTGAAAAGGAATAAACTAAAATAAAAAATAAAAAAATAAAAAGAATTGAAAAGAACAGAAAAAAAGAAAAGAATTTAACAGATATTCAGAAAAAAATAGACATAACCAGTAAACCTATGATGATGTGATTACTAATCAGAGAAATGAAATCAAAATTAAAACATAGCATTTTTTAGCCATCTGGTTGGCAGAGACTAAACAGTCTTTCCAGAATTGGCAAGAATGTGAAGAGACACATTTTCTTCTACTGTCAATGGTACAAAAATTTTCAAGAGCAGTTATTCAAAATTTATGTGTTCTTCCCAGTTTAGCAACTCCAGGAATCAGTGCCCCGGGTGCTGTGTAAGTGCCCACAGATGAGGACCCTGCTGGTCCACTATGTGTATCCATGAAATACATTTCGCTCACTATTAGTACCACACCGGAGTATTACACCATCAAAAATGAAAAATAGTGTTAAGTGAAAAAAAGGGATTTGCAGAAAACAAGTGTAATAAGTTAAGGAAATTTTAATATATAAAACGAGTTTATGTGCGTAGAACACATCTGAAAGATTCAAGCAGATCTAACAAAATTTGCCTGTGGATGGGGAGATGGATCGGAGGGGAGGGCAGCACCTATTCACTTTGCACATCATCGCCTCCTGTATGTGAATCGTTCTCACTGTAAGCAGACACTGGAGAGGTGTCCCATTGCAACATCCCACTGCGTGCGTGCTGGATTTATAACTCCCTGGGTCTGTCATTCGTGGTAGGCGATCAACCAGTTTCTGAACAGTTGTCCCCAAACATAACTGCCACTCCATTTAGAGCATCTCTCATTTAAGAAGACATGCACATTGATGAGATATTCGGAATTCTCTCAGTTGTTCTTCCAAGGAGCAACACTTCTACAGAGTTGAAAATAGCAAGTTTTATTTGAATCATAAAACTAGGTCATTTCCGTGAATTTCATCTGTTTTCATGGGTAACTGATTCTCCTATCAAGATTCGCTTTTGAAAGTAGTGGAAATGGGAATTGTTACTTCAGGCTTATTTGAGCTGCATTGAACATCAAAAAGTAACTCCTTCAATCCAGAATTTCTAGTGTTGGTGCTGGTAATACCACTTCTCAAATTGGCACTGACGCCAGCTATGAAATTATGCTAAAGCCGAAGAAAACAATTTGATGGAAGCATTCGCTCTCCCACTGAACTTACACTGAGATTTGTTATATTTTCTGCATTTTAACCCAGAAAGTTACTGAAAAGAATTGACTGTGATAAAAATACTGGTCTTTATCTTATTTTATATTTCTTAACAAAGTAGAAATTATAACTGACTTTTTAATTTAAGATTTTATGTAGACCTTTCCGAGTTAGTAATGAGTGTTTTAATGACTGTGCATGGGAGATTAAAGTAAAATGCACATTGCTCAAGAGAAAAATATTGTGTAGTACCATGCTGAACGAAAACAGTGAATGAAGATGGCATCAGGGATGATGTCAACCAAATGTGAAATACGGAGAGCACGTTCCAATTTACAAAGATGTTTGTAACACAACGACTCATTTACTCATTTCTTTACATCATGAGAAAGGCAAGGGAAATACTGTCTCAAAGAAAAACGAACAAAGTTAGATTCAGTGCGGCTGTATAATTTGCTCCAAATCATAGTAAACAATAGGGCTGAGGCAGGAACCCTGGCACCCGCTACTTGATGGAGAAAGGACTTAACCAGAGTGCCTCTGTGTAGCTCTGGGGGTGAAGTCAGAAAGGATAGTAGTAACCAGTAACTTTTGATTTTCAAAACATCATTATTTTTGAAAGCATCTTTTTTACTTACCTCCTTTTAGGTTTAAATATTAAATATTAAACATTTAAGCATTTTCCTATTTTAAAATAGATTTTCTGACTCATTTTATGGATCAAAACTGTTATCAGAATTCATTCCCATTCCACATAGGTTCTAAAAGTTGGAGGTTATGGCAAGTAAAATGATACTGAATTTTTCTATAGCTGTCTTTGACCTTCAATAAAGATTTTTAAAGTCCTTATAACCACAGTGATTAAAAAAAA
>CM052539.1:181106678-181122557 GCA_028533065.1 Trachops cirrhosus | reverse complement strand
CCCGCTGTCTGTACCCTGTCAGCCAGACCCACCATCTGATGCCGTTTCTTATCCTTCCATCTCACAGCCTTGTCCCTGGTCACACAGGGTGACCGGATGCCACACACGTGCTCCTTGCCCGCACCAGGAGGTCAGCACCCTGGGCATTCACAATTGGGTTGTCGATGAGGGCTTGGCTGTCTGCAGGTCAGAGGCCTCCCTCAGGTCCAGCAAAGCAGTTCACTGCCTTTCTAAATTCTTGAATGTTTTATTTATAAAATTTTTTTCATTTTTCATATTTCATTGTTTATGCTATTACAGTTGCCCCAGTTTTTCCCCCTTTGCCCCCCTCCACCCAGCCTGCCCCCAGTTCCATAGTCACTTCCCACACCGCTGTCTGTGTCCATAGGTCCTTCACGTATGTTCTTTGGCTAATCCCTTCACCTTCTTTCAGCAGTATTTGTAAAACTCTTGATGTAGTAACGTGTTTGTTTTTGAAAATTCACTTCTTTCTTCTCACTTTCTTTATCTGTGAAGTACTTAAGAAAAGTACTTAAGTTCCAGGGCTGTTACGAGTATTAAATAATACGGCTTATAGGACATAATATATGCTCAATAAATACGTATTATTACTGCTATTATTACTGAAAGCCAACACTGGTAATTGGCTCATGACATTTGCCAGACATTGCGGTGACTCTGCTCGTGTACAAACCCATGTTTCTAAGTTACAGCATGCAACCTTGACGCGCTGGCCTTGTCCCCACAGTACAAGAACTGAGTTATCCATGACCCTGCCTTGCAGATAGAGCTGTTTTTTAGTTGCAGATTAAAAGCTGTCAATTATCTTTCCATAGAGAATAGGTTTATCTTGGTTTTGTTGCTTTCTTTCTTCTTGTAATGTGGCTGTGCCCAGAATGTAGGCAAAATCAGGAAAATTGTGAAATACGCTGTCAGGCTATTCATAATACATTAACATTCAAGTGAGCTCGTGGCTTTTACAGACTTCCAAGGCTCAGATAATGGACAAATGGTAGGTCGTTTTCTTAAAGTTTTACCAGACTCTTGGTATTTGCTACTTTAAATTTACATGTCATCATTAGCATCCCTGTTTTTGCTCCTTAAACAATTCACGTGCTCCTTTAATTCCTACAGTGTTCCTCTGAGGAAGGTACTACTCTTTTATCCCCTAATTTGCAGATGAGGAACCGAAATTGTGGCCTTACATCCAGGATCACAATTAGGCATTATAGCTCAGGTCTGTGCAGTTGGATTCCAAATCCCCTGTCTTTTCTGCTCTAGAACATCTGTGTAAATAAATTGTGTTCTTAGACTTGGGAACGAGTGGTCCAGCCGCACCCCAGCGTCCTTTCCATTGGTAAGTTGACTGCAAGTGAAAGGAAAGTCTGTGAATTGACACCAGCATCAGATCCCCGTGAAAAGGTGGTGTAGTCTACCACAGTTTTTAAACCAGATTTTTAAGGGTGTTATGCTCCCCACCCACTGACTAGCTGCCTAACAGGTTTCCTAAAACTGATTAACTTAACAACTGTTCTCACTGTGGCGCAGATGCAATAGACTTTGGATTTGTTGACATCTGAACTGTTTTCCTGACTCAAGCTGTTTTCTTGAGGCCTGGTTTGGAGGAAGTGGTTTAGTAAGGATGAAATCACGGGTAAACCTTTGAAATCATGGGAGAATTTTGACCAGCAGTTCCTTGGGATATGCCCCTCCTCCCCCACCCTGACACTGGGCTTTGGTTTAAGGGATTTACATAAGGAAATTGGCTTACCGTACCCAGGCTGAGGTTGTCCATTGTTGCTTCTTAACCTGGCCCCACTGCCTATGATCCAGGCCTGCGTAGCACAGCTTTGCTCTGTGCCCGATGGTGGTTGGGTTAGTTCTGTGGTGACTCTGTTGACTTGCCCGCCAAGGATGGAAGCTCTGACGTGTGGATCCATGTGGGTCCCTTGTGGTCACTGCGGCAACAGTTTGCTGATGGCAGGGAACATTCCGCAGCCACTGATGTAACTGCAGGTGATTGGAGCCAGCTCTCCCACAGATACAAACGGTCCAATTAGAGGACCTGGCACTGAGGGTATCAGCTGTTTGAGTGAGTTCTGTGAAGGAGACATTGTTTGAAGTGTGTGTTTGGGTAAGGTGGAACTCTGGCTTCAGACAGGAGTATCTTTTTGTAAGTTACAACATTGTAAAAGCTTATAACTACCAAAGTACAGATGAGGTTTCCAAATTATTTGGCACCTGTTTAATTTGTTGGTCTGTGAAATGCAAGTCCCTCACTCGGGTGATAATTCTCTTCATAAAACACTCTTGGGTTGAATTTCTAGAAATTGTAGCTGCTTTTAAAAGCTGGTAATTTGCAAGAACTGCTCCTGGACTAAGTCCATAATTCTCAAAGTTGTGTCCTGGGGGTGGGCCTGGCAGTACATTTAACAATCCCTCTGGTTGATTCTGATGGAAGGTAAAGTTTGATAATCATTAAAATTTGACCGGGGTTGGAGTTTCTGGAAGAAACAACCTTTTATATCTTTTACAAGGTAAACGACTTTTTTACACGATTATTTGATAATGTGTTTCCTTTGAAGTGAATGTAGATTTACGTGATAGAATGTATTCTTCTTCAAGGTCAAAGAAGATACATCTTTGGTTCCTCTGTCCTTCTTTTAAATTATTTGGTTTTGTGCATTTACACATCTTGTGCTTTACTTACTTCTCACTCTTACCTTGCAATATGTTGAGCATCGTGTAGCCCTGCAGTCTGATACTGATATTAAAGTGTATAGACTCCATCTGAAACCGTGGTTCTGAGGAACAGTGTACACACCAGCTTAAGGACCACAGTTGTTTCTCCTCGTCATCTTATTGCTTGCCAAGAAAATAACCTTCCTTTTCCTTTCCTTTGACCAGATAGTTTGCTTTTTTGAGTCACTTGTATTTTGTGTCTGCAATTTATAAATATTGGGTAACAAACACGTTATTGTTACCTCCATTGGAAACTCTCCGCTGACAAATTATTTATGTAATTGAATGTTGTTTTATAAGTTGTTTTAATCCTTTCATTTAAGTTCACCCTTTGGGCCTTTAACATGTATAATATTTGTGCATTATTTACATAATCTGTTAACTTTTCAAGGGAATTTTTGAAAACTTTTTATTATGGAAATTTTCAAATATAGATCTTACCCAGCTTGAACAGTCAACTGCATTTTGCTGTCCTGGTTTCAGCACATAACACACACAAACACACCCACTTTTTGGTTTTCCATAGTCGTTTAAAGTGAGTCCGCCGTTTAAAGCATTATTATGTTACTTCACCTGTAAACATTTCTAAAAGAATTTGATGAATGATTTTATTATTATAATAGTATAGATCAGCAAAAGCCCACCTAATATTAGTACCTGTTTTGGAATTTAGACAATCTTTGTGAAATGCATTATAGCTCTTAGAAGTTTGCTAAAGTATTCATTAAAGCCACAAAAAATAGCTATCAGACAACTCTCGCTGAAGAGGAAGATGAGTTCCCTAGGGCAGCAGCTCTCTGTTTATTACACAAATGCCTGTTTTACTTCATTAATAAAATCCCAGGGACAGCCATGACTCATACCCACTAAAAGGAGGACCAGAAATAGGACACCCTGGGGATTCTATTTTACTTACCCCTGGGGCTGGTGACCAGAATATTTTTATATTGTTGCTAAGTAATATTTTTAAAACTCTGACTTATATTATTCGAACTTAGGGAGATACAGATTTACTGCTGCCTGGAGTTTCCAAATGAGAAGTTGCAGCTCCTAAAACTTGTCAGGTTTTGGTGTCTCCATTTCTTCTCTCGCCCGGCTGGGAATGTGTTCTGGTGACACTGAGTTGGCCCTTGGCTCTGCAGCTCCTCCCCCACTGGCTTTGTTTGTGACAGTGAAAATTATCTTACCGCAACTTCAAAAAACACTTGGTGTGTGAATTCTACTTCCAACATTTGGAGTCAAAGTATAAGGCACAGGTTTTCACTTAGGTTTAAAACAAGGGCAGCATAACCCATTTTTTCAAACAAATCTATGGCGGGGATAGGACCTCGATCTATAAATAGATTTTTTAAAAAAACCTATCTGCTTTCCTTGAAACCTTAAAAACCTATTTCCTTATTCGCCTTGCCCTTAAATGCTGAGGCACCTCGAAGCACCCCAGGGTTGCCGAGAGCGCAGTTTGACTATCAGCGGTCCAAGGGGTCTTTACGGTCTAAGGGGCCTTTATGGATATAGCCAGGGAAGATAGATTTGCCTTGGAGTCAAGGCCAAGGCTTGATCCAACGTTGGAAACCAGCTTTATTTTTTTCAGGAAATAACCAGCCTGTGTTCTAGGTTCATTGTCTGCCTTATAAGTTGTTCAAGACTTAGATACAGGAAGTAAGTAATCAGCACAAATTTTTACAATAACTTTCCCCCTAAAATAAAGTAAGCGGACTGCTCTTTAAACACCCACATTTCTTCTTCTTCTCTTTTTTTAGATTTTATTTACCTATTTTTAGAAAGACGAGAAGGGAAGGAGAAAGAGAGGGAGAGAAACATCTGTGTGTGGTTGCCTCTTGCACATCCCCTACTGGGGACCGGCCTGCAACCCAGGTATGCGGCCTGACTGGGAATCGAACCAGCAACCCTTTGGTTTTCAGGCTGGTGCTCAATCCACTGATCTATACCAGCCAGGGCAAACACCCACATTTTGAAATTATTTATGAATCAAATTGGCATTGTTGCTGCAGTTGATTTATAGAAGTTAGACTTTCTACAATTCAAATTTCAGTTCTTAGGGGGCAGAGCATTGCAGTAACCCTACTGAGAATCTCAACAAACTTGTGCACATTAAAAAATAACATTCTCTAGAAGATTGAGTAAAATCATCAAATCATCTATTTATTTGGGAAGGCTTTTTTATTTCTAAAAGACTTACTGGGATCGCCTGATGATTGCATATGTTGCGTGTGTGTGTGTGTGTGAGAGAGAGAGAGGCACTGGGGTGCAGGATGAGAGGCTCTCACGTGCCTCTGACAGCACTGTTTCTCGAAGACAGATCCGCATATTCCTACCTCTCTTTTCCCTGTTGCTTCCTCCTGAGTAGTGGACAGCATTCCTGGTGTGGTGCAGCTGGGAAGCTGGAAGTGTCCTAGAGTGGGAGGAGGGGAAGGCAGGTAGAGCTCTGTGCCTCTGTCCAGTGTCTTCCGGGTGAGGCTTGCAGCCGACCTCCCGTTGGAGGGCTGGCCATTTGGCAAGTGGAAATATTTACTTGCTTAAAGACGAGTGTGAGGGAACAGCTGAGGATGTTGGCTTCTCTAGGAAGTTTGCCTTTTTCCTGATGCTGTGACTGAGAAAATGGAAAGGGGAAATGTGGGGTGGTTAAAATGAAAGAAGTCTGTATGAAGTCATTGGATTGAATTAGCATCGAATGAAGGAGAAAACTTCTGGATTTCACGGTTCTGTGATTGCTAGCTGGGAGGAAGTATCGAGTTAAATTATTTATGTTTGATATGTACTTGAATGTCTAAGTTACAGAAATCATGCACCGTTTGTAGCTGTTGTTAATCCCTGTTCCTTTCCTGATAGATTGGGGAGGCCTTGAATTCCTAGGGAGGAAGTCAGGGGCAGCTGGAGAGGTCAGTCATTCGCCAGCTTTACCTTCTTGATAAGCCAAGAATTTAAGAAGGTAGTTCTAAGCCTGCTTTATCGTTGGCTACTATCTGATTATGCACACAGCATAATTATAATAACGGATAATACAATACCTCTTGCTACCTACCCACTAGCAATAGTGTGAGTGCCCGGCTGTCTAGCAGTATCAGGAGATGGGCACTAGAATTTACATACAGAGAGATACGGCGAAATGTAAAAAATGGTGAATGATTTTGTTAGGATCTTATTGAAAGTGGAGTGGTAAAAATTTTAGTTTTACTCTCATGGATGCCTTAGATATTTGGAAACATTTGGGTCATAAGAAATACCAAGCATCTTTACCCACAGGAAATGCTCAGCAGATTTTGGGAAGAGGTCTTTGTAAATCTCATTGAAAACTTGGAGTCTCTTCCTGAATTTTGACTTATTCATAAGAGAATTTTACAAAGTAATTATGGAAATTTATTATCACTGTTCTGGGGAAACGGGTTGGGAACTGAAGGGAGCAAATGAATGGCTCTGCATTTTCTTGTAGAATCACACTGTAGTTTTTCATAGAATCTAGTAGAAAATTGCTATGAAAAGCAAATTGTTTTGAAAAGAAAAGCAGTCACACTTTGTATTAACTAACAAGGGCAGGAAAGTCCCATAGGAAGAATTTCGAGAGTGGATTAATATTTTTAACTTCTGCTTCAGAAAATGGCCTTATTCACCATGTTGCTTGATTATCTATTAAATTAATTATATGGTCTCTTAAGCTGACTTTTAATTGATTTGCAGCCAGGGTTGTCTTACTTGCAGATATTAATAAGATTGATGGTTTCATATTTATTATTATCAGTAATTTTGTTTAGCAGTTTCTGTTAGGATGATACTTCTTAGAGGGAATAAAATATGGACTGGAAACTGAAACAAATATGTAAATAATCATAGACAGGCATACATTGCTTTTCCTCCTAACACTGCATTTCCTTAACACCTTTGGAAATTCCTGCAAAGGAATGCCAACATTGGTGAAGTCTGTCAGAGGTTGACTGTCATTTTAGAGGTGTCTGAAATCAGGGTCATTAGCCCAGTTAAGTTCTAGATCAGAGCGTGGAAGAGAGATTTACCTATCATCTTGTCAGCTGTAACAGATCTGTGTTTTAGTGGGGAAAAATTTTATATATTGGTTCCTGCTGGTTTGATATTGACGGGGGAGCATTTTCCTCTATTCTAGTTGTTCATCAGTTAATAGCCAAAAAGATGTGGAACAAGAGTGTACACATAATCCATAGTCTGGTGATTCATCTCCCTAGTAATTATAATGAATAATTAAGACAATCAAAGTTAATCTGGATCTAGCATCACACAAACAAACACGAAGCTACTCCTGAAATCAAGATGCTGTGGCACGTCTGTTAATAAAAATTGCAAATGCAGTATTAATAGGTCCCTTCTGATTACTCAGAACTATCAGATATTTTACCTTCTCTTTGACATTCAGTTTCAACAATGAAGTATATGCAGTGAACTTTTTGTATAGAATACTTGAACTAGAGAGATAGCTCGCTTAGTTATTTATTCACTTTCTCATGTCAAATAAGGCCAATTCTTAATCAACTTTGACTTTTGGGATCTTTGCACTTAAAATTTAACATAGGTACTCAGGCAGTGTTCTGTTGTAAAGGAACACAAATTATTTTCCTTTTAGATGGCCTGAAAACTCAAAATACTATATTCTGTAACATAATTTACTGTTTTCAAAAAACTCAATTGCAGTAACCAAATATTTGAATGTTTCCTGGGAAGTACTATGTCAGAGGATTCAAGATTACGGAAATAAAGGCAGGTTTCATAGACTGCATAATGGACATGTAAAGTCATGTGGACATTCAGGAGCAGGAGAGATTGTTGTTAATGTCAGGGAAAACTAAATTTCTTAAGGGGGATGGCTTTCCTATTTCATACTAAAAGTAATTCAGTGCACGGGGCCTTGTTCTTTTTGTAGATTTTAGTGTGAATGAGTTTCAGTTTGCTGAATTACCTAATGGGAACACAGTATAGATTTAATCGCAAGGGTGAGCTGAAATCAGAGTTCTGGCCTATGGCATACATAATACCAATTTATTTATTTATTTTTCCCTTAAACTGAGTAATTTCGGAGGAACTTCAAATACCCGATAAGAGTCATAACTTCTTACCATGGCAAAGCAGTCTTACCTTGAGTTAGTTTGTTTATTTTTAACTTTCCCTTTTAACTGCCCTTTTTTACGAGATCTCTAAATACGAGGTCATCTAAATAGATGGTTAGCTTATTTATTTGTAGCTATTTAATGTGGTGAGGGTTTTTTTGCAATTTTTTTATTGTTTTAGAAAATAAGACCTGGGTAGAAAACCCTAACTACGTCACCATCCCTTGTGAAGCGGAGACCCAGCTCCGTATAATGTATGCATTGGGTGTCACATTATGCTAATATTTCTCACTGCTGAGAACAGTTAGTTAGTTGGGTCTCTCCAATGACTTGAATTAGGTATTAGTTCAAGTCAATTGTCCATAAATTAGGCTTTATAAGTAGAGGAGCTTCTTATGATTGGGTATTTTTCTCAGTTATTACTGAGTAGCTCTTTTTTGCTATAAAAAGTCCTTCTATGCTTAAATTTTACTTAGCACAGTAGACATTTTCTTACTGCCCTTTCTGTGTAAGCAGGCTTCCATTACACAGTTCATGTCTCTGTAAGAGTTTAATGATCTTTGTTTAGGCTTCGTAAAAGGAGCCAACAAATATTTGAGTGACTGGCTAACTACATCGCTCTATACTCAGTTGTTTTTTAAGGGAAAACAAACTTACAGAACAACTAACTGTAAAGTATAAAATGGTTACATTTTGTTGGAAAACCTCGGTGCTCCTTGGGTAAATAATGAAGTGTTTTATTTTACGGGCCTTTTCACTATTTTATTGATAATATAAATTTATACTACCCAGGGATAGGTATACTCAAAGGAAAATAATAGAATTTATTCTTAGTCATGAACTCCCATCTAGAAGATGGGTTTGACTGTTGTAAGGAGAACATTTTCCTGCTTTGCTCTTCTCTGTGATGGTGAGGGAGGAAGGAAGCGAGGCCTACCGCTAAAAATACGAATTGCTGAGAAGTGAAACCCTTGTGTTGAAGCTCACATATTTGTGCTGTCCAGACATGACACACTTAGAAACAAGAACCTGCCTGCAGCATAGTCTCAGCCAAACAACTGAGTCATTTCCAAGTATGTTGACGTTAAAGAATGGCCTGTGGGAATATCCTGAATATCTAAAACAAGTCTTCTTGAGGAGTTTTGGAGTTCCGTAAAATATGGGGAGGGACTTGATTCTAAGGGCCTCTCTAAGATTCAAAGGCAATTGTTAGTGGGTGTGTTTTTCAGTTGTAAGCCACTGTTTTTATAATAAGCATGTCACCTCATGAAAAAGTCTTGCTTTTTCCTGCAAAATTCCCTCATCCCTTGAAAATTTAGTGGGATGCTACCACCAGAGAAACACTAATGTTGATCTTCTGTTTGAAGATCAACCAGAAACTTAAAACAAGGAAGTTTTCTTTCATAGATATTCAAAAACTTTTGGCTAAATCTGACCAGTGAAGAACTATGAGGTCCTAATTGTAGCATTTGTTTTTCTAAAACAACAATACAGATTCTTTTGTCTTACACATTGCAGAATGGTATGCTCTAATTTTGTGAGTGAATGTAGCCTTCATATAATTACAGTGTCTTATTTCTAATTGGAAGTGTAACTACTCTGGCTTTTGCGTGATGTTGAACAGTTGTCTAGCTTCTTTAGAGAGAAAGTTAACATCACATTTTAATATGTCATTTGAGAAGAACGGTGTTTAAGAAGTAGTGAGGTTCTGGGTATGATGTTAGCCTTTACTTACCGGGTGCTTTCCACCTAGAGCTCCCAGTATCGCAAAACAGGCGGAACTGTCTCTGAAGGTCCTCCGAGGGCCTTCCCTTTGTAGAAAGGTAAATGCAGTTCAGGAGCCCAGCCGACCTCTCTCTTCACTTGAGTGAAAATGGGAAAATCAGAAGTGATGTGTATTATCTATTGTAAAATCGGTATTAATAACTCATGCTCTGTACTGTGCAAGCAAAAGCACTAGTTTTCTTCTCCCCTCGGGTATGTGCTTCAGTTCAGAGTTATGACATCGAGATCTTCTGCCTTTTCTCTTCTCAGTTCTTATTAACCGATTGTTTTTACTTAGTACTGCTTCACTGAATTTTACAAATGTGATTTTGGAGTCCAGGGATGTGATTTAAGTACATACACCTGTCATCAGCCTTCTCACATTTTTTCTCCCAGATGAAAATCTAAATAGTTTTTTTTTTTAACAAATCACTTTGATTCCCTTTACCTGTATAATTTAAAAGGCAAAAGACCTGGAGTTTTGCATTGCATTCAGACCTTACAAAGGTCCCGAGTTTTACTTCATCACATGTTTCTGAATGCTCATAATTCGCTTTTGAAATATCTGGGGCATTTGGGTGCACGTCTTCATTCTCACCATTTCTTTTCTTGCTCTGTATCTTATACATTGTGTCATATTTTGCCTGGAGCCCAGTCAGATGCTTTTGTTATGACCAGTTCCCTGGGCACCTGGCAGCAGCCACTGCTGTTGTTTCCTTTCGGGCTTGTTTTTGGTTTATTTACTTTGTGGCACTCAAAATGACCAGGTTAGATTTTGCTCCGTCATCCATTTCACATCTTTGAAAACGTTTTTTTTTTTTTTTCAAATTCTTTTCAAAATATGTTAAATGAGCTACAGTGTAAACCTTGGTGTAAATACAGTTAAACTGGCATCATTAATTATAGGATTTTTTCCAAATCCTTCATTCAGTATCCGTATTAAAGGATCCGTTTCCCGTATGTATTTGACTACAGAATTTCCCCATCACCAAGAAATAACTCTTACCATTTTTTTGAAACTGTTTTTGAGAACGCTGATTCATAGAGATTTAGTGAAACATATATTAATACTTTGAGAAATATGTCTTAAACTCCACTGGGCCTCTTTGAGTATACATTATTTAGCGATGTATTTAACAGTTCATTGGTATGAGCATGCATCAGAAACGTCTTCTATAGGCGAAGCTCATTATTAAAAAATGAATTTATTGCTGTGGCTAAACAGACAAACCAAAAAATTCTTAACTTCTTGAAATTTGCTACATCTCCTTAACCCATTTGTGCATCCAAACTGCCAGAATGGGCATCATGAACCTTATATTAGACAGTTTGAAAAAAAGCCCAAATTGCCATTAAACCTGCATCCTGAGTTAAAATATTTGGATGGTTTAAAAATACCCTGAGACGTGGTGAGTCAGCTCCGCCCCGGGGAGCCTGCAGGTTGGGGCTGGGAGTGAGGGCTCCCGGGCCGCACTGTTGTTAGTAGTCTGTCTCTCCTAGAGACAGCTTGGCAGGCAGATCGCTTGCAGATAAATGAGGAAAGATTGTCTATTTCAAGGGGCATAAGACATTCTTTAAACCAGTGTGTCATAGCTAGTTATGCAGTCAGCATTTTATTTAGAGCAGAAAATCCCTTCTCATGATCCCTGAATGAGCAGCAGACATCTCTGTGAGGATGGCGCTCCGGGGACTTGGAGTGCCCTGTGTTCATTAGTTCGGTCTCTACCTGTCTCAGGCATTCTCTCATGTCGGAGCTCCCTCCGTCCTGCCAGATATTAGCTGAGTCAATATGGCTAGTTCTTTTTGGGAAAAAAAATTGCTTTCTATCCATTCTAGGCGCATTATTGAATTTGAATCCTCACAGTAACCTGTTGTGGGGTAGAATGTTAATGTATCTATTTTAGAGATTTAAAAACATCTCTGAAGTTAAGAGGTTTTCCCCCTCACACTCAGTAAGTGTTAGATACTAGAATTTGGCCTTTTCCTTTGGATTCCAAGGTTCATATTGGTACTTTCAGGTGTGGTTTCCCTCAATCATTACCTCCTGCAGGCACCCTGAACCATCTGTAAGTCCCTTGAGGTCTCCAGAGCTATAGTGTAGTTAAGTGATGGATAAGACCAGGTTCATTGTTGCAGGTACAGGACGTGAAGACGTTTCTGAAAACATTTTTTTTTAGTCCTGTCTCTTCATATTGTTTTTGTGTAACTTGTTAGTATATACTTGTTATTCCAGTAGAGTTAATAAATTATACGGTGGCATTCCAGTGGTTTGGCCCTCTCAACCTTTCATTAAGTCATTTATTATGAAATGATTGGTTAGAATTAGAAAGGCTTGACCCAGGGAGGGCGTGATTTCTCAGTCTTGGAACTCTAGTTGTGAGTGCTTGATCCTGCTCTCTTACGAGTTTTGCTCAGAAGCAATTTCCACCTCTTTCGTGTGTCTGTGTGTAGGTTAGATAAATTAACCACTGAGACTTCTTCATTGATAGATTACTGGTACAGATCAATCCACAGAGTTAATACAGTAAAGTTAATTTTTATTACTGTACACAAAATGATTATGGGTCAATTCGGGGTGTATCCTATTAATTACTTTTGATATCCCAGGTACCTTTAAAAAATTAGCATGTATACATACACATACTTGCATCTGTGCAAAGCAAAGCTATGTTTTATAAAATTTATATATTTATAATTTTTACATTATTTCAGTTGGATTAATTTACAATGTGTTCTGGGAGGAAATCTATTCAGTTCAACCAATATTTGAGTACCAGTATTGTTCTGAATATTACCCTAGAAATATAGAGATGGGTACGGCATGACTTCTTCACCCTAGGGAAAAGCGTAGATTAGGGTTTATGACCTAGGCGCTGTTGATATTTTGGGCCCGATAGTTCTTAATGGGGGGCGGGGGAGCCTGAGGAAGTCTGCCCTGTGCGTCGTAGGATGTTGAGTAGCATCCCTCACATCTTCCTACCAAAAGCACCACCCATTTTGTGACAATTACCTTTCCCAAGAACCTTGAGCCTCCACCTAGAAACAGTTCACGGACCTCAAAAAAACAAGGCGGCTTACAATCCCTGTGGGTTAACAAGTTTTTCCCGGTGTGTAGCTAACAGCACGGGAAAGACTACTTGCCCGTTGAATAAAGCCCCTCGCTTTGCGTTGAAGCCTGGCCGTAGGCATGAAAGAAAACCTGTGCAGGTGGATATTTGAGGGTTTCCCTTCGTCAGTCCAGAATAGTTTAGTGTTAGCTGTGCATACACGCCACTCCCTCTTTTGAAACAAGCCACGCCTGTACAAACACCTATTAGCAAATCTGAACGGGTACCTCCATTCTAATTATTTAACAGTCTTATTACTTAGAGTTGTGTACCATGAGCAGCTGGATTAAAGAGAGATGCCTGAATTCACTTGCTGACTTGTGCGTGTTTCTGTGCGTGTGTGATCACAGCTGTGTACGTCTGCTTTGTTTGAACTGATTTGTTTAAAAATGTGCTTATGTAAACACTCCATGTTTGATCTCGTGGTAGAACATAAATTTTTCCAACAGAATGTAACGCCCCTCTTCCGCAAGAGCAGGATATAGATTGCATTGCGTGCTCTTTCTCTGTTTTAGGGCTTATTCCTCTGTAGACAGGCCAGAAAGGCATCCCTGCGGTGCAGGAACGGACTCGCCAGGCGTGATTCCGGTGCATTCTCTCCCCAGGTTACAGCGGTACAGTGTGCCGTGACAGAACAGCAGCCCTGCGCGGCTCCATTAAACATCTGCTCATTTTGAAAATTAAAATAATGTTCCGTCACTCGAGGCAATGAAATGTGGATGGATTGATGTACCATGTTGACTACAAGAACCCCTGGTGTGGCGTGGGGCACACAGCAATAGTGGCAGAACCGGATGTTTGCTAATAAATTAAGAGAGCAGTGGCTAATACGATTATTTGCCTTCTTCCATCTCTTCGGGACAAACTTGAAGCCCTAGCATGATGTATGTACGTGGAATCCTATTGCTGTTAGCTGGAAAGGTACCACAAACTCACTCTCCACCCCCCACCATGTGTTCTCATCCTGAAGTTTACAAGCCCCACAGTCTTCTCCATTTCCGCCCTCTCTGCCATTGTTCTGCTTCTGGTGTTAAAGCTTACGCTGCAGTCTGGGCTGGTCTGGGCTGAGCAGGTCTCCCTTTCCTGCCCCCCAGGGGAATTCCTGCCCCGAAGGAATGACTTCCTCATTATTCACTGTAGACCCAGTGCCTTGGGTCCACAGTATCTTTAGAGACCCAAGAAAATGTCTCTATTTTAATTTCTTTTAAAAGCAGAAGGCAAAATTACTGTAATAATGAATATATGCTAACGAAGCCAGCTTGAATTACAGCCATCTTCATACCAACACAGCCCTAACATACAGCTTTTAATATTTTTGTGGCTAGAGAAGGGCCCACGAAGGATGTCATGCACTGTAGCATCCTCCTGGTACACAGCTGCTCTCTGCTCTTGCTCTCTTTGAAATGCAACAGTTGCTCCCATGGCTGTGGACAGTTCTTACAAATTTGAGGTCATTCACACCTAACCCTGTCCCCGCCTTTCACTCCTCTCCGATACTCACCTATGTACATATTTTGTGTTGTCTTTGGTCTCCCAACACTATGCGACCTCCCATCTTCCTCCTCCTCCAAAGCAATCCAGGCACAGCTTTGTCACTTTAATACCTTTTATTAGTAAGTGGGGCCTTCTTGTTTTTGTCCCCACCATTGTCTGTCCACTGAAGTCAGGGATATTCAGGTCACACCTGCATCTCCAGTCCCGAATGTGTTCAGTGCCTGAGAAATGGTTATCTCACTATAAGGCATCAAGCCAGAAGTTTCCTGAAACTTAACCCAGGGATCAAACAACTCTGAAACCATGTCTATTTGAAGTGGGAAGGACAAGTGTTTGATAACCATCAGCATAGCTGTCCAACAATTAGTTTCTGTCTCTTTGACCTAGTATTTTCAGGTGTATTTTTTTACACTCGCCTTCACTTTAGGGGTTAGGTTACACCGAAATCTCTGAGAATCAGTTTTGTGCTGCTGAGGGCTTTTAGCTGCAGGCATTTTTTAAATAGTTGATTGGATGCTCTATTAAAGAAGTCTGGCTCTGCCCACTGCTATCTGTGCCATTCTCGGAGTCTAGTGAGATAATCTGTTTTTTTTAATGCTGCCTGCATTGCAAATGATGCACCTCTCAGGAATGTGTTATCAGAGAGTCAGGAAATGAACATTGAAGCTTATTGAGCCACAAGGATTATAAGCTACCTTGCTTTTTTGTACCCTTTTTTTTTTTTTTCTGAAGAGGATCCTGAAGTCCTTAAACAAGTTGAGCTGTAACTGGTGTTTGGGAATTGGGAAAGACGGGGGGGTGTGTGGGTGCTGCATTTTCTTTTCTTCATGTTAGGAAATTACTCTCCTGGTGCCACAATAAAAAAAATCTCACAGGTGTGTAAGTTAGAAATTATTTTGTATTATTCCACGCCTTTGTCAGTAATTACATTTTCTGCATTCTACTGTTGTTCTTTTTCATGCCAGGCATTCCTTAATGCTTTCCATAAATATTTAGTGAGTGCTTGAATGTGGGGGGAGATAGAGACACAGTATCGAAGGGCAAGAAGGATCTCAGGTGGACAGTGAAGCAGTAACTCTCACTTGTTTGCATTTACATTAAATTTTTTTTTTAAAGAACCAGGAATCCTTGCTCCACTCACTTGAAGTGTTTAGGTACTCTTTTCTTCTACTCTGACAGCTGAGACATAGATGAGTACTTACAGGTGGTGCCATCAACTCCATCCTCATAGTGACGCATCCCGCATGCTGTTAGCAATGCCACTTTCACATGCCCTTCATGTGGATCACGTCTGGGCTCCTTGAATCCTGTCCTCACTTAGAGCTAAAGAAACTGACTCACGCCCTTTCCTGTGCCCTTTTTAAGGTTGACGCAGTGCCTTAGGAGGCTAACATAGAAGGGTAAATTAAGTCTCCATAAAACCCAGAGACAAGATGGTAAAACTCCTCTTTGGATCCTGTCTGGAGTCACAACTGAAAAAAAAAATAGAAAAGAAAAGAAACTGACTCAGATGTTGTATCACTGAAACTGACATTTGAATTGAGTGGAAGAGAAAACTCTAACATGATTTATTTTGGCTCCTAGTCATCTGTTATTTCTGTAACTTTTTCTAATGTAGCCAAGAAAGTAGAAATAGTGTCTTCACTATTACCTTACCTTCAGAATTATTTTCTCCTATGTGT
>CM052539.1:180850079-181106178 GCA_028533065.1 Trachops cirrhosus | reverse complement strand
CCTATGCATTTAAATAAGTTGTTTATTACTTACAGATGTATAAAAAAAAGAAAGAAAAGTTAAGTCCGCAATACCAGTCAGACTTAGAGACAGCAACAGTCGATTGCCCTCCCCTTAAAAGTGACCGTGCGTGGGTCTGGAGCAGCGTCTCACTTGCCACTTCAGGAGAGAAAACGAAGAGCGCATGGTCCATATGCCGCAGCTGGGCCTTTTCCTCATCTGATCCCTGCCTCTTACAATACATGAAATACCAGCTATTTGTCCTGTTCCTGGGTACCCGTCTGCTGATCTGTGCTAACTGAACCAGTTGAAGTCCCGACTTCCCAGAGTTTATAAAGAAAGAGTAAGATTATTTTTGTACATTATGCTAAATACTGTTTTCTTTTTTAATAAAGAGCCAACAACAGCAATATCAACAAAAGAAGATGAAGAGGTAGCAACATGTCTATGAGAAGATTAATAAAAGACAAGCGGGCTGTTTTTTTGACATGAACATAATTTATTATTTTGTTGTGAATTTTGTACTGGCCTGTGTGTGCCACATTTAGGGCAGCAGTGTTCAATAGAAATATAATGTTGGCCACATGTGTAATTAAAAATTCCCTGGGAGCCACACTGAAAAGAATAAAAGTACGAAGTTGGAATTAATTTTAGTGGTACATTTTATTTAACTGCATGTTAATCAATGAGTATATACAAACTTTTAATAAGGTACTTACAACATGTCTTTCATACTAAGTCACTATAATCTCAATTGGAACACTAAATTTTTATCAGAAAATAATTATGTTTAGAAGTTCATAAAATTATAGTCAAAAAAGAGTTGCTTACCCAAGTTGTTTCAAACATGCTGAAAGTTTTTCAATAATAGGATTGAAATAGGTTTTTAAATTTAATTATTTTAATTATAATGAAATCAAATGAAAAATTCAGTTTCTCATGTGAAGTAACTAGATTTCAAGTGCTTAGAAGTCAAGTTGAACAGGAACAAATATAGAGGATACATGGACAAAACTAGGGAGGTTGGAAAGGGGAGGGAGGAGGGGAGGAATGGGTGGGTGGGCTGGAATGGGAATAAAGGATAGAAACTGTACTGAATAAACTAAAATAAAAAAATTTTTAAAAAAAGAAGCCAAGTTGAGCATATTCAACAGTATAGTGATCTTAAACTAAGGAAGGACGGAGAGTTTTCAGGAATGCACAGCTCTGAAGGAATGCAGAAGGGAGCAAAAGATTTTTGACCATGGATAGACATACGGCCCATAGGCTAAAAATAGAAAAGACAGAAACAAGTTAATATTTGGGAGGCAAGTGTTTCATAAGCTGTGTGGGGCTGAAATCCAGGTTCTGATGGGCCAGAGGACCCAGTGGTGAGAGTTTCATGCAAAATTTTATTTGAGCCCAAGTTCCTATTGCTTGAAAATTTTTGAAATTTTCTAACTTCCCACCAAATTGCAGGACCATTTCTGAAATCCTGATAGGTGGGTGTCCATCTGTTTAAGGGGCTCCCTGGCAGGACTCAGCATCCCCTGAGGTTCCTTCACTACCACTCTCTCCATCACTGTTGTTCATATTTAAGGCTCTTCCTTCAGATGTTGTCTTCTTCATTTTACCCTATTTTCTTTAAAGTCTGATGAAATTTGAAAAAAGGTGGAGCTTTAGTAGCCAAGAAAAGGAGCCCTCAGAAATAAACCCTGTTGACACGTTGAACTTGAACTTCTAACCTCCAGAAAGAGGAAATAAATTCCTGTTGTATAAGCCCCCCCCAAAAAGATAAAATTTGTCCTGATAAATTTTTTCCCTCCAAAGTAGCCTTTTTAGTGCTTATCTAAAAAAATGTGAACGCTACATCATTCTAAGTGTGGTTTGACACACCAAGATTTCCCATGATCACCCAGGGCCCTCCTCATTGTAAAGCATAAGAATGCATAAGCTTTTTTTAAAAAGAAAACTTTTATGGGTTTATGCCTGGGCTCTATTCTGTTCCGTTGATCTATGTGTCTGTTTTTATGCCACTGTCAGGCTGTTTTGGTTACTATGGTCTTACAGTATATTTTGATATTAGATAGTGTCATTCCTCCAGCTTTGTTCTTCTTTCTCAGAATCGCTCTTGCTACACGGGGATTTTGTGGTTCCATATAAATTTTTGAAATATTTGTTCTCGTTCTGTGAAATATGTCATTGGAATCTTGATAAGAATTGTGTTAATTGTATAGATTGCTTTCAGTAAAGTGGACATTTTAATGATGTGTTAATTCTTCCTATCCATGAACATGGATGTGCCTTAACTTATTTGAGTCTTCTTGAGTTTCTTTCTTCAGTGTCTTATAATTTTCCAGTACAGGTCTTTTACATCCTTGGTTAGATTTATTCCTAGGTATTTTATTCTTTTTTAAGCAATCATGAATGGGATTGTCTTCTTTATTTCCATTTCTGATAGTTCATTATTGGCACATAAAAATGCAACTGATGTTAATTTTGTATCCTGCTACTTTACTGAATTCATTTATCAGTCCTAGTAGTTTCTTGGTGGAATCTTTAGGGTTCTTTATGTAGAGTATCCTGTCTTCTGCAAATAAAGACAGTTTTGCTTCTTCCTTTCTAATTGGGATGCCTTTTATTTCTTCTTGTTGTCTGATTGCTGTGGCTAGGACTTCCAGTACTGTGTTGAATAACAAAGGTGAAAGCAGACATCCCTGTCTTGTTCCTGATCTTAAGGGAAACGCTCATGGCTTTTGCCCATTGAGTGTGATGCAGTAGGTTTGTCATATATGGCCTTTATTATGTTTAGGTGTGTTCACTCTATTCCCACTTTGCTGAGAGTTTTTATCAAAAATGGGTGCTGGATTTTACCAAATGCTTTCTCAGCACCTTTATAGTCAATTAATATTTGACAAAGGAGGCAAGCACATACAGTGGGCCAAAGGTAGTTTATTAGGTAAATGGTGTTGGGGAAATTGGACAGATATGTGCAGAAAAATGAAAGTAGACCACCTTCTTACACCACACACAAGAATAAATTCAGAATGTATTAAAAGACTTAAATGTTAGAACTAAACCTTTAAAATCCTCGAAGAAAACATAGGCAGTAAAATTTTGGACGTTACTTGTAGCAATATTTTATCTGATATATCTCCTCAGGCAAGTGAAACAAAAGAAAAAATAAACAAATGGGACTACATCAAACTAAAAAGTTTTTGCACAGTAAAGGAAATTATCAACAAAATAAAAAGACAACCCATGGAATGGGAGAACATTTTCACTGATACATCTGATAAGGGGTTAATATCTAAAATTTCTAAAGAGCTTATAAAACTCAACACCAAAAAAACAATCCAATTAAAAAATGGGCAAAGGACCTGAATAGATACTTCTCCAAGAGGACAAACATGGCCAGTAGACATATGAAAAGCTCCTCAAGGTCACTAATCATCAGAGAAATGCAAATTAAAACCACAATGAGACATCACCTCACACTTATCAGAATGGCCGTCATGAATAAATCAACAAAGAACAAGCGCTGGTGAGGACGTGGAGAAAGGGGAAGCCTAGTGCACTCTTGGTGGGAATGCGGACTGCTGCAGCCACTGGTAAAGGCAGTGTGGACTCACCTCAAAAAATTAAAAATGCGTCTGCCTTTTGACCCAGCAATGCCACTTTTGGGGATATACCTAAAGCAACCCAAAACACGAATTCGAAAGAACCTAAGCACTCCTATATTCATTGCAGCGTTTTTTACAATCCCCAAGATAAGGGAGCAGCTCAAGTGTCCATCAGTAGATGAGTGGATAAAACAACTATGGGACATTTACACAATGGAATACTACTCAGCCATAAAAAAGGAAGAAAATTTTACCTTTTGAGACAGCCCAGATGGACCTGGAAAACATTATGGGAAGAGAAATAAGCCAGTCAGATAAAGACAAATACCATATGATTTCACTCCTATGTGGAATCTAATGAATAAACTGAACTAACATGGAAAATAGAGACAGACGCATAGATACTGAGCAAGGCTGGGTTAGGGAGTAGAGAGATCCAGCAGAAAGGAAAAAGGACCAGACAACAGGGTGGAGATTGCGGGGGTGGGCAGTATAAGGGGGATAAGTAGTAATGGAAAAAATTTAATCAAAAAAATATTTAAAAAAAACAGAAAAAGAAAAATATTATGGAACTACTACTCAGTTGTGTCTTTTCTGTCTTGTACTGCTTCAAAAAAAATTATTTCAAGCAAAATACAGGATCTTGTGTGTACTTAAAAAATTCAGTGTGAAAAAGTATCTACCTTCTGAACTAATTTTCAGCCCAGACACTGTTACTTAATATTAGTTACTCCTGTCAAATACATGCCTGTATTAGTTTCTCTTAGTATAATAATGCTGCAAAGCCACAACGCACTCCAAAATTCAGTGGCTTAAAATAACCATTTATTATACCTCACGGGCCTGTGGCTCAGCTGACCTTGGTTAGAAAACAATAGAACTATAGAAACTCAACATGTATAGAATATCTCTTGTGTGTAAGATGGAGAGGAGTGATAGAGTTTGGATTTTCTTTGCTGCATTGTGTGCTGCATGGTCATCTCCCTGAGCTGTCACGACTTGTGGAAACTACGCTGGAAAAAATGTTCATGGGTTTCCTTGCATACCATTCAAGCCAGCATCTCGGTGGAGCCCAGTTTCCCAGTCCTCCAGCATTTCAGCAATGCAACTGAAATGCGATAACTCTAGAAGGAGGTTTTAGGGAACGCACTGTCATTGGAGATGTGCTGTAATTGAACTATTAGTAAACTGTGTGTGTTGAGTACACACTATACCTGTAGCTCTGTAGTGAGTGTAGATTGGGTTGGCCAAAAACTGCTTTTTTTCTGTAACAGCCTCTAGTAAATAAATGCACAGTTGTCTGTAACTTAATTTGAAATAATTTCTGTAACAGCCTCTAGTAAATAAATGCACAGTTGTCTGTAACTTAATTTGAAATAATTTTGTTAGATTGTATTGTGACAGCTGCATATCAGTGTGCATTTTTTAAAAAATATATCAATAGTGGTGAATTTTTGTATAGACATTTTAATATTGAAGAAGGAAGATAACATGCAATATTTTTGGCATATTATGCTTTAAATATTTCAAGAAAGGTAAAAACACAACTGAGAAGGAAAAAAAACATTTATGCAGGGTATGGAGAAGGTACTGAGACTGATCAAACATGTCAAAAGTGGTTTGCGAAGTTTCATGCTGGAGATGGCTCACTGGGTGATGATGCTCCATGGTCAGGTAGACCAGATGAAGTTGATAGTGATCAAACTGAGACATTAATTCAGAACAATCAATGTTATACCATGTGGGACATAACTGATAGACTCAAAATATCCAAATCAATAAAGTTATCGGTGAAAATAAAAAAAGTATCATTTATTTTACAAAAAAATGGACTTTTTGGCCAACCCAGTGTATGCCTATGGGATATATAGAAGTATGCATATGCTTTCTGTTGAAAAACTAGAAAATAGAGCTTAAATAAGCTAACACATGATGAATGTCTGTTAACAGTTGTAATGTTGGCAGCTTTGGACCCTACTTTTCACACTCAATTGGCTTCTTCTGATTTAAGGAATAAACTAATTTGGAAGAAAGTTTTGCATTTGCACTTCAGGGGAGATTTCATAGAGAGGAGAAACTACCCAGAGTTCCTAGATGTTAACATCCAGTGATTTGAATTTAAGAAATGCAGGTTAAACATTTGAACTGTGGATTTGCTTCCCCTTTTACTTACTCTAAAAGTATATTTTTAGAAGCCAGGAACAAAGAACTGCAATATACTGCCACAGTAGGGAGGAAAAATTGTGTGACAGTAATATTCAAGATTTAAAAATAAAAGCCTGAGAACTACTAGCTGGAATGCTGACTGACCTAATATGAAAAGTGAAAGCATGATCTTGGGTGGGAGTAAGAGCCTCGGAGGATTTTGAGCCTTTCTAATTACCTAAGTAGGAGCGAAGGTGACTTACCTTGGTTCTTCTGAGAGTCAAATGAGGTAACAAAGGGAAAGGCTTAAGCAGACACTGCTGTTTCTGCTCTTTACTCTTTTACAAGGTGAAGGCTGGAGAGATACAGTAATATTGAGAAAACCAAAATAGTAGAAAAGTAATGATACTGCCTGAAACATGCTAGTAAAACTTACAATGAAACAGATGAAACTTACAAGAAAGACAAAATGAAAGAGATAGCCATTTCTCCACCAATGATGTTGAAAAGAATTTGGATGTTACCGATGTGAGGGCACATTTGACCCAATTACACAGAGTACAATACATATATGATACATACACACATATATATGCATGTAGTAAATGAACATTAATTGTATTGAAAACTACTTTTTAAGCAAATAGTTTGATGGAATGAGTTTAGACAGCCTCCTTTTTGTGGGTCCCCATATAAGAATTAACTTGTATCAATATCAGCAGAGGCCATGTCTTCATCAAGGAGTGATAACTTGTCATTTGAAACCAGCTCAACAGTGTCAAATTTCAAGGAGGGAAGTATGTGGATTAGTTCCCTGGAAGGACTGTTTCTCTCTTTACTCACTTCTGTGGCAAATCATTTTTAGGCTGAAATTTGAGCTCTAGAATGGTCGCGTAATATATAAGTGGACCTGAGGAAGGTGGCAGGGTGCAAGCAGGTAAATTAAGGCTGTGTGCAGTTTCGGTAACCATATTTCATTTTCTGTATGCTTTGACTAGCTGCTGCATGCTTTCTCACCACAGATACACGCACGCACACACAAAGGCAAACCTTGGGAAACTGCAGCTTTTTTTTTGTTCATTTGAGAGGCAGCCTGGTCACGTTAGCAACACCCTTGGCCGAGCAGGTCCAACTCCTGTCTCTGCTTCTACATGATTGTGTGGCCTCAACAAAGCCTGGCCGGAGCCTTTTCCTTCTCAGAGTCGGGATGGATGATTTTGCAGACTCTTCCAGTTCGGGGATTCTAACTTTAATGTGAGTTTGCCTCGTAGATAGAAGGGGCAGTGGCAGATGCTCTGATTTGCTCACGATGCGGGTGGGGCATTAAAAGGAAAACGATATAAATACTCATTTCCTTTAGAGAATGAAAATTTGTTTATGTTAAACAGTAAGTGTTTCTTACTTCTCTTTTGAAAGAGGTTCACTCTCAAATCAGTTAATTGCATCGAAAATGGAAAATTTATTTTAACATGAAGTTGAAAAGTATTTTAGTGGGGTATCATAGAATTCTGCCCAGGTTAAGGGAAAACTATTTATGGCAGGAAACCACAGTTGTGATAGATATAATATCACTGTGTTTTTAAAAAAATGCTATACAAGTATCCGACCCTGAAGAAATTGTGAACTGATAAAAAGTACCGAATGCTCTACTCTCTGAAGCCAGCTCTTCAGACCAACGAGAAGTCAGTTTAAATGCAGAAACCAGATGGTTTTCATCAGCTACAAACCTTAAAATTACATAAATCCATAGAGGCAACTAAGCTGTGGATCTGTGCCTTCTCCTTGCAGGGGGAGACTTTTCGGCCAGGGAAACAGAGAGCTCCTTGTTCCCTTTCCCTTTTCGCTGGGACTGTGTGGGGAGGAATGCGGCTGAGCCTGCTCTATAAGGAATTTTGATCTCCTTGATGATAATAAAGAGAAACTTGTGGGGGAAAGGGAATACCCAGTTTGAAAGACAGCCGGAGAAGCTGGCTTTGCATTTGTAAATTGCAGCAATATCAGCTGTCCGTTTCCTAGTTCATCAGTGCAGATCGGCCTAGGTTAGGTATATATGTTTACTTTAATTTCCTCTTAAGCCACATTTTAGCTAACTTCCTTAGGAAAGTCCATTTTCACTCCAGTACTCTACATACCCTAAAATATTTTTCTGGTAGCAGATGATTGTTTTAAAGATGTGCAACGTTAGGCGGTGCCTACACCTCCATACCTACATCTGTGTAGTTCAGAACATTCTGTGAACAGCCTCTTGATTTTGAGGCCACGTGTGGACACTGCATTGTTTCAGCCAGTTATTTTGTTCATGGTCACTGAACGCTGTTTTCCCATGGGAAAGCATCTTTAGTCTCATGATGTCAGTGGAAAGTCGTTCAGTGTACAAGAACCATCTTCATCATCAGTCTCTCAGAAATGCATAGACTGAGTGGCTGGTTACGGCAGGGTTCCAGTCTTTCAGGTGTCTTCTCAGATGTCTGCGAAGTAAGCTTAAGTTTCCTTAGGTAATGTTCAGATGAAAGCAAAAGTAAACTGTAATCGTTATTTAAGTTATATGTCCCATCTCTTCAAACTTTTGTATTTCTTTTCCATTAAAAGGAAAAATGTGTTCTGAAAAGTTAGAAATAATTATCTTTAGGGTGACTTAGACAGAGTATGCAAAGAACTTACACTAGGACCCAAATATTTCCATGTTAAGAGTGTCCATGTTACAGGACCCAGATAGGACCATGTGCGTGGACATGGTCCATGTGCATATAAATGCTTAATGCATCCTATTGAGCATTTTCTGTGGGGATTCATTCAGAAAAAGAGATGTGAGTACACCTCTTGGGCCTTCGGATGGCTCAGTATCATCTCCTGTGTGGTCATCCTGGGCTGGCGATGGTTTCCTTCTGGCTGAGTGCCAAAGAGTGGACCGCCCCTAGCAACCAGGCTGTTTCTCAAATGGCTTAGGTGTTTTCTTTTCATTAACTTAGCCAATAACGCAACCAGGTTATGTTACTTGAAACATGGAATTCTCTGCAGGTGTCCTTCAGTACAAAGAGAAAAGCTTCTGGTTCCGTTTGTATCTCGCAGGAAATTGCTCTGATCTTGTACATGTGCGGTGTTAGTCTGGGAAAGAGTTTTTGACGGATAAACATGTTTTTGTGATTTAAGTGTTTATTTATCAAGGACCTCTTGTAAAGTCAAATGTAACAGCTGTATACATGTAGCCCATTTTTAAAAATAATATTTAAAAAATTACTTTTAGAGAGAGGGGAAGAGAGGAAGAAGAAGAGGGAAACATCAGTGTATGGGAGATACCTACATCAATCGGTTGCCTCTGCACGCCCCAAACTGGCAACCAGCCCCACCACCCAGGCCTGTGCCCTGGCCGGGGAATCAGACCCGCAGCCTCCTGGTTAGCAGGCCAGCGCCCAGTCCACTGAGCCACACCAACCAGGGCCATATGGTCCATTTTTAAGTTTCTAGTGTAATAATTTGCCCTAATTATTGAAGAAGCAAAGTTTGAACTATTAAACAGTCTCCACTTTAAGAAAATTGGGCACGTTAATGATTACTATCCTCCATACATTTATTTTTTAAAGTTAATATTAGATCCCATGTTGTCGAAAACCCCAAAGGAACTGAAACATGTATTTTCTGGTCTGAACTGCCACTGGTAACAATGAAGAGCATGAGGCAGTTAAGGATGTTCTTTAGTAATATTGTTCGAGACTAACACGGTCTGTTCGCCTGTGTGCATCAGAGTCCAACCAAACATGGACAGGAGTTTGCAGCCAAGAAAGTAAGGGTTTCTTAGTTAAGGACATGGCACCAATCCTGGAGTCCAGGTAAGCTGTGACTCGAAGACCTGGCTCCCCGATGACTTCCAGGAGTTGGATTATATAGGGGCAAATCATTAATCATGGTGGATGAAGGATTTGGGTCCCCGGCTCTGCTGATTGGTTGGGGCCTGGGTGTGGAGCGGCTGATCTTTCTGTGAGGTCCTCGTATCAGCCTTGGCAGAGCGCTAATTTTGTGAGGGTGTGGTCCTTAGGGGTCGTTCTGCTTTCAAGGTCCTGGGGCTGAAACATAACCTGAGTCAAGATGTTCTCTCTGCTTCTGTGGTCAGCAGACCTGGGACTTTGTTCTTAAGACAGTTGGATGTTCCTTGGGGCATGGAGGCTATGGAATGACAAGGAGGTAGAAATTGTAGTGAACAGATTGCAGAGAATCTGAGGTATTGAAATTCTGAGGTAGAGAGGGGGGATTCAGTCAACGAAATAATTGCCAGCTGTAATAAGAGGTCATTAATCTCTCGGCTCCGTTAGAGATAAGGTACCAAGGCTCTGTTGAGACTGGAAATCTTTGGGACGGGAATGAGTGTGAGCAGAATAAAACACCATGGGAACTACAATGGCGATTCCATGCTGGAGTATAAATTCCTTGAGGGCAAGGCCCATATTTTATATATAAATAAATAAAATGTACATATTTTATATATTATAAATATATTTCATATCCTCCATAGCATTGAATTTAGGACCTTACCTCTTATTAACTGATTGTTATTTGACTTTCTTGCAATGTTGTTATCTTACTATTTATTTCAATAGAATGGACAAAATTTGTACTCTGATTTCTAGGATCAAGGCATTGGATTCTCTCTTATTCCCTCAGGAAAGCTGTTGAAACTGAAGTTTATAGAGCATTCCTCTTAGGCTGCTTCTTTGCATGTGTTGGAGAATGAGGAGCCTCTAGGTTTCTGGCTTAGAAATGGAGGGCGGTGGCAAGGGGCCCACACCGGGGAGCTGAGAGGCCCCAGCTATGCCTGCCCGCGATCCAATACCGTGGCCTCGCCGCTGTTGGCTACATCTGGCAACGTAGGGGCACAGGCTTCGTTAATTGAATGTGCCTGACAAAGCAGAACTGCAAATGCAGCAAACGTTCCCTGGAATATGGTTTTAAAGATTTGGCCAAGAGTTTTTGCACTGAGGTCAGTGATAGGACTCAGCTGGGTTTAGGGCCAGATATTTTTTTAAAGGACGTAAAGCCACCGTTGTGCTTGGACAGAATACGTATGAAGATGACTAGAACAGACAGATGTTTGCTCTATTTTTACATTTCTGTGGGAAGAAATGTCAGGAAGCCGTTTTCTTTAAACTGAAGTCTCTCCGTGCAATTTCGGTTTTTTTTTCCTCCTGTGAACAATTTTTAGAAATGGTACAAGTTATTATAGAATCACCCAGCTCTTTGCTGCCCGAATGGCTTCTGCTGGTAGTTAACCCTCCCTCGCTTCAATGGCACACAGCTCCTCAGCAGCTGCAGTTAACAAGGGAGGAATTATTTTGTTGGACGTGTCTTTTGATCCTTGGTTTCAAATAACACTTTTGCTCCTGTTGGTTTTTTTTTAAAGATTTTATTTATTTATCTTTTTTAGAGGGGAAGGGGAGGAGAGAGGGAGAGAAATATCAATGTATGATTGCTTCCTGTGCATTCCCTGCTGGGAACTGGCCTGCAGCCCAGGCATGTGCCCTGACTGGGGATCGAACCTCGATCTCTTGGTTCACAGGCCCGCGATCAATCCACTAAGCTACGCCAGCCAGGGCCTGCTGTTTTAATTTTCATCTCTTGCTAATTCCTTTTTTTTCTTTCTATGAGAACCCATTAAATGAGGTAGGACAGATATTTTGGTTCTCCCATTTTCCCTTTTTAAAATATTTACGTGAAGGTAATACCTGTGCACAGAAGGGTTTGGAAGGACTGAAGGGCACCCTTTCCCAGGTTCCTTCCCTGAAGTGGTATATTGCCTGTAGTCAGAATAGCTGAGAACTACTGAGAGCTTACGGCACAGTAGGTGGGCGCTGTGCTGGGCTCGGCGGAGACCTTTTTGATTCCCTGCACTGTGGTTGGGAAGATGGGACCCCAGCAGACCTAACCTACTCTGGAGAGCTAAGACCATGATCTCCAGGAAATGTTCAGGGTGGGAAACGGCTGAACTGCCAACATAGCCACATCTGGGCATGGTAAAACAAAACACAAACAAAACAAAAAAGACAGCAGTTTGTTCAGAAAATTAAAATGTAGTCACTTGATCACTCATGATGCACACCGACACTGCGCCTTCAGCTCTGGCAGGTGACACACGACGTGACCCCCAGACCTGGCCATCGGGACTGGGCATTGTTCTTTGTGTGAGTCAGCTGGAGGTTATTGTGAGGCTGTGGTTTCCTCTAGAGTGAGTATATTTATTTCAGAAAAGCATCTTATTTTATTGTCAGAACCTTTCAGGAGGCACCACAAAATCTGTCACGGGGGGAATGTATGATCTTGAGTGTGAATAGATTTCTCTTAATATTACTAATTTCTCTTTTCCATGCAAAAAAAACAATAAGCACTGTATTGCACGTGGTTGGAGATGTATGCAGCATACATAATAATTAACTGCAAGGAATGCCGAAGGCGGGGCTATTGCGCAATTGAGAATGGGCGAGAACAGAACGGTTTTTGCTATTGTTGCCTATTTCCACAGCCCTCTTGACAGCCCTTCCCCCAGCCTCTGCCCCAGAACTGCGGATTGCTGTAACTAACCAAGACCTGTTTTTTTTAGGTGCCCACGGATGGCAATGCTGGCCTGCTCGCAGAACCCCAGGTCGCCATGTTTTGTGGCAAACTGAACATGCACATGAATGTGCAGAATGGGAAGTGGGAGCCAGATCCATCGGGGACCAAAACGTGCATCGGCACCAAGGAGGGCATACTGCAGTACTGCCAAGAGGTAAGAGCCTGCTGGTGGCCACGCTGGACCACGTGCCTTTATTCATTTTTTAACTTACATGTTTGCATTTTATCTCTTACCATGAAAAATCTTTGTTACTAATGACTCACTACACCATCAATGATACGTACTTGCTTTCCTCTACTATATGCACAAATGTCTTTAAAAATTCTATAATATCATGACCATCATTAAACCAACTAAGATTTCAGACATCTTGGCATGTCCCTTTATCTGCAGGATACACCTCACTACAGCCGTGCAAAGTATTGTGTGCAAGAGAAACTAGAATTAAGTTTCTCTATTTATGTTACCAATTGGATATATTTAGTTCCTTTATTTTTGTTTGTGTTGTTTTTCCCTCCTTATTAATTTTCCTTTTTGAAAATGTAAAGTGTTTACAGTGTTAAAACGTTGAACCAGTAAAAAGTTATACTCAGAAATGCCATTTGTCACCTGTCCTCTACTGACAAACTTTCATGGTTCTCAATTTATCCTTCTTGCAAAACAGAATATTTATTCTTTTCTTCTCTTTTATAACAAAGGTAGCTTACAGTAAGCACTGTTCTGCTCTTTGCTTTTTGGACTTAAATTTCATCCTTGGTATAATTCTTCCTAGTTTCCTTTCTGTTATTGTACTATGGATTCCTTCCTTATTAATTCAGTTTAAAATAACTGGAGTCCCAGGCATTTTATTCCTCACTCAGTAGACAATTACCGCTTCTAAGATATATTTGTGTTTTAAGCACATTTAAAGGAATTAATCTTATGCAGTTTAGAAAAGCAAAATCCCTTACCCTTCATATAATACAGCCAGATAGCCTGGCAATATTTTTTTGTTGTTATAATCTTTTATGTACTAGAAAATTTCTTTTAGCCTTCTTGGATCCAAAATGACTATGTAATGAATTATATATGATGCATATGTATAGATAGATATAGATATAGATATGCAGACACACACATAAGTATATATACACCCACACACATAGGTATATATAATTTTAAGGTAGCATTCTAGGAAAAAACAACCTCTAGGCCCTTGCCAAGTAACTCAGTTGGTTAGAGTTGTCCCAGAATGCCAAGGTTATGGGTTCGATCCCTGGTCAGGGCACATAGATCAACCAAAGAATGCATAAATAAGTAGGACAATAAATCCATTTCTCTCTCTCTCTCTCTTTCTAAGTCAATTTAAAAAAAAAGAAAGGACATTTTCTAAATACCAACTTTCATGTTTTGAGAATTAGCAAGAACAGAACTATTTGTGGTATAAATACATTATAACAATTTATTCCATATCAGGTAATTTTTATCTTGAAGGAGTATGAATTGAGATGTGAAAAGGTAATTCTTTATATTTAAGTAGAAATAACTAGTATAACTAAGTGATATTTATATGTCTTCTTATAAACATTCCACTTGCTTATTTATTGATTAGGGGCCGATCATTAATTCACTTTTGCCCCTTTAGGACATTTCTGAAACATACTCTTTGGAAATAACTTTCACCTCCTCCTGAAGAGTCCCTCTAGTGTAATGTTACACATAATATGATTTTGGCAAATTGAAACTCCGCGTGTACATGCTTACAGGTGTTTGACACCACGTCATTGCTCTGGATATAAATACAGATTGTGCATCTGAATGTTAAATAGAATTTTTTTTAAAGAAAGGCTAGAACTCAAATTTAGTTAATGATGTTGACTGCATCATCCTTTCTCTTGAATGGCTCTTTTGATGTGCGTATCATAGTTTGCATTTAAGTTTTTCCTCCCTTTGTTACGAACAATCAGATGTTTTTGCATTTGTGTGATGATCCTATAAAAACTGCTCTTCTTGACCCTGAGAATGACCCTGACTCCTGCTCCACTTAGAGATCCCACTAATGCCAGGGCAGCTTCACTTCCTCTTTTCCTCATCGTTTGTCCCAGGGCTGAGCCACCGAGTGGTCCTTCCCAGCCCCAGATTGCCAGGTCATCAGTGACCATTGGGTAAGGGGGAGGAAAGTGAGCCTCTGTGGTTGTTTCTCCTTTGTTCTGCAATTCTGGCGTTATCTGCTGCTCTCAGCTCACCACCCACCGAGGTCTTACAGAATGATGCATACAGGCCAGTCTTAAGACGGTCATTAGACACACAGTAGATGGGAGAAGTTAAGAAAGGGCCAGAACATCAGGTCTTATTAGCCCTTTTAATGAATTTGATCTTTATTCCATGACAACATGAAATCACTGAAGGTATTTTTGTTTTAAAGAAAGAGAATAACTACAGATTTACGTTTCGAAAAGAGGAAGTCGCCCTCCTGCTTTGTCACTCTGTACCCATACCTAGTTTCTCATTCCCATCGGGGCCACCCTGCCGGAGCCCCCCTCCGTGCTGTGCAGCGCAGTAGCCACCGGCCACGCGTGCATGCATGGGACACCCTGGCGCCTGCTGCACGTGGACGTTAGGTGCCGTATTTCAGAGTGGCATGGAAAGAAAGTTGAAATGCCACGTTAATGATTTATATTGATTTCATATTGAAATATTCTGTATATACTGTTAAAACATCATGTGTATGTGTAACTAAATTATAAATATCTGTTATTAAAATGACATGGGCATATGTTTCCATTATATTATGTTGTCACTAAACTGTGCCGCCCGCCCCACCACATGGCACCCATGGCTGTGGGCTGTAGGGGTCTTCGGATGTCTTGATCTGACAGGTGGGAGAGGGAGAGTGAAGAGACCCCCCCGACCCCTAGGTGGTTGGGAGTCAGGCTTGTGTGGCTCCTTTTTAATACATCTTTCATTAAAAATATTTTAGTAGATCTTATCTGAGAAGCACGTGATCTGCCCTTCCATTCTAAATGAAAGCTTTGCTGGATAGAGCAATCTGGGATGTAGGTCCTTGTCTTTCATGACTTGGGATACTTCTTTCCAGCCCCTTCTTGCCTGTAAGGTCTCTTTTGAGAAATCAGCTGACAGTCTGATGGGAACTCCTTTGTAGGTTACTATCCCCTTATCTCTTGCTGCTTCTAGGGTTCTCTCCTTCATTTTTACCTTGGGTAATGTAATTATGATGTGCCTTGGTGTGTTCCTCCTTGGACCAAGCCCTTATTATATGAAATATTAAAGAGACTTATCTAAGAAAAAGAAGATAAAAAACATGTGTACTAAAATGACAGCAAACTCATAATTATTAACAACCACACCTGAAACAAAAACAAGAAGAAACTAAGCAAACAACTAGAACAGAAATGGAACCACAGAAATGGAGATTACATGGAGGGTTAGCAACGGGAGTGGGAGGAGGAGAGCGGGGGGAAGGTACGGAGAATAAGTAGCATGGATGGTAGGTAGAAAATAGACAGGGGGAGGGCAAGAATAGTAGGGAAAATGTAGAAGCTAAAGAACTTATGACACATGGACATGAACTAAAGGGGGGAATGTGGGTGGGAGAGGGTGTTCAGGGTGGAGGGGAATGAAGGGGGGATAATAGGACAACTGTAATAGCATAATCAATAAAATATATTAAAAAATATTTTAGTAGAACACAAGACCTGCTCCTAAAGAGGGATCTAAAGGGAGAGAAAGGTCTGTAAAGCAATTTTAGCACTCTAGTAACTGACCACGGTGATGACGACACATGGCCGAGGTGAAGACGATGCTAGTACTTTTTATTGAGCATTAACCAGGTGTCAGCTACCTTGTCAAGTGTGTATTCTCGTTATGCCCTTATACTTCTAGGGTGGAGTCCTGGGAAGGAACCTGGGGTAATCGCAACAGTTTAGGGAAACAGAGGGAAAGAATGCCATCCATGGAGGAGGAGCCGTGACTGGAGACCTGGGACCAGACCTAGGAGATGCTGTGTGCTGGAAGTCAAGCCAGGTTGATTTGTAAATGGGGGAGGTGATGAGAGTTCAGGTGTGATGCACATCGATTGTGGTGGAGTTACAGTTTTTGACAAGGCAAAATCGGGACTCTCTTGCAAAATGAACACACAACAAAGATTTTCTTGAGCTCATTAATTAATTAGGTATCTTGTTAGAGATCAAAACTGGTCCAGTTTGACTTGGAGAGATAGAAAGTCTTTCCCAGCAAACTGCACTCACAGAACTGTGATCACTCACCTGATTTATGTGGCATGGGGCAGGAAACACGGGCACTGCCCTCTGTCCCTACAGTGGTCACCTTACAGAGCCATAAAATAGCCCAGTCAATAGCCAGGCAATCAGAGGAACACACCCTGTAGAATCAGACACTCTTCCTGGAAGACAACGCCTGATTTTACTGCTGGGGTACCCAGTAAACTTTTTTTGTCCCTTTCTAAGTTTTGGACATATTCTTCTAATTAGGCAAATGAAAGGTCGTTGTTGATCTTTGGGATAGCCATTTCTACGGAGTAGAAGTCAAATTGCTGCAGATTACAGGACAAGTACATGAATGGGCAGTGAAGATATCTGTGGATTCTTTGAGGAAAGACCTAGAAGCCAAGAACTCGAGGGCCGCTCAAGGAAAAGGGAAAGGCTTTGCTTTTTGTTGTGTCTTTGTTTTTCAAAGGGAAGGAACTTAAGCTAAAGGAAGCTGAAACTTAATTGTGGGAAGACCGGATGTCCATCAAAAGAAATCTAGGCTCCGGTATCTGGAGAGAAATAGAGTCCAATGGATACGTGATTGACTGAGTCTTGACAGAGGAGAGGGGAGAAAAGGAAAGGAAAGGAAAAGATGGGGAAATAGTGAGGGTGGGTTAATGATCCAGTTGCTGTTTGCCAGGTGATGGAAACCCACTGATCATATTACGCATGGAGGGTATTTCCTACCACAGCGTGTGGTAGTGTATAGAATTTCAATGAAGACACCCAGAAAGTGGTTCCTCAGATAGTGGAACTCAGACTCAGTGCCGCCTGGAATTTCTCTGTTGCGGGGGTGGTGGGGGGTGTTTCTGCTAATCCCTTCACCTTTAGGGTTGCCTCCTGCTGAGATGGCCTTCCTCTAGGAGGCCAGGAGAGGCGGCAGCCAGTAGCTCTGGGAGGCTGTCATCCTAGCCCAGCTTCCCAACTGCATTATGCCAGCTTGCAGTGTAACTCCAAGGAGGGATTCTGGTTGGCCCTGGTCACACATCTGCCCTTAGCACAAATACTGGGACTGGCCTGCATTGGTCCTGTGGGTGTGTGGCCTCTTCGACAGCCAGGTCTGAGCCATATGGTGGGGGAGATGGGCTCTTGGCAGAAAAGGGATGAAGGTAGCATGGGGCAGAGTAGAACTGTGAGCACAGTCCGACACAGTGGGATTAGAGACACGGTGCATTAGAAAAGTTTTACAGTTGGAGAGCAGTAGCTGGGGAAAGTTGTAGTGCCCCTGACTTGAGCCAGCTTTGGGGGGAAAGTGTGCTTGTGGAAGAAGGGGGGTGGGTGTTTATTCAGACTCTGAAACAGTGTTTGACTTTTTTGTTGAATGGTGCACCCTAAACTACATAGAATATTCCTTATTGATATTTTAGGGTCTTCCTCCCACTACTCACTCTGTCGGTATGCTGATTTTTTACACATAATTAGAAATAAAGAATAGTTTTTGTTTGTAAGATTGAATTTGATGTATGTTGTTGGACAATGTTTATGTTCCTTTATTCTTTGTTTAGCTCCATGTTTTATTTCAGACAGTATTGATTGATTCCCTGCTAGGAAAGCCACAGATAATATTCATAAATTTTCTACCTCTTCTCCCAAGTTTTGTAAATGATATTACTTCCAAATTTTCAATGTTGTAATACAAGAATCTGCTCTCTAGGCATAAATTCCCATAGTTGTAGGTTCTGCCTTTACCTGGAGTTGTTGTTTACAGCCAGTCCTTCCAGCAAAGCATCTCTTTTCCTATGTCATTTATTTTTATTCGTTTTTGGATGTCTTTCATTTCAGTTATTTCCAGAAGTTGTCGTTCTTATTGAACAGTGACTCAATCAGATACAGAATTCCAGATTGATGAGCATTTTTGTTCAGCACCATGAAGATGTTTATTCACTGTAGTCAGTCATCTACCATCATGCAAATTCCTGTTAAAAATATATATAGAAACCATGACTGTTTGCGACCATTTATAGTGCTCCTCCTTCACTGGTGATTTGCCTCCTAATAGTGACGGACACATTTTTTCTCTGCGTCCTCACTCAGTCCCTCTTATGTCCCAAACGCAGATGTTTCAGAGGCAGCTGGCTGAGTTGGAGAGGCAGCTGTTTGCAGCCTGTGGACCTAGGATAGAAGAGAGCCCACTGCACTCATGACCATGACCTCATTTTGACCTTTTGCTAACCAGTGTAGCTTACTTGTTAAGTTTGTTTTTTCAAAGGATGCTCTATAAGCTGCCAGTTGTATCTGTTGTCGCTTAACTTAATTTGATGTGGCAAATAATATTTTAGAGAATCATCTAGTCACTTCGTAGCCTCGTGTTGCTCTCAGTTTGTGGTCCTTGCCATCGTTTTGCTGTTATTATCATGAATGCTGTACTTCGGCCCCCTGATTCCTCCTGTCCTGTCATGGTCAAGGGCTAGGTTAGAGAGAAAAAATAAAAACTGAGTCTTTTACCTTTGTTCCTGGTTATAAACCCATATAAAGTTTTATTGGGAACATAGCTTGACACTGAAGGTTTAAATGAAGTATTTGTTTAATCTGAATTTTATCTCAAATCCTCCAAGTTCCAGGCACTTACATATTCCTCCCCTTCTTTTCCCAGAAATAATAGTTGTGCTTCTGCCCAGTCATTGTTCTGACATTTGCCTTCCTTCGTATTTCACTGTTTTATTGGCACAGTCAGCGCCATTTGAGGATTGTCCTTTGTTTCTTTATCAAGTGTGGAGTGAAGACTGCTACGTGCACACATGTGTGAAGGCATGCTTGTGCACATGTGCGTCCCCCCCACACCAGTTCTCACATGGAAGCTCTAACGTGTAATGCGGCGGTGTTTGCAAGTGGGGCCTTCGGGCGAGGCGAGGTCATGAAGGTGGGCCCTGCTGGTGGGATTAGTGCCCCTATAAGAAGAGACACGAGAGAGCTCTCAGAGAGTTTCTCTCTCTCCCTGCTCACAAAGGAGGTAACATGGCGGCGACACACAGAGAAGGTGACCGGGCCATCCATCTGCCAACCAAAGAGGGAGCTCTCACCAGAGCACGGCCACGCTGGCACCTTGCTCTCAGACTTCCTGCCTCCAGATTTCTGAGAACCTACATTTCTGCTGCATAAGCCACCCAGTCTGCGGTAATTTGTCGGGGCATCCTGAGCTAGCACTAGGACTTACCGTGGGTTCTAGGGGCAAAAGGATTACAGACTCAGGGTGTCTCTGGGAATAACCGTTCCTAGAGGTCACGCCTTCCAAAGCATGTGTCTGAAACTCAGCGCTGACCCAGCACGCACGCGTGGCCATTCGTTTACTCACTGCTGTGGACAGCCTGCTGTCGGCGTGGGGGGTGCGGCAGTGTGGGCATGGGCTCTGCTTCCCTCTCTGCACTGAGAGCGTCCACGAAAACAGGTTTGTGGTTTCCTTCTGCAGGGACTGTTTCCTCCCATGGATGGGATTCTGAAGAGGTGTTTAGGGGAGACTTGGGAGAATCTTGGCCCAAAGTCCAGATTTGCCCTTAATTTATTTTTATCTACTTATGCAGGTGGTACGATCAGCACTCAATAGTACAGCGATAAACATATACGTGACTGAACATTCTTATACATGCTAAGTGATCACTAATATACTTTCTGAGAGCATTAAGCAAGTCCTAGATTATTCTTGATGTGCCCCTGTGGAAAAAAGTTCCATCGTGGGCTGTTGACGAGTAAAACCTTCCAGCAGTTACACCCTCCCTGCAGTCTTGGTTGAACCTGAGACTTGCTTTAACCAGCAGAATGGCGTGGAGGTGACGCTGGTTCAGTTCTGGGTCGAAGCCTTAAAAAGTTGGAGAAGTTTCTCTTTTTGTGGTCTGGGGAGACGGCTGTGTGGGAAAGCCCAGGCAGAAGGAAGGGATGCTGTCATTCGTAGCCCCGCCCGAGCTGGGCGCGGCCACGTGGGATCTTGCGGCCTTCCAGGTAGAGCTCCTGCGGACACCGCCGGGAGAAGTAAGCCTGCCGGGTCAACACCCCAGCAGTGTGAGAAGTTGTGAATTATGATGCATTTGCTAGCTCCCACGGCTTCCAGTGATCCTTGCCTCTCTCCTCGTATTCATGGCCGCCTGCAGTCTCGTCTCACACTGTGCCAGGCAGCTGTGAATAACCAATGAGATATTGCACAAATGATGTGGCACGTGACTTCTGAGGCTAGTTCAGAAAAGACATGTGGCTTCGGCCTTGCACGACTTACGCTGTGGCGGAAGCCAGCTGCCGTGTCATGAGGACACTCGGGAGCGAGGTGCGCGTGTGTGAGGAACGGGAGCCTCCTGCTGACACTTAGCACTAGCTTGACGGGCATGTGAACGAACCGCTTGGAAGTGGATCCTGTAGCCCAGCAAGCGCTCATGAGACCGTGGCTGACATCCTCACTGCACCCTGGAAAAGCCAGGTTCCCGCAGTTTAGCCACTTCCAGATTTCTAACCCACAGAAGCTCTGTGCGAAAAGAAATGTTTATTATGTGAAGCCATTAAGGTTTGGGATAGTTTGTGTATAATAATAGATGACCGCAACAGACATCCCCCCGATTATTATTTCCCTCTGTGGTCCTTGAATAGAAAATAGCTCCTTTCCTCCATTCTATATGAGATGGAGAAAGTGCTGCCATCATGAAAACAACTTGAAAATAACTATAAATTATTCATCATTTAACAGCCTAAAGTGGCCACTTGCCTTAATGAACTGTTATGGTATCCAAACATTGACCAAAGGAACTAGCAGTCTCATAAATATAAATAGAACAAAAATAGGGTAATATTCTTCTTGAAACATATATTAAAACCTAGGGACGGAAATGAAAATCTTTAGGTTTTATTAAAGATTAAAACCCCTGTTGAATGAAATGAGGGTTTTTTTTTCTTTTCTTTAAAAAAACAGTTTTATTTAAACTAAGGGCTTTAGGATGGGAAAAGAAAAAAATTAGAAGTGTATCTCAGTTCTTCATTCATTTAGCAAATATTCATTGAGTGCATTCAGGATAGTATTTTGTGTCATATTTGCTGAATGGCAGGGAAACGCCACTCTCGGCTGATGAGGAACTTACATAAATATACAATTAGATACATTGAAAACAGCATTCAGAAAAGTGAGAAGGTGGAATGAGGCTATAAAGCAGAGGGTCTTAACTATAAATCTGGGGATTTGGGGTCTGATTCTGGAGGTAAGGAAGAGCTCCAGTAAGGGGTTAATACCCGAAATATATAATACTCATACAACTCAACACCGAAAATAAACAATCCAATTAAAAATGGTCTGACCAATTAAAAATGGTCAGATACTTCTTCCAAGAGGACATAGAAATATATGAAAAGATGCTCCACTACACTAGCCATTAGGGAAATGTAATTCAAAACTACAGTGAGCTACCACCTCACACCGGTTAGAATGGCTGTTGTTAGCAAGACAGGTGGTAGCAAGTATTGGAAAAGCTGCGGAGGAAAAGGAACCTCCGTCTCCTTCATGGCTGGTGGGCATGCGAGCGGGCACAGCCACTATGGCAAATGGTATGGAGGTTCCTCAGAAAATTAAAAATACAGTTACCATATGACCCAGTAACCCCTCTTCTGGGTATCTACCTGAAAAAATTTGAAAATACTTATTCACAAAGATATGTGCACCCCCATGCCCATTGCAGTGTTTTTCACTGTGGCCAACACATGCGAACAGCCAAAGCATCCTTTCGTAGAGGACTGGATAAAGAAGACGTGGTCCACATACACAACGGAACACACCTCAGCCGTAAGAGAAGAGGAAATACCGCCCTTTGCGACAAGAGGGATGGACCTTGAGAATATTATGCCAAGCGAAATAAGTCAGACAGAAAAAGCTAGGAACCATACGATCTCACTCCTGTGGGATAGAAACGGAAACTCATCGACACAGACAAGTGTGGTGGTTACCAGAGGGTAGGGGGCCGTCGGGTAGTAAAAGGGTAGAGGGGGTCAAATACATGCCGATGGAAGGAGATCTGACTTTGGGTGCTGAATGAGCAATATACAGACAATGTAGTCAAACCTATATCATTTTACTAACCCATAGCATCCCAATAAATTTAATAAAAATAAGAGCTGTGGGATTGTTTCTAGTGTGAGCGTTTTCTGGTCAGAACACTTTCAGAAGTATCAGCCTGTTATCCAAGGATAGGTTAGATTGGGGAGAGAAGGGAATTCGAATCTCAAGGTGTTAGTGCGAAAAGGAATGTGAAAGATCATCCTGTTTGTGCACCTGATTGTGTACAAGACGCCATGATGAGGGAGCCCCTGGGGTCAAGTGCAGTGAAGGGGCCTTGCTATCAGACAGACCTCCCTTCAAATCCAGCCTTTGCTCTTTGCCACCTGAGCAATGCAGAGAGCTGCCTAACCAGTCCTAGACCTCCTTTTGTGACAAGAGCACAGACGTGTGTTGTAAGTTTAAAACTGTCAAATTAAACGTGCAATTGTATAAGCTCCAGCACTGGAGCCTATTTCTTTTTTTAAGGAGAGAACTTAAAACAGGCTCTGCCCCCTCTCCCTCCCTGACCTTCAGAGCACCTTGCATGAGGTAGGGGCTTGCCGCGGGTGTCCACGGCCCTGCTAACTCACCCTGGAGAGCAGCTCTCTGGAGGGAGTTTGGAACAGGGTAAGCCTCCAGAGCTGGCAGCTGGGGAGGAGACAGGTGAATGTGGCTTTGTTCATCACCCCTTCTGTGAGATAATGGGTGTGCTCTCTTTTCCTAAGTGTTTTCTTTTCCACAGCAAACAATATATGTTCTCTGCTTCTTTAATCTTCTTGCTGTGAATGAACAGTTGTTTTGTCTGTGAATTAACAAGATCACCAGACAAAGCATTCCAGCACCCAAACAAAACAAAAACTGTTTGATGAGTTGAATCAAGCCATTTTCTCCGCTCAACTTTCCACTCTAAAAATATATAACCGAACGTGGAATTCGCAGACAAGAATTGTTTCTCCACCTTGTTTTCATTCCACAGTAGTATGGAGTTAAAACTTATTTAAAAAACAAACAACAATGCAACCTATTTAATCTAACCAACTTCGAGAGCATACTGTCCCCATCGCGCTGTGGCAAAGCCGTGGTGCACTCTTGACCTCTAAGGTTTTGCCGTGTGCGCATCCACCTTTGTAGGCTTAACACCGACCCGCTAATGACAGGAGCATAAACGTTGGTTTGGGAAAGATCCAGAAATTCCTATTAGGTGAAACAATTGTTGTATCAGGGTATTTGTCTGTCTACATATAAGAACAGATATGTTTTATGCATTAATGATCTGTATAAATATAGAAATTCCTTGCACAAATCACAGTATTTAGAGATAAGTGAGATAAAAACCACTTGGGACTTTTTTTTTACAGTTATTATTTAATCAAATTGATGTGTTGGGTTTTTTTTAAGATTTTATTTATTTATCTTTTAGAGGGAAAGGGAAGGAAGGAGACAGAGAAATATCACTGTGTGGTTGCCTCTTGTGCGTCCCCTGCTGGGAACTGGCCCACAACCCAGGCATGTGCCCTGATTGGGAATCAAACCTGCGATGCTTTGGTTCACAGCCCATGCTCAATCCACTGAGCTACCCCAGCCAGGCCAAACTGATGTTTGATTCAACATTTCTCCTTGTTTTTTATCTCATTCCTAAAAGCATGCTCAATTATTACAGATTTGCAGTCATACTATACTTTTGTAATTGGCATTTTATTAAAAAATAAGAAAACTGGCATAAATTGACAGAATGAGAATCTAGGCTATATGTGTGCACACGTGTTTGTGTGTTCACATTTGTGTTTTCACTATTTATTTTGGTGGACCCCTCTCCCTCACAGTTTGTTTCTACCCTACCTTCAGCACACAGGAATAAAACTGAGAGCAAATGCGGTTCATGGATGGTATTTTCCAAGTCTGAGTACATATGTGTACACATGTATGTATATAACAACATACTTACATACAGTGTGAGCAGTGGACTTGGGTCTGATTATTGGGAAATAAGCTGATGCCTCGCGCGTGCAGCATTTTCTGTCCCTGGCTTCAGCTTGTCATTGTGCAAACACAGCACCGCTCGTAAGTCCCATTGTTACGTCCCATTATGACCGTGGTGTTTCATCAGCAGCATGTCGTGTCTCAGCACCTCATTAAATCGTGAGCAGTGAAGTTTTGGGTCGGTTTCCGGTTCTCTTCCTCAATTGAATTAGTTATTCTGTTTCCAGTATCCGTCATGATTAAAAGAATTTATGTTGAAAAGAGTTTGATAGGATTTTCCTTTGTTTTCGGAAAATTTTAAAGGAGAAATCGCCTCATTTTAACCCAGAAATGGGAGTGTATTGTCTGGGACATCCTTTGTTACAGTTTAGCCACCGAAGTGTAAGTAGTTTGAAACCCACCCTTAAGGGATTCCTGGAGTGCTCAGGAGCAGCTCCCACTTTCAGTCAAGTTCCACCTCTGCCGGTTCATCTTCTGGGAAATGGGGCAGCTGCCCACTGGTGGAGGGTCCCATGGCTGTCTACACATACCAGTTGCAATGGTTCTGACACATAGTAAACCCTCAATTATATATATATGTTCCTTATTCTCCTCTTGGATACGTTCTTTGACAAAGAAATTAGTGCAGGAGAGCTCTCAGAGGACACTGTCCCGTACTTAGGCTGCCTCTATACCATTGTGCCGTAGAGTTTTTGATTCCTTCATGTTTATGTTCACGCGTGCCAACTGCAGTCATGCGTATACAATTGGGATCTTGGTTGATTTTGTACTTGTTTTGTTCTCTTGGAATGTAAATTTAGAAATTTGACTCTTCCTGCTGGGCTAGTTTTTTTGTGTGTTTGTTTTTTCTTTAACTTTTCATTCTTTAATTCAAAACTTCAAGCATGTATACAAAGTAGAAAGAATCGTAGAATGAAGGCCCCATGTCACTATCACTCAGCTTCCGTGTTGAGCGCATCTAGCCAGGTGGGTTCCCACATGAGCCTGGAACACGGGTGCTTTATCCTGCCCGGCTCAAGGTGGGGGTGAGCTCTGGCCAGCCCTGTCTGTGCAGACTGTTGCTTATCGCTTTTCCAGAGCTCTGAATCACCTAAGGGGAATGTTACTGATTGACTTCCTTCGTATTTAAAGTGCCATTTTATTAACGCAGTATAATTGCTAGCACTTTTTTTCATAGAAAGAAATATCCGTGAGAATTTGTTTAAAAATTGATTTCAAAAGTTGAAAGACGAGACAGAACTTTAAGTAAATTATTTTCAGAATTAATAACAATTCCCATTAACTGCTTTTTGGGCCTTTCCTAGCTGCAATTGATTTTGTGTTCTTGAAATATCCTTGATCTTTTGGAATTTAGTTGTATGTAAATAAAACTTTTGGCATTAATCCTTTATTCCAGGTGGCTTGTTTGCAAAGGGTTTTCAAGGGTTCCCCTACTTGCTCTTAATATTGGAAATAGAGGAAAGTTTCTGTAGGAGAACTCTGACAGTGTAGGTCTCAAGGAAATTTTTTATATTTCTGTGTATATAACCACATGTTCTTGGCTTTCTTAAATATCATCAATTTTTTTCTTTGCTATACGTATTTAACAACTTAAATGTCATCTTGTTGGAGATTAATATATTTCCAATTTGGATAGACAGAGAGGAAAAAAGACTTTAGATTTTTTTAAACTTAGAATGAAAATGTTCTGATGGTAATCAAATTTTAAGGTATTTTTCTCCAGTGAGCAAAACCACTTGTGCTACCAACTGTAACCTTCTGATAGGAATCTAAGATAGTTTCTGTTTTACCAATCTCCTTGCTGTTCGCATTTGGAATCGCTTCAACTCTCTTTTTAAAAACAGCAGCATGTTTCTGTGGCCAGAAGAGTAGGCGGCCTCTCAGGTGCCTGGACCAACGGGCTGGGCCCTTTTAGCCTAAGTGAGAGCCTGACCCTTAATTCTTCCCAAGCATCTTTTGCTGCTGTGTAAATTATTAACCTTTATCTACAGCTTCTTACATAGGATGCTACTGTTCATATAAGTTGACATATATTTGGAAGGATAATATTAGAAGGCACTAAGATGCTTGTTTTTCTCAAAAAGCTCATAATCCAATTCTGATCTACTATTTAGATTATTTTATTTAGGAGATACATTGATAATACCCAGTGGGAGAGTAATATATACTGACTTTCCTTCCCAGAATGGATTCTGAACTTACCTGGAAATATTATTAACTATTTATCAGGAACTTACTGTGCTATCATAGTGTTGGCCGTTTTTGAGGGAACACAAAAATGAACCATATTGCCCCTACCTTCAAGGAGGGTTTAGTCTGATAGGGCAGGAAGGCACGTTAAGTGTCAAGAGAAGGCAAAAAGTGGTGGGTGATCAGGGAAATGTGGTCCGATAAAATGCTTTGGAGACAGGCATTGAAGACTGGTGAACATACATTGGAGCTAGGCCTTGTCCCAGGGTTTTGTTCAAAATAAAGCTAGCAAAGTACCTTATGTTTGAAAGGGGGGCTAATGAGGGGACCTGTCACACCTCCCTGGGGCAGTAGATAATCAGGCAGCCCCTGTCTGATCTTTCTCTTGTCTATCTATCTGTCTGTCTCAGCTACAAGGCTCTCTCATCTTAGTTCTTCCTCTGCACATCTTCCTGGTCTCCTGTGGTAGGCCAGCTGCTGCTTCCAGATGCCTCGTTCTTCTTCACCCGCCTGCCGTCTGGCCTTGACTTCTCCTGCCTGCCAGTTGGGTGTCCCCCTCATCTAGCTAGAGCCTGTATGTGCTGCTAGCTCAGAACTCTTGAAGAAGAGGATGCAGTTTACCCTTTGCTTTCCGGTGGCTGCCGTCAGCTACCAGGATGGAGCTGCAAAGTTCAAGTACTCACTAATGAGTCCTCCTGCAGAGGGCTGGGGGTGGGGGCTCTGCCTTGGGGGGATGGGGGGGCCGGGGCTCCGCAGCCTTCTGAGAGCCATAAAGCAAAGATAATGAATGTGGGGCGCCATAGGGAGGTGATGGGGTGCCAGATTGTGTTTTCTGTGCTTCAGTAAAGTGCATTTTCGCTGGGAAGGCGGTACAGCTCTGTACTTAATGTGAATGTGAGGTACACTGTGATAAACACCAGAAAGCATTCCTGCAGGAGGCCAGAGGGGTTAGCATTGTCGTCCAGGGGGCCGGCAGAGGCTTGCCCCCTGGGCCTCGGGTGTGCGGCGTTGTGTAAAGGTCTTAGGTGAGAGTGTGTTTGAAACGCAGTGTATGTATTTATTCAATGACTGGACTGTGCAGCTAAAATTTAGGAAGATTTGTAGGAACTGAGGACAGTTTGCTTTTCAAGGAACTGACACAGCCCTGGATTGGCTTTTTCTTTAAGTTTTTATTAATATAACTTTGTAATTACCCAAAGTCTTTTTTTAGTAACCAAGGAAATAGTTACTCATAATTGGGGCTGGAAAACATGCAAAGTAAGTAGCTAAAGGAACTCATGTACTTGCTTCCTGTGTTATGATTTGAGATGCAGCAAAGAAAATAGAAGACATTGAACTGATGCTTGTAATTAATTATGGTGAAAGTCAGGGGCTTACAACCACAAGCACACTTGTGTGTCAAATTATTTTAATGTTTATTCTTGCATAAACTATGAGTTATGCTGTTGTTCCAACATAAAGTTCTCATTTGTCTCTGGTCATATACTGGAACTGCTTAATTAAACGAACAAACAAAAAAAACTAGGTATATAGTACTTGGGATTTTTGTCAAAAACTCAAACATTTTTTCCATTATGTTCTTTGTTCTGTTGTTTGCTTTCCAAGTTGGGGGTTGCTTATGCCATGTGATCACTTCTACTGGGACAGGCTGTGTTTCACAAGAAATGCCCCGACCTTGCTGTCGATGCCCCTCCCCCTTTTTAAATAAACATTAATTTAGAACAACACAATTTTATTATCTCTGGCAGATCCGAGTTAATGACTGCTTGTCTCTGAATAAAAGTAGGTGGGACCAGTTGAAATTACTGCTGCCATCCCATCACAGGGTGGTAGGTAAACCGTGTCTGGGGTTTCCGGGGTTCGGATTTTGTTCGGATTTTGTAATCTCATCCATCTGCAAAGGAACCGTGGCCGTTGTCAGTGTTCAGGAGAGGAGAGTTGAAAAGCAGGAAGTTACACGTATACCCTAGATTTTTGTGATGTGAACTAAAGCCCATTCTGTGTTTAGCTGATCACTTCGTGAAGCTCCGGTGATCTTTAGGAGAGAGGCCCTGTTCTCAGAAAATTAGCACCAGAATAAGTCACTGCCCTGTTGTGGCAGCTGTTACCCTAGGACACTGACGATGCGACGCCTCGTGAACCAGAGATCGTTTTTGCCAACTTATCAGTTTGTAGCGTACACACAGTGTTTTTGGTTTTGTGTTGAAAAGAAGACAGTGTGATTTGACTGCCTGCCACCGGGTTTGTAGAAAACCAAGCGCTCCTGGGAAAATTCTCAGCAGGGTAGTATTTCTGTGAAGTGGCAGCTGGAACCCTTTTAGGAAAATGCAGTAACTCACACTTTACTGCACATAAAGTCTTGTCCCTCAGGGCGAATTCTCCCGTGTCAGAGGGTTTATGACTCACGAGTGCTGTACTTTTGTGATACAATAAACAGGGAAAGGTGGTGGGAGAATTCTATTCCTGTGCAAAGAACCACTTCACCTGTCATCATATAGAAAAAGGCCATGGGGTTATTAAATTTTTAGTGGCACTTTTCAAGTGGAGCATTATCTGAGACCGAAATGCATGCGCTGTAGTGCCAAGATACTTAAGTACAAAATAAAATGAAGGGAAGGGAGCCGCTTCCGTTGGGAGCTAAGGCACTGGCACTGTTTTCGAACAATAACTTTCTCAGTCCCCTCCCCACGATGCTGACTTGGGTATCTTTCTGCGTGTGTGTTCTCATAGCACGTGCTTTCCACACGGAATTCACCCCGCATGACACCGATCAGTGCCTTATTTTTTATGTTTTTCAAATGGACTATTTTTTAGAGCAGTATGTAGGTTCACAGCAGAATTGAGAGGACAGTACAGGAGATTTCCCACTAACACCCTGCCCCGGGACACGCACAGCCTCCCCGTCATCCACGGCCGCACCAGAGCGGGGCGCTTGTTCCCGTCGTTGACTCTGCATTGACACCTCATCCCCCAAAGTCCAGAGTTTACATCAGGGGCCACCGGGTCTGGGCCATGTATGTGTTCACCATTGTAGTGTCATATCGAATAATTTCACTGCCCCGAAAAGCCTCTGTGCTCCTCCTGCTCACTCATCCGAACCCCCCTCCCCCCGGCAACCACTGATCTTTCTCTGTCTCCATAGATTTGCCTTTTCCAGAATGTCATATAGTTCAGCGGTCCCCAGCCTTTTTGGCACCAGGGACCAGTTTCGTGGAAAATAATTTTTCCACAGAGTGGGGTGGGGGGTGGGGAGCAGGAGACGGAGCTCAGGCAGTAAGGCGGGTGGCATCCACAGATGGGGAGGAAGGAGGCTGGGGAGCCCTGATATATCTGGGATCACACAGCATGAAGCCTTTTCAGATTGGCTTCTTTCACCAGTGCTGTGCAGTTGTCGGGGGGAGGGACTGCCCTCCTTCTACCCTTCTTGAGGTCTTGCTGCTGGGCCACTACTACAATGGGCCCAACACAGAAGGACAGGAAGATCCCAAGGTTTATTACTTGTACACGGGAGAATTAACAGGGTAATTCTCTGTGAGAGAAGAGTTGTAAAAATGAAATTTTACATAAAGAAACAATAAATCATGGGGGAATCTGACCAGACAAGGAGCTAGCTTTTGGGAGACACAGGAAGGGGTTGAAGGAGAATGTGGGCGTAGGGCAGTAAATTACTAAAATTCCCAAGAGTTTGTGTGTATGGGTTTCTCAGGTCTGGATTCTTTACCTTTGGTGACAAGGCTGCTCCTCCTGAGTCCCTCTGCTCCTCCTGCCTTTCATAGCACGGAAGGCACCTTTCACATGGGGATGCATTTTCTGCATTCAGAGTCAGAGAGCTTCTGCTGCTGCTGCTCGTTAAGTTATTTTAATCCAGAATAATTAATATGCCATTGTGGGATATTTGGGGACGCAGTGCTTCGTGCCCCAACACATTGAAGGCTCCTCTGTGTCTTTTCATGATTTGATAGCTCATGTCTTTGGAGCGCTGAGTGACCCATTGTCTGAAGGTACCATGGGTTCAATGTCTTATTTTTTTTAACTGATTTATCTCAGGGCTGGGACTAAGGGGAAGTAAGTGAGGCACTCAGGAATAAAGATTAAATAATATTTTAGCACTATATTTTAAAATATCAAAATCAGCATAAAATTTTCAATGAACAAAGTATCAACATTTTAATAAAGAGGATCCCGGCAGGCCTCTCTGAATGTCCCTGGCAGTCATCAGCAAACCTCCCTGTAGTCGTATCCTACACCGTGGGCATCATCTTCTTGCTCCGAAACCTGGCTCTGTCCCAAAGGCACTGCTGCCTGCGTAGCCCTCTCGGGTAGATGTCCTTTTCTCACAGTCCTCATGGATTTGTGCTGGGAGATGGGGATGCCCTCCTTCCTCCATATTTCCACCTCCAAACCTGTCCTCTCCTCCCTAAAACGTCCCCCGCCCCAACTTTGAAGTACACCCTCTCCTTGTTGGTCATCTGTACCTGTCCTTCATCCTCAACGGCATTCTCTCTCATCTTGGAAGGTTTTGGCTCCTGGCTTCCTGTCATTCCAACAACTGTCCCTTCTGTGACTCTTAGGTGGTTTACTATGAACCTCGAAGATGCTTCCCCTGGTCCAGTTTCTCAGTTCCCTGGTTTTCACTCCTCCAGCCATCTTGCTTTCATCAGCCATTCTCTCTGACGGTCGTATCACACTACTCGCAAGGACCAAATACTGGGACTTCTCCCAAATCACAATATCAACCGTCAGACACACTACGTACTACTCCTAGTCACTTCACTTTCTCCGGTAACTTTATGCTAAAAATCTGTAGCCCAGACCTCATGCTACAGCTTTTTTGTTGTGTTCCCCCCTTCCTGTTCTCCCTTCCCTCCCCTCTAGGTTTCATGGCCCATCATTCTAAACATCCCTAGCTATCTCAACTCTCTTAATGCATCTCTCTCTTAATTGTACTTCTCTGGCAGATTAGTACCACTGGTGAGATGCAAGACTTTTGTGAGGGACAACTCTTTGTAGAAAAAAAGTATTTTTAAAGATTTTATTTATTTTTAGAGAGTGGAAAGGAGGGAGAAAGAAAGGGAGAAATATCAATGTGTGGTTGCCTCTCATGTGCCCCCTACGGGGGACCTGGCCCACAACCCAGGTTTGTGCCCTGACTAGGAATTGAACTGGTGACCTTTTGGTTTGCAGTCCAGTGCTCAATCCACTAAGCCATAATAGCTGGCTGGGGCTAGAAATATATTTTTATGATATTTTATTTAAATATCTACTCATGATTAATAAGTAGAAATGATTTGATATTGCACAAATATATCTTGGTTGATCTAAATTTCACATCGCATTCCAAGTGCTCAATAATCACTGAGAACAGTAAAAAGTAAAGGGTTATAGTTAATTATCAAGGGAAGAGATTCATAAATGCAATTCTTTATCTAAATGACAGACCTGGTAATTGTTTGATGAATTATTTTTATGCAAATTACTTTGAGTAAAGAAGATTTTTGTATAGAAAGCTTGCTATGAATCATATGCTCTGTGTAGAAAATTTGCCTACAATCAGTATAGGACTGGGTTGAATTTCAGTAAAGGTAATATCTCCAGGCAAACCTACTAAATATAACATTTCTTTGGAACATTATAAAATATAATTCTCACACCAGTTTACTTTCCATTGAAAATGACCCCGTGCTTAGGAGTGGATCCCCTCCCCCTGTTTCTATTTTTATCTTGTCTGGAAAAAAAATAATTTAAACCTGAATAGGTGCTGTAAAATAGTAAAGTCACATTGCTTAGCGTTTTTGAGTGGAATGATTAGGTGCTTGTCACTTGCATCTCCTCCTTTCCTTTCCTTTGAATTGCTTCAGCTTGATTGGACATCAGGGTCTGCTGGAGTGTGGGGGATAGAAATACATTAGAATAACAGTGGGGGTGGATCAGGTGCTTCCTCAACCCAGCCCCTGCCTCAGGTAACAACTGACCCTTTTACTGTGCTCCCCCAGGTGTACCCTGAACTGCAGATCACCAACGTGGTGGAAGCCAACCAGCCAGTGACCATCCAGAACTGGTGCAAGAGGGGCCGCAAGCAGTGCAAGACCCACGGCCACATGGTGATTCCCTACCGCTGCTTAGGTGAGCCGTCAGCCGTGGCCTGAGCCGTGGGGGTGAAAAGGAAGGATGCTCTGGTTAGCACACACACACAGACTCTTCCTTCGGCGTATTGCCACCCTTTGCTGGACTGGATGTTAGGCTTCAAGGTAGCCGGTGTTCCGACAGTACAGGAGACGTATGTGTGAATTTCCTGGCACAGAATGAATTCACCCAGTGTGTTTTTCAGAATTATGCATTCTTGGACTGATCCAGTTCTGCTGAATGAAAGTGCCTGGTGGTGGAGCCCAGGAATCTTAATTTTACCAAAGTCTGTCGGTGATTCTCATGTACACTGACTATCTAGACTTGGAGAATTAAGGTCTTGTGTGTTTCCTAGACTTCATACAAGAAAGAAACTAACGCAAAGCTCCAGCATTTTGCTAGTTTCTCAGTCTCTTCCTCACAACACTGGCTGCCCTTCCTGTTTGCCACAGCCAGGGAGTTGGAGTTGGAGAATTTGCTTTTTTTATGCTCACATCAGACTAGAGGAAGCAGTTTGATCACTAAGGTTTCAATGTGTGTTTCTCTCACCAATCTCAAATTTTACATTAACTTTTTATTTAAAAAACTGAGTTGTTTTATGTGTTATTATACTTTTTCCCTGTGGAAACACTATCATACTCCATATTTATTTTGAACTGGTTGTTAGTCTCTTCCTTGTTGATATCTGTATATACCCAGGCATTGTGGAAATCAGCAATCTCCGACCTGGTGGCTAGCATCTAGATGGTTTCCGCAAGTTTATTCAACAGCAGGATGATTGTAAATAAGGGCACAGAGACCTATATAAGGAGGGTGTGGACAAACATGCATATACATTCTGGTGACTGCTTATAAAGGCTAAAAGGAACTTTTTAAAGTCCCAACTGCAAATTTAGAAATTTAAGGATAAGTACCGAAGGTTCTGGAGAATGTGATGAGAGCGTGCTGGTTACAGTTCATGCATGTGCATGATTTCAGTCAGTAGAAAATGGGAGTTAGTATGAAGATCTCATCTGGTAGATTTACTGCTACTTACAATACAGTTGGTGAGGAGAGCTGGAAAAGCAAATCCTTAAACATTTGATGATTCACGTGTTTCCTCGTTATTCTTCGTTCTTTGCTCCTAAATAATTTACAAGGCCTCTCAAACTATCTTAGTTGTTATACCAAGAGACCATATCGTTCAGCACTTGAGCTAAATTATACGGTCTCTTGGTATAAGTTAGGAAGTAATCAAGCATCAGTTAATGAGCCCTCGCTAATGATTTGTTTCTGTTGGTTCTCACTTGCCCATCTATGAAATATGTCAAATACATTTTCTTTACATGCTGAGCTCACTGGGAAGAGGCACTAGGTCTTTGGCCGAGGGTCACTGCTTATGACACTTGGTATGACACACTGCAGTTTATTCAGAATGAACGCATATCATTTTGCTTAGAACTTGCCACTTCACAGTTCTGTTCAGAGTTGTTAGAATTGACTTAAGAAGTGCAATCCACGTGAAGATTGTAATTCACTACCCCGTGCCACTTGGTTGTGGCAGACGGCACCTCCCCACCTCTGAAAAGCTCTACTCCATGACAAGAGTCAGTTGAAACTCAAGGGGGAAAAAACACACAGAAAAGGAACAAGAAATGTTTAAAAAGTCTTCAGATGTAAACATGAAGTCAGAAGATTTTATGATAATGCTGTGATTAACTGTCAAAATAATTTGTTTTTATCATGATACTCTGTTATGCACAATTTCAGGAAGCTTCGTCTGAAGTGTTCCCACTCCACAGGCGCCAATACTGAGAGTCAGTGAGATTGCATCTCTTGCTGTAACTCACACAGCTCAGCAGTGGGGGAGTCAGGAGCAGTGCCAAAGATCTTTCCATTCTTCATCCAACGTTCCTGACAGTATTAACACAAAATTGTTTCAGAGCAAACATCCACCTGATTTACAAAAGCATATCATACAGGAAGAAAGGCTGTGAGACAGAGGCAGTATATAACACTTTCTTTAAAAACTTACAACAGATGCTGTGTTTATAAAGGAGACCACCGTGACCCTGAAACAAGATAGATCCCCACCCCACAATGCTTTCCACTTTCTGGGAGTAATAGACAGCAGCCTGATGTATTACCTGCCACTGGAACAAAGAATTACTATTTACTAATAACATAAGTATCCCATAAACATTCTGGCTGTATCCAACTATATCCTTTAGACCAAAGAAGTTAATTCTGAATACTGAAGTTAATTCTCAGAAAGGTGCTGCCTAGAACACAAAGTAAATTGTCTTTTATATTAAGCTTGAATAAAGATGCTTGTTATGTCTGGCATGCCCCCTTCCTGCTCTTTTTATCAGATGCAGGATCTGGTGCTGCTCTGGGTTGTTTTTCTCTGATCCATGTATTTGCCCGGGGCATACTTGCTCTAGGTACCGTGCATTCCTTGTCTAGATGGAGAAAGTGTATTGGGTTGCTGTTGCCATTTTCTTCCCTTGGAGCGAGTGATTTCCCTTGAGAGCGAGTTGACTTTCTCATTTTACCCCTTGCTTTGGATTGTGCCTCTGGACCCCGAGGATAAGATCTGTCTTAATCATAATAACATTTTATTATTTGTCTCATATGGGATTCAAGCACATCATTATCATTACTCAAGGATAATTTTTTTTGCAAAGCTTTCAACCCTTTTCCATTTGAATGACGACTCTCCACGGTGTATTAGATCCTCTTTTGAAATTGATGCCCTTCTGCACTCGTCTCTGTCCAGGGTGGGCACGGTGCACTGCGTTAGCTAAATTACTGTTGATGAATGTGGGCAAAGGTGGGTTCATAAATTAATGCAAAAGAATTAGAAGATAAAGAATTACAGCCTTAACTGTCATTCTACTTCATTTTATATTTAAGGCTTTCTGAACATACAAGCAGTAATGACCAGGAAGCTGTTCAGATATGGTCAGATGAAAAATTGAAGGCATTCAATTCATCTTAATTTTAAATTATACTGTTTTAATAAAACTTGAGAACAAGCAGCTTTGTGTTTGGGGCTGCTTTTGGGTGGATTAGCTACAGCTATCTTCTTTACTGTGAAAAGGATATATTCAGATATTCTGACAGATAACTGTACCCGAGTAGTTTTTTCATTTATTTATGCTACTACTCAACATTTCTCTTAAGATACATCCTACAGCCAACAGTATTCAAGTGTGTTACATATGACTTCACCTAATCTTAAGAAGGCGGATGGGGATGGGGGAACATTTTTATTGTAGACGTCAGTGATTTTGTGCATGCCCACAGGTGCTAGCACAGTGGTGCAGTGTGTGAGGGAGTCACTGCCTGGGACTCCTCCAGGCTTCACTGACCGCTGTGCTCTGCAAATTCAGTGTGTGTGAAGAAGTCTTGGGAGGTGCACGTGCCAGGGGTTGTACATGCGTACTGGGCGGACGATGCTTCACAAGCCTGGCCTCTGCACGCCAGAGGGACATAAACTCCTGCATGTTGTATGTTTTTAAGAACTGTCTGTGTCGTGCACTCCTAGCGAATGACCAGAATTACTGGACATGTCTCCACCAGGGAAGGCTAATCACTGTCCTTGGAGAGAGAGCAGACTCCTCTTTACATGTTCCTCCACACGGGACATTTGAGCGTTCGTTTCAAGTTAGTTGTACTTCAAAACCAGTTTACAGAGTCTGATTCTCAACAATGCAAAACAAAATACGCACAGAAAAGAAATTTTCCCGTGGTGTATCTCTAAACAGTGGAATTAGAGGTGATTTTGATTTTATTTAAGCCTTTTCTATTAATTTCCAAAATAATTGAGTAGCTTTTATGATCAGAAAAAGATGGACTATTGAATCAGTACATAAAATGTTGCATCTGCCATCAGATAGTAGTTTAAAAAAAGACCCACCCTCGTGAAAGGGCGCGCAGAGTGATTGTGTTAGCTTCTGGGAGCTGCGCCTTCTGCGCATTATACAGTAGGAGTCACTTCTTATGAGAAAACATTTTAAAAAACAGCACGCTGCTTAATAAAAGAACCATCTGCATTGTTGTGGTCAACCAGGTTTAAGCAGCATTAGTCATTGCTGTTTTTTCCGGAAAGATCCTTGATCTTGCTTAATTTTTTTTTCAAAATTTGCGTCTAGGAGCTACATTTGTTTCAGGGAGGATTGTAGAATGGGAAGAAATTGCATTTATCTTATAGATTCCTCCTGCGTGGGGAAAGACATAGAAGGTAAAGCCCCTTCCTATTTGGTTAAGCAGGAAAACCTATAGAAAGTGACTTTTTTCCAGGTAGTTCATCCACCAAAACCAGTGATTAAACCTCCTCCCTCCCTCTCCCAGTTCCCTATTGGCCCCCAAATAATTGGCTCCAGCTTGATTGGCATTGTAGGGTTGAAAAGATTGTTTTCTTTAAATAAAACAAACTTAGGAGAGCAAAATTGAGTGATTTTTATTGGCTCCAACTCCAATTTAGTTTTATCTTCTCATTTTTAACCATTGTACCTGTTAGTATGTAAATCTTCTTGCTGGGACTTTTAACAAAGTATGTTTTTTCTGGGATAAGAATTATAATAGTGTGAATGATGTACTGAGTTAAATCTTTAATTTTGTCTTTGTTTTTAAACTGGAGTCATTAAGGAGCATGGGTCATTAATTTTTGAAAATTTGCTCTTATGCCCTGTGGGTGTGCTCTGTTGTCACTGTTTTATTAAAACAGAAAATGCTTCTGTGCAGGTCCCGGATGATAGGCATTAAAGAAAGAAACCCCAGTGTATTTGACATGGTATCGTTGCACTCCTCAGCGACGTACTGCAAAGTGCATAGTGACATTCACGGACATCTCATTTGTGGAACTTGCTAAGAATTGCAGTGGTGTACTTAAAATAAATCTCTCTGGCCCTGGCTGGTGTAGCTCAGTGGACTGAGTACAGGCTGAGAACCAAAGGGTTGCCGGTTTGATTCCCGGTCAGGGCACATGCCTGGGTTGCAGGCCAGGTCCCTAGTGGGGGCCATGTGAGAGGCAGCCACACATGATGTTTCTCTTCCCCTCTTTCTCCTTCCATTCCCCTCTCTCTAAAAAAAATAAATAAAATAAATAAATAAATAAATAAATCTCTCTGAATACAAATGTAATACATGTTCATCACGGGAAGTTTAGAAAATGAAACCACTACCCAGATATGACAGCCAGAATCATTTGGTGTCCTTCTAGTATATGTTCTTTTGCACATATTTCTTGCTTTTATTATTTTTAACATTATGTAATTTTTATTTCCTGGTTTATGACCTATTTTTTACACTTAACATTTTTATAATACTTTATTCATGAAATTGAATATTCTTGGAAAGCATACATTTTAAACTAGCATCATGCCAGACACTACAATGTGTTTATTCCTTATTTTTGGTTATTTATGTAATTTTCTGTATGTTGTTGTGGTGATTTGTTATTGTGGGGGCTAAAAAAAAATAACACTTTTCTTCCTCCCTCCCAAGTTCTTCTAGATGGGCTAAAAATCAAATTAACAGAGACAAAAGGAGAAAATCAAATTTTAATTCATGTGAGTGGGGAATTTACATAAGCATGAACATTCCAAAGAGAAGGAGATGAATTTGATGTGCTTGTCATTTTGGACAAAGGAGAAGAGGGGGATTAGGGCTCTGAGATTTCCAAGTGAGAATGGGTGATTCACAGGTGGGAGGAAGAGCAGATCACACAGGGCAATCCAGAAACAGTGTGCCCGGGGTTAATCTGGTACACAGGCTCCTTCTCAAGCCCTCTCTCACCATGCCCAATTCCTGTTAGGCAGCTAAGGCACACACCCCAATATTTCTTTCCTGGAGTAGGTCTTTCCCTCCTGAATCTCTTTCTTAGGTGGGAAAGGGGAAGGGTCAAAGGTTCCTTCTGAGATTTTTCTTAATAACTAGCTTAAAAAAATCAATATCCCAAAAGACAAAACTTTATAAATCATTATAAATGGTTTATAAATGATGCTATGGCAAACATCATTGTTCTTTTTTATACTCAGTCGTTAGCTGAATGTCTTGCAAATCTTCTTAGTTGCCTTAATACAATAAATGTGCTATTTAATTACACCTGAAAACTAATTGTTAGTATATACTGAGTTTAAATATACTCTTACATTTAGTTATGTTTTTTAAATTGACGAGTAAAAAAACTCATAATTTCTATTATTGGTTAGTCATAGAGGGACTATTTAAAATAATTTTTTCTCTAAATTTCCATCTTGGGAAACACTCTGTTGACTATTTACAGAGAAATAAATCCTACACAAATGACTAATGATTTATACACTCATTGTGTAAGTACTTACTGACCTGTGTGTATGGCCACGAAGATGGGTGCAACCGCCCCCTTCCGTCAGAGTTTCAGTCTGGAGTGGGGAGAGCAGGATCCTGGCCGAGGACTTGAAGGCAGACTTGGCGCGAAGCGGCATCTGAGTGCAGATTCAAGAACGGGGGCAAGAATGGAGACCATCCAAGTTTAGGTGTTTAAGGGGTAAAGGGTGAGCAAAGTGTTAAAGGTGGGACCTTAAAGGGCATGTATGAATGAAACGTGGTTCCTTGTCTTCAGGAAGAAGAGGTAATTGGTCACACTAGAGTAGTAGTTTTTCAGAAGTGTTGCTGTTTCCATTTATACTAAATAGCACTGTGTTTTATTATTTTTAATTTAACTTCCTATCTAAAGACTTATTTTCAGGCTGGTACTAAGCATATACTTCTTTTATATACACCCATGGTACTTTTGCTTTTTTGACAACTGAGTTTAGAATTTTTGAGGGTAAGTTTTTTTTTTAACTAATAATTCATTCAATCATTAAAAAAAGGTGAGTAGAAACGCAGGCATCACCTGCCACTCTGGTTATTCATGCTTTGCCGTTTTTATATGAAATACCAGCACTGTTTGGGTTGAAGTACTGGTTACATGTGTGTGCGCCTTCTCCAAGAGGAACTGGAATATGAACATCAAAAAATTGAGATTATTATAGGCTATCCCTACAAGAGAGTTATGACTGCCATATTTCCTGTTATCTCAACCCATGAAAAGCATATTTTGAGTTTAGTTTCCCTTACATGTTCCTTTTAGAGTGCATATATATGTATGTTTATATACATACATACATATACACATACATATATCTGTATACACACACACACACACAAGCAGACACTGGCATCCAAGAAGTAAAAAAAGTCACATATAACTTAAATTACACATAGTCACACTGTCATCTACTTTATCACCAAAAGATAAAAACACCTCTTGGTTTAATAACACATTAGCTGAATACAATGGATATACACTATTCTGGTTTTTAACTTCATTCTCTAAATATTTGCAGTCGATACTGTCACAGCAGACCTGTGATGGTCAGAAACACTGATTTTTTGGTGCCAGCTGGTAAACAGCTGCTCTCTGGTTATATCTGCATAATTCAATCTTGGAAATCATTAGCTTGCTGTTTTAACATAAATTGGATATGAAGAGCCATGACACTTCCAGATGACCTCAAGCTGTGTCTTTTGTCATGAAATTTTCTCTCTTTTCCTGATGTAAATGATTACAAGTGATTATAGTGAAGAACCAAGAAATTTGACGTTCTCAAAGCTCTGGGTTTATTCCAGCAACTTCCAGTCCCTTCGTCAGGCCGTGTGGTTGCTTTGCTATCACCTCCTACCCCCAACAGAGAAAGGAAGCAGCTTTTCCTTTTTGTCTTTAAAACAGAGCATTTCCCCAAGCAAGTAACACACCTGAGATCCTGTTTTGATTTTGTTTATCAGTCTAGTGAGTAAATACTTTTCCAGAGGGCCATGATACAAAATACAGTTTGTGTATAATGAAACTTGTGCAAGATTTTGGGGAATTTAGGGCCTCACGTTTCATGCCACATGAATGAATATAAAATGTAAGGGAAAAACTCAGAGCAGTACAGACAGTTATTATTATGGTTCTTGGGGCAGGAAAGTGGCTTCAACCTCTTATAAAAAATGGAATTCACTGACTTAACTTAGGCTCTTGCCATGAAACCCTAGTGTTCATTATATTTTAATTATGAGCTACATTTTTAAAAGTTATGTAAATAATACGTAAAATATCTGAGGTATAAACTGAATGCCATCACAAATTATAGGAAATTTTTGACATATTTCTTTCCTGAGAAAGAAACTAAGAAATACTTTTTTGTGGACTAAAAATTTTTCAGTTTTAATGCGATTTAGGTGCAGCATGTCCTTATATCTTGAAATAATACTTATGAAAGTATAACTGTTTATTGTAAAGGGAAGAGTTCATTATATCAGGAACACTTGTGAAATTAGGGAAACTGATTTTTCTCAAGTATTTTAATACAACTTAAAAAAGTAATTTGATGTTTATCCTCCCTGAAAGAACTGACCGAATGCGCTAGGAAGAGTGTGCCCGTGGAAGCCGCATGACTGTAAGAAGTGACGTAGAGATGACAGTGAATCTATAGCCCGAGTTAAGATGTAGTTCAACTTCAGGATTCAAGAGTGTTATGAAATGCTCGAGGTTAGAGCTTGATGCAGAATGCTCTCAGTATTTGTTTTACCCCAGAGTCTAGGGATAAATTCTGGTTCTTTTTTTTTTCCTGTCTTTCTTATCACAGCAGTCACTGAGTGGCTTCATTAAACTTTCCCTCTCTTTCAGTTCCCTTGATAAATTTCAGCTCCTGCCTGTGACGTGTCCCAGAAGTCTTTTTTTTCCCCCTCCTGTCATTGAGTCTCAAGCTTTAGCTTTGAAACCTAATGGTGAAGGGAAGTCCCAAGACAACAGCTGTACCTCAGTCTGGAGAGCGGCCAGGCCAGACTGGAGGATGATGAGGAGGGGGTGGGGGCGGGGGACGGTCCCCAGGAAAACACCGGCTCTGATGGACTTGCCTGCCCTGAGAGAGGCTTTAGAGTTCTGTTGCGGAGTTTGGGAAAGAGGCAGGACTGACGGCTGCATCACAAATGAGAAAAGTTTTAAAATGGGGCAAGGAGTAACTTGAGAAAAAGCAACACTAAAAGTTAAAAAAGTTACAAAAAGTTGTAAGATTAAAAAAGAGAAAATGTCATATATTGGATAGTCATCATAGTCGTGATGCCAATACTATGTATCCAGACTGTCCTGGATGGATGGTGGGGAGCAGAGGGAAGAGATCGGACTGGAGATTTGGCTTTTCGTAGTGGGGAGACTTTAAAGTGAACAAATCAGAGATAGTTATTTAAGCACAAACGCAGAGTTTAGAAATGTGGGGAGATACAGCACCTGAGACAACTAGCTAAGATGGCAGTGAATGATTTTTATTACCTCTTCTTGCTACAGAGAAATTTATCAAGTAGGTCTGTGATGGAATAAGTTGAATGAATATAAGGGTTCCAGGCATGTTTTTAATCTGGAAAATTTCTTTTCAAATTAAACGTTGAGTGTGGCTGGGGTGAGGGGGCAGTGGGGGGAACATGCAGACAATGTAATTGAACAATAAAATAATTTTTTAAAAGAGAGAAAATAACTGGAAAAATATCCTAAAATTGGTGATCAAAGGCAGGAAAAGGTAGCATTATTTTAGAATCACTGCCTTATTTTTCTTACATTTTTATGAATTGTGAATTACAACTTAATGATTAGTTTCTATACTAATTTCAACAGAGTTACCACCGGGACCTCCATATTATTCAGGCCATTGGGAGTTGGCCAGGTCAGGTGAATGTTAATGAAGTCCAATTCTAGCCAATGTAGGAAAGAATTTCCAATCATTATCACTGCCCCAACACTTTCTTGCTTTTAATTTATAGCTTTAACTTGGATACATTGGGCTCTATTTCTCTCTCTCTTTCGTTTGTCATAAAAGATATGACAGATAATCAGTGTTTGAGTTGATACTTGACAAAACTCATTTGAAATAGTTAATGTGATATTGTGATTTATCCTAATAAAAGTATATATTTGGCCACTCAGCTTCCCCAAACCATTGGAATTTTCTAAGTGTTGAGAGTGATAAAGGTGTCTTTTATTAAGTTAATGAGGTGGCTTTTGAAAAGCACCTAAGGATGGGGCTGGTTGTCAGTGGTGCCAAGCACACACATGATTACAAGGTTGAAACTTTCCATCTTACTCTCTAACCTCCAAGGACAGGAGAGGGTCTTGAAATTAAATCAGTACCGATAGTCAGTGATTTAATCTGTCATGCCTATGGAATAAAGCCTCCATAAAAGCCCAAAAAGATCGAGTTTAGAGAAAAAAAGGTTGCAAGTCAAATTGCTATCAATGAGGTGTCTTTATCTGGCTGCCTGACTTTGAGTTGGGTAAGCTCAGCTGTGATGTCGGAGAGCTGAGTTGTTTCTGCATTATATATCTGCTTTACAAGATACTAGCTTTTCCTTGGGTAGAATGTACGGTCATACATATGTGAAGTTACCTTTCTATGTGTTCTGCAGAATTCAGGACAGAATTTCACCGTTTTAGACATGGAGGTTTGTCATTTTGGTCATTGTTCCTCTACAACATGCTTATCTTCTCGAATAATTTAGTGGCAGGTGTTTGTTTTGGGACCCAAACTCAACAGGATTAAAACCAGACTCCTCCTCCCCAGAAGTTTTCCCCCCAACCACAAATCTCTTTAAATTTCCAGTCCTAATTAATAAAGCACTTTATCATCAGTTGGTGTGAACGTTTTACGTCAGATGTGGGAATCTGTAAGAACAGGAGTTAGGGAGACAGTAGTGTGAGCTGGAGCAAACAAGAAGCTTCTGGAAGAGAGTGAGGTGTGATATGGATTCTAAGACACATGTAGAGAAAAAGAAAAGATATGAATTAGAAAATGTGTACGGGGAATTCCTGGAGACAGTGGTTTGTGTTGGTACTATCGGTACACGATGTTGGAAAATTAGAATAGAAGCAAGATGGTTCATTAGTTAAATGTGGAATCGTATCAAATTCACATTTTTTATTTGAAAAGACATTACATTCACTGGGTTATTTCTTTTATGTGGTGTCCAGAAAAACAGCTGAACACTCAACATGGTTTTGTTTATCTCGCACATGTCATGAATATGCTGAAATCCCCTTTAAGATACACACATACCTGCTTCCTTAGTCCTTGTTACAGTGTATATTCTATGCCTCGGGATAAATTCTTTCATTATTTCTGTTCTTTTAATAGATAATACAGTGGGATTCGAGGAAACACTGCTTATACTCTGGAGTAACATTTTCATAAACAGTAGTGACCTGGCAGTATAGCTCCTCATCATCTTTTAACTTCAATAGCAAACACGTAAGAAGGTGACAGGTGGGGAGAAGGGTTTACAGCTAGAGGGCTTCGGGGGCCTGATGAGAGGGAAGAACAATCGGAGAGCTGTGTGGGGAATAGACGGTACATGGTGCTGAGCACTAACAAGTCATGCTGGCCATGCCTGTAAGTGTGGAAATAATTGTGTTTGTGTCCGAAATGGAAGTGCTATGAAAATTGGGACTTTGGTTTTATTCACTGAAATATCCCCCAAGCTTTGAGCCTGTTGGGGCACATAGTACGTATTTCCTAAGTGCATATCAAAGGGATGAATGGAGGCCTTCGCTGAACACCGTAAAAAAGAAGAGACATTAAAAGGAGAAATAAATAGCCTAACTACCAGGGGGGCAAAGTATGTAAAACAGCAATTTCACGTCCCTAAAAGAATCTCCGAGATTACAGTAACTGCGATATACGTGTGCCATATTGATCAACAGAGGAAGGGCAGGTTTCGTTTCAAAAAAAAGAAGTTACAGTAATCTCAGATTAGAAGAAGCTCCAGCTTTTTGGATCGAATAAAAGCACATTGAACTCTTATCTGCAGGCAATAGGGTCTAACCTAGCCTATGTGGGTCTAGTTGAAAGACAGTATAGACCAGTGGCATCTGTGTTTAGAGATAAAACATATCCTTAGATTGCTTTATAATAGTTTCATTATCCTTGGCTTTTAATTCTAATGATAAAGGATTGTTTTAACAAACCCATTTTTAAATATTATTTGTAGTGGTAATGGAGTTTATAAAGATTCTTTCTGGTTCATATGTTTTACCTTAAGAGTTAGAGTAATATTTCTGTATGCTAACTGTTTATTCCTATATTTAAATGTCTTTATTAAATGAGATGAATGTGGTGTTTACTACATGCTTGATGAGTAGATTTTAAGTACTCCCCTTCTCGAGGCTTAAATCTTTTCATGGTATTAAATTTTGGGACAATCCTATTCATTCATTCACTCATTGCGCACATTTTCAAGAATGTTACCCAGCTAGAGTTCCCTAAATCTTCCCCTTCAGTGTTAACTACTTTGCCAGAATATGGTACAGCCCTGCTTTGTCCTTAAAGGTTTGGCTATCACTGAAGGTCCCCTTCTTCGTTGTATGACATTTGTATCAGCTTAGTGTTGCTGGATTTCAGTGAGGTCATGTGACTCCTTCCTCTTTATTGGAAACTTAGACTTAATTGCCAGTGAAAGCCTTAGGATATTCTAAATTCTCTAAGCATATTTTATATAATAGGCTCACGTTCAGTACGCCAAGACTTTATTCTATGTTTTGCCATTTAAATAATTTGAGTTTATTTTTTCCCTCACCTTTGTTCTCATCTGAAGATTTTAGGCAAAACTCTGAATTGAGTCTAAATTCATGGGTACCAATGCCCATATTTTTTCAGTACGTTCTATGTCTTCATCGTATCTGATAATTGACTTCATAAAGACCTTTGGTCTGTAGACCCTTTATTTCATATATCAGTATTTATTAGCCAACCCGTACTTCCCTGGTTCATGGGGACCCGGGGCCCTCATATAAGTCACCTGACCTTATTACCCATGCCTTTAACTTCCGCTGCTGCTCTTCCCACTTGCAGCTGTGCCTCTTGATATGGTTGGCAGTCGCCTCCTCTACTTTCTCTGTCTCACCTCCAGCTCTCTCTGTCAGCTGTTATCAGGCGTCCATCTCTTCAGCTCCAGGGAGTGAGCCCCGCGCTGCCCTTCAGGCTGTCAGATCCCTGGGGTCCCTCCTTACCTCCTCAGTGGTGTCTAAGCCTGTCAATCACTGCCTCCTCCCCATGCCATAATCATGCTACTGCTTCCGTTTTTCTCTCTGCTGACTCACTTTCTTTCCTTGGCTCCTTTTTTTCGAAACCCGCTCAAGAAATCCTCAATATTGGTGTTTTGTAGACGTCCTCCTGGGCCATTCATTTTCTCGCAATACTCATACCTCCGGGAAATCTCATGGGTGCAATGGTTTCCCAAAGGCCTGGCCTGATGGTTCCTGAGTCATTCTCTCCAGGCCAGGCCTCCAGGTATTTACGGGTCACGAGGCTCGATGTGACTCCCTAAGCATTGATAGTTAACCACAGCTTTGAAGGGTAGGAGCCTGCAGAGTGGGCTAATAATGCACAGGGCTGGCTCCTGGCTCACGTGAGGATTTCATCTCAGATGTGTGCCAGTCTTCTTATCAATGAGTGGTCAATTTTAACGACACACAAGCAAGGGATATGTCTATTCCATTTTCCTCTGTTGGTTTATTGTACCATTTGTGATAAGAATCGGTTTTAGGCAAAGGATAAGATTGTTTTCAGCTTTTATTAAGGTTTCCTGGGCCTTTGACTTCCATGCATAAAGAATTAATTGGATTTAAATGAGCTCAGTGTAGAAACCCTGCTATTGATGCAGAAGTACACCGAATACAGGGATACCGCCATAATCTAGGGCTTTGTTGTTTTGCTTCACTTTTTCTGCCAGTTAAGGATAACTAGTATGCAAGAATAACATGAATCAAGCTTAAATCCCTAGGAGGTATTCATGTACACATTTATACTGTTTTTAAAGAAATAAGGATAAGCAAGTAAGCATAATCCTCTCTTAAAATTTGACTTTAAAAAGCATAAAAATGCTTTTAAAGTATAAAATTTCTTGCAAAACGTATGTTTTTATGTATACAGGATCTCAGTGCTAGGATTAGCATCTTATAGGATTAGCATTTTGCAGTGTGGGATCTATAAGTAGCAGGAGATTTATACCTGGGAAGAAGCAAATTAAATCACCTGAGAACAAAACATCGAAAACCATCGTAATGTAGGAGAGTCAATGAAACATGCTTAAATGAGTAAAGTATGATCAGATAAGATGGTCTTAGCAAGTTCTCAGACGTTCCAGGAAACACACACTTGTTCGAGTCCGTGAATGTCCATTTGCACATGGGAACTGTTATCAAAGATGAACTATTTGGTATGACAGCTGGCTCTTCCAATCATCAGCCCCGTTTGCCCAACAGGGTGGCCCCCTGTGTATGGTCTTAAAAGATACATTCTCTAAGGACCTATGTAAATAGCCAGCTACCCTGTTACAGAAGTTTAAAAGGGAAGGCTTCGAGATATCCAGACAGTTTGAACATCAACCAAAAATGAAACATCTGGAATTATTGTGTAATGGCATGAGTGTGAAGGATGTCAGGTCAAGAGAGGGAACTGACCTCTGGCTTCTTTTACTGGAAGAAAGGCAGACACGCCTTCCTCCCCGGTGACCTGGAGGTAAACACTTCATCAGACTGTTGAATGGGTCACCTTCCACTTACACAATGGAGACCTCATGGCCTGTTAGCCTGATTGCATTATCAGAAGGTCTGGTTTTGGCCAGAAAATCACTCACACTTTTCTTAGAAGATTCTAATAAACATTCTTACCAAAAATCTAAAGTCATTCCTTAGTATTTCCCCTAAACCACAACATTTCCGGGTCAAAACCTCTGAGACCCTAAGTCTAATTTTTTTCTCTCATCTCTATTTAATTCATGTTTATAATTTTAAGTGGAGGACTGAAACTGTATTACTTGAAATGAGAGCTACTCTAGAATACTGCTTGTGATTACAAGCTTGAATCACACAACATTTCCTCATTTATAAACGTTAAATCTGAAACGAGAGATTTCCTTCTTCGGACACTTTTTGTGTGCTGTCTGTGTGCCATAGGGCTATGCTTTGAAAAACTAGGGAAGGTTTAGTTTGATTTAAAGCCTCAGCTTCTTCTGCATGCCTGGAATGCTTGCCCTTCGAGCTTTTTGCTTCCTGGAGTGGTCAAGTGAAGGTGGAGTTTTCAGCAACTCTGGAGCGTTGACCCAGAAGATGCTTAGGTAATGGAATGGGCTTTGGCGGAGTTCCTCGGCTCTTCTGGTTCAGGAGGGGCAGGAGAGGAGGGCGGGGCTGACGTGTGCAGAGGGCTGGAACTAGCCTGAGGTTGTCTGAAGCCTGAATGCACCTTCTTTGGACACCTTTGCTTTATTGCTTCCGAGAATTTTAAACTCTAGCATCCATAAATATGCTGTGGCTTGGAGAGACACATTTAAATGATTCTGCATCTAAACAAACACATTCACTCTTTGCCTGGCGTGTAAAATTTGAATGACACTTGTGCTTTGTTACAAAGGAACAGACGTTTTCATTATAAAATCCAGTCGAGCAGAACAGTAGCAAAGTGAGCATAAATTTTCATTTACATCCATGATTGAAGATGCAATGATAAAAGAAGATGACTGGGTTCGAGAGTGCCTGTGTTCTGTTCTAATGTGTGACATGGGAGACTTTGTCAACGCAGAAATCGTTTTTAATATTTATTGAGGAAGGAAGGCTCTGATCAGGAGTCTCAAATTGTGCAAATTTTTAATGGACCTTAGATTTTCTTGGGGTTTGTTTTAAGTTATCCTTAATCAGATTTCCAGTACCCCCTTTATTATCAAGTCCATTATTTATTTGTTATAATGTGGGCTTTCTGTTCCATTACTGCCGAGGTTCACAGTAATTTCTCAGCTTTTGCTTGTGAGAGTCAGTGGGTACAGACAGTAACTCAGTTGGGCCAGACCAAGAAGCCATCATAAGACACTGGATTAGAGAAGTGGAATCAGAATTTTCCAGGGGAGAGTTTTCTGCTACATAGTTTGTAAGATACCTTTTGGAAACTTAATGTAATTTCCTGACCCAAATCTCCTTCCTTAGAAGTCCAGAAATTCAATTATTTCAGCTCTCTCAGGAGTGATAACCCCTGGCTGATTGATTTACAATAATTAAACTAACCCTTGTTTACAAATCTGAGTGGCATTTTCTAAGCCCACAGTAGAGTGGTAACAGAAGGAGAGAGTCTAACTCAGCTGGGATCCATCCCCATCGAAAAGATTACGTGATTTTTGAAACACAACTCAAAGTGGAGCTGCATAATTTCTGAAACATTTGAAGAACTTAATGAATCATGTATATTTATTATATTTTTATTCTATTAGACATTGTGTCACTCTTCCTTAGGTAGTGTTGCAAGTACAATGACAGAACTCTAATTTTTTCCCATGTTTTAACAAAGCCTTAGGATATCTAGGCCTTGTTTACTTAGGATATCAGTAAAAGGTTGTACTAAATTTCAAATTCATATTGAAATTATTTCCTGGCTAACTCTTTTGTTAAATGTCATGATAATTTTTTTTCATTCTCTCTTTACCTACTTCCCCTTTGTTCTACATAGTTTTGCATCTTTTAGGATATTCATTCTTTTTTTTTCTGAGAATATTTGAGTTGGAAAAACCCTCGAAATATAGAACATTTATCATTCTGATCATTCAGAGTTAATGTCATCATCTCCTAAATCTAGATAGTTCAAGTCCAGGCTCGATACAAGAGACCCCAGAGGGACACTTCACAGGCTCCCAGGAGCACAGCGTGGCTGCTGGGCAGGACGAGAGGAGTTGGCTGGAACAACTGCGTCTGGGCACCACGAGCAGGCGTGGTGGTGGCTGGTCGTAAGCACCGGTGATGAATGTACGTGCTAGACGGGCAGGAAATTGGAATGCGGGCAGTGAAACCTCCTCTGTTACCGTCGCCAGTGATGAAGAGTCCAGGGACATGGGTCAGGATGAGTAGTGGCAGGAGGTGAAATGAGGTGGGGGAGAAGTAGAAGGAATAGTTTCTGCTCAGGAAGTGGTTTCCTGGAGTTCAGAATTTCAGAAGATTTCTACGTGTGGCGTGATCTGAGCTCTAGCCTCAGGAGTAGGGATTGTTTCAGTGGAATAGAGGTATAACCTGTGGGGGTAGGGGCACGGATTAGTGATACATACTCACTGGGAACATAGAAGCATAGCCCAGTGGGAAAGGGGACCTGGGTTTTACACACACGTGGAATTTGTTCAGCGGTGCCACCGTTTGGGTTGGGCTCCCTCAACATGTTGAATGTTGGTTCTTTTCCTTCTTTTGCTTCTGCATAAGATAGATTATGACCCACGGAGGAACTGCTCATTGTTCTTTGGGTGCATTCCAGAATTTGATGGTCAGTTGGCACTTGATTTTAATCTATTACATTTGCTAAAAACAATACCTTCTTAAGTGGGTGACCAGCAAAGGAATGGAAATCAATGGTAAGGTCCACATGGAGGGTAGAGTCGGTCATTAAATCCTTAGGCATGGGTGATATATCTGAGTGAGAAAGTAAGATCAGAAAGCAGGGGACAGTCTTACTTTATAATCAAAATTATTAAAAGATGAGTCAGTGAGAGGGTACAAACAATTTGTTTAAAATAGAAAATGGGGAAAAAAGTGCTGTGTCTGTTCATGGAAAGTTAGAGGGAAAGGCTGAATTTAAGGCAGAAAATAATACGGTAGAGCGGACAGTGAACTTGAGGGCTGACAAGAGACTAAGGTGTTTTTGTTGCTGTTGACCTTGAAAGAAGAGTTGTGGAAGACTGTTGGATGAGGGTCAGATGGCAGTGGGTTGAAAAAACAGTCAGGGTTTTGAAAATGAAGGTCTGCAAGTCCTTTGAGAAGTTTATCTGGGAAAGTGCTTCTTCCTGTCTTGATTATAGCCTACCTCACACATGGCTTTCTGAGTATGGTGTGTGGAAAAAGCATGCTGTGTATTTTTACCTCTCCATGTAATTTAAGGTTTTGGTAATAACTGGTGGTTCTCTTGCCTCACTGCACCAGCCTGATTGGTATTTTGTTTGCAATTATGTGGCTTTTTAAAAGCCCCATATATAACCCTAATTAATTGCATCTTTAAAATCTATCAAGCTATGAATTTTTTAATAAGTCAGAAGGAAAGAAAGTAATTGGAGAATGCAGCCAGTGAGGATACTTAAAATTAGAAAAATTAGAAAATTTAAGACGGTATCCCTATAATTCTGCCTTTTAGCTTATCTCTCAGAATACTGAAGACTGAACTAGGCTGAAGATAAGAAGGTTTAGATGTACAGGGGACCTTATTTACATTTCTACATCTGAATTGATTGCACACTTAAAAATTATAATATGAGCACAGCAGTAAGAGAAATGAGGGAAGAGGGACAATTTGCTGTAAGATAGGGTTCATGGTAGTAACATTAAATTCTAGTGATTTCCTTCCCAATGGTCAAAATGTATGGTATTCCGATAGCATGGAGAACTGTGCGTACATTCTTCCCAGTGAATTCAAGCTCACTGTTTATTTCTCTGTTTAGGCCAGTATCTCTATATTCAAATTTCCCCCCATAGCTTCCACTTGTCCACATTCTACTCATCACTCCTTGAAAGGTATTCCCGATGTCTAAAATTCGACCCTGCATTAGCCCAGTGGCGGCCACCTGCTAGCCCATGTGCACTTGAGACATGCTGGTGCAGACTGACCTGTGCTGTGAGTGTAGCATGCACACCAAATACTGAAGAGTTAGTCTGGCGGAAGGGGGTGCCGATGTAGACTGTCTCAGTCGTAATTTTTTACATTGATGGAGTGTTGAAATGATAGTATTTAGGACATACTGGTTTAAATGAGGTATATTACTAAAATTAATTTTACCCTTTTTTTTTACTCCTTTAATGTGGCTGCTAGAATTTAAAACTACACAGTCTGCATTTTATTTCTCTTGGATTGTGCTGCTCGGTGCTCCTTCGGTGCAGGGTTATGTCTCGGTCCTTTCGTGTCCTTCGTGGAACTGGGTACAGTGATATTCAGCAAAACTGAGAGGTAGCATAGATGCTCTCCCAAAATTAAACCAAACTGTGTTCGGTTTTCATTTTTATTCTTGCTTCTCATCCCGTTTGAATCTCCCTGGCCAGGAGGCACTGTTAGCCTCTCTCTTTCATATAAGGAAATCACTGCATTTTCCCAGTCATTCATTATGTTGTTTTCTCCTCTCTGGCTTCAAACATAGAACTCTTCCTATTGTATGAAACAAAAGATGAAACAGGAGCAACATGTGTTAAAACGTACCCAATCCTTGAGGTGGTGCCAGTGACAAATCCATGGAACAGTGCTCACAGGCGTATGGAAGAGAGGCTTGAAAGGACATACCGTGTGAGATACTTACGTTGGTCAAATTCATAAAGACATAGTGCTGAGTGCTGGCGGCCAGAGGGCTGGGGGAGAGGGAATTGGGGACTCGTTGTTAATGGGTTTCGAGTTTCAGTTGTGCAAGGTGAAAAGAGCAGATGGTACAACAATGTGAATGTACTTACCACGACTGAACTGCACACTTTAAACAACGGTTAAGATGGTAAATTTTATGTCATGTGTATTTTACCACGATTAAAAGAAAAAGACAAGCCATCTAAAAAGTGTTTCATAATGCAATAACCTGTAACTTAAAAAGAACACCTTAGTAGTAAGATCAGTTATAATGAATTATCTGCAGTAGACCCTGGCTACCTGAAGGAACACTTGAATGGAATCCCTTGGGAGCTTGTTAGAAAGGCTGAATCAGTCCCACTGTATACATGTCCAATCAGAGACTGCGTTCTAACAAGATCCCTAGGTGATTCAGGTGCAAGTTAAAGCATCAGAAGCCCTGCTCTAACCATCACTTCTCAAAGTGTGGTCCATGAGCCACCTGAATTGGAATCCCCCTGGGAGATCTGTTTTCAGGTCCTCCCAGCACACCAAGATGAGGACCAGATGCTGGAGCTGGAGGGAGGCTGGTCTCTAGGCTGATCAAGCATCTCGTGTGACTCTGAAGCACATTCGAGTTTGAGAAGCCCATGACCTGGAAAGATTTAACAACCCTTATTTTTGTAACTCCATCTTTTAACTGATCTTGGAATTATTACAAAGATGAATAACAAAGAAGGTCCATTATTGATAAAATCAAGAATATGAGTAATAATTGATGCAATAAAAAAGAAAAAGCGCCTAGAATTCAACCAACCTTGAGTTGGGTGGTGAGGAGGCCACGCTGCAGAGTTTGTGGAATAGTGAACGCTTTCCTGGAGTAGTGAGCACCACAGCAGGGTCAGCCTGGTTTTATGAGCCGAGCAGAAACCCTGTCAGGCCTGAGAGCCCTCCTGTGTGAAAGGGAATTGAATTCTGCATCGCTTCTGTTTACATTGCTGAGGCAAGGTTAAACTTGAGAAGCAAAGAATTTCCTTTATTATTAATGTATGTGTGATTATTCTGAAATTCTTGAAGTTTTTAAAAGACTTTAAATGCTACGTATCACACACGTTATAGAGTAAGAGAAGATTTGCCAAGAAAATCTAAAACCAAGTTTTGTGTAGTTATTGACGCCAGGAAGAGAAACCCCGATCAGTAAGATCTTTTTAATCTGAGTTCTTTTCAGCTACGGTAATTTCATGGGCATTTTTTTGAAGGCCAGGATGTTGACGGAGAATCAAAGAGGTATGTCCCTATTATATTGAGATTTTATGTGGAAGCTTCAAAACTTTTTAAAGTAGACTTAACATTTTTTAAGTTTTAAGATTTGCAAAAGAAAAAAAAGGAGAGGATAGTCCAGAGAGTTTTTATGCACTACCCACCGAGTTCCCCATTATTGATGTCTTACCTTAACACAGTTGGTTTGAAAGGAAGAGCACAGAGACAAAGTATCCTTTTTATCATCTATCAAGGGGGCACGTATTATCAGTGTGATACGTCACTGTTGATGTTGACCTTGGTCACCTGGCTTGGGGTAGTGTTTGTCAGGTTTCTCCTTTGTAAAGTTACACTTTTTACCCATTGCCTCCTGTAGTCTCTGGAAGGCAGTCAGTCATATGGATAGCCCACAGTCCCGGAGTGGAGAAGTGAGCTCCACCTCCTCGTGGACAGAGAGTCTACACAAATTATTTGGAATTCTTCTGCAAAGGAGATTTGTCTCTTTCTCACCAAGTATTCACTCAGTCAGTGATTTTAATTCATGAATATTTTATGCTTTGATTTATAATCTGATATTGCTTTATGTATATTATTGCTCAAATTAACATCTATGTGTGTATCAATGAGTTTATCCACTAGGATTAAATTATCCACTGGGTACCAAATTTTCTAACGTGTGGCATAAACAGGAACATGATTTCCCATTATGATACTTATGTTATTTTCATTTCTTTTACTTGAATTCTGTTAAGAATTTTTTAAACAGAAAGTTCACCCAAATCAACAGACGGTTTGTTTCAGAAATAAAAATGTGATGGCTCTACATGGAAGGGTACATACCATTGGATTTTTTATATTAAACAACTATTTTCAGAGCATTTTAGTTTCACAGAAAAATTGAGTGGAAAATAGAGAGCGTTCTTATCTATTTCCTGCCATATCATAGATTTTTAAGAATAATTCTGTTAGAATTAAAAAGCGAGAAAACAAACCATGTTAGGCTAAGTGTGAGGAAAGGCTCATTATAATTTTACCACTCTTTAATTCTTTATTATAATTTTAAAACACACTTTTGCATTTTAATTGCTTGAAAAATCTGATGTGTAGCCTTCTGGCATGTTTCATCAGTTTCGAAGATCCCGTAAATCAGACAGGGCTGTGGAACCACAGAGTCATTCTGGATTTTATTTTAATGTTAGAGTCCAACGAGTTTTCTAGTTTGACATTAATCCTGAGGGCGTATTGAATAACCAGCATTAATCTTTGAAAAAGCAATCTCGTGTTGGGCAGCATATATGCATTGGCTGTGCCCAATGTGAGAGATCTGTAAGAGCGTATTTACAATATTAAATGAAATGTCATTTTGGAAATTAAAACATTTAAATATCCTTTTATAAATTAAGGCAATATATCTTCTTTTGGTGAACAGTGGATTTCACCAAGGTAAATACCTTTCAGTGACTTTGGCTTTGCATTAAAAATAGCCAGTTCTCAGCAGATTGGCCTAAGGGCAAGTAAAACAAGACAGAGACACAGTTTTTGCCAGGAGACTCTTCCAGCCGGAGGCTGAGAGTATCTGATATCTGCTCCTGATTGACTCGTGCACCAATTTAATAGCCTTGGGCCGGGTATGCAATCTTTATAGTAATTACTTATAAAATAGAAAAACGTCACTTAGTATTTCAAACATGTATAAATACGGCAATACGGTTTGACTGAGCTGAGCTAATCACCCAGTCAAGCATCTTCAGGCCATCAGTCACTTCTTTCTTCTTGTGGCCTGAAAAAGTGGGAAGCCTCGGGTGCTTGGTGTTCTTGGGAACAGCTTCAGTTCATTGCCTGTCCTGAAAAACCGTGAAGAGCCCACCTGGGGAGGGTAGATAGGCTTTGGAGAAGATCGTATTTATTTTCCATTCTCCATCTCATCGAAGTTTTAGGTGTTTTGTTTTCTTGCTTTTGATATTTTATAGTATTCCATGTAAAAGGAAAAGAAAAATGTAACACCACTTGCATTATTATGTATTTCCTTAGAATTTTTATCTTTTTTTAATGTTTATCTTTGGGTCCCTTGGTCATCATGTCCTTGGGGTGGGTGTCCTCAGACACCTTTCTTGGCAGGCACTTCTCACCTGGGAAGTGAGGTTTGTATTATAAGAGGCTTATCACACTGCCATTGGTTGGGGAGCTAAGATGCAGTGATGCCCGTGGACCATCAGCCACCTTCCCCAGCACGCAGCACCTGCAGCCCGCAGGGCACCATGTCTCCTCATTCTCTGTAACTCACCCATGCTACTTGCCTCATCGATTGTCTTAACGATTTAAGGAATGATGACAAGATGAGAGGTTCTTCATCCCAGTGATTTGCTTAGGTTTTTATCTAAGTATTATTTATAAAGTTAAGTACTTAAATGTCATGAGACATCTTGTATGTATCAGCTAAACACAGACTAAAGTTTAAATGCCTTTATGGAAAGAGTTTTAAAGAACCCCGTTATATGAAGTAGCTAAAAGGTTTTGTCTTCTCCTTCTTAGGGCCTTTCTCGCTTTTTGCTGCATTTCAGAAAATTTCATGTAGCATCTTATGAAAAAAAAATTCTTGCCTGTGCTGGTGGGTAAACAGTTTGTATTCTCGGCTTGCGTGGAGTCGCTGGTTGAAATCTGGTCTCGCGGGTCCTGCCTGAAGGTTGGCAGTGCCCTGCTCAGCGGTCACCCTGCTCTCCTCCTGTCACTTACTGGTCCATTCTCCACTGAAGTAAAGTGTTCATCCGGAAGACAAACTCGAGCATGCCGTTCCTGTTTCAGTATCTTTGGGCCTCTGTTGTGTACAAAATGGTATCCAGACTCTCAGACTCTCAAACATACGCCTCAGTCTCATGTCCTTCTGGACTCGCTCTCCTGCTTGCCTCTCGCTCCAGCCACAGTGGACTTCTGCTTCCTCTGCCTCTTCTGCAAACGCACTTCGTCCTTTGTCCATTCTCTCTGTGCACAGGAGGTCCCTCATTTTAAAGTGCCTTTTGCCTGCCATCCATCCATCCACCCATTCACCCACGCTCCCAACCAGGTCATGTTTGCTAGACCTGGGTCGGGGATTAGGAGTAGAATGTTAAACAAGGCGGATACTACTGTCCTTACACCTTGGAATTTCAATCATCCTCCACATGGTGTACTCCTGCCCATCCATTTAGACTCTATTTTGGGGTTTGCCCCAGTGCACCCAAGCAGGTTTGTTCACCGTGTTGGCCCAGCACTTTCCTTCATTTCTGTTACAGCATTTAACCTCTTCATTCATCAAGATACTTAGTGCCTACTGTGTGCAGATTCTATGCAAAAAGTTAGGGATACACTAGTGAACAAGACAAATACAAATTTAGCTCACAGTATGCATATTATATTGTAAGTATTCAACTTTCACCCTCGCATGAATGTGAATTCTTATAGGACTTCGTGTGATATCTTTGTATCTGCAGTACCAGCAATGCTCACAATAGTTTGCATGATACACATTTTCTTTATAAATACAGCAAAAGTTGAAGTAGTTTATATAATTTAATTGAATTAAACACCACGTGTGTGTATATGTGTGTGTGGTTACATATATAAACATATACTACACATGTGCATATATAGGTTTTGTTTAGGAAGTAGACACATGTTAAATTTTCTTTTTATTTTTTAAAAGATTTTATTTATTTTTATTTTTTATTTTTGTTCAAGTACAGTTGTCTCCATTGTCTCTCCACCCCACCCGTCCCCACCCCCTACCCTGAATCCTACCCACTTTGGCTTTGTCCTCATATTAGTTACAAATAGATTAAAGTGTCTAAGAAGGAGGGGTGGGCAAGTACTTAGATTGATTCTGCCCCAATGATTGCCTAGACAACGTCAACTACAATTGAATGGCTGCTCTTTCGTGATTGACTTTAAACTCAGGGATTCCTATTCATTAAAGATTTTACTTAAAATGCGTAGGAAGTATTTTAACCATGAAGGCTGGTGTAGCAAAGAACTGGGCTGCTGAGGACACAGGACTCCACATTCTGAAGGTGCCAGCTTCCCTGGGTTGATTATTTCGTCATTCAAACACCCAGTTAACTTCTCCGACTCCTCCTAGCCCATCCTTTCTTGACACCATCTTTGTGATAAGGACACTGTGATGCAGACAGAATGACATGAGGCTGCTTTCTTTGCTTGCAGTTGGCGAGTTTGTGAGTGATGCCCTCCTTGTTCCTGACAAGTGCAAATTCCTGCACCAGGAGAGGATGGATGTCTGCGAGACCCACCTTCACTGGCACACCGTCGCCAAAGAGGTACCAGTCCATGCATTCTTTCTCTTTTAAAGTAATGGCATTTTAGAGGGTATTTCGAGGTGACTGCTATGTTGATGAATAGGTTCTTTTTTTGTTATTAAAAAATAAATGCTATGCATGAGTATTTATAAAGAGTCAAAAACAGGGCCCATTTAGATTCATTATGTATCCATGCCATATTTTATAAATTAAAAGCTCTAATCTTACATTCTCTAGAGTGTGAAATGCACCTTTTCTTCAACCTATTTTTGTTTACCTGTTGTTTCTTTTGTCACATACAAAGTTGTAATGATTTAACAGATTTTTCTATTACTTACTGGGGCATATGGCAGTAGAACAGGAAGTAGCTTGTCCAGTACCAACATGAAAACTAGTGAGCGTTCAGTTCCTAAGTTAAGCTGCACGGGTCTGTGTTCACCAGGCCCTGTTGCCACCTTCATTTTTCCAGAGTGGGTGAGTGCATGGCATCAGCTTAGCCTTGGCTAACTCCTGCGTATGCTAAACTGATAAAAGACATGTGACAGTTAACATATTAGCAATGTCATTTAGCAATGACAATTAGCAATGTAATTTTTTTGCTATTACACCCTTCAAAATGTCTTTTCCTTTTGATACACTATGAAGGGTTTCTAATAAATGTATGCAAGTACAATGTGTGTGTGTGGTGTTATCAGTCCCCTAGAATGAGGCTCCTTAATCCAGCACAGTGGTTCTGAAATAGGGGCGGTGTGGCCTCCATCCCTCCTCAGGACCATGTGCCAGTGGAGGCGTCTTTGGCCGTCGCGGTGGGAAGGAGTGCTGCTGCTGCTGTTGGTGCTTAGAGGCCAGAGTCTAGCACACATTCATCAGTGAACAGGGCAGCTTCTTCTCCCTTCTCAGCTGACTCCTCCCCCAAATTATCTGGTCCAGAGTTTCAGCAGTCCTGAGCGTGATGAACCCTGACCTCCCTCAGTTTAACCATTGGATCATAGCCTTAAGGCTGTTCAGCAAAAAATACCACTTAAGATTTAGCATTAATTTTGTCTTTAATAAAATAATGTGTTCTCATTTACTATAGGACAAAATTTTCTTTATACAAAAATATATTGGAGGGCTTATTGATCTTAAGAAAAAAACATAATTTTAAAGCCCTGGTATCCATCTGATAACCTCATTTTTCATTTCTCCTGGAATTTTCACAAATGTTTTGTTGCTATGAAACAAAAATTACCTAATTCCTATGAGGTCAAAATGCACTCTTATATTTTCATTGTTTGCCTACCTACATGTGTTGAAATATTAATCTTTCCTCTGTCATCAGTGGATGCCTTCAAAGCTTCATGTTAATCTGGATTTGTGCAAATTTAGCAAATCCCAGGAAAGCAAAAAGACACTAAAAGAGAAATATCTAAGTGACTGACTGTATTTTCTGATTTATAGCAAAGAGTTAATTTTTTCTCTTCTCAAGATTGTTCTTCTGGAAGTGAGCCAAGAGTTAGAATTTCTAGACTAAGATTTAGGTGGGTGAAACTTCCATCTATAAGAGGTTGAAGTGAGTTGGGGGCGTACCGGGAGCAGCCACTCCTTCCTGATGCACTCAGGAAGCCAGAAAGCAATGATTCTCTGATATGTCTTCACCAGGACGGGCCTCTTCTGTACCTTATGTCCCTGTTGGTTTCCACTCGTATTGTTTTTTTTTTCCATTTCTATAGTGTAACAAGTAATCCTTATTCAATAAATAATCAGGTTCAAATTATGGGTACCAAAGTAGCCTGAGCTAAAGAAATTATTGTACAAGGGAGATCCACTCAAAAAGCAAATGATGCATTTCATTGTTTCAATAACAAAATGGGTTCTTGTGGATGCGTGTGCTGATTCTTATATTTGGGTTTTCTCACAAAGAAAACCAGCTGCCCTCCCGCGCTCACCGTTCCCTCCTCGCCTTGTCTAGACCTGCAGTGAGAAGAGCACCAACCTGCATGACTACGGCATGCTGCTGCCCTGCGGCATTGACAAGTTCCGAGGGGTGGAGTTTGTCTGCTGCCCGCTGGCCGAGGAGAGTGACAACGTCGACTCAGCAGACGCGGAGGAGGATGACTCGGATGTCTGGTGGGGTGGAGCAGACACAGACTATGCGGATGGGAGGTAAGGCGGCCTGTGTGTTCAGGATTTCGTAGATGCTGAACCATTAGGTTTTGTTTCTTGTACCGATGTATCTTTCTGTTTCTCATTAGAAGAGTCTCTGCCCACTCCCATCAAAGTCTGCTTTTATAGAAAAAAAAAATCTAAGCATGAAGTCCTGTTATGTAGGGTCTAGTATTTCATTTTCATATAATTGATCAAACATCACTGAGTCAGTTTTAACTGTTTTAATCTCAAGTGTTGGGATTGGAATTTCACTGATACTGTGTCACCAGTAGTTCCACAGAGAATGAAAATCTGAGTGAGAGACGCAATGGTCTGTTTTGAGTTGTAATTTAGAAATTTTTTAAAATAGTGTTTTGGGGTTATTTTATCCATCATTAGTTAAATCTGAATTTTTGTTAAGAAAGGTTTGGTCTTGTTTTTTGTGTGTAGGGAGGGGGTTTCTTTTTATGAGACTTTTTTTTTTTTTTTGCCTTTTATTATCCTTTCCTTTGTGAATGAAGTCAGAGGCCTTTATAAATGTTTCCTAAAGTTCTTTAACTGTCTTTGGTTTCCTGGTTGTTAGGAAATCTATTTTCACCTCTTATTCTTTGGGATCATAATCCCATAACTTAATAGATTCTTACTTTAAATTAAAGGCAAATGATCTCCATTCAGATCATAAAATTATAAAACCAGACTCTTTGGCTGAGAACAGCCATCTGGTTCACTCATCATTTTCATGCCCTGACATCCTCCAGGGGTGATGGTGATTGTATCTCTTCTCTCTTTCCTTTAGTATTCTCTCAGATGTCCTGTAGTGGCACAGATTTCTAAATAGAAGAGTAAATATGACTTATAAGGCTTTGAGTTATTAATGTCAAGTTTTCTGGCTTCTGTATAGATGGGCAAAGATGTTCTTATAATACATTTTATAGAGTTTAAAAAGTTATTTCACAAAAATACAAATATATTTTACAAATGCATAAGGTAATACGTGCACGGAGGAGCCCTAATTGCAGTTTCTTGTCAGTTAAGGAGGGCAGGCTCCTCTTTAGTGGCTACTGCCCAACTTTACCATCACTTTTTTTTAAGTTAAGCTATTTTGTGCTTCTTCTTAGGTTTAGAAAAATGTGTTCAGTGTGGTAGAACATAAAGGTAACAAGTAAATTATAAAGAACAAGAGAAACAAGGAAAAATCAATACTAGCAATATTTATCTATAGTCATAAAAGTTTGAATCTTAAGTAGTAGTAAAATTCTTCTCGCAGGGCAGGGAGCATCAGTGAGAGTCGGGTTTGCCAACGGGATGGGTTTGCCAACGGGACAGCGTCTGAGCTTTTCCCATGGAGTTAACTGGTTGTGTTCTGGGCCAGGGCTGGTCCCCTCACCTATATTTCATGAGCCAGTTGTAGAAATGTCCATGGGTTTGCATTTAATTACCATCTTTTCTACACATTGGAGTTGCCTGGCTCTTACTGTTTTTGTAGCTCTTTGATATTCTTTCTTAGTCATAGCTAGATTTGAAAGTCTCAGTGTGACTTGAATGAAGTCCTGGTCCACAGGGCTCTTACCTGAAGCCAGTGAACCAGTTTTACATAGTGAAATTTTAATTGTTCAGCCATTTTCTCTGTTCGAAGTCTGTTGCATACATGACCACTTCCCATTCCTGAACTGAGTATATACTTAGTAAATAAACCAAATAATGGCAAGTAAATCAAGAAAGCTCCATGATTGCTATAAAAATTATGCGAAACTAGCTGTGTGCGTGTAATCTTGAATGAAGGTTGGTGACCCAGCATTCATTGCCATTCATATATGAGGACTTTTAGAACTAAAAATGGGTACTCTTGCTTTATCTTGAGTGACACACTTTTACCAGGTCCCTTCTCTAATTCAGTACATTTTTAAACACCTTATAAAATCCACTTTTTATTGGGAACAGATTTCAGTGTGTCTGATCTTTTCCTCCTGCACCTCTTCCAAATTACCAACTGTATTGAAAGTATCACTAACATCATCTTATGAAACCCACTCAGAGGCCCCTTCTTTTCCTGAACCCCTTACTTGGCCTGGATAGAGACCCAACAGGGCTTCCGATTCTGGCCTCAAGCCTCCCTTACTGTCATTCAGTAATTGCACCGATTTTGATATCCATCTCTGGTTACACCATTATCTGTCCTCTTTGTTGCAGTCACCAGACTATAGGACACTAGTTTATTATTCTAACACCATTTTTTTCTTTTAATGTACTATATTACCTACTACTGGGACAATTATACAATTTATTATTGAAGCCAGATTTGACACTAGGACCACAGTCCTAAGTGTCCCAGAAAAAAGAGGTCATATGGTTACCTTTCCTGTCTCATATCACCATCCAAGTTGATAGTCAGTTGACATGCTAGCTAGCTCCTTCCTGGTCACCTTCATTCATATTGCATTTCTGCTGTCTGCTACACAGTCATGCCTTGGACTCTGTCATTACTTATAAATACTGTAACTATAGGGTTTCCAGCTCTGACATTCCTCTTGGACCATGGTCTTCTGATCTTGAGCCTAAAACACTCACCAGGTCCACTGAATTTTATCTTTCTCTCATAATCTTCCTCTAATTAAGGCTTTTAGTCCATTATCCTCGGTTTTTTAAAGTCATTTCTAAATGGATAATCATTTTTACATATTTCTTCAAATATCCTGGACTTGTGGATACCTTCACATTTTCCAAACATACTCTTTTCAGTCATCTTTATCTGGGAAAAACTAATTTCTCTCTTTAATTGCTGTTGAGTTTTCTAAGGTTGATGTATCAAGTCATGTAACCCTACCAGTTAAATCCATTTCTTATTCATGTGGTCACATCAGCTGGTATCCTAATGTTACCAGATGCACCTAATTATTCCTATTGGATGACTTATCACCTTCCACCTCGCAGTTGATGCGAGCCAGCCCCATTTATTTCCCATGGTCCCCAACACGATCTCCCTCGTGCTCCACAGACGACGCCTTTGCAGTCCGTCCATTGTGAATTTGCACCAGGGCGCCTGGCATTTGGTAGTTGCTCGGCACTTGTTTACTGAGTAAAATAACCAGCTTTTTTCTCTGCCTCAACATCTCTCAGTACCTTCTATCCCTTTGTTTTCCATCTTTCCTTTTATGATTATTTGTATCTGAACTCTGGATCACCTCCTTTACCTTTCTTGCATACTTTTACAAATTTATTTAAGACTATTTTTGGTACAGTTTTAGGTTCCCAGCAAAACTGAGCAGAAGATACAGAGATTTCCTTAGTCCTTCCTGCCTCCACACATGCGTACCTCCCCCATAATCAACTTCCCCCAGCTCATACATAATGACATGTATCCATCATTGTAGTGTCAAACAGTATTATCACAAAAAATCCTCTGTGTTAATCCACCTATTTATCCCTCCTACCTTCCTGCCCCTGTCAACTACTGATATTTTTATTATCTTCATAGTTTCATCTTTTCCCGAGTATCACATAGTTGGGATCATATAGTTATGAGTTTTTTCAGATTGGGTTCTTTCACATAGTAATATGTGTTTAAGTTTCTTCTGCGTCTTTCCATTGCCTGGATGTGCCACAGTTTATTTATTTATCCAGCCACTGAAGAACATCTTGGTTGCTTCCAAGTTTTGGCAGTTATGAATAAAGCTGCCATAAGCATCTGCGTGCAGATGTGTGCTACCTTCTGAACTGCCACCGCCTGCGTTCAGATTGTCATCTAACTCCCACTAGACTAATCCTTTGATGACTCCTTATCACATTAGTGCTTCACTTTCTTCTGTTACCTTGTACTTTTCTGTATTCTTACAGGACTCACTCATACCTTGACTTATATTCCCATAACCTGGAATTCATTCTGCCGGCCTGCGAGCCTTCGTTTACTTTCTTCCAAAATAATTCCCCATGACTTAATAATGTTCCTATTACATGTTTCTGCTCCTATGACCACTTGGTAGGAAATATTTGACGGTTCCTGAGTCCTGTGACAAAGTCCAAATTCTCCATCAGGGCATTCTGAACTCTCATTACTGGGCCCTAACCTGCATTTTCAGCCTTACGTACGTACCTCACCTTATCTGCTGACACCCCAAAACCAGTGGCCTTTTCTTTCTCTAGGTTCCTCTGCCTACCTTTCTGCCCCTTCTGAAAGGTTTTTTTTCCTTTTTATTAAAAGGTGTTAATGTACCACAAAGACATTTGTCAATTTTAAACTGCTACATCTTATCACGACCTGTAAAATCCTACATATCTTTTTAGTGTGCATCCAAACAGATACATCATTTTCTGAAATACCCCTGGAAACACTCTGCCTCCCTCGGGTGCCCTTGCTCTTCCTTTGTGTTCCTCTTAAAATGCTTGTTCATACTGTGACATCTCTTCTAATCATTGTAACCATACCTTTTTACATGCTGGAATCCAAACTATAATTTATGTACCGGGTATGCCTTGCACTGGCCTTCTAGAATTATTAGCCAAATTGAATTGTTTGCCCTTACATTTCTTCATAGCTTTTGGAAAGGACTTTGTGGCCCATAAATGGATGTTACAGAACCTCTCGTGTTTTAGCTCAGATCCGTGTAATAGAAATATCATGTAAGCCACGTATGAATTTTAACATTTTCAAACAGGAACATTTTAAACCATGAAAAGAAACTGGTGAATTTAATTTTAATAATGTATTTTATTTAATATATTCAATATGTTATCATTTCATCATGTAACCAGTAGAAAAAGTTTTGGAGATATTCCACATTCTTTCTGTGTTTGTTTCTTTCAAACTAGGCCTTCAAAATCTAGCATATATTTTATACATACAGCACCTCTCGTTTCAAACTGGCCGCATTTCTACTGCTTAATAGTCCTAGGTGTTTAGTGGCCACTGGACTGGACAGTGTAGCTGTAGATACTTGAAATTTCTAATCGCTCTTTATTTTCCACTGAGGCAAATGGTTTACACAGCCCAGTCATATGTTCTAAGGTTGAACTCTGAATTTGTATTGTTTTGTAATGCTTCATGTATTTAAGATTTAAAATAATTGGTTTGAATGAAATATAAGTAGGGTATCTGGTCACTTACATCACTTCATTTTTGAACCTGTTTTTCTGTTCGCCCTGTGGGCGGGTGTGCTCTGCATTCTCACTTGGCAAAGCCAGTGGGCAAAGTGAGAGGTGTTGTAGCACCGACCCACACACAAGCTGTGTACCTGCCGGTGGGTGGCTTCCTAGTTCTGGACCCCAGCACTCCTGGGGCACTTGAAATGCAGAATAGACTAGTATTTAACATGTTACTTAAACACCCCCTGGCAACTTTGTGACAATTTGGAAGTCAGGAAAAATAAGGGGAACTCAGATCCTCTTGGAACAGAATTTGATCCAGAGTTTAATACACTTTTATTGGTTGGTGGGTAATGAGATTTGATATGGTAGGAGGTGCTTTCATATTGCTAATGAGGCACTCAGAGAAACCTCCTTGTGGGATGAGCTTCTTTGTCACCTCGTTAAAAGATTCAGTATGGACAGATCACTTATTCCCAAAATTCATCTGTGAATAACTCGGCATTTATTTTTCCAATGCTATAGTGATCAGGTTTTCAGATCATCTCAAAATACCTACCTGTGCCATTGGTAATGGAGCTTCCTTATGTTAACCTACACAGATTCCAGTCAGGGTGGGTAAGAATTTTTCCATGGGACAATTGTTTTGGAAAACTAACTTGTAAGTTACAATCCAGCCACATATCCAGTGTAGCCTTGGGACGGATCTGGAAGGGTGAGTTTGCCCGTACTTGGAACTGCAGAACTTGACCTGAACCACAAGGGTTCTTGAATGTATGGAGCAAATGACGTAGGGGAGGATCTCTAGTTCTTCATAACAGCACTTTTCCTCTTGGGCTCTTGGGCTCTTGGGAGTAGGTCATCACATTTTTTTCAAAGCAGAATCTCACATGTTTCCCTGTTCTTACGGCTGCAGACATTAGTGAGAAAGTGCTAAGAGGAAACCTAATGTATCTTCCTAGATAATTAGGTGATATTTTTTTCCTTTCGATTAAAAAAAGAGAGAGAACTGCTTAAGATAGATTCTAGATAAACGATTGTCTTTGACTGCATCTTACCATGCCCTTCTCTGAGGCTTGTGTGGGTGTGTTTGTGTTTTTGTGTATTTTGTAGCTCAGGAGGGTTTTCTTTAGTTCATTAGGTTACCTCGATCGTGTGTGTGTACAAATGTGCACACATGGGAACACACAATACCCTGTAATGTTCATGGGGCCCAGTCAGCTGAATCTTGCCCATCACTGTACCGGAAAGACTAGCCCACCTTCAACGACTTACAGACATAGGAATAAAGGCGTAGTGAGAAATAACTTCATTTAGAAATTTAATAAGAATTAATACTGTAAGTATTTTCATTTGAATTAAAATTTAAATATAGTAAATCTAGATATTTATTCCATCTTTTGCTGGTTATGAAGGTAGGAATTTATGAAATGGGCAATATCTTTGAATGTAACGGCTAATCACCTGCCGTGCACGAACCTGGAAATAGATCAATATTATAAAGTCCAATTCCACACTTCAAATATAGCTTTTAAGTTCTAGTTTATCATTTTTCTTAGTCTTTTTCTTTCACTTGCATTTCACTTGACAATTGTAAAAAGAAGTCAATATTTGTAAAATTTTGAGAGGTCATAATTTTGTTGAAGGGAGAAAATCCATTTTTTGTCCATAATTGCAAAATACTTTCAAGTTTGGGTTTATACATATCTATAGGCCTATCAGAACATAACCCAGACATTTTTATGTCTGTGTTGGTTCTTTCATTCGAATCACTTTTATAGACATTTCTGCATGTAGTGTTTGTCCACTCCTGACCTGGGTCAAAAAATTTCATTACACAAACACAATAAGATTTGTTGCACAAGTATCATAAGAAAAGAAAAAATATTGTCAATGGTTGGTTCCTGGTTTCCATAAACTATTGAATGATGTCATCCTTCCTGTTGAATAACTAAATGTATGAGAATATTGGGTTTTCTTTGTGTTCTTAAAAAAAATACATTGCTCCGTTTCTGAGCTTGAGAAAATTCATCCAGGATATCATCATCTGAAAACTCATGGTCTGAGGTTTTGCTTATGTGATCAATTTCATCCGTCTTCTGATTTATCTAATAGTTGTGAAATATCCGCTGTCAATTTCCACCTGTTTGCCAGTGTGGAAATGAACTTCTTTGATTTTCAGTTATATTCAATGAAAGTCTCTAGGCTTCTCATCTACCTTCTTGAAAGATCATACAGTGTTTTAGGAACACAGTAATAAAACTGTGATAACTTCTCTATTACCTCATCAGCAATTCCCTTATTCTTCTGTTGTCATATTATTTGGTACTTTAACACAGTTGGAAGTAGTTCATGAATAACCACAAGGTCTTGAGGAATGGCAGAACTAGGAAGATGTTGTCCCTCCAAATCTTAGCTATATAAAAAGCATCACTGGACTGGAATGATAATAGCAAGATAAAGTTTTACTTAACTTTTAAAAAGTAAAATTTTTCTATAGAGTGTAAAAGTCAGAAATGTCAACCCTACAAGTAGTTAAAATGTTCAAAATGAAGCTCAGAAGGTAAAGTTGTGTGCAGTGAACCCTGATGGTATTCCCAGAGTTAACAGTATATCCTGCTTATCAGGAGTTTACATTTTTATGCGAACTGCGTGTCTTTATCCATTAAGATCTTTGGCCTAATTTTCTACAAGGCTGTGCTCAACAAATATTTGAGTTGAATTGAATTGGCATTCCCATCAAATGCATACACAAACATAATTGGTAACTCAAGGTTAAACTAATTGCACTTTATAACAAAAATTGCTAGGGAATATCATTCCAGACAAGCAGTAATTAAGGAAAATTGCATCAGGAATCTCTAAAGCTACAAACACTGAAAAATTCAGGGATTTCTGGAATATTTATTACAACTGCCTGGCCCCTTTACTGTAGTTACTGCCTGGATATTTTTTCATTGCTTCAAAAAGTGAAGTAAAATAGAATAAAATAAAATTGGAATTATAAGTGAAAGTAAGATTCATCTGCACTTGAACTTTGGATAAAAGTGCATCCTTAGAGTGGCCTTCTTATTTATGCCAGTAAGCATTTTTTTGTTCCCTCGTGTCAAATCGGAGTCTTTTATTAAAAATAACAGCAGGCAGAAATTTCAGGAAGCACAAGTTATAGTCATGAGACTAGATGAACTCCATTAGCTTTTGGCAGGCATGGTGTGATTTAAAAGATGGATAAATAAACATCGTTGCAGAGCAGTGGTTCTCAACTGAGGGCAGTTCTGCTGCCCAAGGGGCCTTTGTAACTGTCTTTAGATGTTTTTAGTTGTCAGTACTTGGTATGGGGTAGGGGGCTGCTCCTCGTATTTGATGGGTAGAGACCAGGGGCATTGCTTACCATCCCACACTATAAAGGACAGCACTATAACAAAGAAAGGTTGAGAAACTGGTTTAGAAGACTAAAAAGCTAGGGAAAGTTGTTTTTTTTTAATTTTCCATTCCAAGCTTTTGTCTCACCCTGATCTCTTATGAATAGAAAAATGAACAACCCAGGAATATGTGTCTTGAATAGAGCTTCTGTGCAGATGGAAATGTTTGAGATCAAAACAAACTTTTCAAACATAACTGCACGTGTGTGGTATGTGCCTGTGAGTCAGCTCTAGCTCCTGGTGACCCTGTGAATAAGTGATGTCCACAATGTCCTGTTCCCTTCAGCCTCCCTCAGCTACTGTGGACCTAAACCTATGGCTTTGATGGAATCCGTCAATCTACCTCATGTTTGGTCTTCCTTTTTTTTTGGCTGCCTTCTATTTTCCCCAGCATTACTGTCTTTTACAAAGTACCCTGCTTTCTCAGGATGTGCCCAAAGTAGGACAGCTTCAGTTTTGTCATCTTTGCCTCCTGCAACATTTTAGGCTTAATTTGCTCTAAGACCCATTTTGTTCGTCTTTTGATGATCCAGGGTATCCACGGAGCTCTCCTGACACCATATTTCGAATGAATCAATTTTTTTCATATGAGTCTTCACTGTCCAGCTTTCACATCCATACATCATAATTGAGAATATGAGGGCATGAATGATCTTAGCCTTGCCTCTATTGACACATCTTTGCTCTTGGTGATTTTTCCTAATTCTTCTATTGCTGCCCTACCAAGTCTCAGGCTTTTCTTGATTTCTTGGCCACAGTCCACATTTGAATTGATGCCTGAACCAAGATCAACAGTGTCTTCATTGTCTTTGTTAAAGTTGTATATTTCTTCTGTTGTCATGACTTTTGCCTCCTTGATGTTCAAATACAGCCCAAGGCTCTGCCCCATACACCTTAACAGGTGTGCTAAGACAGGAAATCAAAGCATATCTACCTACTACACAGACTCAGGGAGGCTGCCAAAGTTAGGAAACAAAGAAATATGGCCCAAATGAAGGAACAGAACAGAGCCCCAGAAAAAGAGCTAAGCAATGCAGAGATCATCAACCTCTATCAGACACAAAGTTCAAAACATAGGTGGAGAGAATGCTCAAAGATCTTTTTTAATATGGCAAAAGCATAAAGGAAGAAATGAAGGCTATACTAAGGGAAATAAAGAAAAACCCACAGGAAACCAACAGTGAAGGGAAGGAAGCTGGGGTTCAAAAGTATTTGGAACATAAGGAAGAACAGTCAACTAGAACAAAATAAAGAAACAAGAATTTTTAAAAATGAAGGGAGGTTAAGAAGACTCTAGGACATTTCCAAAAGTGCCAACATCTGAATCATAGGGTTGCCAGAAAGAGAAGAGGAAGAGCAAGAAATCCAAAACTTGTTTGAAAAAATAATGAAAGAGGACTTCCCCAATTTGCCAAAGGAAATAGTCATACAAGTCCAGGAAACAGAGAGAGTCCCAAACAAGTTGAACCCAAAGAGATCCACATCAAGACACATAATTAAAATGTCAAGGTTAAAGATAGAGAATCTTTAAAAGCAGCAAGAGAAAGGCTGATAGTTACCCACAAAGGAGTTCCCATAAAGCTATCAACTGATTTCCCAAAAGAAACTTTGCAGGCAAGAAGGGACTAGCAAGAAGTATACAGTGATGAAAAGCAAGGACCTACAACCAGGATTACTCTATCCAGCAAAGCTGTCATTTAGAATTGGAGGACAGATAAAGTGCTTCCCAGACAAGGTAAAGCTAAAGGAGTTCATCATCGCCAAGCCCTTATTATATGAAATGTTAAAGGGTCTTATTTAAGAAAAAGAAGGTCAAAACTATGAACATTAAAATGACTACAAGCTCAACTATCAACAACTGAATCTAAAAAACAAGCTAAGCAAATAACTAGAACAGGAATAGAATCATAGATATGGAGATTGTTTAGAGGTTTATCACCTGGGAGTAGAGGGAAGGGGGAAAATGGGGGAAAAGGTGCAAGGATTTAGAAGCATAATTGAGTGGGTACAAAATAGACAGGGGAGGGTTAAGAATAGTATAGTAAATGGAAAAGCCAAAGATCTTATATTTCATGGACATGAAATAAGTGAAGGATCACTGGAGGAAATGGGGGTATCAGGCAGAGGGGGCAAAGAGGAAAAATTGGGACAAGTGTAAAGATAAAATGCACCCTTCTCTGACACTGCCTATAGGAAAGCACTCAGTCTCTCAGTATTATTATGCATCAGGACAGTCAGGTGCTCAGGTATGCCCATTACTGTCAGAGCAACCCATAGCTTTTCATGATTGCCACTACCAAAGGCTGTAATGTAGTCCATAAAACTAACCATAGACTAACCTGAAAGTGTTTAGAGCATGTCAGTATCCAGTGAACGTTCATCTTGAGTGTGTCTTTTGTTTCCAAATCCAGCTTGAACATCCAACATTTCTTGCTCCATATAAGTAGTAGAAGCCTTTATTGCATCACCTTCAGCATCTCTTTCCTTGGGTGGTAAACAGGATCGATGGTCCTAGAGTTACTGCACTCCTTGGCATCTCCTTTCCTGAAGATCGGGATTTTTGTCAAACATTTCCAGTTTGTAGGCCATTGTTTTGTTTTCCATATATGACATATTCTTGGTAGGGTTTTGATAGATTCAGTCTTGGACTTGAAATAATTCTATCAGTATCCCATCAATCCCGTGATTTATTTATGTATAACTGCATCCAGAGGTTAAAATACTTTCGTCAAAATGTGCTCATACAATGGATGATTAAGGCTTCTTATATGTACCTAATTACTTCATTAATTCTAATCATTATGTCAGCTATCTTTCTTTTTATTAGTATACTGCTATCCATTTTGACTGCAATAAATACAAACCTATTTTCTGAGACAAATGGGTCATATTTTAAAATATTTGGTATATGTAGAGCCATGGAAGACTATCTCCACTTGAAATATTTTTCCATTACATGTAATAACAAAAATGTTGAAAATATGATAACTTCCAGAAGATTTTGGGTCTTGGAAAAATCACCTATTAATTTAACTTTATTGTAAGTTTCTTGTTTCTCTTTGTTTTCATTTTTGTTCAATGTATGTTTTTATTTAGTTGTGGCTAAAATGTAAATTTTTATGTTTAAATATTTTAAAGACTTTTAATTGAAATCCTTTTAATTGCGTATGTTTCTTCAAAGTTTATTCACGCATGTCACCATTGTCAGACTTTTTTTTTGCTCTTTTTTGACATTTATGAAACCATGTTTTTTAATTCTTTTAAGGAATTCATATTTTCTTCCATATTCCATAATAATTGTTTTTACAGGTGGATTTCCAAAAGTAGGATTTGGGGATTAAAAGATATGAATCTTTTCTCATCACTGAAAATATAACTGGATAATGTTTATGCCCATTCACAGTGAATTAGCAGTAGTAGATGGATTAATTTTGTGAAGCCTACTAACCTGCCCTGGATGACACAGAATTGTTATTAAATAATGTGACCCCTTTTTCATACCCTTGACCTTTCAGGGTTTTCTTGATGGTAAGTTTCATGAAGCTATTCATTGACTAGGTTTTATGGCCTTTTATACCCTTCTACAGCTATTCATGGGTAGTAATAATTATAGGTATTATGTGGCCTTACTATGTGCAAACCACTTTCTGAACACCTTGCATATGTTAACCCATTTAATGTTCACAGCTTTTTTATTTCTTAGTTATTTGTAGAATGATTTAATGAGTTTTATTTGGGCTTTTTCAAAACTAGGAATAGATTTGTGCTGATATATCTGTACTTGAGGGTTTAATTTTTTTCTTGTGCCAAGCAAAAATTATAGGTATTTCAAATGTAAAATTCAGCAGAACCTTCTACAGATTCTTATTCCATTAATTCTACATTTATGAAATGTAGTTAATAATTTGCACTTTTCTTATCTAACCACATTTCTTCAATTTTACCTGAAGAACACATATAAATCATAACTTTAAAAACAATTAATTCATTCACCTTTGAGCATAAAAAGATCTCAGACAATAAATAATCTTGATTGAATGATTCATAATGTATTTGAGGGAGGTGAAAAATGCTTGACTTTTACTGATATTATGGTGTATGTTGATTCCATGCTATTTAATCTGCCCTAGTAATGAGCCTTCAGGAGGATGGGGGGGGAGGGTAGAGTCTAAAACTTTAGATTAGTTTAGTACAGATGAAGAATATCAAGGAAAAAAAAAGTACGTTGTGATATATGCCTAGAAAAGGGCCAGACTTTGCAGAGGGCTAACTTATTCCCCTTGAAAAACATCACTTAACCTAGAATTCCTAAAGTGAGTGAGCTGTTTGTTTCTCTTCACTTGCTTGTTTGGAAGTAGGAAGTTGGAGTTCCTGGGGGGACAGAGAATTTATAGACCCCACTTCTAAATGAGCAGAGGCCTATTCAATTTAATTCTCTTATAAAGGAGCGAAAGGCATCTTCATTATTAGTGTGCAAAGTGTTCCATAGAGATACGCATATTTTGGTAGAGAATGAGATTGTTACAAACATAGAGAATATATATGTAAATTATATCTCTCTTTGATCAATAAATAGACTGTTTTAATGTATTGTTGATTGGTCATTACTGGAATCAAATAAGATAAGGACAGAACTAGTGGTGCAGTGTGTAAGCCCATCATGTTGAATCTATTTAGGGAGGGGAAATGTTAACCCAGTAACCCAGCCCAAGGTACCTTGTCAACGTACAGATCGTAACAATGGTAAACTTACTCTGCATTGGAGGCAGTTGTGCTTGCGGCTTCGTTGGAAGCTGTTGATGGAGTTCTAGTGCAAGTGACAGGAATGTGTTTCTAGTGTCTTCAGCTACCTTTCTTGTGAGAACTTGTGGCACAATGAATACAAGACACAGCCACAACTATTGGGAACATATTTCTATCCTACACATGCGCATGGTTATGAGATTGTTTTACTCATTTATTAAGCCCTCTAGGGAGCTGGAACTCATCGTTTGTTCCAGAGACACGGAGGGCTGCTAATAACGCTGCATGCAGCCCGTTTCCAGCCATTTCCCAGAAGCTTGAGCAGAGAAGCACCCAAACGGATGCTCTTTCATCCCAAAGGATGAAATCTTGACCGTGATCATTGTTGCAGTGGGCATAAAAAGGTCTTGTTAAAGCTTGATTTGTGAGTGGCACTCTGCTTGGTATAGTTGAAAGCCCATTTAAGTATGGTCTGTGTGCTCCACGAACTTTTCTCAGAAAATAACCACCAATTGTGTGTGCAGTGTGCATCTTCCAGATGCATTGTTTGTTCTTTGTGAAAGCTGGTGATTGAATCACGGGATCAGTTACGCACCCGTTGTCTTCCTGTTAGCCTGCGATGTAGAAACATGCCTCGCCATACCTGAGCTCAGGTTCTTGTGCGGATGGACGTGTGCCCATCAGTGGGTCAGTATTGTTTTCTGTTTTTAAAACTGGTCAAGAGAAAGTTTCTTTGTTTGTTGTTTAGATAGAGAGTTACTTGACTTTTTTCTATTTGGATCTCTGGAGTTAAAATCCTTTGAATATATGATAATCTTTCAGCTACTTTTCTGCTTGCATTATAAGTGGTATTGACTGCTCACGTGGGGGAGGGGGGTTACTTTAGGGGATTACAGAGTGAATCTTAGAAATGATAAATCACAGCCTTCAATCTCTGCCAGTGGATGAGTCAAGAAAGATTGGATCTGAGGAACCAGTTTATGGCGTTGCGAAGGAACAGTCACGATGCTGGGTTGGCAGCTCCCAGCACGGTTTGAGGCTGTAACTGTATCCCTGACTCTTGTACTTAAATGAGGAAACTAATTTGAAAATGATGAATAGGAGAGTAGCAGAAGCTTGCATTTTCTCTTGAGGGAACTGGCTGCCAACTTTAATAAAAAATGCTGAGTTTCTGTATTTAATTAGCTTGGACCGCATGGATGTCAAGAAGAAAAACAAAACACTTTAATAGCCTTAACCAGATTACAGATGTGTGGCCAAACCAGTGGGCTTTATTTTGGTTTCCAAGCAGGTGATGGCTGGAAGTGGGATGCCTTTGAAGTGCTGGGTTGGGTCGCTGCCATCTGAGCTACATCTGGCAATGGCAGTGAGCACCACCCTTGCTTAGGGACCTACTGGTACAAGCAGCCTGAGTAACAGGAGAGGGCTGAATGAGAAGTCCTGAGAAATCATTCACTCATAAGAGCTATTTGGAGAGTTGGATTGTGCAGTGCTGAGACTTTTACACCACTGAGACATGAAAGGTCTCTCTGTATCCCCCCAGTGTCTTTTAATTAAACTCTCTCAATTTTCCAGATCATAAAATAGATCCTTACGGTTTTAAGTGGTTTCTGGCAGTAGTATCCTCAGATCCAAATCCCTTGTTGAAACCAACATCTGGAAATTAACTTCACTGGAAAACCTCTAGTTTAATTTAGATGGGATTCACCATAGTTACATGTAAAGGTGGCCCTTACAATTCTGTATTTATTTATTTTGTGTTTTTCCCCTTTGCCTCAAGATGCACATATTAGCATATTATGCCCAAAGAGGTCTCCTGTACTTGATAACAATAAATGGCATGCTGGATCTTTATTTGGAAGTTGGTTTTACATAAATTGGCTTACAGAAGCCCTAAAACACAAGGTCAAGGTGGAGTATATGATATCTCCTGCTCTCAGTCTGCACTAATAGCAGGAGCTTATCACAAAGAACTCAGAAAATTTTAATAAGCTGCGTTTCCTTAGTCAAATCAGTCCCCCGCCCCCACTACCCACCACCCATTATCTCACGCCGTCAAATAGAGAAGCTTCCTTTTGGCGTAATGACTAATCACCCACCTCTGGTTTAATAATTCATGGTTATTATAACATGTTCCTCTTTAATTAGGTCTTTTAGAAGTATTGTACGCCTTGTAATTATTATAATCAATAATAGTAGATAATGACTCCTTAAGCACTTTCTGTTCTAGATGAGCTTGAGAACATTATTAAAATAGGTTTTGGTAGTAAACAGGTAATGATATTTTTTTATGAATTGAAGTATGTAGGAGTTCTTTTTGTTTTAGGGAAGCAAAAAATATTAGGAAATATGATTTCCTGGAATTGGAAAATTAATGTGTGGTTGCGTTGGGCTCTTTTGAGTTTTTTAAATTGAACACCAGCAGGCATTCAAATAGCAGCAAAGACATTCTACTTTTAACTTCCATATATTGAAAGACCTTCAATTTTATATTTACATTATATTTCAGAAACAGTTTTTAAAGAATCACAGTATCTTAAACTTTACTAATAAGTAAGGGAAGTCACATCCAAGTCTGAATCTTTTGTCTTCTGGAACATGCTGTTCATTTGTTTTCTTCTTAGTACTTGTACATCCTTTGTTCATCTGTAGGCCTTGGTGGTGCTCAGGAGAATTGCATAGTTACTGTTACGGGAAAATCAGAGCCATGACGTCACCTCACGTGCATGTGGAAGCACTTTGGTTTTAGGAAAATGTTTACAAGGTGGTTACAAGATGGCAACATTGCATTTGAAGTAGTTTAATGGGTTAGAATGAATCAGAAGAATGGGAAGCTGAGACCACACTTTTATAGCATCCCTGAATCCCTAGCCCACTTAGAGTCCAACCTCATATACAGCTCACTCTCCGGGCTGAAACACACTTAGCAAATGTTCTGAACAGACCGTTCATAACAAGGTAGCCTAACTTCCATTTGTGACTGGTCTTTCCCAGCATACACTTTGGTAAATAGATTCTATACACCCCACTTGTCTCAAATACCAGAGTATTTAGAACGTTTGTGATCTTTAGCCATGACTCTTAAATAGGACTGCATATGCTTTTGCTGTCATTGGTATTAGTTAGCAGACAAGTAAGGCAGTATTCATCATAACCGCTTTATCTGCCTAATGAAGGTACCGGTGCAGACAGGTCCAGATGGCCGCTGGGCTCGGAATGTAAACTTTGATAGGATAGAAATGTCCGTATAAAGCACCATAAGGTTAATAAGCCCTTCGAACCCATTATCTTTGCCATTTCTCAGAACCTCTCTTTCCTACGTAACTCTGTCATTTTCATTCCCATCCTGTCTTTTCTGTACATTTTTGCACAGGGCTTTGGAGGTCTTTTTGTTCTTTTGTTTTCACCTATCCTGCCATCATTGTTTTATTTTTGTTTTGTTCTGTTTTTAAACCTTTGTTCCTTAACGTCCTGATTCTGGTTATGTCTTTGGATTATGATTTCCCTTACTGGCCCTTTCTCCTGGGTTGCCGTAATCTTGCCCTTGACATTAAATCCCAGTTTTCATTCAAGTAGGCTCTGGTCTCTTTCTCCTGCCCAGACTCTGCTTGGATATTTTATAGGCATTTGAATCCTGACATGTCCAAAAGAGAGTTCGTAACTCCCACCCTGCCTGGCCTCCACCTCAGTTCTCTCAGAGCTGTTCTTTCTCATTAATGCCCCCCACCCTCCCTTAGGAATTAGAGCTGGGACTCATACGTCCCTTCCACCAATCCAGTTCTGGATTTGTGTACTTCTTTCCATCCTTTTCTGTACAGTAACCCCGCTCCCCCCCACGCACGGTCCAGTGCTCCAAAAATATTAAATGGAAAATTTGAGAAATAATTCATGAGTTTTATATTGCACATCACTCTGAGTACTTCATTTCATTTCATCATGCAGGCATTGGGTCATCTCACATCATCACAGGAAGGGTGACACAGTGCAGTATTTTGAGGGAGAGACCTCATTCTCGAAACTTTTAATTACAGTATATTGTTATAATTGTTCTATTTTATTACTTTTATTGTTCTTAATCTCTTACTGTGTCTAAGTTATAAGTTAAACGTTTTCATAGGTATGTATATATAGAACAAAACATTGTATAGGGTTTGATCCTGTCTGCGGTTTCAGGCCTCCACTCGGGGGCTTAGAACATAGCCCCTGTGGTTTTGGGGGGTACTGTTATACAAGCCAAGTCTGAACTATCATTATTTCATGCTGGAGTTACTGCAATATCCTACTAATTGCTGCTGGTATTCTCTCTCCTATATACCCACCCTTTCCCCCATGCATACCTTATGTCTGTACAGCAACCAGGATGTGGAATGAGTTATCTGTATAAACTAATCACAAACCACCCCCCACCCAGGTTAAGATGTGCTACTGGTTCCTAGTACCAAACACACAGAGAAAAACCAGTGAAACCTTTTATTGGGATGCCAAGGATGTTGTTAACGGAAACAATTACCAAACACGGGCTTAGTGCCAGACCTTTGTCTGCATTCTTTTTAAGTATTGTTAAAGTACAAAAATTTAATTAAGTTTGAAGATCTAATTGGCTTTATTGAAGAATTTATGAATCAGGCAGCATCCCATCTAGTAAATAGAGAGGTGCACCAGAAGCTGTATGATATGGAAGGCTTTTATAGGCACCAGCTGGGCAGGAGGAGAAAGTTGTTAGCAAAAAGGAAGGATTGTTTGAGGCAAGGTTACTTGCCTTTAGGGATAGGTGGGGGTCTTATCAGGCAGATTGCCTCAGTTCTTTACAAGGGAGGAGGGGTGGGAGGGGCAGAGCAATGGTTGAAGGAGAGGGCCCCCACCACAGTTACCTGGTTGTTACTGACCAGAAAATTCCAGACCGACCAATGAAGATTACGTTCCTCGAGAAGGCTGAAACTGCAGTTAGGTCAGATATTAAGTCTGGTATTTTCTTGGCCTACGCGTCTTTCTCTCCCCCAATAGAATGCAAGCTGCCTGGGGGCATGGACCTCACGTGTTTCTCTTTTAGAGCCTCGGGCCTAGCAGAATGCTCGGTGCATAGTCAGTACCCACCGGCATTTGTTCAATGAGTGACTTTTCTTACACTGTTGTTTTAAACATAGTAGAATGTTCATGACGACGCTCTTTAATCAGTACTAGAAAATATCTTCTCAGGGAATTTTCAAATAGAACAGCTTGAATTATGCTTAGGGGTAAAGAGGGGAAGCCGGGAGGAAGAGGCTAGATTCTGTTTCCAGTTACACAGGGACGTATCAGCCATGCAGAGAGTGAGCGGCCATCTGGCCTGCTGTCTGCGGTGTTTCAAGATTGGTAGCTCTTTGGTTTTGAAAAACAAAAACTGGCGGTGCTGTTTGCTTAATAGAAATAGAATGCAGTGCATCCTGGGTTTGTGTGCTGTGGCCCAGATTTCCAGTCCGGCATTTCCAGCCGTGTGCTGGAGGCCTCGACAACAGCGTCTTCGGCATCTGAAATCCATCATTGTCACAGCTGAAACCAGGAACTCCATTCCTGGCCACCCATTCTCCCGGCTGCATCCTTTGTTACCGTTGGCAACCGCTCTCCGCCCCATCTCTCCTTCTCGAAGCATCTGCTTCATCCTCTCACTAACCCCTTCCCCCAGGTGGTCACCAGTTCTGTGTGGTATTTTCCCAAAGCTCTCGCTTCCATCGTCATCCTTGGCCAGGCTTCCTGAGAGCCTTCTCCTTCCACCTGTCCTTGCACCCCCTCCCCCATCTCTCCTTCATACCTCTGCCAGCTAAAATACAACAAATATTGCCATTCTTCTGTTTAAAGCTTCTCTAGGAAATAGACTGAATCACTAGTAGATTAGGACAATCTTATTCTTTTCTTAAAAGAGGGTCCTTTATATTTGGAGCCGTATCTGCTCACCCCTGGGGCCACACTCCACCTCCAGATCCTGCAGACACTTCACGAGTTCTCAGGTGCGATGCCCTGTTCCTGCAGTGCCCCTACACCATCCTCCCCTCTGCAGATGTCTGTCCGTTCATCAGCTCCCCGTCCCCTGTTACCTTCTCGGCCCGTCCTTCCCGGGCCCCACGTTCGCAGACTCCCATTCTTCAGTCCATTGCAGTTCACGTGCACCCCCTGCACAATCCCGCTTGATGCGTGTCTGCGTGTCCGTCTCTGTAGGACTCTGAGGCCGTGGTCTGCAATTGGAACTTTACTAGGCACGGTGCCTGAGGAAGAATAGGTCTTCCTGGCTGGTGTGGATCTGGATTGAGTGTCGGCCTGAGAACCAAAGGGTCACCGGTTCGATTCCCAGTTAGGACACATGCCTGGGTTTGGTGCCAGGTCCCCTGAAGGGGGAGCACACAAGGGGAAACCACGCATTGATGTTTCTCTCCCTCTCTTTCTCCCTCCCTTCTCCTCTCTCTAAAAATAAATAAATAAAATCTCTAAAAAAAAGAATAGGTCTTCATGAATTATTTTTGTGAAATAATGAACACTAAGGAAAACATTGTATATGAAAAACAAATGCTACTTTTTAAAAAATCTAGTAACATAAAGAGAAAAAACTTATATGAATAAATACAACTTTGAGCTCTAGGCTAATAACAGCAAGTAGGTACAGTGTTGAGTTCTTACCACGTGCTTAACGTACATTGACGGATCACAGAATCTCCAGAGGTAGGTAGTGTCATCCCATTTTAAAGACGAAGAAACTAAGTCACAGCCAAATAAGTCACTTGCTCACAGTCTCATCTGTGCTGGTGGGTGGCTTCTGAAGATGTGCTCTTAATTACCACACCGTACCCCTCTCTAGGACCCAGAGAACTGAACACTCAGGTAACTCCATTATATTGCAGTGTAACTTTTCCTCGAGCAAAAGAAAAGAATTCACACACAAAAAAACAAATGTTACCAGTCATTTAACCAAAAAAGTAAAGCACTTCACCTTCATTTCTTTGCCCTGTACCTTCTACGTTTGTCATATTATATGAGGAGTATTGATGCTTGATATTTAATTCCACAGATTTCTCAGATATCAACTACAGATACTTTTAAAAATATACTTCCCAAGGCAAGGAAGTGGGTTTGTTGGACGAGGAAAAAGTTGGCTCACTAATTAAAAATGAACTAAAAGTTTTACCTCTCCAAACATGCATTCCCAAAATATTTTGGCTCATCCAAGACATTCGTATAACAGTAGCAGGCTGGGTTTATCCTTACCTGTGTCTTACCTTGACCATACGATTGAAAATGCCTATTTCAAGCCCGTGGAAGAGAGACCAGGGAGCCTTTGTGAATTGTTCTCATAGGGATAAATGGCACTTGGTACCACCTGAGGATGGGGCAGAGGTATCTCTGTCTTCCTGGGACTGGGGCCCTGCTGAGATAAGGCATCCCTGCAGGTTCTGAAATGTGTTAGGGGGAGCAGAGTTTGGTGTCATTGTTGCCCCCCAGGGAGAAGCACTGTTTCACAAAAGGGGTGAGTGAGTCCACAGCTGCGGCAGCTTCTCTCCTTCCTGAGGAAGAGGTCCCTTCGCACGTGGCTTCCAGCGAGGTGTGTGGCTCTTCTGGAGGGCTGGTTAGAAATGGTTAGAGAGCCATGTCATACACAAGCTGTCTATAGCTCTGTGAGTCCCGTGTGCACTGACACTGGAAAAGGGTGCTGGCCACACAACTTTTGCTAAAATGACCTTTTTCAGGGAATCCTATCCTCTCTTTAAAAATTGTAAGTTCTCCCAACTCGCCACTCCAACCTGTCTTATCTAGTTTCCTGCTTTTATTTGCTTCATAGCACTTACAATGTGCTAGTATAACATCTTTGTTTTGGTTACTTATATCCTGCCCGAAATAAATGCCAAGAGGACAGGGAATTTTCTCTGTTTTTTTTTCCCCAGCAGTAACTTAAGTGTGTGGAACAGGACCTTCTGGAACCTAGTACACACTCAAATATGTGAAATGGCTAAAAATCATATATTTCTAACTCTCCACCCAAAATGTATGCAGATCACCTGTCCTTCACAGCAGCCAAATCTTTAGATGTGAGGAATTGGCTCATTTAAAGTTTTCTGGCATAGCATCTGATGAAGCAAGATTTTTAAATGACTCTGAAACTTTTTATCACTTTAGGTGCTTGCTTCATAAAGCTGTCAGGAAAAGAACCTGCTTTTGATTATGTATGGCTTTTCTTGCCTCCAAGATAGTCTTTTAAAAAAAGCAATTTAGCTTTTTACTATAATTATATTCCACACATAATATTTCTTAAGTCTTGCCAGAATATCATTTTCCCCCTTTCAACAAACCTTTTATGATTTAAAGTAAAGTGCAGACAGCAGTCACATTAAATACTTCAGTCTGTATCTCTAAAATCTAAGGACATTTTTCTACAGAGCTCCCATGTCATCCCATCACCCACAAAATTAGCAATAATGTCTTAGTAGCAGATACAGGAGTCACGGTCAGATTTTCCCTGAGCTCCAGAAATGGCCACTGTGGCGTGTCTGCTCACGCCAGACTCTGTTCGGCACCAGGCTCAGGGTCCAACACCCTCGGCGCTTCGGACTCAGGACACACCTCGCTGTCTGACACCTCTGGGCTGTAGAAGCTCTGCCGCCTTCCCTGCAAACTGCCCCATCTCGGGTCTTCGAGGGATTATTTAGATTGTCGGCGTTTTTCTCTATTGCTGGAACGTTCTTCTTCCTGTGAACATATACTGACATAGTGGAGGGAAAAAATTGTCAGATGGTGTACCCAGGCGCTCCTGGTTCACACCGAGGCTTGGCCACGCCCCCGCCTCTCGGTTTGGTGCGTCCTGTGCTTCCGAAGGTCACAAATGTAATCTGCGCAGAGTTTATGGGTCTGTATGAACAGAAGTTGATTTTGTACTAAACTACCTGTTGTATAACCTTCCTTAAGTTGGCTTTCATGCCTAGCAGCTTTTAGTGAATACAGTTAGTCGTCGTCTTGGAATTGGCAAGAACCTTGGTTGCCAGTCCACACTTGAATTTAACACTGGATTCTGCTGTTAATATCATTGTGCCATGTGGTGCAAGAATTCTGAAAATATCTGTAACATCGTTTGTTTTGTTTGCTTTTACTGCGGAGATGAAGGGATCTTGTGTTCTCTTAAGATCTGTCCCAGAAATACCTAACACCTGACTCTTCCATGTTTTCTAATAAAGAAGAAAATCCAACAGTGTGTGTAATTGTCATGGGGCCTCTCAGTTCCGAGTGTTCTGGAGGCATATATTCAGCAGTATTTGGTTATGTTAGCATTAATTTATTTAACACGTGTTTTGGGGGCACATTCCGTGTGCCAGGTGCTGCTCAGGTACTGTGTGTGTGTGTGTGTGTGGCCTCTGCTTTGTCCTTCCGTGGTGCCCGCTGTCGGTCAGGTGTTCTTCTAAGTGCGTTTCACATACAAACCCATCTGCTCCTCATCACAGCCCTATGAATGAAGGTGCTTCTTACAAGTTTTCCATTCACTGGTGAGGATAAGGAGGCATAGGTAGGTTAAGTAACTCGCTCAAGGTCACAGAGCCAGGATCCAGATCCAGACCTCCTGGCGTCGGAGTTTGTATTTCTCACCCTGGGTTGGGCCGTGCTCCCGGAGCTCTTGCCTTCTGCCGGCTCTGAAGGAGGCCAGAGGCAGGGATTGCTGTTGTTCCTGCTCTAGAATTTGAGCACTGGATGGACATCCTAGAGGCCTTTCTCTTGGTTTCATTATATCTCTTTTGTTTCTAATCAGGACAAAGCGTAGTCTCACCCCAGCCCATAGTCCGCCCTCTAGGCCAGGGGTCAGCACACTTTCTGTAAAGGGCGAGAGTAAACGTTTTTTAGGCTCTGCAGGTCACGTGCTGTTTCTGTTCAACCTTCCTTTTTTCTTTCTTTACAGTTTTTTAAGAGTGTAAAGACCACCCCTTGCCAAAGTGCAGCACTCCTGTGGGTGCTATCAGCGTGGAGGAATGCCTGTTTTCATAGCTGATACAAATAGAATCAGATGGTGTGTCCCCATGCGTGTGTGACTTCCGAAGGGGCCTTTCATGGGGAGAGATACTGGGTTGTTTGTTCCGTTGGTTGGTTGGTTGGTTGGTTGGTTTGGTTTTTGCTTAGCTCTCCCCATCTTGAAACATTAGAAGAATAAGCTTCTTTTATATTTTCTCACATATTCTGGCAACATCTGTTTTTTTTAACTTAACAACAATAATTCATCTGGGATACACTGACTTACCCAGGCCTTGTACCATCCAGGTTAAACTGGCAGCTGTTAGAACTGGGGCAGAGAGGGCGAGAACTGTCTGTTTACCTTCTTGTAAAAAGTGCTTTCTTTTGTCTCTCCTCTAGACTCTGGGTGACTCTCCCCTTTCTCCATCAACACAGGAGTGTCGGGGCATCTTCCCGTTGACACCTGCCCTCCGGTTTCCCTCGGTTGGTCCTTACACCTGGGGGGCCCAGACAGCTGTTCTGTTTTCACTCTCCCTCCTCACCGCAGGCGGTTAGATCTCCTGATTGTCCGATTCACAGAAACCACGGGAATCAGAGCTTTCGCTGGGCCATTTCCTCTCCTTTGTCCTACAAAGGGAAAGAAAAAACATCAGACTTACCGGAGGCTGTGAAAGGAGACAGCCTTTTTAGGGAATGCAAATGGTGAATTGTGTTGTGTGACTTAAACAAAAAGCAGTTAAAACTGGTATGTGACGAAAATCTTTCACTATCTAAAGGGAACATCAAGGAAGTTCTAGCAAGGTCAGACCGGATTTAGAAATACAAGGAGAGTCACCTTTGTGATATAGTGGATCTTTCACCACCTGAAGTCTCACCTGCTGACACATAGACTTTTATTATCAGTGATTTATTTCCTCATAGTAATGTCCCTTTGACCCTTTCACCTCCTTATTAATCTCAGATACTTCTGAGATGGTCAGCATTTTCAGACATCCCTCCGCCTTTAGAAACGTTTCCTTCATCTGTTGGAAGTGTTTCTCGTGATCGGAATTCGAAAGCCAGAGAGGCCATCTACTACACATTGACAGATGTCAAAATGTGGGGATGTGCTCCTGTATTCCCAAGGGATTATTTTACTGTGAGTTGTTTGGTTGTTTATAAAGAGATTGCTTTCAGACACGCAGCCTGGCATTTCCGTTCACGGGCCCCTTGTTTACATTTTCTTGCTCTGTGAGCAGCTTTTCCAGAACCAACTCACCTCAGTCCCGTCACAGAACAAAGCTTTCCAGCAATCGAAGAGAAGGTGGCAAAGTAATTTTTCCCCTTTCTGTCTTCCTGCTGTTTATGAAAACTCCAACAGGCGGTTGCAATGCTGGCATGTGTGGCATTAAAACATAACTTTGTGCTATAGTCTTCATGGTGTTTGAACAGATAACTGGATTCATGGACATCTGAATTTAATTCCAGAAATCAAAGTGATGGCAATAAGAACTGGGCCTGCGTTCTCGTAGACTTAGTGATTTAACTCCTCTGCCAGTGGAACTATTATGTGTCTCTGTTTCCTGTTATCATGCCAGTGAATTGCTCAGGCAGACATAGTGATGGAGCCGGGCATAAACTCCTTCGATCTCGTTCGTGGCTACACACACACCAGAATGCTGGTCACGTTAACACAGCTGGTTTAGGAAGTGTGTTTCCTGTTAGGAACTTCAAGTACGACATTCAGGTCATAACAAGGTTGAGGGAGGTCCTGGGGGGTACCCAGGGTCGTGTTCTCCCCTTCCCACCCGGAAGTGTCTTAACCCGGGGTCCCAGCCTTGCCTGTCACTACATTCATGCTTCAAGGACACGTGCACACTTCGTGGTTTAGGAAGAGTGCTGGTTTCATTTCATTTTTCTCACTGGTTTTATCCAAACTTTTCACTTAATTTGGAGAACTAACTAACATAGGTGCTTATGATTTCATTGACTACAAAAGAGAGCTCAGACACAAATTGATGCCGTGCGTGGGTTATCTTTATGCAGAAGTAGTGTGACATTGAGGTTCTATAGAACAGAAGTGAGACAGAAGTACACTGGGTGAAATTTGGGGCATCTCCGCAACCTTTAAGTTCAGGATTCCTTTGAGATGTTGCTTCCAGTGGTGGTAGGTTTCTGTGCAGGCCAGCAAGAAATCAGAGATTGCACCCCGTCTCTCTCTTAAGGAGAGTGAAGGCTCATACCATCTGGTGATGGATGCCAGTGTTTTCTCCTCCTTTTGTCTTACCTATGTCTTGTGGCAATCAGATTTCACACGTATTAGGGAGAGAGAACAGGTTTCTGTGGTGTAAGAGATGCTAAAATAATTGATTAAGGTGTTCTGTATTGACGCTTCATTAATTAATACACTAATAGTTAATTAATGTTACTTGGTTTAATAAGTTTCTCTTTACTCTTTTTTTAGACACATGCTTCGCCTTCTTTGTGTGCATTTGTTTATTAGCCCTTCCATCATATTTATTTAACCAGAATTAGAAAGGCATCCCACAGGGGTCATACATATTTTATTGACTTTTCATATACAAAAGTTATTTAAATTCTGAGTTAGTAAGGAAATTCCACTTTGTGCTATAACCCTGCACATATCTTTTCCTTTTTCACCCTTAGTAAAATTGGTTGAGGGTATTCTGTCAGGCTTTCAGTGTTTGGGGGGGGTTATTTTGTTTATTTATTTTTAGAGAGAGGGGAAGGGAGGGAGAAAGAGGGAGAGAAACACCAGTGTGTGGTTGCCCCTTGAGTGCTCCCTTCAGAGGACCTGGCCCCCAACCCAGGCATGTGCCCTGACTGGGAATCGAACCGGCGACCCTTTGGTTCTCAGTCTGGCACTCAATCCACCGAGCCACACGAGCCAGGTCAAGACTTTCACTTTTTGAAAGACTTTCTCCATCTTCCTTTCTGTCTTCCTAGAGCATGGAAACCTGTTCTTTTCCCCCAATTCATTTGAAATCTAACTTTCTGTACCATGCCGACCTCACACGAGTATTCCAGGCTCCGGGTTGTGTCTGACACAAACTCTCTCAGCTCCTCTCCCTTCTTCATCAAGGTGCCTCTCCTCAGTCAGCATTGGGGTAATCTTTCTCCTCTGCTGTCTCTTCTTTCTGGGGACATTTAAGTGTCAGATGGCAGCCCGCAGTCCTGTTCTGTGGTGCTTCCTGTCAAATAGGACCCGGGGCAGATGCTCCGCTGTGCCGAAGTCCTCCACCATCTCCACATCTCTTTCTTGCCTTGGTTTCATCATCTGATTGAAGAGGAACCATCTATTCCTCCTGTCTGGCCGGATGGTGTGTGATTTCCGCCGTTTATCACTTACATTCCTGTCTAGTTTACCATCTTCACGTGCTCTTGACCATGTCTGCACCGGCAGGGATGTGATCGCCACAAGGACACCGTACTCAAACTTCGTCCTTTGGTTACAGACATGCCCTTCTGTTGCCACCCGAATTTGCTGACTTGTGACTCACCACAGTACATCACTATAAACATACATTTAATGTCATAAATATTATTTCTGGTCCCCTTCCCAATTATACTGTGACTGACTCAGTGTTATCCCCAGTATTGCAATGTTTCAGTGGTTCTCAAAATATCGCTCCCTGACCACCAGGATCAGCTTGTTAGAAATGCAGATTCTCAGGCCGCGTCCCAGACCCCTGAATCAGAAACTCTGGGCGTGGTGCTTTGGGTCTGTGTTGTAATAAGCTTTCCAGGTGATTCTGATACTCAGAGAAATGTACAAACCACTAAATATACCTGAGAGCCTACAAGGAGCACAGTTATACTTTCAGCAGGCACTGGGTATTACAGATTTACTTAAGCCAGTTTCTCCTTTCCCCATCGTTTCCAGTTTAAACTTTCAATAGCCTGATTTGAATCGGTTTCTGTCTGCACTTCCTGAGTACTTACCATGCAGATGCTGTGTGGGGTTTTCATACACATTATGAGAAAGCATCCCTATAACACAATTAACTCCATTCGGTACTCCCTCTCTCGCATTTAAGAGACTTCTTTTTTTAACAGAATGTTTAGGTTTATAGACAAATTGAGCAGGGAGCAGAGAGTTCCCCTCTACTCCCTCTTCACTGGCCCCCTCCCCTCATTTCCACCATTCACATTCTGCATTCTGTAGTGCGTTCGGTCCAGTATTGACACATTCTTATTAACCAAAGCTCATGGTTTACGTTAGAGCCCACTTTCCGTGTTCTGTCAGGTTTGACATATACATGATGTTGTGGGTCCCCTGTTAGAGTAATTTACAGAGTGATAAACTGCCCTAAAAAGCCCTGAGCTCTGCCTCTTTATCCCTCCTTTCCCACCCTGTGCCCCGGGCAAATGATGGTCTCCATAATTTTGCCTTTTTCAGAATGTCAGAGAGTTGGAATCATGGTCTCCTCGTTCTGCAGCCACATAAACTGAGCACAGCTGTGGGCAAGGGTTAAAAAGTTACAGACCTACCCTGCTGGGATCATACTTTGACCTGCTGGCTTCATAAGTGTTTTTTAAAGGATTTTTTAAAATTGCTTTTTAGAGAAAGAAAGAAAGGGCAGGAGAGACACAGGGAGAGAGAGAGAGAGAGAAACATTGATTTGTTGTTTCACTTATCTGTGTATTCATTGGTTGATTCTTGTATGTGCCCTGAGCAGAAATCAAACCCACAATTATGACTTAGAAGGACAGTGCTCTATCCAATCCAGTCACCTGGCAGGGCCTCATGTGTGTTCTCAAATTTCCAAAATTCCTGCCGTTGACTTTTTTCTTTGCTGACATTTGTTTAAATAACTGTTACTGTTACGTCTCTTTCCTGCTCCAGTGAAGACAAAGTCGTGGAAGTAACGGAGGAGGAGGAAGTGGCTGAGGTCGAGGAAGAAGACGCTGAGGATGATGAGGATGATGAGGAAGGGGATGAGGCAGAGGAAGATGCCGAGGAACCCTATGAGGAGACCACAGAGAGAACCACCAGCATCGCCACGACCACAACCACCACCACGGAGTCCGTGGAAGAGGTGGTCCGAGGTAATGCACCGTTTACTGGGATTTCCTTTCTCAGGGAAAAGGAAGACATCCTAGCAAAGTTTGAAATGCCTATCCAGTCTGTTACCACCGTCTTCCCAACCAAAACTAAAATTCAAAACAGGTCTTCTGCTTGTTGAACTCTTTTCGGTTAATAGGCAGCCGCCCGCCAGGTCATTGCAAAGAATGCAAAGTCCCGATAAGGCAGCCTGCCCTGTACCTTGTGCGTGCTGCTTGGAGGATCCCGGCTTGCTCATCAGCAGCGCCATTTAACCCAGCGTTGTGTCCTGTGACAGAGGCTGTTAGTTGGCTGGCCACCTTGGTATTCCCCTACCAGGGGGTGTAGGTACCCTCGGTGGTCTGTCACCCCTTTCACCACCTAGGCTCTGGGCTCCTTGGGGGCCAGGACTGGGTTTTACCTAGTAACGGGTTTACAGAAAAGTGAGTGCCCAGCTTATAGAACGTTTTCAATCAGTCTTAGTTGAATGAGTAGTCGCAATCAGATTTCATTAAAGACAGAACAGGATATGTGGTGAGTATCACTTTATTTTTTGCTGTGAAATTTAACTTGGTTGATTTTTGGTGTCTTCATTTTATTGGGAAGTGACAGTACCTTCTTGGAGAGGTTGACTTTGTTTTTCTGTTTAATGATTATTCCTACTGGGAATGTTGTAAGCTGAATGAACTAAAAGACTTCCTTTCTGTCTCAATGAAATAAAGGCAAGCATTGAGTTTTCAGTAAACAGTGAAATATTATTGTAGCAACTGGTGAACTCTTGGGTTTAGTTTCTTAAAGAGTGGTTATATGTTTTACAGATAGTATAAAAGTCCTGTAATTAGATCGAATAAATGTGGAGGGAGTTATTGAGGTTCAGTGTACTACAAATACTTATAATGTCTACCCACAAATATTACAGCAGTGTAATTCTTCCTCTCACTTTTTATTCCGACTCTGTTGTTATATTTTGGAGCTTAAAATGGGATACTTTTCTCAGCCTCAGAGAGATTCCTAATGATCAATGTAGTCTCTTCTCTTCATTGTATTTTATGACTTTATTGAGGCATAATTTTCATATGAAATTCACTTATTTTAAGTGTATAAGTGTGTTGTTCAGCGACTTTAATAAATTTACCAGTTGTACAGCCATCACCATAATCCAGTCGTGGAACATTTTCATCACCTTAGTAAGATCCCTCACGCCTATTCATAGTTAATCCTTGTTCTCACCACCAGCCCTAAGCAGCAACTATCTATTTTATGTCTCTACAGATTTGCCTTTTCTAGACATTTAGCATAAATGGGATTATGCATGGTCTTTTGGTGTTTGGCTTCTTTTACTTAACAGAGTGTTTTTGAGATTTTGCATTTCTGTAACTCATAGCTTTTACAACTGACATGGTTCTGTGACGAACACTCAGAGTTAGTTTAAAACATTATAAATGTTGCCTATTCTTTTCAAAAAGGAAGCTATACAGTCCAAGATAGACTGTTTATCCTTCCCAGTTGATGACCACATTAGTGCTTGTGTACGTAGATATGCATGTAAGTAAGTGTCCCTTTGAGCCACTCACTGTTTTTCAATACCCATGAATCCTTTCCCACAGTCGTTTTCACGTGCCCAGTAGGGCTCTCTGTGGCAGATCTGGCCAAATGTACTTCTCAGCTTCCATTTTCCTAGTAGGGAAAGAAAATTTTCAGGGCTTTTCTTTTTGAAACCTAAAAGGCATGTGATGTGACTACAAATTACAACAGTTTGTAATCTGCAGTAGGATTGAAGTTCTTGTGATCTCCATCCAGATAGCTACTTATATAATAATTAATGTCCTCTGCTTCGTCATCAGCTTTTGGAGCCCCTGTTCGGTTTAAGCCATTTGCCAGGCTCAGGGGATCAGAAGATGAGGACCCACTGGATAGCTGGTCCTCGTGGATGTTAAAATCTAGTATAAGATACAAGTCAAAGACAGACAAGGGCATCTGCATTGTATAAAGTATGGACCCAGAACCTACTTCAAAGCATAAGAGATGGGTCAGAGAAGGGGCCGTGGAGGGCATGGCATTTGAAGTAGAATTGGAAGAGCTGATGGTGGGTTTTGTTGTCGAGTACTTTAGTGTCTGTAGGAAGGGCAGTGCCAAAACGGTGCCGTCAGAAGGCACGTGGCAAGTATAGCCGTTAACGGAGGGTGATCAGTTCAGGACCTACTGTGTTTCCGGGAGAAACAATGAAGAGATTTTGCTTTGATGTTACTGCTGGGGGTGGGAGGTGAACAGAAATTGACATAACCCATCCAGTGCAATCAGAGTACACCCCACAGACAGACTTAAGTCCATATTCCAGACCAAGATAGAATTCTCTTGTGATAACGGTCTTGCTATGTTTGCATCAGTTTTTCTTTAAATGAAGCATTAGTAGTTATTAAGATGGAAATTGAAGGATATGTGTTTATAGTATTTTCTATAGAGAGACAAAGGCAATGAAAAGAGAACTTACTTATTCTAAACATCTCCAGGTTAGAGATACAAAAAGAAACTAGCCTTAAAATATAAGTTAATAATATTTGCGGCAAGAGGAGGATAAAAGCGACCTTCTAAGAGCTTATACCTTGTAACTGAGAGGTACCAATTGTTAATAGCAGAAATAGAAGAGCCTTCAGTGGGAATTCATCCACCCCAGCTAAGGCTCCTGAGGTGGACAAAGCCTGTAATCAAGGCAAGCCTTTCTTGGAAAGGAGACCTAAGAGGAGAACCATATTATAGTGTACTGTATCTGTGGCAGAGGGTGTTCTGTATTCCCAGCTAACTCCAGTAAAGAACAAGTTTTGGGAGCTAACACTGACGGGGCCACAAAGCCCCATTTTCTTCCTTCGCTGGCGTGGAAGGGGAGTTACGGGGCTTCCCTGACGAAGAGCAAGATCAGTGGCTCACTTTATAAAATTCTAATTATAAGTGGCCTGCTCCTGTGCCTAAAATAAAAATCAGAAGTGCTCATAATCTAGTTTCCAGTGTTAATGTTTCAGTGCCTGAGAGAAAATGTGATTTACAACCATAGTTAATAAGAAAATTGTTTCTTCATTACCGACATATTGCTACTAATCTAAGTCCTTAATGTGCCTCATTAAAAAAAAAAAAACCCTGAATACTTTTTATAACCAGTTAAAATTTGAAAGAAATAGGCAGAGGGGAGGAAAATATAAGATACTTTGGCAGGGTCATAAATTTCCAGCTGTTTTGTATTAGAATCAATGACATTAAACGGGAAGGTGTCAGTTCTAACCGTGTTAACTGATTCCAGAGGAGAAAGGTGTTACTTGAAAGTGAGCACCCTGCAGCATCCATCTGGCTTTAGCGTTCATTGCTTTTGGTTGTTAAAAAATAGCTGGGATATTGATCTAATGGAACAAACCACTACCAATTTGAATAAAACAATAGTGTATTTAGACACTTGCTCCTAATTTTTTGTGTTCTGAGTAGGGATTACACTTCATATACCCCAAACATCAGGGAAATTTCTGACTCAATCATGAGCTCTAAACTCTGAATAAACATGTGTATTGTAATAAATGACATAATCCTTGATTTAATCTAGCCTGTTTGGTCCATCCAGCCCAACTCTGCCTTTTCCCTTATGTTTATTTATTCAGCAAATATTCATATGCCCTTACGGGTTGCTAAAACACTTTGTACTGTGTCGTGGCAGATTGGCATTCTCGTGCTTTCAGAATCACCACTCCGCTTGCCCTTTAAGGAGATGGTTCTATCTTTTAATCCCTGTAACTCTGCTATGTGTCAGAAGTACTACTTCCCCATTTAAAGTCAAGGCAACTGAGGCCAAGAGACATTTTTTCAAAATGGCCCACGGTGACAAAGCCGGTAAGTGGTTAGGATTTAGACCCAGATGAGCCAGGTGTTTCTGTCACACTAATGTCAAAACTTTACCCTTTCGTTTATAAATACACACTATTTCAGTTTGGCCTGTGCTCCCTCATACGAGTGCATTCCTTTGCGATGGGCACACAATTCATGTTGCTGTTATTTCACAGGGAGCATAATGACCAGGGGCAGCAAACCGTGGCCATGGGCTGTATGTGTTTTCCAAACAGAGGGCTGTGTTTGGACACAGCCAACCCACTTGCTTCCATGTCATCTGCGGCTGCGTTCATGCTATTGGGACAGAGTGGAGTAGACACCAGACAGCCCGCTAAGCTAAAAAGATTTACTATCTGGACCTTTATGAAAAAAACCCTCTGATTCTGATCATTAGAAAAATACTATGAAGCTCTTTATATTTCAGATACTATCATCCGAAGTTAATTTCGTTTAGGTGGTTTTACTATGGTTAGAGGCAGACTACCATAGAATTTGAGAGAGGATTTATAATCATGCATGGCCTTGGGCCAGTTTTGTAACCTTGGTAAGTCCCTTTCACGTGTGTGGTGTAGATGCGGGTATGACGTTGCATGTTTGTTGTAAGAATCACTTTAGACGATCCGTGTTAGGTACTTACCATATGCCTGGCACATGGTGTTTCAGCTCTTTTTATAAGAACAGGCTGCCCTGAGTCAAGTCCTGGCTGTACAACCTACTGACTGTGTAAATTTGTATCAATTATGCAACCTTTAGGCCTCATTGCTTCCCTCTGTAAAACGGGGTTTAATATTACCTCATTTTAGTCATTTTGTGAGGATTAAATGAAACGATCCTTGGAAAACACTTAGCACACTTACAGGTAAATAGTAAGTACTCAGTGAGCAAGGTGCTGTGGTTGTCATGGTTACAAGCATTGTCCTGCTCCTCCAAAGAACTAATGTTTGCCAGGGATCAGAAATGCCAACAGTAAGCCAACAGATTGTCATTTTAATTATAATAGGCATAAAGATGACCTCCACTTTATTGGTATAACAGCTGATATTTATAGGCCTATGTGAAGAATAAAAAACAGTTTAAAATTGGTCTGTGGATTAAAATTTTGTGAATATATATTGCATATTAAAATATCTGCAGTTAAATTTCATATCCTTCTGAAACATGAACCAAGATTGTATCAAATGCTATCGAATTTCCAGGTAGTGTTTCATTTCTTAATGGTATTAAGAAACAGGTATTCAAACCTCTTGAGAAAGTTCGTCTATTAAATGGACAAAGACACTGATGTAGGTGGCCCTTTAAGCATCTCATATGATGACAATGCTCAGAAGTTTGATATAAATGTCTGTTGCCTCGGGCTAGGTGACTGAACTCCACAGAATTAAATTACTGCTCTCCTGCCTCCAGCAACCATGAATCTGGGAGAAGTACCATGTGATTTACTGCTGTTCCTCCCGCCAGCATCTTCCGGCCCTCCTGGGTATTGGCCGTGGCACTGGTTGCTGGGGGCACAGGATAATGAACAAGGTGGCTCACTCAGGTGGCTTCCAGCCACGTCTGCACACTCACTCCTAGGGAGAAACAAGTCTGTCCGACCTGGCCGGGAAGGAAGTTGGGCAGCACAGTGGATGGGAAGTGCTCAGCCTAGAGACAGAAGTTCCAACTAAGGCGTTACCGAGTAGGTAGCATTTTGATGATTTTTAAAAGAGAATAAGGATCTGCCAGTTAAGGGGGCACCAAATAGAACGACTCCAAGAAATCATAAATCAGTAGCTTGCATTGATCTCAAGGGTAGAGGAAACAAAGCTTAGCCTGACTGTCACATCTCTCATGTTACCTGTCTATAATGGATGTGATGCTTATAAGGTACCTTATTCGCCAACGGGATTCTAGCTTATAGTTCATATTTAACTTTTCACAGAGTTTGGGGAAAACTGTGACCTTGACTTGCTGAGAACATGAAGATGCTCTCATTCTTTGGTTGGAGGTCTTGGAGCAGCACACTGCCCCCAAATGAATTCAAAACTCCACAGAGCACTGGGGGACGGGGTACCGGGCTGATGGCTGCTCCTTTTCGAGCAAGCCTTTACCTGTGTTGTGACTTAAGGGCAGCAAGATCCAGCCCTGTTCCTGGACCATGATGTCGAGAGAACCAGCAACAGGCAGAGACGTGACAGGGGGCGGCCTTTGTGCCCCGTGTCATGGCAGCTGTGGATGTTGAGGTGTTTGATGGACTCTTTGACAGAGACCCCATGAAGCAGTTGAAAGGTCCCAGTTTAGAAAGCCCGCTGAGACAGCAAGATTACTTCAAATGTGAGAGTGAGGACCAGGGCCATATAAAAAATTCTGTGTGTGTCTGTACGTGTATAATTTTCTGGGTTTTTACTAGCAAGTTTATTGATATACTATTTGCATACCATAAAGTATAGAATTAATGGTTTAATATATTCACATAGATCTGCATTGTCCCATAGAAAATTATGTTTTCCAACTTCGTGTTGCTGGAAATATTACATGGCTAGGAGTGCTTACTTTCCACCCTCCATTACTACACTCTTTTATTTGTGTCAGGGTGCTTTAGTGTTAGGATAATGGAAATGATTAGCTGAAGGCATTTTAATACAATTATGTCTGCATTTATTAAAAATAAAAATAAACATTTGCAGTCCAATTCAATTAAAAGCCAGAAACTGGATTTTTTAAAAAAAATTAGTCTCTTGTCTTCCCCCAGAAAAATATACAAATGCCTCGGACACAACAATTGTACGTATCTGCACAGTGCAGGGTGGGCAGTTAGGAAAGAAATCAAATCTAATAAAAGAAACCCAGCCGATGACAGAACAGTTCACTGAAACCTGCATGTCATTTTCAGAGACACGTCTTTTTGCTAATCCGTGTCTGGCTGGCGAGTAGAGGCTCGGATTCCTTGGTCAAAGTGGCAGAGTGTGGACCTTCATGGAAATCTTTAGTTCCCTTACGGAAAAGTATGGTCTGGACTTCTTCATCACCAAGAACATAAATAAATTTAAGAAAAAGAGATAACCCCACTCTCATAGTTACAACCTAAACACCTATTTCTGTTCGCCTCGAACCGTGTTGCCCTCCTGAAGATTCATATTTGGCTTCCATGTCTGACCTTTTGTGATTATGTTAGAAAAACGTGAGAAGTCAAGGAAAGGCAAAACGGTGACCGAATGTCACAGAAAAATGCTGTTGAAGAAAACTCTTCAATCTTCAAGACAGTGGCCAGATTTTAAAAATTAAGAGACTCTGAAAGTGGTTAAAGGAGTTTGAAGTGGAAGGATCGTTAAAGGTGCACTATATTTAGTTCACCGTGGTAAGACTGTTCGCCGCAGTTCTCTGTCTCTTTGCCTTAAATGCAGACATGTGCTTGGTGAGTACAATTGTTGAGACAGGCAATGGAAGTGCTAAAGAACATGGGTGGAAGTTTCGTCTTGCTGTCACGTGAAAGTGCCTAATGTTTCGGGATCGAAGCGAAGACAGACCTGTTGGCCAACCCTCGTGATTTCATCTGTTCTGGAATCTAATAGCATGTGTTCCCCAGGACTTCTGAGGTGTCGATGATGACTGCACCATGGCCTGTTTCATGAGTGCATAAAATTCCTCAAATGCAACGTGGCCCTTCTGCCATTTCCCCGAGTGGTGTCGGGGCTTCCCACCCTCAGCATTATTCATGTTTGGGCTGGACAAGTCTCTGAAGTGGGCACTGTCTGTTCATTGCAGGCTGTTGAGCAGGATCCTTGGCCTCTACCCACTGGCTGCCAGTAGCATCCCCAGTTGTGACAACCAAAAGTGTCTCCAGTCATTGCTGGCTATTCCCTGGGAGGGGACAAGAGCAGATCTCTCTGGTCGCAAACCACTGGGCCATGACATTGAGATCTACGTTGATGTCTGCCTTTAAATATATAAGCAGAGAGGACACAATACCGTCACCCATCTTTAATGTCAGCACTTATCAGCACTTTGCACCTTGTAGGTAGCCAGTGAATACTTTTTAAATTTGAGAATAAGTAAAATAAATAAAACATAGGCTGAAAATAAAGTTGATAAATCCTCAAATAGTAAGATTAAAACCATTTGATAAGATGTGATGTAGTTGTATAGCTTACACAGGCAAATCAGCTTACAGTGTTTATTTGTTAAAAACTGCACATGCATATTTGCTATGTAGGTAGTGAGAGGCAGAAAACTGCCTTTCCAGCTTTGTTTTTTATTCTTCTCAAAGACATGCATTCTCCCCAGCACACTGTAATAAAATAGCAAATGGTGGTTAGCATCCATGTAGTGACGGAGACAGTGCTCTTCTCGGCTGGAAGCTCCCCATCGTTTCTACTGGGTACCACCACAGGAGGCCAGTTCCCATGGCGAGGTGGACACTCTCAGCATCCTCCAGAAAAGGTCATGGAAGAACAGGACCATCTTTCCCACCCCAACTCTCATGTCCAGAAGCACCCTGTTTTTGCAGTAACAGAAATGCCGTGTAATTCTTCCTTTAGAGAGAGGTGGTATAAAAGAGATAAATTCCAAGCCTACTGATCTTTCCTCAATGATCAACTTTCTCTGTTATTTTTCCCAATAAAAATAGAGGCTTTAATATCTCTAATGGTCTGGCCTGTCACAAGAACAATATTACGTAAATTTAGATTTCTGAGAAGTCTGAGTTTTCATAGACTTAAATAAGAGTAAGAAAATTAAGGTACTATTGGTACTGGATTTAAGGCAAAAATATTAAAGCTGTTTTAGTGTGGCTTAAGACAGATATTCAAGGCAAAATTAAGTTTCTGGGGGGTGTGTGTGTACATATACATATAGATACATATATACATAAACACACACACATACATATATACACATACATATATATTTGAATCTTACCACTCTACCAATATATGTTACATCCCTCACTTCCCAAATTCATGTGCACTTCTTTTTATAAGCCAAAACCTATGCAAACTTACTAATCTTTTTCCTCTGGTCTTTTTAGAGAGTGACTGAAACCCTGTATGTCTGCTTCTGCCATGTCAACTGCACGTGAACACCGTGGTTGACCACGGTGCTTCTCAGACCCTAGTGTCCACGCACGTCACCTCAGGCACTTGCCAAACACAGATCCTGAGCCAGTCGGTGTGGAGTGGGCCCAGAGTCCCGGGCGACGCTGGCCCTGCTGGTCCTCGGGCCGCTCCTCCAGGAGTGGTCATTCGTAGCTTTTCGCATCCCCCATCCTGGGCAAGTTTAGGAGGCTGAGGCAGAAAGTAAGAAACAAAAAGGCAACACCTTCCTTTTCTCCAGTGTTGTTCTTGATATATTATCGAATGTCACCAAGTGTGAAAGAATCCTGATATGTCTGCTCACCAAGCAATTTCATAAAGATTCATCTGCCAAGACCAAGCAAATTAGAAAACTCTTAGAATTTCCCTACGTATATAATTGTTACTAGTGTGACTTGTGCCTCGTTTCCTCTCATTGGTGTGGTACAGCCGACTCCTGCTCACCTGTAAAAGCTGATTATTAAAATATTGAAGACTTTTGTGAACCACACAACCACTGGTAGCTTGATATACCAATGGTGGGAGCATTGACACCATGGAAATTGGCAAACAGTAGAAATCAGAGTGTTTTCTTTTTCTGGAGACAACCAGTTTCCGAGCACACCCAGCCTCAGAGTCAGTAAGAAAAATTACTTTCTCTTCCTTCCAACAAAGGGCATGAGATCCTGTCTTATTCTAAGTTTAGAGCTTCTTGTAATACTGTGTTGGGCTTCAGACAAGCCACACAGCTTAGAGAAAAACAAGTTTATTTCCACAACAAACGGGAAACAAAAGGGTCAGGAAGTCACGGTAGTGATTTTTGGGAATACTCGCCAACACCAGAGTACTGATTAGTAGTCTAAATACTTTACATGTACTTCTCTTCAGGTGGCGTTTTATAAATAACCTCTCACCAGGGAAGGATGGGAGAATCAGGTCAGGTATAATTGGAGTGACAGATGTATTGGATAGCCTGAGAGAATCAACAGAAGTCAGTAAAAAGCAAGTCAACTGCGCATATCTTCCAGAGGCTTCCGTGACAAATTAGCACCCGCCAGTGGCACTGAGTCGGTGATTTCTTTACAAGCACAGCTGTTCCCATCATTTGTTTATATATTTCAGCCCATGTTTGAGACTTATGTGAGATTTGCCATAGACTTTAGTTGAAGCTTGCTTGCTTGATTTTACATGCCTGTTTTTAGTAAAATATGATTGATTAGTATGTAGTAAATATCTGATAATTTATTGTCCTGGTCATGTGTAGAGGAATTTTCTGTTGGATGTGTTTTTTAATGACTACTTTATCATATTTGCAAACACATTATAAATTCTCTTTTCTATTAAGTACATGCATCTACTATTGTGAAGAAGAAAAATTCTCAAAAAATAACTAGTTTTTTAGTATGTTAACTTTTTAAAATTTTCATCCATAAGAATCAAACCCAGATTTGACTACTTGTTCTTCAACAGACTACAAGGTCCATAAGGTTGGTTCTGATCATTTAAGCTCATGAAGTTGCCACCCTATAGCACTGTTAGAGTTGTAGCAATAACTTAATCCAGCTAAAAACTAAAGTTGAAATAAATCATATTGAGGTCATTTGTTTTCATTTTTAATGGGTATGCTAAGTTGCTAGATATATAAACATCCATTTGATATATTTAGATAAGCATATTTAGAAGATTTCGGTACTCATCGTTTTCATTTTATTTTATTGCTGACACCAAACAGCTGACTTGTTACAAGATGAAACTATGTTTGTCTTCTTTCGTTTGCCCTTCCTACTTTAAACTTGCAAATTATGTAATTTTAAGTCAAGGAACTATGTATGAGATTTAATGGTGCATATATTCTTACAGCATTTGGAGAAACTATGCTTCATATTTTTTTTGTTTTTTCACAATATTAGAATATACAATTCCTAGCATTCTGTAAATAACTCTAGTTTGATTAATTAGTTGGATTATTCAGGTGGTTGCTTTTTCAAAATTTACACATTTAAGCTTTATGCATGCAGTTCATATAATACAAGCTTTTATTTTCATACATTCCTATAGTCTGAGAATAATTAAAATTCAGTTATTAAAAAATGAAATAATAATAATAAGCTTCACATTATTCTAAAATTATGCTTCAGTTAGTGTTTCATTTAAAGCTAATTATTTGCTAATCTGTTGACTTTGCTGTTTAAAATGACATTATAACTATCGTATATTTGAACATGAGGGTTTTCTCCGTTTTTACCACTTTCACAGCTGTCTTCATGCTGAATATTTTTAAAAGTGTAAAATTAGCATTCTAATTTTGGTTACCCACAAAAAAAATTGCTTCAGTTTGAAATCCATTCAGAGGTAATTTTTTGTGCTTAAGCATTATTTTTTGGACAGTGAATTACATAATCACTTTATATAATGTAGAAAGCTCTAGCTCTGCTTCTGTCTGGTGTTTGTATAATAATTATTTTTACAAAGTGGAACACAGTGTTTAAGCAGCACAAATCTCACAAGGACCTACCTTAGAAAGATCTAAAAATGCATAGGGACTTTATTGCAGCACATAAACTCTCATTCTGCTTTGTGTACCCCAGCATTTCAGTTTATTAAACGGTCTTTTGTCTTGAAGGGTGAATAGAGCTGTTACAAAGAGGAGATAAGCCTTCCCTGCCAGCAGAATTTCCATAGATGACTATTAGGAATCATATTTGGGCTCTTAAAAGTTTAAGAGTTAAATATGAATAAACAAAGATTGTTGTTCCTTAGGTGTCCATGTAAGTCTGGGGCTATGTTTCCAGCTAACTGTAAACATTCTTTCTGAGAAATATCCCTGCTTCTATTATTCTGGGCAAATTTTTCCTTCTTTGTTATATGCAACATTTACTCTGGGTAGAAATAAAGGTGAATTAGAATTCAAAAATAAATTTAGCAAATGAACTCAAACCGCGAGTTTTCATTTATTATTTTAGGTTTTGAGAAGAGGATGAAGATGTGAAAAGGGAAATGCAGTTTTAATTTTCAGATGACTTCTGTTTCAGTTCATAGTAATAAAAGATGTAACTTCACACACTCTACATTTAGTGGGTGATATTATAAATAAGTTTCCACTGAAAGGTTACAGTAATCAAAATGAGGCACATTTTCACTGAATTTTTTAGTGATTTTTGTAGATTAGGAAGAAATTTTTCTATTCAAAAAAATAACATAAATGTCAGCACTTAAACTCTTGAGATTTTTTTCCTGAATTTTTTTATGCAGCTTATAAATTGTATATTTCAGGACTCAATGCTTTGAAACTCTTCTACTTGATTAAAATCTTGATTGGATAGATTTCCTGGTATTTTCCCATTGCTAGAAGGTAATTTAAATGAAAGTTTCTTAAACTGAGATTGATAGCCCTTTATGCTGAAATGACAAGAGATTTGGGCAAGAGACAAGATTAGAATTCTAATGCAAATTGAACTGCTAGCATTCCTCTTACATGTTTTTTAGTGTGAGTGGGCTATTTTTATTTGGGGGGAGATGCTTGTAGATTCATCCTTGCAGGGAAAGAATTAGTACAGAGACACCCTGGCTGGTCTCTGTCTGCAGACAGAGAATTTCCCATCTGCAGTGCAGCATCACAGCTAGGAAGTTGGCAGTGACCATCACACTTCTTCAGCCCAAGTGTGTGCTGCTTCTCCTCTCTGCGGAGAGGCATGGGCCTTCTCTCCTTACCAAGACCTTGTGTAAAAGCACTAGCATAACACTGCCCCTACGTCCATCCCTCCACCTCTCCCAGACTAAGCAAAGCTTCTTTTTTTTTTTTACCTACATGGATAATTTTTCCGAAACGATAAAGAGTTAGAGAAGAGGTCCAAGAGATCAGACACTTGTGTGCCCTACAGTAGACTAGACATAGAAACACGAGTGAGAGATGGAAAGTGATTCATTTCACTCAGAGTCCATCCTGAAATCAGCTGAACTGCCCTAGGAAGTTTATGTTCTAGTCACAGTCAGAAAGAAAATGATGGGAAACCACCAGGTTGATGGTTGATCCCGTGATGCTGATAATTGGAGGGAAGAAAGGAGACACCCATTCTTGCTGATCTAGTCTCACTCTGGTATGGGGCAGCTGGATCCACTGCTCCATGTCAGCAGATCAGAACCAGCTGGACAGTGTGATCCTCTTTGAGAGGTTCCAAAGTGACAGGGACACATTTTTACCCTGTTCTTCCAGGCTCACATATGTCTACTCCTCAATACATTATGTACTTGATATTAGATTGTCATACACTTATAACAGCTCTGACCTCACACCACAGGATTGATCGCTATTGCCCACAATGCCTGCACACACCAAAGTCAGGAAACTGTTTGGGGCCATTTCAGGTCAAGAGTTGAGCAGCCACAATAATGTCACAAGTGCCAATGAAACATTCCACAAATGGAGACTGTCACTCTTAGCTTTTTTTTTTTTTTTTTTTTTTTTTTTTTTGGATTGATGAATTAAGACTCTGGAGATTCCAGCAAGACATGTGGGCCCATCATGTAGTTCTTTGTATTTACACAGTTGGCATATAAAGGGACTTAGAGTTCTGGATGCTTTTTGTTGTTGATTGGAGCTCTACAAATTAGCTCTAACGAAGGGATTCATAGCCATTTAGAAAGAGACAGAAGAAAAATAAAATGAATATAATATAAAATGAATGTGCCATTATGTTTCACACTTGGTATAGGAAAACAATATATCGTAATGTCATTTGACTTCTGGATCACCTTCAAAATATGTGTAATTATTTATATTTCAAGTCAAGGCATTCATTTATTAAAGAAAACCAGATATTTGCAAAGGTTTAATTTTTTTGTGTGTCTCCTAACGAGACACAAATTACCTTTAAGTAATTTGAAGTTATTTTTTTAAAAAGTTTATTTTTTCATAGTGAAGAAATGTGTTGATGTGCAGGTACCTTGAGACATTTAATATTAATCTGAAAACAGCTAAAATATTTGTTCACCTCTAGTTGGAATCCTCTTATTGCCACTGAGAGCTAAACGCATTAAACCAGGTATGAATGCATTGCTTTGTTTCGGAGGTAATTCTCAAGTCCTGCTAGGTCATTAAATTCCTCAGTGAATGTTGGGCAGATGCTGCCTTATAAACCCAGCGCACGTCACCACTGGGGGAACTAATGCGTTACAAAAGTAAACATGTACATGAACCGTGAGCCAGTACCTTTTCATGCTAAATGTGGTTCCCCACATCTCCTCTGATTAGAGGTATGCTCTGAACAAGCCGAGACGGGGCCATGCCGAGCAATGATCTCCCGCTGGTACTTTGATGTGACCGAAGGGAAGTGCGCCCCGTTCTTTTACGGCGGATGTGGCGGCAACAGAAACAACTTTGACACAGAGGAGTACTGCATGGCCGTGTGTGGCAGCGTCAGTAAGTGGACCTTCCTCAAGCCTGGCCACCTTTCGTCTTCTCTCGCCACTGACTCTGCTCCCTGTAACAGATTGGTTTTCCTGGTTCTTGGGGACGGGTCTGTGCTACCACTAACCCCATTTCTGTCAGCCGCTCTAACTGCCAGCATCTCCTCCAGTACGTTTCCCATGCGCTCACATCTCCGTCTCTCTACTAAAGCATGGCCGTGGGCGTGTTCTTTGACTGGTGTGGTGCATTCTTCTCGCAATTTCTGGGACTATTGAGTGTTTCTCTTTAAGCTATGCTGGAGTTGCTGTTTTGTCTTCCCATGTTCTGCAAATGTATACATATGTGTTTGTCCATGTATCTGTGTGTTTGGGTCTGTGCATGTGCACTACATGTGCAAATAAGGTTTACCACCGGAAGCCAGGCTGACGATGCTTCGGTTGCATTGGTAAGGCACATTTGCTGTGATGAGTACTTTGGATGTGTTTCATAACATGGGATTTTAATTGTGGTGGCAAGGGCCTCGGACTGCGCTGAGCACTTGCAGGACAAATGCCGGGGTCGGGGGAGTGTCCCTGGGGCCCCAGAGCTCACACATGGACGTTTGCAAAGTGTTCATGTCTTCTCTTGGAAGTAGAAGAAAACTCTTGCCTTAACATTGGAAGCCTTCAATGAAATAAGGTTTAGGGAGTTGGGGGAAAAAAAGCTGAACTTGAAACTTTCCATGACTCTGGGGGATAAATAAATGAAGTCATGATGCCATAAATGCGAGTTGAAACTTCTTCCGCAGAGGTAGTTCTCAGAAAGTAGTGCGCCAGGCATACGGGGCTTTTGTTCCTAATAGCCTTCCAGGGGAAATTCCCAGTTTCGTTTTAGTTACTTTGTGTTCATGAGTCAGAAGTTTTAACTACTCAAGAAATGCTTACTCACCTTGATAAATGAAAGATTAAGTTCAACAATTGTTCATTGTTTTGTTGGAAAGACTCCTGCCTTGTCTCCTTGGTCTTTGGAAGGGTGAGTCCCCATTTCCTGCCCGGGACTTTCAGGGATTATATAAATGGTTTTCCGGTGTGATCCTAGGATTAGGCTACACAAAAACAGGACCTGCACCATTAAGAACTCCTATTGTGAAGGCCAGCACCCAAGTGGAAACGGATGGAAAGTTCCTGTCGGTCTCTGGTGTAGGAGATGGCTCCACTTCTGCCCTGTGGGAGAACAGGTGTAGGAATGGGTAACCCTCGGGCACCTTTTCCTGCCTCTGATTGGATGGTTGCACCTCCTAGCTCAAAAAACTCCTTTCTTCAGTTTCAAACAAAGAAGTTAATTAGGTCAGGTAGCATGGAGCACAATGGGGGTTCTCTAGCCTGGACCCTCTTGAACAAAGGACCTTTGTTAAAGGGATTCTGACTGGTGTAGCTGCTGGGGGAGATTTTCTGGCATTTTCCCTCAGGTGGATTTTTTTCTTGGAGTGTAAATATGGGCACATGTAACATAAAAAGGTTTTTAAAAATTATTAGCAGTGATTAATTTGCCTTAAGAGTTGGAAACACCCCCCCCCCCCGATTTTTTTTAAATAAACCTGTAGCAGCCCCTACACACACCCTGTCCATTTGATCAGTTTGGTTTGAGCCAGGCCTGGAGCGAGCAGCGGGCCCACACACAGGTCCGGGGCAGTCTCTGGAGGTGCCTGGATGGCACACTTTTTTTGCTGACATTTGTAAAAGGTACCTGCTCTCAGCAAAGATGTAATGGATAAGCCAGGCAGTACTTCGTTTTAGGGGAAGTGGGTTACAGAATAATTTATCAAGATAGCAAACATGAGAGGCTGCAGGTCACTTAGGAAGGTGGACAGATAAATGAAGAGTAAAGTCTCAACGAAGAGCCAGAGCCGGGAGCCAGAGGCCACCCTGTGAGCAGATGAAACAGTCGAGTTTCCATGGAGAATGGATGGGAGGGAACCGGTGATGCTGGGCACTAAGGAGAAGAACAGAAGCAAGAAATCCTTCCACAGGCTACTTGGGCGCCTATCAGAGACACCCAAGTACCAGCATTCTAATACCCAGCATTCTAAGATGTTACTGTGGAAATGTATCTTACGTTTATATGTTGACTTTGGTTGCATGCTGGGGCCAAAACTCAGGACGTTTGCTTAGCTTTTGTTCGGAATTCCATGATTTTGTTTTTGTTTTTCCGCTTGGTTAGTGGAACTGTGTGAGTGAGTTTCAGCCATCATTCCCATGTTTCTATTTTTGTTTTTAGTTATGTTCTTTTATTTTCTCCATAGTGTCCCAAAGTTTACTCAAGACCACCCCGGAGCTTCTTCCCCAAGATGCTGTTAAACGTATGTTGTAAATCCCTTGGGGGCAGCGGGGAGGGGAGAAGTACACTGCATGGCTGGATTTCAGGTCCAGCATCCTCACCTTCTGTGCATGATTCTGTGTGTCTTTAATACGATGTCTATTTCCATTTCCTTGCTTATAATTACGTCTGATTTTGCCAGACAACTTCAGATGTCCGGCTAAGGTGGCCTTGATTAAGCTGCTTCTATTTCCAATCAGTTTTCTTTTTAGTTAACATGGTTCTATAAACTACGGTATATAAAACATTACTGTTGTGTTTCATTTGGCATCGCTGTTTTATTTCCTACAACTCACAGATGCCACAGTTTAACAAGAGGCTATGTTTATAAGTGACTTGTTTCCCAGGAAAAAAACATTTCATGTGCATGCATTGTACTAACTGAGGGTACTAAGGCACATGCACTGGCTTCAGGTGTGTGTTGTAGGACAGCTGTCGCACTTTAGGACGTGAAAGGCCACTTCAGAATGCAGAACCATCTCTCCCACCTGTCTCCAGGTGCACACTAGTGGGACATGATCATTAAGATGTAGAGAAAGAGCTTCCTCTGAAGAAGTATTATGTCAGCCTGCCGTACAATGTCTGTATTTCGTAATGATTTCAACTGGCATATCACTCTCCCCTGGCTTAAAAATGTGGTGCCAGACTCACAACTACTCATTTTTAAATCTGGATGACATCCGGAAATGGATTCATCCAGTGTTTGGTTAGGGAAGGTATGTACTGTTAATGCTTGTGACTGCTGGAAGACGGCACCGACTTTCAGTTGTAGCTTAGATATCATGAAAATTAGCATTTTTTGTTTGTTTTTTATTGTGGTAACATTGGTTAATAAAGTTGTATAGGTTTCAGGTGCACAGTTCTGTAACACATCCTCTGTATATGGTATTGTGCGTTCACCAAGTCAGGCCTCATTCCATCAGCATATAGGCCCCCTCCACCCTCTTCTACCTCCCCAACCCCTTTTCCCTCTGGTAATCACCAGAAAATTAGCTTTTTCCTGTGTTATTCTGAAAAACATCTAGTCTCAAAATTGATGAGACCAATTATCTTTTTTTAAGAAAAAAAGATCAAATATAGTTAGAGAGTTATGTCATTTACAAAATATGCTATCATAGAAAAGTTTTTTAATGGCATCCATAAGATTCAAATGCATTCAAATTAGGTATAACTTTTGAAGGATGTGGTTTTTTACTGTCACAACCAATGTATTTCTTGTGATTGTGAAACAACATTCTTTCTAAGAACATGGGAAGTATTGGGAGTGAGTAGACATAGCAGGGTTAGGGAAAACTACAGAAATTACACTGTCAGATTAATAAGACATCAATCTGTGTGGTGTGTTGGGTTTCACTAGGCATTTTCATGGATCATTTATTTTTCTCAGGAATACTCTGTGGGCATTTACCTCACTCCCCTTGTGCACATGAGAAAATGAGGCTTTAAGAGCTTGGTGACTTTTCTTCCCCAGCCATCAAAAGTGGCAGGGCCAGGTTTGAAACCAAAATGCTATTCTGGCTGTGCTCCGTGTTCCAAATGGGCGAGTATTGGTTCTGACACTGTTTTCCAGATTAGAAAAATTACATTTGAAGTTCAGACGCACATTTCAAAAATACAGAAGGCAGTAAAAATTTAATTGGATATTAAAAACACTTTTTGCAAATGCCATGAATATAGCACACCTCAATGAATTAAATGTCTTTCTCATCCTTTTACAAAACAATATATTTTTACTTTAAGTTCTATTTTATATTACTATAGCACATAAAAATAATTATGTATTCCCTTTGTCATTAATTAATGGGAATGAACATTGACACTTGATAACTTTATTTTCTTAAAGTACTGGCATCCTCAACTCCTCCAAAAAGACATTGAAAATTTTTTGTAATATCCTCTTTCCCAGTAATTTTCTCCCTCTGTTTATAGTGTGTTTGGGATCCTGACACTTTTCTTGGAGGGTAAAGTGTGATTTTGGCAGTTATGTTTTCTTATCTACCTACAGAGACTCTTCAATCACAGCAAGTGAAGGGTTTTGCAGTGTTAGTACAAACAGACTGGAGAAAGCATATAATTTTTAGTTATTTATAGCCTGGGCAGCTATACTGTCTTATTTATAGCAAAGCTGCACATTTGAATTGAAAAAGTCATGGTCATCTGGAGGTCAAATGCAGACCGCAGACTGGAGTTGGAGAAAGTGAGCCAGGACTAGAAAGGGGAACAGGCCCCTTTGATTCGGCAACTTGGCCTTGCACTGGGCTCCGTCACCAACCCGGGGCTCCCTAGCCAACCTGGTGGGAGGGAATCTGTTTTCACAAAGGTGGTCAGTTTTACAGGTTTCTCAGTCTGAGTTACTTCCAGTTACATAAAAAATGTGAACTGAGATAGAAAATGCTTTTCAGTTAAACTGATATAAAATTGCACATATTAGAGAAAATGTGTGATGGTCTACATTTTAAGTACAATCATTTTCCTGTCAAGACTTATTATTATAATTAAATATTTCTAGATTTTTAGTCTTTGTCGTAAAAAAAATTTTTTGAACATTGCAATTTTAAGGGACACTTAATTTGGGGGGTTTGTATCATAAGTAATAATTAAGCTATTGATAGAAAGGATAGAGATGTGATGCTGAGAGCTTTCGTTTTACAAATAAACTTAGGGATTCGAATGCTTTTGAAAATCCCCTTCCCATTTGGGGTAAAGAATCTTATGACACCTGAATTGTTTCTGACGTCACTCTTGTGTCTGCCCATTTGGGTTTAACACAGTGCAGAGGTTTCACATTCAGCCCGCCCATGCGGTCCTTGTGAACAGCGACATTACTACACACATATTTAATTGATCGGTTTGTTTCAGATGAGAGTATGATCTTTTTGTGTGCATGTGGTATTCTCCCCATCAGATTGTATCTCAGACGGCAAACAAACGGACTTTTATGGCATTTAATCTCACAAAGACTATCATGCCCACTTTCAGTCACCCAACTGCACCAAGGGGTCTGACCAAAGAGAACGACAAATGACCCATCCTGCTCCTTTCCTTGGGGTGAGTTGTGGTGTAAACAACACCTGCAGCCAGGTCTCAGCTTCCACATTATTGACACTTTGGGTTGGATAATTCACTGCTGTGGGCACGTGGAGGGTGTGGAGCAGCATCCCTGGCCTCTCCCCACTACATGCCAGTAACACCAGCCCAGCTGTGACAACTGAAAATGCCTCTAGACTTTGCCAAATGTGCTCTTGTTGGGGGGGTACACAAAATCACCCCCTTTTGAGAACTTGTGATCTTAACTAATAGTGTGCCCACGTCTGATTCAGAAATATAACCAGGCTGATGAAAACATGTACTCTTTCCATACACTTGAAGGCATATGGAAATGTTAGAATGTCAGAAGTGTCCAATTCTCCACCAATGTTTATGAAATTGAATTTGTGAGGCCACTATCATAACCCTCAATATTTGCAAGTTAAGGTAGAAGTTGCTCTTCTGACTTTTTGTTAGGGGTCTCGTCCTTTTCCTACTCTAATACAAGAACTGTTAGGGAAGCGGAGAATAAATCAGCAAGCCCCTGGGGTAGAAGTGCATGTCGCCATACACCACCCCATCCTCTGTGTCTTTCGGGTTTCACAGAATCCCAGCATCTGCTGGAGAACAATGTATGTAGAGCTACCACGTAGCCTTGCTTACTCAGGTTGCTTGGCTTCTAAGATGTAGCTTGGGATTTTGTTTATGTCCATAGGTTCTTTGTAAAAGTGTAGATCTGGCCTCATGCAGGATTGGGGAAGCAATAAAAGTTGATGTCTACTCACATCCAAATGACCCACATAGAATGCACTGGTCGTCTTCCAGGGAATGTATAAAATCAGGCCAAACCACCATCCCAAGTTCTAAGGTTGTTGCCTCAGAAGCAGGCAATTTGCAAACTGTGAATAACTCACCACGTGGCCTTGGGATGGAATGTGCCACCCTCGCCCAGAGTTGTCCTATCATCACGGCAAGGCCATTTAGTCTTTGGCCAGACTTGAACCATTATTCTTAATCCCACTGTGTTCGTTCTTCCAGTTGTGAAACAACAACTCTTAGTTTCCGTTAACCACATTCCCAAACACTAAGAGAAGTATGATATTTTTTTAATCTTTCTTTTTAAGATTTTATTTATTTATCTTTTTTTTTTTTTAGAGTAGAAGGGAAGGAGAGAGGAAGGGAAATACCAATGTATGGTTGCCTCTCCTGGGTCCCCTGCTGGGAACTGGCCTGCAACCCAGGCATGTGCCCTGACTGGGAATCGAACCTCGATCTTTTGGTTCGCAGGCCCGCGCTCAATCCACTGAGCTACACCAGCCAGGGCAGAAGTATGATATTTTTATAAAAGGGCTAAGCATTATTTAAAACAACTAAAAGCATTAAAAGATTTGACACATCAGTGCCAACAAAACCCGTTAGATCATCAGGTATGAGACGCTGCACCTTCGGCGTCCAGAAGTGGTCAGGACGAGGAGGTCTGAGCTGCCACGGTGAGAAACCCTACCGTGGAAGATCGTTGACTTGCTCTGCAAACCAGCATTTAAAAAGAAACAACACAAAGCTTATTTACTCGGAACAGTAAAAAAAAAAATGCTCATTATATATGTGCTGTATTCTTTAGCTATTTCCAAAGAAGAGTAAGCAGTTTAAGGAAGGGTCAGCAAAAGTTTTCTTTAAAAGGCCAGATAGTCAATGCTTTAGGTTTTTGTAGACCACATGGCCTCTGTTCCAAGTATTCAACTCGGTCATTGTAGCTTGGTAGTGGCCACAGCCAGCTGACAAGTGAATAGATACGGCCGCGTCCAGTGAAACATGGTTTACAAAAGCAGGCCAGCAGGCCCGCCTCTGGCTTAACAAAACTGTTACTTTTGAGCCCAGGATGAGCTGGTGACGATCTAGGTGTTATAAAGGACACCAGCAGAGTAAATCAAATACCCTGCTTTCAGTAACTTGACAGTTTCGTTGATGAGATGAGACCCAAGTATGAGATGGAATTAAATAACAGTGTAAAATAAATATACAAGCATAGGGAAGACTTGCTGTAGAAGGCTGGAATAAAACGAAATTGGTTTTATCCTGAAGACCTCCATAGAGGTTAACGGCTCACCTGGCTTTAACTGCTGCAGCTTCTGGGAAAGCAGATGACGTTGAAGGTTTTGACTTTTTGAACTCATCAGTTGAGTGCTGAGCAGCTGTGACAGGTCATCCTCTTATGATCCATCACTAACGAAGTTAGAAATTGCTTCCAGCAAACTGAGAAAAAAAACAATAACCAAAGATTAAGAAGGTCTAGAGGTCAGTCCTTATCACTGTTGCTTCACACACATATTTTGGATTCAGACTTCAAAAGATGCTTTTCAATTGTGGTGCACTGTGTTAAGTAGGATGTAGCTATTAATAAAAATAACACCAGCATTCATTCTCACTATGCTCATTTCATATATTTGACAAAATTCCCATGTCAATGCATGTCCGTAAGACATAAAAAAGAAATGTAGGCTGGCTGGGGCAGAGTAAACACAGCGTAGATTACATTTTTATTACGTGTGTCCACATGATGCATTGAGAGTCTGCCAGCCACGATCACATGGACTGCAGAAGAAGGATACGAGGGCATGTTGGGGAACGTGCCTTTGTTCTTTCTGTTTTTGGAGAGTGTATATCCCCATTTAAGGATCACAGACTATTTTCACATTACAAATTGTTCCCCTAACTTGGATGTGGTGGTGGTGATAGATCCTGGGGTTTCACGTGCATTAGGGATTTTTGCTGTTTCAGAATTAGGGAAGTGGAGCCCTTGTTTTCAAAAGAGAAAAGTTGAGGTGGCAGTCCGCAAAGCTCTGCCATGTTTTGAGATTAAATTTTCACCTAAAATTGTTCTTTACAGGTTTACGGTTCACCTATATATAAATTATCCCCATTGCCACCTCTTATATAAATCACAGCCATTTCAAGTGACAGTATTGCTAGCTCAGTATAAAATCGCATTTTCAGTGATGAGGCAAGGACTTACATAGGTCTTAATTTACTTTCATTTTCTATTGTCATTGCTATAGAGGTAATACATTGCCTTTCTGCTGGCAAAAGGAGACTAATCAAATTTTCTTGTTAGAATCTAATGTTAGTATATTGATTAGATGTCATTTATGGGCTTCTGTTAAGGGAAACATTTGCCTTGTGGCTTGGTGTCGGTGGTTGCAGTTGTTACTGTTTGAAGGTGGGATTATTCTCTTTTTTGCATCCTAAGCCCATTATGACTGTAAATTTATGTGTCACCCTAGAAATTGAAGGAAGCCAACAAATATCAAAGTCATTGGGGCAGTTTTTCATGATGTCTGTGGTTGGGACTCCATGTTCTTGCTCTCTTTAGTGTGAGTGTGAAATGGAATACCACGTGGTGATTGTACAATCAGACCTGAAATGGGTCCCTGGTGTGTGGACACTCAGATTCGATGTTGTGTCTGATACAGGGGCCCTGCAAATGGGCAAGGAGAGTGACTTCTACTGCATCCTGCAGATGACACCAGTTTCCACCTTGTTTTGAAGTAACCTCCCTTATCATTATAAAGGGGAAACACAGGAACGGAAATGTTTTGCTGGCATCGAGTCCCCAGTAATGGCAGTGTATTGTGTGACAGGAACATTGGGAACAGTACCAGGATTCATTAATAAACCGAAAGCAAATCTGCTCCTCTTTACCCTCCACCCCTCCAAAAATCAAGCCGTGGCAGGTGCTACGAGGAGATGACAATGTGAGGTGGAAATGTTGTGACAAACCTCGGTGTGTCGTTTTTAAAACTGAAATGAGCCCTCACACATGAGAAACCTATATCTCCCTTAGTGTTTGGTTACCTGTGGTTTAGGTAACAGCGTTTTGTGGGAACGGGGTGAATCTGATCCTTCTCATCTGTGTTGGGGGGTGGGGTCAGGGGGACACATAATGAGAACCCCTCACCACGTCCCTGCTACTTTTCCAAGCCACCCTCCCCTTTGTGTTTTCCTGTTTAAAGATCTCCTTCTGACGGCTTTGTCCCTTAGCAGGCGGATCCTTTAAAGCACATGTTCGCTCTTTGTTAAAACAACCCACGTGGGCCCTCTCACTACTGTCTCCCTTGCTCCTTCAGCTCAGGCCACGTGGACCTCGCCCATCCTGGAATTTTCCAGCCACACTCACTTCTCAGGGCCTTTGTGCAAGTTTCTCCATCCGCCTGCCCTGTTCTTGCAGCAGGTGGCTGGAAAGGGGGGCTGCTCTGTAAACGTCACCGCAGTGAGACCCAGCCTGGCCACTTGCGTTCTCCTCCACCCCCTGCCCCCGGCCCTCCCGATTCTTCTCAACACCGTTCTGTTTCTCCATAATACGGATCACATGTTAACCATGTGAATTACTATTTTTTGAGGTGGTGGTTTCTTTCACTAGAACACAATTCCACAAAGACAAGGCTCTTTGTTTGCTCATTGGTTTCTTCCCCACGCCTCACATAGAGTAGAAGCTGTAATTTCACTTGGGGGAATGAAGGAATGAGCAATCTCTCTGAAGGCAGCCTAGTCCACATGTGGGCTGTTGGCTCGGCTTCTCACATACCTCTGACCTCCCGGGGTTGCAAAGAAAAAATGGGATGCAGCTTATATCAGAAGCATTTCTCATCCAGAATTGTACCGAGCTTTTGGAAGCAGAATGTTCATTCATCCTGAGGCAGTAATGTGCTGTGAGTTGAAACTGGTTTTCTGTTGTTTTTTTCACCTGTTATTAGGGGCAGACACAAGACACCCATGCTGTGTATAAAATGGTATACCTCCCACAGTGTGCTACCAGGCTGTTATGAGACTAAGAAAATTGATAGGAAGGTCATCCGAAAGTCAAAAGACACACGTAGATGGTGGTGGGAGTGCTGCTTAGGATTTGGTAGCTACCAGTCAAAATCTAGAACTTAAAATGCTTGACCCTGAGGTTTAAGTCTAGTTTTATTTGGAAAGGTGACTGTACTCAGCAAGCTTGCTTGCAGGAAGAATGAATGAGCATGCCCAAACAGGGCCTGAGGGCTAACAGATTATTCAGTCTCAAGATCTATGGGATCTTTCCCTTTGACCCTAGTTTCAGAATCCTGCTTCTGGTGAACACCGGCGGGAGGTGGTTTGCCAGATGGCATACAAAGCAGGAACAGCCTGGAAAACAGGCCGACAGATACCATAACAAAGTATATTTTTGGCCAATTCGTGTTGTTCATTAACCAAAACAGACCCTTTCCAATGCCCTAGACATGTCAGTGGATTAGCCCTTTCTGCTCTAAATATTAACTTTACAGCCTGTTCGTGGTTTTCTGAATCCCGAATTCAGATTTATTTCTGTGTATCTGGGGATGTGAGTATGCTGGATGAAGAGTATTTCCCCTCTATGCAGTATATGTAACAGGGTCGTTTTCCTTCTCTCCACATGTTAAAGGAGAACGTGTGTGGAGTGACTGGCACAGTAGGCCCTCATGAATGGAGGCTTTATGATTTGACCAACTGGGAAATCGGGGCCCATATCACAGTATCCAGGGCACCTCAGAGGCGTCAGAACATTATAAACTGCCTTGTGGAAGTTTTAAAAACAACACAGAAACGAACCCTCCTGAAGCCGATTTGTCTTCACTTTCTAAGTGGTTCAGGTGACGACCCCAGTGACGGTGAGGCCCGGGAACATGCTCTGATATTCCTTGAGCCTGTCCTTTCCCACAGGAGCTACCTTGAAAGGGTCAAGGCATAGCGCACGGGCTGTCCTGCCCCTGCCACCATCCTTGTTATGATGTCTCTGTTCTAGCGCGGACTTCATCACACAGTGGCAGCCAGTCCTGGTATGACAGTGTCTTGGGATGTGGGAATATTAGAGAAATAGAAGATGAGTTTTCTACACAAACTCCTCCTTAAAATGTTCTCCCCGTCCTCCTCACCAGCTGCAGGGTAGTGATAATGAAATGCTAAATTCATTTGAAAATATCAAGATGTGTCATCCTCCTTCTCTCCTTGACGGGATAGCGATCTGGTTTGCTGGATGATATGAACACAAGAAAACTTCACTCACACCGATTGATACGCATTGTTAGTATGAGTGGTGAAAGTGTTTGAATAAAGGATGGGAAGAGAGACATCTCCCCTTGACGTTCTCAGCTGGAGGAGCAGAGGTCACTAACAAGGATTTTACTCTAAAAAGAAAAATAGCTTGACTGAATGGAATAATTATGTAATTCAGTCTTTGTATTTATTTCCACATGCTTAAAAAATGTTTAATACTTGAAATATTCTTAATTTTGTTAAACGTACTTCACATGCTTATGTCTTTATTATTTTTTTCTCAATATTGTAAAACTGTATTTCAGCTTAGGCTAATGAGACTCAGGTTTTAGTGTTTTCCTCCTTTCCATAACAATTGTCAATGTCTGCAAATCATAAGTGTTGGAGAGCCTTTCTACTCATATAGTAACTTTTCTAATTCCACTCCTCCAAAGAGGGTTCCATGATAAGATGAACACACTTATGGCCCCTGGTTATCCTGATCAGAGAATATAGCCCCAAACATTTTTATTTATTCAAAATGTAAAATTTGATTTGCCTAATTTTGTCATTCTGTCAGATTATTCTATGCCAAAAAGAATTTTAACTTGTTCTCCCTTGAGCTGTACCAGTGATGATGATTAAAACCATGGGAAATAAATTTTAAAATGCTAAATGCTATTTCCATTATACGTTGGGAAAATGATTAAGTTAAACATTCTTGTTTAGTGATTTGCTTGAGTTGCAGGAAGATATTTATTTTGTTTGTGTGTTTTTTGTGTTTTTACAAAAAAAGATTTTACATTGAAAATTATCTTTTAGTCTTAAAATTAAGAACTCATTTTTAATAATTTCAGCCTTTTATGTGGGCTATACAGAAAACGTCTTAGGAAAAAATCCATGTTTTTTCTGCAGTTGGTACTTCATGGCCCCGCGCGTAATTTATTTTCAGTGGATTTGAAAGAAAAGTAGCTCATTTTTCTATGGTGGCTTAAGTTCTCCATTTTGAGTTAGGATATAGTAAGCAAAGGAGGAAGGAAGTAGGCCTACAGGAAGCCATCCTTCTGCAGGGTGACTGACCCATGGTGTGGATCTCACTCTCCTGATACTCCTAGTCATTGGTGTGATAGGGAAGAAACTGGAGCACAGAGTACTTGTTATAGCCCTGGGCTCACCTTGGCTAAGGCTGAAATCAAGCCGTGCCCAGTTGCAAAGCTCATGCTCCTGCCTTTCTTCTTCCTTTCGCTGTTGAAATATACTCTCCCTCATCTACTAATCAGAGCTGGGGACAGATGTTTTTCAATATGTATGCCCTGTGCTCAGACCAACTGACTCAAAATCCACTGGTGGGGTTGTAAGGGGTGGACACACAAGTATTGGGGGAAAAAATCAGGAATATGTCCTACGTCCTTCCTTGCACTTGAAAACCTGAATAGATACCTTAACTGCTTTTATTTTTTTAAAATAATTATTAAAGAGTGATTGGAATAGAAGGAACGAAACCAGAATGAATGTTTCTCTTTAATGATAATATTTAATTATGTAACAAAAAAGCCTCTGGTTTTGGTGCAAATCTTGGGGCCAATGGAATCTTAACATTCTAGATGTTTTTTTGAAGCATGTATAAAAGACATTAATCTTAGAGTTTAGTTTCAAAAATCATATAACCATAAATTCTTCTCATTCAAGTCTTTTGGGAAGTATTATATTTCAAATATAATGGTCCAGTAATTAGAGAAGATTAGTGAAGAATACTTAGAACATTAGGGATACTTGAATTATCTTTTGAATAAAAAACAAATTGATTTGACCTGAGAACATAGTGCAAACACCAATTTTTATTTTATTGGGGTTTTTTGGGGGGGTTGATTTGGTTTCACTAGCTATCAGAGAGATGCAAATTAAAACCACAATGAGATACCACTTCACACCAGTCAGAATGGCCATCATAAACAAAGCAACAAACAACAAGTGTTGGAGAGGCTGTGGAGGAAAAGGGGACCCTAGTGCACTGTTGGTAGGACTGCAGACTGGTACAACCACTATGAAAAACAGTATGAAGTTTTTCTAAGAAAACTGAAAATGGATCTGCCTTTTGACCCTGCAGTTCCGCTGCTAGGATTATATCCTAAGAACCCTGAAACACCAATCCAAAAGAACCTATGCACCCCAATGTTCATAGCAGCACAATTTACAGTAGCCAAGTGTTGGAAGCAACCTAGGTGCCCATCAGTAAATGAATGGATCAAAAAACTAGGGTACATTTACATAATGGAATACCACGCAGCCGAAAGAAAGAAGGAGCTCCTGCCCTTTGCAACAGCGTGGATGGAACAGAGCATTATGCTAAGCGAAATAAGCCAGGTGGTGAAAGACAAATACCATATGATCTCATCTTTAACAGGAACCTAAACAACAGAACAAACAAACAAGCAAAATATAACCAAAGACACTGAAATAGAGAACAGGCTGACAGTGACCAGAGGGAATTTCAGGGGAGAAGGGGAAGGGTTTACAGAAACAAGTATAAATGACACATGGACAAAAACTAGGGTGGGTGGAAATGGAAGGGAGGTGGGGAGCACTGTCGGGGAGCTGGGATGGGAATAAAAGACAGAAAACAACATTATACTTGAACAACAATTAAAATTTTAAAAAAACTCATTCCCTTAAAAAAAATTTTAACTTAAAAAAATAAGCTCATAAATGCTCTGAATTCTTATTAAGAATTCTGATCTGATCTTTTGGGAAACTTCTTGTATAGGCATTATAATTCACTCAGCATGTGAATTAAGACATTTTTGTTTTATAATGCGCACTCCAATTTTATGGGTATTTACGTTCCCACATGATATAGCAGCGTATGTTGCAATCCAGTAATATTGCTCAGAAGCATTGTGGAGTTCAGAAGAGCAGTCACTTCCTTTTTGACAACTAGTCATATGAATCAGTTGACTGTGGCCAAATTTCTGGAAGTAGAAAGTTTCTTTTATGATTTCAAAAATTCATTTAACTTTTTGAGTTTGGTTGGTAGTGTTTAAAATATTTTCTCACAAAAGATGGTGTGTAATCAAGCTATATAAAACAGAACGTAGAGTGTAGGATTTACCTTTACTCTGGTGCAATTATTCTACAGTAGACTAATTTTGAGATTTCTTTGGCTTTTGTAGGAATCTTAAGGCATATAGTATTGATGACACATCATTTACTTTCAAGATTACAAAAATTAATTTAGCAAAGCCTAGGAATCAGGACAACATGTCTGGATTAAATACCAACTGTTTTTGCTCTGTGCCTGATTGTTTTGCAAAGGATTTTAAGTATACTATTATAATCACTAAATGGACTATTTTCAAGATTTTCCTTCACCTGATTCTTGAGAGGGGTGACACTCATCTTACTGTGCTGGGCAGTGTCTCGTGGTATCCTCTTAAACAGCACTAACATCGTGTATGTGCTTCTGTACTAAACTCTTTGTTCTGGAATAAACAAAAAATATGGCTTTCTTTGAAATGATGGGATAGCCTGTTTCTCTTGTCAAACCTCCTCTCCTTCTACTTTTAGTTCCTACAACAGCAGCCAGCACCCCTGACGCCGTGGACAAGTACCTCGAGACACCTGGCGATGAGAATGAACACGCACACTTCCAGAAAGCCAAAGAGAGGTTGGAGGCCAAGCACCGAGAGAGAATGTCCCAGGTACTGTGGCTCGTTCGTGCTTCAGCCTGCAGTAAAGGGGAATCGGGTCCCTGCCTCTGCCTCAAGTCTCCATGGGGGCTGAATGGCAGATGAATATCTAGGGGTGGGTGAGGTCTTCCATTTTATCCAGATCCTTGAAGACGTAGTCTTAATGTTAAATGTTTGCTGTTGGATATTGATTGGGGGGAGCGGTTTATGCTCCTGAACATCCCACCTACGAAAGATCCAGTTATTGTAAGTGTAATATGATTTTGGAAGCAGAAATTCAGTGTTTACAACATTCTCAATGCTTTTCTTGTTCTATATGTAGAGTGCCTGTAACCATCATGATAAAAATTAAATCCGCCCTGGCTGGTGTAGCTCAGTGGATTGAGTGCGGGCCTGCGAACCAAGAGATCACGGTTCGATTCCCAGTCAGGGCACATGCCTGGGTTGCAGGCCAGTTCCCAGCAGGGGACCCATGAGAGGCAACCATACATTGATATTTCTCTCCCTCTCTCCTTTCCTTCCCCTCTAAAGATAAATAAATAAAATCTTTAAAGAAAATTAAAATCCATTAAAATGCTCTTTAGTTACCGTTAAAGAGTATTTTTGTATTAAGCACCTGATTATTATATCTTTGAACCAATCATTTCTTAACAATGCTCGTTCATAGGACTATAGAAACTTACAACTAAAGTGAAACGTAATAATCATTTCATCTAGTTCCATGTATTTTTTAAGATCGAGATAGGCCATTAGTATACTATAGTAATCATACCTTTTTATTTCTGTCTTTTTCCAATGATTTGGCATCTGAGACCTTACCAACCCTACAGAGGCTGCCCCTCCAGGGGCGAGCCAATTCTGACAGGTAGCAAATGACCCGCCTGTAAACACACCTGTCCAGTACAAACCAACCACTCAAAATCTGTACCCCAACTACCTTTTTTCTTTGGGCTCTTACACTGCAGGCAACTATCAACCTGCCTTACTTGCCTCAAGGCTAGGTACCAGGCACAGGCACCTAAGGACTGACAGCCCCCAAACCCCAGAACCCACCCAAGTCACCCACATTAGTCAGTCCTAAACTTGCTGAGCCACTTTACCCTGCCTTGGTCCTTCCTTGCCTCACAAACCACAATAAAGGATAAAGGTTTTATCCACGTTTTTTTCTCACTTTCCCTGCCTCCTGACCGACCCTTGTGCTTGCCCATGCGGCATGTTGGAAACTGTTTTCAGTGATAGCCATTTCCTGGTGTGTTGGCCTCACCACACCTGAATAACAATAGAACCTATGTTTTGAAATATACAACTCTTAGTGTATCTATAGGCACAACACAACACAATTCCTTTTTTTTTTTTAAGAGAGGGACCACAATACTTGGAACTACTTAGGAATAAACATTAAGGGGAAGAAAAATGTAATCATAATACTTGGGCTCTGGAATACAATATGCAGTTCTGGTTGTCGTCCTTCATGGAAACTCAAATGCGAGTTGAACTACAAAGCTAGCTATAGTGGAATAGTGAGGTTTCATCTGAAGCTAGCTTTTGAAAAATAGGGGTTTTCTTTAGGAAACACACGAGTTGATGTGTAGTCTTTGTTTAAAAATCAAGGATGACTGAGTTGCATTCATTACCACTGATGACGTCCTTTAAACTTAAACTCTATCTCACATCCTGTCTTTGAAGGTTTCAGGTGCTTCCCACCGCCCTCAAAGTTCGTATCTGGGACAAGAAAAAAAATAAAAATAACAAGAATAAATACTGAATACTCACTTAGGCATTCCCAGTGCCTACACCCACAGCCCAACCCCCAGCATCCCCACTTCAGACTTCCTGCTTTTTCTCCCACCCCCAACTGCTACCATCGTATTGGCAGCATTGAACAGCCGTTGGCCTCCGCTCCGCACATGCTCAGATCATCCTGGCCTTCCTGCCACCGTCAGCACTCTCCCTCACGGTGGCAAGTCTCACCCATTCCTCATACCGCACGTAGTCCTCGGGATGGGACAGGCAGTCACTGCTCTTGCTTTTCATTCAGTTCTATGTAGTTGATCCTTAAGTTTATCAGTGATTGTTTTATGTATATCACAGTCAGTCTAGAAAGTATCCAGCCATGTACTATGAAAAATGGAGACATTTATTGAAGAAGATACAAGAAACATTGTACATATGACAGTGATGCCTTCATTCCCTTCAAAGTAGGCTCCTTGAGGCCTCACACAGTTCTCCCAATCGTCATCAGGTGCCCCATTGTATTTGCCTGAATCTCATCAATTATATGAGATCTCTTCCCTTTCAAAGGTGATTTTAGTTTTGGGAAAATCCAGAAGTCACAGGACACCAAATCTGGGCTGTAGGGGGGTTGGGTCACCTGGGTGGTTTGGTGTTTCACCAAAAACTCTGCACGAGACGTGATGCATGAGCAGGCATATTGTTGTGACGAAGCTGCCAATCACCGGTGGCCTGTAGCTGCGGCTTTCTGAATCATCTGAACAGTTTCCATGGAGGAATGTTCAAGCTTAACAAGCAAAATTTTGTTCAAGCAAATTTTGATACAGATTTGTTGCTGTACTCACTCGTTTTGAATGTGATGGCCACACAGTACACATGCTCACTCAGTGGCATCTACCACCCGCACTGACTAGTACAGTGAAGTCGTCATTGTTCATGCATGTGCATTCCAGTCCTTTCTCCTTTGATGCCAGGTTACATCAATGTCATGCAAACCATTCTCATTATATTAACAACAGCTTTGACTTTTTCCAGACAGGCCCTGTATATATAAAGTCTTAACTTTCCAGCTGAATTGTAAACTTTTAGTCCCTATGAGTTTATATAAGTCATTTTACTAACCTTGCATTTCTTACTTGAACTCAGTCATTATTTTTAAAAACTATAAATCCTACATTGTTTTTCCCAGTGCCTTTGTTGTTTTGATCTTATTAAGATAACTGAGTTCAAATACTCTACTGGTTTTAAATATTATTAATCTCTCCTAGGGTAGTAACTTAATTTTATTTTAGCGCATCTATTTAACCCATGACTTAGTGCATCTACATTGTAATAGATTTTCTTCACCTTTTAGTCATTAATTATATGAGATAATTTAAGGGATGTTATCCTGGAGCAGAGCATGCAGTCTGCCGGATTCCAGAGGTCATGAGGAAGTGAGATTATCTCCACAATCATTGGGGCTGGATTCTGGGGGCTGTTCGACTTTGAATTTGCCTGCCTCTTAAATCTCCCCGTGTTAGTTGTCCGTCGTCTCTGCATGAAGCTACCAAGTCATTGAAGATACATACATAAATCCTGAAGATGCTGGTAGCTTTGTGCTTGCAGTGGAAAATTTCTTTATGAGAATATAGGCAGCAACCACCTGAGAATTTTTAATTTAAAAAAAGTAGTCCTTTTAATTACTTGTATTGTAGTTTTTGTTGTTTTCTTATAAATACGGAGGATTTTGTTTATTTTGGTTTTGGTATTTTGGTTTTTTGTTGTGGTGGTTCATGGTAATGTTAAACTTGTAGATTTCTGTTGTTATATGTTACAAATAGTATCTAGCAAATAGAAGATGCCAAACAGTTTAGAAGTACTTTTATTAGTTATGAACTTACCAGTTTTATTGTACCCTTAAAATTAAGTTATTTAAAACAAAAGTTGACCTTACTCTAAATGTATTATTTTTAAGATAAGCATCAACAGCTCAGAACAGCCCTTCCTGTCATCACCAAATATAAATAAAATTAGTTCATCTGCTGGATTTGCCACTTTATAGGAGCCAACTGGGCCACAGGGGACAAAAGCGTGGTCTTTAGAGCCCAAAGATCTTGGTGTACATCATTCCTTTTCCATCTTTTCCCTGCATGACTTAGAGCAGGTACTTAACTGTGGTTCGAAAACAGGGATGACTGTGCCTAATCTCACAGGCTGTTGTGAGGAATCATAAAATGAGATAGGTTTTGTAAGGCACTCAACACTGGAGCTGGTATGTATAAGGTCAGCAGTAACATTAGCTGTTACCCACTACCTCGCTGGAAGACACTGTTCGGAGGGAGGTGTGTGTATCTTTCAGTAGGGACATTATAGGTGGATTGTGTTATTTGTGAGGGTATAGGATATTATTAAATTTCTCTGAAAATCAGCATTTTATTTCATTTCTCTAGAAATATTTATTTTCAGATTACTGGCTAAGTAAATCTTGAGCATTCCATTATTTCTCTTCTTAAAGCTGTAAGTTCAGATTCTGAATATACACAGTGAAATTGTAAAAATTTCAATATAATACGGAAAATCAGTTTTTTACATTCTAGTAAAACATTTGATATCCCTCTCAAACTAATTTTGAGACTCCTGTCTAAAGAATACATGATAGGATAGCGCCACTGTGAACATTCTTGAAGCAGGAAATTGAAATATTTTTAATGCACAGCTTATCTCTCATCCATAAAAGCAAAGGTGGTCCTCAGGAGACCCCTCTGCACTCGTGCTCTTCATTAACTCTCAGAGACACCAAAACATCTGGGACAATATGTTTCTTTTCCTTTGTGTTCTGTTCTTTTCATAGCGGTGGGGCATTTTTCCCAATTTGGCTATGAACTTTTTAGGTCATTTTTAATATGCTTGTCAAATATAGTGGAGAATATATTTCATTATATTCTGTGCATAATTGCATGAAAACAATACAGAATGCTTGTCCTGTATCTTCTCCAACCAATCAGTGTTATTATACAATGGAGTATCTAATTAAAAACCCACATGGTGATTTGATGTTCAATGTGGTATTATCTCATAGAACTTTCCTGTCAATGGTTATTTACTCCAAGCCTCCCTTTTCTGCGTGATCTTGAAGGACGTCAGAGAAATCAATTCCTTAGGGATAAACACCTATAAATAACCAGCTCTTACAGAACAGAAATCAAGTTGTCTCATGGTCTGGAAATCCACAAAGTATGCAAGTAAACATCTGTCACCAGACCTGCATTTTGCTTACTTGATCTTTCTGGCCTTCATTTTACCTCGCTCAGGCATGAGTTGCACTGTAGAAGAAAAACACAACAACAACAAAAAACACGAGTTGACACCAAGTAGTACACGTGAAAAGGGAAAGGCCGCTGTAGGTGGGCAAGAATTTCAAGCCTTTTTCCTCACCCCCCAACGAATGCAGACTTTTCCTCTGCATTCAGATCAGTGAGAGAACTTGTCTAAGGGAAATGCTAGGTGAACAGCGAGGCTGAGAGGAGGAAACTTTATTTTTCTACAAAATGAATTGGCCTGGTCATTAAATTAACGTTACTTGCCAAGAATACATTTTACTGCATTCAGAACATATGGTATGTACTCTCTGGGAATGTTAGAGGGATTGAGGGCACTTTGGCTGTTCATGGTGTGGTTTGGTAAGCAAAGGGCTCTAATGACCCATCACTCCTTTGGGTGGGTCTCGGGGTTCTGACAACGGAAGTATTCTTTTCTTTCCTCCAGTATGTACTGTTTTTTGGCATTCTGTTCATGGCATGTCCACACACGTGTAAAGTGTTGTATGTGATCCCCCATACTCTTCGAAATTTTATAACTTGCTTTCCCCAAAGACTGAAACCAGGATGTTGAATTTAATTTTGGAACACCTTGTTCAGGAAATAGGTGTCTTTTATGAAACATTGACGTTTGTGTTCATCAAGTAAAATGACCTTCAGCCATTTCTCAGGAAAAGAAAAAAAGACCATGTTTGTTTCAAAGGGCCATATTGCTGAAATAAATTTGAATATTTATGTTCAATACACTACAGGGATAGATTTACATCTTAGTGGGAGATCAAACAGTATTGGAACAAGACTGGAACGTGCTAATTGTTTAAATGTCAAGTATAGAAGAAAAACAATCTAGCTCATTAAATCTATATTTGAAAAAAAGAACTATGATTTTAAATTTAAATGTTTTATTTTGTAGGTCATGAGAGAGTGGGAAGAGGCAGAACGTCAAGCCAAGAACTTGCCCAAAGCCGATAAGAAAGCAGTTATCCAGGTAAAAGCTGAGTCCCTTCTCACTGAGAGGTGCACGCCAGCACCCGTGCCCCGTTCATAAAGTGCCCTCCACACTCCGGTGTGATTGTTCGTATCCTCTTCAACGTGGATTGCTGCTCATCGTTGTCCAGTAACGGAGTTGCTCAAACCCTGCTTTATATCTGTTCCCAGTTAGTACAAGTTATCGTTCTTTTCCACAAAGCTCGTACTGCAACTTGCAGTCTACTTTTCAATCAAGAGTCTTTCTTTTTGGTGGCCATAATCTTCTGCTGCTTCTTCCCCTGGCAAAAATTATGTAATAATTACAATTTTTAATGGCAGCTCCTCTCAAAATTATCTTAAGTAAATACAATATTATCATAGTCATTTTCTTAAATTAAAATACTTTGGATAAAAGAGGAATGTTTTTTAACATGCAGTGTAATTTAGAGTTTCAAAAAGACATAAATTGCCCTGGTTGGTGTGGCTCAGTGGATTGCGCACTGGTCTATGAACCACAGGGTCACTGGTTCGATTCCCAGTCAGGGCACATGCCTGGGTTGCAGGCCAGGTCCCCAGTAGGGGATGCTCGAGAGGAAACCACACATTGATATTTCTCTCCCTCTCTTTCTCCTTCCCTTCCCCTCTTTCTAAAAATAAATAAATCTTTAAAAAAATAAATAAAAATAAATTTATCCTACATTATGGTTAGTCGAAGCAGTCTTCAAAGACCATGTAAAATAATGATTGACACTGAGAAATTAAATGTGCAGATAGAGTCCAGGAAAGGGAGGTAACCCATAAAACATGCTGAATTAGTCAGAAGGTTGGAATGACTATGAAGTCTTTGAATGAAATGAAATTTGATGTCCCTTTTCAATGACTCGAGCACACCGCCCCATCCGGCTTGTTCAGTCCCCGAATGACGCGTGCATGTGTTCGCAATGGCAGCATTTCCAGGAGAAAGTGGAGTCTCTGGAGCAGGAAGCAGCCAACGAGAGGCAGCAGCTGGTGGAGACGCACATGGCCCGCGTGGAGGCCATGCTCAACGACCGCCGCCGCCTGGCCCTGGAGAACTACATCACCGCGCTGCAGGCCGTTCCCCCGCGGGTAGGTCTGGCCTCACGGCTCACTGCAGGGCACAGCCCGGACAGCGGGCCTGTGGGCTCTGGGTTCCAAAGGCCACGAAGAGGCGGTCTGGGGAAAAGCTGTGAGCACGGTTGTTCAGAGCTTTGACCTGAGCCCATTCAGTCCTTCTTGAGGGTTAAAGGGTCACGGGGCAGCTGCCACCACAGGGCTGTCTCAGCACAGCAGACACGCTTTTCCACAGAAGATTCATTCAGGCAGGCTTCCCAGGGCCCCAGAGTGCAAGGCCTGACTCAAGGGGATTTGCCAGGGATGGTGGCCTCTCGTGGTAGAGTTGAAATCGGGGAACCACTTTGGATGGAACCTACCCCAGCCCCCTCATCACACGTGATTTAAGCACAACTGTACCTACAACTTCATTAAACGGCCTTCTCAATTAAAAGGGAAGACCCAAGTACATGCTGCCTCTAAGAAACCCACTTCAAATGCAAAGACAAGAGGTAAAACAAAAATGTAAGGATGGAAACAAGGATACACTATAACATTAATCAAAACAAAGCTAGAATAGTTCAATTCATATCAGACAGTAAATCTCAACTTTCCTTGACCATATGTGAGGTCAAGAAAAATGGAGATTTGGTCAAGTTATAGGGATTTTTCGTGGAATAAGAGAGACTAGAACCAGAATTTCCTGCTCAGAGCAGCGGCCACAGTCTCTGGAGCAGCTCTAGTCTGGCATGACATCAGCAGCAAGGAGCCCTGTGTGTGATTTTCGGTGGTAAATGCCCACGGAGGCTCCCCGAGCAATGCAAGCACAGATTCCCTCTGTGAAGCTTTGTGGGAGGAGTTACTTTGGGCGTAGAAATATTCCGAAGATGAGTGTGTGTACACTGGGCCTATTTGCACTGTCCATGATGAAGCAAAGGGTACTGAAATCTCCGACTCTGGAATTGTGGGTTGGTCCGTTTCTCATGCGACTCTATCAGGTTTTGCTTTGAGTATTTTGAGGCTCTGTTTTTAGGGACAGAAACATTCAGGCTTGTTACGTGCTCTTTCACGCCCCCTTAGTCATCATCAAACACCCTTCTTTATCCCTAGTTCTCTCTTTTGCTCTGAAATTACTGTCTGATTAATTAAACTGTTCTAGCTCTGTTTTGATTAATGTTATCGTAGCATATCCTCTTCCCATCCTTGTACTTTTGTTTTACCTCTTTGTCTTTACATTTGAAGCAGATTTCTTAGAGGGAGCATATAATGGGTCTCGCCTTTAACTGAGAAGGCCGTTTAATGAAGTTATAGGCACAGTTATACCTAAGTCTATCATCTTGCTGTTTGTTTGCCATTTATCTCATCTGTGTTTGTTTCTTTTTTTTCTTTTTTGCCACCTTTTGCACTAATTGAATATATTTTTATAATTCTAGTTTATGTCCTTGTTTGCCTTTTTAGCTATAACTCTTTCTTTTGTTATTTTAGTGTTTGCTTTGGGGCCTATAGAAAAGTATATTTCTAACTTTTCACAACGATGCACCACTTCACATACATTATAAGTCACAATGAAAAGAGTGCTCCCATTCCCCATTTCCTGTCTTTGGCCCGTGGTTGTCACAGTTTCTTCATTCTATGTCATTGTTATTTTTCTTGAAACGGTCAATTATCTTTTAAAGGAAGAGGGTATAAGGGCAATAAATGATAGTGGAAAAAATACCATTTAAAAAAGCTTTAAGTAATGGTGCTTTTCATTCATTGCATAGGCCCACCTGGAATCATTTTTCTCCTACCTGCATGACATCCTTTGAAACTTATTTTAGTGCATGTAGATTGGTGAAGAATACTTTTTCTTGGATTGTCTAAAAATATATTAGTTCATCTTTATTTTTGAAAGGCATTTTTGTTGGGTATAGAATTCTAGGATGGAGTTTTTGTTTTTTTTTAAGTACCTTAATAATAATGCTTCATTGTTTACTTGCTTGCATTGTTTCCAAAAAGGGTACTGATATCATCCTTTTCTTTATCTCTGTAGTAATATATCTTTATCTTTCTACTTTGAAGATTTTTGTTTATAGTAATTTTGAATAGTTCAATTATGATATACTATGTTGTATTTCAGTCTGGCTATTTTTTATCTTATACGTTGTAGTTTTCATATCTGGAAGTTTAATCTGGGTTTTTGTTGTTTTTTTCATTCCTTTTATACCTCTACTTACCTTTTTTGAACTTATAATAAGACGCATTATAGTAATTCTTTTCATGTCCTTGCTTGCTACTTCTAACATCTGTGTGAGCTTTGGATTAATTCTGATTAATTTTCTTTTTTATGTGTAACATTTTTCTGCATCATTTTATGCCTAGTAATTTTTTATTGGCTGTCAGACATTGTGAATTGTACCTTTTCAAGTGCTGGGAATCTTTGTATACCTGGAACTAACTATTCTTGAGTCTTGTTCTGCAATGTAGTTAAATTACTTGGAAACAATTTTGCTTTTAAGATTTGTTAGGTAGGATCAGAGCAGTTACCAGGTATGGCTTGTTACTCCCCAATACTGAGGCTAGATCCTTCTGAGTAATCTACCATGGTGTTGAGTTTTCCCACCGAAATGGTAAAAATAGGTACTATTCCTAACCCTGTGTGAACATCGGACACTATAACATCTAATCCTTTTGGATGATTTTTGTTCTGTGGCCTTGATTAGTTTTGTGCATTCATGCACTGATCATTAGTCAGCTACATTCTCAAGGGGCACTGTCTGCGTGCAAATCTCTGGGTTCTCTCTGAGTGACTCCCTCCTCGCAGGTACGCTCTGCTGAGACTGCCGGCCGCCTTCGTCTCTCCAGTCCCTCACTCCGTATCTTCAACTCCGGGAGTCCCCCAGGCTCCGCTGGGGTTCCCATGCCTGGAGCCACAGCCGGAAACTCATGGCAGTCAGCTTAGGCCTTTGTAGAGCTCACCTCATTTGTTTCCCGTTTCCCAGTGTTCCCTGTCCTTCATCTGATGTCTAATATATTGTTGAAACATAATCCTTCAGTTTTTTCTCTTTTGGTCATTACAGGTGGCAGATTAATCTGTTTGTTCTTTCTTGATCTTGGTGGGAAGTGGCAGCCTATGTGTACATTATGTAACTAAACCAAAAGCCAACCGTTTGGCGTGATTCTTTTCATCATTCTGTTTTTCTTTCTATTGTGAAGTTAGAGTACAGAAAGCTTTGGGGAGCCATACGAGAGCTCCTGGTACTCTGCCAGATAGCAAGATAGTATTGGCCCTGTTCTGCTGATGACGTCACCGAGATCGAGTGGCTGGTCCAGGGTGACACCACTGGCAGTGGACAGGGTGGAGCCGTGGGTCACAGTTGACCACTGTCTGCTTTCTGACTAGACCGTGCTTCCTCTCCAAACAGAAAGCTTTTGAAAAACAAGACTCACATTAGCATTTTTATTTTCTATTCAGAAAAAAATATCTGTTCCAACGCTGCTCAGTAAAATTCCATTTGTCTCCTTGGAGAAAAAGTCCTGTGCTTACTCTCTTTTTCTAGAGGACTCGGAGTGGGGAGGTGGGGCCATAGGGATCCTGAGCTGGGCAGGGCCGTGGGTGTTGAGACCAGAATCGTAATAGCTGACATTTAGTAAAGCGTTTCAGCTAAAACCCAATCTCTGAAGTGCGATCATTGCTCAGTGGTCATTGATAGAGCAAAAATAAGATGAGGACTGCACGGAGTCTTTCACCAGTGCACACTTCCCGTCTTTCAGGTCAGCCCCTCGGCCAGCACTGGAAAGACAGCAGCAAGAAGAACAGGGGCTGAAGCGTCAGTGTTATTGAGGGGATATTTTCAGACTGCTCATTATCATGCTCGTTCTGGGCCTGATGGTCACTTCATGTAGAATTAGATAGCATGTTTATTTGGAGTTAAAATTAAAAACTGGATTAGGAAGAACTGTTTTACTGTGAAAAAATCCAGTCGTTGTTGATGGATCCAGGGGATCCTGGTGAATTCTCACCTAGACATGGGCTCTCCCGTGTACTGACCGCTGGAGGTGAGGAGTCACAGGCCTGGGGTCATGGCATTGCCTGTCATCTCTCTGCAGTTACCGTCTTTGTCTGCTTTATTTAAATGTGAACATCAGCTTGATAAGGCACTTAGCCCTGTACTTTGGAAAATGCAAGAAACTTCTAAATCCCTCTTTGAAGACTTTTATATATTGCTGTTGAAAGTTATTGCCTATGGAAGGTCACATCTTGTACTGGAGCCATAAATAGATATTTCCCAGGTCTCCCTCCTAGTTAACAGTGCCTAGAAAATACGAAATACTCTGTAAAAGTTGAATATAAAGAAATGAATTAGACTAAGTGTTTTTAGTAGATTCTGTAACTGATATTACCTTCAGAGTAATTATCCCTTTAGTCCTAACTGCATTCTACAATATAGTCCCAAACTTTGCAAACATGAAAATCTGGAAAAACATAGCTTTTTTCCCACAGTATCTCTGAAGCTCAGGCTTAATCCACACTTTCATCTGTATTTAACCCGAGCGTGGAAGTACTACGTGATGGCGTTTTGTTCAGCTAAAGTTCCTTGTTCTGCCGTGAATTTCGTGTGTGAGTCCCCACAGTTCCTTTTTGATTCATTATGAGCCTACAGCTGGTGCACTCAGTGTCCAGTGTAAAAGTGCATTGTTTGAATCATATTTAGAAGTATCTATATATTTTTTCAAATATTACAATAGTTAAAAACAGTTTTATTTTCTCAGGAATAAAAATACACCCAGAATAAACTCTTCATTTGCTGAGAGCTAATGAGTCTGCTCTCATCTGCTGAATTCATTCACTTTTCGAAAAGTTTCCTTGGAAAATCAAGGAGTTAGATTCCCTGCGCCTCCCCCCCCACAAAAGTTAAATTCCTCTTCAAAGGTGCATCCCACATGGTTCAACTGTGGAGGCCTTCAAGCTACCAAACTTAAGTACTACTTGAACCTACATTATCATCATTTAACAACCAATGCTATGCTTCTGGCTTCTTACTTCCTCAGAGCTCATATTCAGCTCTTATGGCCTCATGAAATATGGACTAAACTCTAGCAAAGTACTCCCTGAGCCTGCCTTCCCGTAACTGTCAGGGTTCAAGGCCGTGAGGCTGCCTGCCCGTTCAACATTCCTTGTGACCTCAAGAGCAATTAGTCTTAAATAGGGTCCTATACAGTTAAACTAAAGGCTGCATAGGAATTTCTATTTAAAATAAACTTTCCATGGTAGGCTCAGGTCTGGAAAACCTTCAGAGCTCCTAATTAGCAAGAATTGAAATGTTTTCAAGATAAGAAATGAATGACCATATCTTAGATTTTGGAGTTTTGACAGATACTTAGTCTAAATCTTCTGTTAAACAGCATCCTGATTATTTTTCTGACTTTAACCAATTTCCAGCATTTTCTCTGTGGCAGTGAGATGGGGGAGCATTTTTGTGTGTTCCTCTCTGTCCATCTCTGTGTCTGTGTGTCCCATAGCAGTGCTGTTCCGAGTTTTCCCAGGTTCTCATAGTGGCAGCGTCATATCCGAATAAAATTAATTTCCTGCCTATAGGTGCTGCTTCACATTCAGACTCAACATTTAATGGAGAAAAAAATTGGCTGTGTCTTTAGCACCTGTACTTTTTTTTGTTCTCATTTCTGATTAGTTCAGCTGCATGTTGAATTTTCCTGAGATTCCTGAAAACTTCTCCATAGAAATCTTTGGTCGAACATGAATGGAACGATTCGTGAGACTAACCACTAAGGAGCATGGTTTTGTCCCTCTGTTGGGGTTTGGTTCAACACTGTTTGGTGAATTCTAACAGCAGGGCATGATACTGAATAAGAAGCAATCATTGGAGAAAAGGAAGGACAGCTATTCATGGGTATATTGTGACAACACACTAGTTAGTGCCTAGGGAGGTTCCAGCTAAATCATTCTTTAGCCAACATGAATGTTGGTGCAACTCTAAGTTGTATAAAGCAAAAGAGAAATTGAGGTGCTCGACTTGGCTATTTCAGTTTTTATATGATAATTGCTGACTGTCCTCTTCTACAACCCTTCATTTTCTGCTCATCACTTTTGGTCGCAAAAGACATATGAAGCATTTATAGAATATATGTAGATAGCATAGATTTCCCAGGTACATCTGCTTCTCAATATAATGGGTGGTAAATAAGTTAAAAATCATTTGCCGAGGGTCTAACATGTGAGGGCACTGAGGCAGGTCAGTACTGAGATATTTAAAGACGTTCTACTCTCAAATTTTTAATCGAAATTTTGTAAAGCTGATCAGAATATACTTACAAGTCTGCGAGGTTGAAATCATCTTTGAGAAGTGTAAATAATTATGCTATGCCTCATATTAATTATCCATTCAGCCTTCATTTATTCTAAGTTGAGACTTGAAAAATTGGTGAGCACTGAGCACAAGGCGACTCAGCAACTTGAGAACATTTAAAGACAGACCAGTAACGAACAGTAGGTGAAAAGGAAAAAATAGGAGAATTAGCATTTACTGAACAAAATCCTATAAATTCTGCTGAGGGGTTGGCGTGCTATTTTGGTAATGCCTCTCAGTATTACCTCCTCACCTTGCTTGAATCTTCACCAAGCTTAATACATAGGCAGGTCTTGATAAAGATCAGCAGTTAAGTTTGTAGCCAGAGACACTAGTGCTCTGTGTTTTAAAATTGAATTAAGTTAAATAGAAAATTAAGAAGTGTGTAAGAAAGGCATTAGCGTGGAGGCTGTCCTGTGCCTCTGAGACCATAGACATCCCCCAGATTCCCTGCAGAGCAGAACCCTGCTGGGCCACGGGCTTCAGCGTTGAAATGGCTGTCCCCAAGGTGCTGTGAAAACGTGTGGCGCCACGACACCAGATTTCGTTCCAGCAAAGGCTTCGTGTATGTATGCATATCTATTTTCATTTCACCTTTGAACATGAAAACATAAATAGTTTCATTTTCCTACAAATGCACAGCACGTTATTTAATGGCCCAGAGTTTACTGAACCGTCCGGGGTTACAGGGATCCGCCCTAAAGAACAGAGAGCAGCCAGGGATCTTCTCCCTCGAAACGTGTGCGCTGCACACACACACAGTTACACACACATGGGTTTCCGAGAGTTCGCTTATTCTGTGAAGCTCACCTGTGGATCAGTTGAAAGATCCCAGGTAATACTTGGGTTTTTATAAGCTTTACCTTGAGTTTTTTCAATATTGGTATTTTTAGTACAGCAGGGCCCTGTGGTTAGGTAGAGTAAGAGGAGAGGGCGAAATTGAAAGACGTATAGATGGAAATGTCTTTGAAAATGGTAACCAGGTAGAGGGTGTAGAAAGCAAAAATGCCAAAATCCAAGTTATAAATATTCACACCTACAGCATGTGATTGTGACCCTTTGTGAAGAAATCAAGACTGTGTCACAGTTGCCATTTGTCGGGCGGTCAGGCCCATTCAACAGACCTTCCCAAAGGTCTGTGGGATTTTGAAACATCTGTCGTTTGCATCTCTCCTGCGACTCTGTGGGCTTTGCTGTCTGGGTCGTGTTCATAATGCTGTCTATCGTTCAGAGCTTCAGCATGTTTCGCTGCTTGACCAAACAAGAATTTAAGACATCAGGCTGCGTGGTTTCTGGCGCTTCTTGGCTGCCAAGTCAGCTGATCCTAGCTCTAGATCCAAAGTGTGCTAAAGTTGCTCCAGAAACATAAATCACAGGGTTTGGGCCAGGTCCTAAATTTGGTTCGTTATGGTGCCTTCAGTAATTTATAGCTGCTGTGATCTCTGTAGCTAAAGGAAGAACTATTACCTCTGCACTAGGAAAAACTAGTACCTCAGTACTCTGACACCAAATGTGTGGGGGTTTGCTCTCACATTAAATAACTCTGACACTGCCCAGAGTGAGCACAGACCCCACAGGTTTAGGGCGCAGTCCCACAAGACTGCCCTCATTTCAAAAGCCAGTTGCAAGTCTCAGGTCATCCCTCCCTCCCCCTCTCTCTAACAATAAATAAGTAAAATCTTTTTTTAAAAAGACAAACATGGGTGTGATGCAAAGGGTCCTGTGGAAGCTGAATACTTGCTGCTTGTTTTGTTTTGGGATGTGGGAGGTGTTTTGTGTGTGAGGGGGCTGTCATTTTGCTTTGTTTTCAGAATTTTTTTCTTGCAACAGTAAGGGATCTAAAAACTATAAATCAGAGTTCCCAACCTCCTCCCTGGGTTTGGTAATTTACTAGAAATACTCACAGAACTCAGATAAATGCTTCCCGTAACCATTAGCGATTTATTAAAAAGGACGGACCTCAGGAACAGCCAGACGGAACAGATGCACAGGCAAGGGGCGTGGCACTTGCGTGCGCTCTCTGGGTACATCATCCACACCCCACCCCACCCTGCTCACCCACAGAAACACTCTGTATGACAAAAGATGCTCCTGTCACTCAGGAAATGATGAGAGTTCTTGGAACTACACATCAGGGGCTGGGAGCAGAGACCAAGTATGTATTTCCTCTATGTCACAGCAACCAAAATAAATTATTTCTGAGAACTAACAAAATGTTCTGAAAAAAAAATGCAACCTACCAGCTTTGACTGAATGTCACTAATCGGTAAGTGACAAGATAAGAACCACACTTCTTTTCTATATTGTTTAGTTGACTGTAAACACCTGCTTTAATTCCCAGGTTTGCCATCTATATAACCTGTAACCTGGAACAAGTGACTTAATTAAAAGAAGTCTCTCTTTATCTGCAAATTAGGGTTAACTCCTACTCTTGTACAATTAACATTGTTCTAGCTTCTGTTAGACATATTTAGAAAATGAAAGGATTAATTGAAGGTTGTGATGAAATTGCAAAGTAGAAACATATCTTCCACCCTACGAAGAGAAAGAGTAGAATAGATTGTTAGGATAGAATCTATGGAGGCTTCGGTGTGATGTTCCTATTAGGAAGTCATCTGTCTGCTTCCATAGGGAGGAGGGAAGGGATGGATGGGAGATGACTTCCTATTTGCCTGGGTGCTGCTGTGTCCTGTTGCATCACAAAGCCAGAGCCAAGTGGTAACCTGAGCGTGCTAGGAACGGATGGAGCTAATGCCTCCATATTCCCAACCCCTGAGAAACGCTGATGGGCAGAGGGGGTTGGGAGCAAGATGTACTGCCATTTCCTGAGTTCCTCTCTCAACACTTCTGTATTCAACTTGGCCTAGAATTGTTTTGCCTTCTCATACTAATTTTAATAACTATAAAAATCATTCCACTGATGGGACTAGACCCTAAGAACCCTGAAACACCAGTCCAAAAGGACCTATGCACCCCCATGTTCATAGCAGCGCTATTTACAATAGCCAAGTGCTAGAAGCAGCCTAAGTGCCCATCAGTAAGTGAGTGAATCAAAAAACTGGTACATTTACACAGTGGAATACTACGCAGCAGAAAGAAAGAACTCCTGCCTTTCATGACAGCATGGATGGAACCGGAGAGCATTATGCTAAGTGAAATAAGCCAGGGGGCAAAAGACAAATACCATATGGTCTTATCTAGAAGAGGAACTTAGTCAACAAAACAAACAAATGAGCAAAATACAACTAGAGGCATGGAAACAAGGAACAGACCGACGGACCAGAGAGGAGCGGGCAGGGGATAAGGGAGAAAAGAAGGGAAAGGGCGCAGTTAAAGAACAAGTACGGTATAAACAATGCATGGACACAGACAATGGAGTTAGGGATTGAGGCGGGTGGGGGAGAAAAGTTGGGGGAACGTGGGCAGGGGATAGCAACAGGGGAAAATTGGGACAACTGTAATGGAACAACAATAAAAATAATAAAGATAAAGATTTAAAAAATCACTTCAGTGCTCCTCTGAGAAAAGGAATGTACCGTAGGTGAATTTTGCAGTGGACTTTAAAAGTTTAGCTCAGCTCGTAGGGTTAAAGATGAACAGAGATGCCCTGGCTGCTGTGGCTTGGGGAGTTGGACAGTGTCAGGCAAACCAAAAGGCCGCCTGTTCGATTCCCTGGATTCCCTGTCAGGGCACAAGCCTGGGCTGAGGCCCAGGTCCCCAGCTGGGGGCATGAAAGAGGCAACTGATTCATGTTTTTCTCGCACATTCAATATTTCTCTCTTTGCCTTCCCATCTCTCTAAAAATAAATAAAATACTTTGTTTTTGTTTAAGAGAAACATAAACACGGGTTTGATGCTAATGAAGCGCCCCTGAATGCTTGGTTCTTGTTTTGTTTGGGAGGGGTGTGTTTTGAGTGTGAGGGGGCTATTACTTTGCTTTGTTTTCAGAATCTTTTCTCGCAATAGTGAGGCTACATGTGAAATCCTGAAGGCCAACACGGCAAATTAAACTCAATGGAGACCATCTCAAGCAGAAAGAGGCTTAACTCTCCACGGTGTGTTTTTTCAATCGGCACACAGAGATTTTGTACACTTTATTCATATGCTCAAGATTTCTTGAAATCCGAGGTGTAGAACTGTGAAAATAATGGCCCTGAACCTATTTTTGAAAACAGGAGAGAATTGCTTTTTCGTGGTTGGTGATTAACTTCCCCAGTCACAGGGGTGGAAGCCACTGGGGTGCAATTTAATGCTTCAGGAGAGGGCTTTCTGAATAACTCCCTCGTGACATGGAAAGGTGAGGGTGCTCCCCATCAAGTGAGTCATTTTCTTCCTCCTTCTTGGCAGGATTTCACCCCAGGCTTTTAAAGGTTCTTGACAGATCATTTCTTCCCATTAGGAAATGGTTTAAGGCACAAGTGTCTTCTGATAAGATGCCAGATTTCTAGATCAAGCGTAAAACTACCGAGGGAGGACAATTGAGCTCAGCAGTCCCATTTCAAAGTTCCTCCCACGTGAGCCGTGGAATGAAATGCTGCGCATGCAGATGTGACGGGCATTGAGTCAGTGAGATGTGTGTGGTTGATCCTAAGTCCAGGGACAGCAAACTTACGAAATTGCCTAAAAGAGCGAAGTGGAAAAGGCAATACGTCTGAGAAGCGGGGAAACTAATTTTAAAAAAATCTGTCATAGGTAAAGGCCATAAAATTTACTTTGAAATTGCATACTTGAACCTTATATCAAAACCCACGCCATAGGAAGGGTCTTCTGAAATTAATGAATTGAGTCTTCCTGTTGACACCAGTGTGAATGTGCTATAGGGTCTGTTAAATATTTGGGGGGAAATATGGGGCCAGGAACTGTGCCAGCAGCCAAAGATAGGTTCAAGTCTAATTCTAAAATAGGAACATGATTCATATTCCAAAATGTAAATCTTCAGGTTAAGTCTGTTTGCCAGTTAAATTTAATCCATTTCAGTGATGCCTATTCTTAATTCCTTAAGAAATTTCTTCTTTAAAATGAATTTTTCAAACGCAGTGTGATTGTGAATTTAGTGCAGTCTGGAAAGTATCAAATCAGATGCAAATACATACTTTGTAATTATGAATAAACACTTTCAGAAACACTGGTGACAGTAAATGGGGTTGGATGTAATTAGACCCCGAGGCAGTTCTTCCCCTTTTATTCCTGGTGGGGTTTTTTTCTTGTTTGTTTATATATATTTTTTGGAATAAGTTTTATAATGATTAGACATTCAGTGCCAATAAAACCAGATTTTAATGTTAGTACATAAAATATTTAAGTTGTGAAATAAGGAGAATTTAGCAGAAAAAGTGTTATTACTAGTCTCAGAAGATTTTATGATTTGAGAATGATTGAAATTATACACATAGAGGTTAAAAACATGTTTTTAAATTCATTTACTATCAATAGCTTTATGATGAGCTACTAAATTCTTAATGCTTATTCTTCTAATATTAACAGTCATCTCAAATGTAAGTATTGTGAAAATAGTAAGTTACTTTAAGAAATATATTTCTATATGGATACCAGGTATATTTTCCCTATCATTTCTATGTGAGTGTTTTTGTGTTTTTAATTAAAATTTTAAGAAATTTCTTTGTCCTGGGAAAATGAATGAAATAAAACTCCCTAAACAAATGAGATTCTCTGCTATTCTGTGATGCATGATTCAGTTCTAGAGATAACTAGTTTTAAACCTTGGGAATTTGTATTATGGCTAAAAGTTGTAAAGACAATTGTTTCCTTTTTTTAATGAAATGTGCATGAATCAGATACCAAAGGTAGGGCTCTTTGTGTGTGTGTATGTGTGTGTGTTTTATCCAGAGAAAATGAAAATTAAAAAGTGTAGGGAAATGTTACCTATTTTTCTTAATTAAAAATATTTATTTTTTTCTGAGGTGTAGGCCTAACCACCGTTTTATTTGGTATGATTTCTGCCTACTCCAACCTAAGAGCTAATCTGATTTTTGTATTTTTCATCTCTAAGCATAATTCTTAGAAATGTGTTTGCCTGATTAAATCAGCGGAGCAGAACCCTGTAATGCATTTATTGAGGGACATGGTGATGTCTTTCTGAATCATCTCATGTCCTGAGGCGCAGGCATTAGGAAGAAAAGGTTTGTGTTTACACAGAGGCGCTCACAGTGTGTATCTGAGCTCACACAAACAAGGATGAGGTCATTGCTTCCTCTTAGGGCCCATTGTTTCTGCAGGAGCTTTGTTCCCTGGTAGAAGAGCAGAAGCCTCTCTGGGGCCTGGGGAGCCAGGAGAGCCCCCGAGCTAGTGTTCATTGTCATTCGGGAGGGATTTTGAGCGGGAAGTTGGAATACATTTCTGAAGCATATAAGAAATGTCGGTATTAAATGAGATAAGCTATTTTAAACAAGTGAGCATACTCACCATTTAATTATCCATCTTCGTAAAAGATAAAGATGGATTTAGAACTGGAATCTGTGAGTGTCACAGAAGCCTAACTTGGAGCTAATGCCTTTAATCATTTTCCAGCAATCCTAAACGGATTGCGAGAGGACCTTCTTATCTTGCTATTTCCCCTCCCTACAACCTCCCTACAATTAGCCAAAGTGTAGTGGCAGTGTCAAAAACCGAGGGCAGTAATTGAGAGATTGCACAAGCTAAGGGGTTTTCTGAACGATTGAGAGAAGATACTAACATGTCTCAGAATATTATCTGAGCTTCTGAGAACTGGAAGTCCAGGCAAGAACTCTTAGAACATACTCTGTTTTTAGCCATTCGGTTATGTATTTCTGTTTTCAATGCTGTAAGTTACTTGTGGAACTGTCTTTAGCTTGGCCCCTCGGGGAGTTTCCTTGAAAGGCAGGATCACTAGTGATGAGGAGACTGGGCTCTGGAGCCTGCGAGTTGGGCTACCTGTTCTTGTTTCACCACTACTAGCTCTGTGACTGAGTGTGTAACCAGTATCTAGCCCTCGGTGCCTTGTTGGCTCCCTCTGTGAAGCAGCATGAGCCTCTGCACCCGTCCTGGGGTTGATAGGAAGATCAATTAGCAGTGGATAGTTTTAACTGTTCCTATTAGCAGTGGATAAGTTTTAACTATTATTGTTTAGCAGAGAGAAAAGCGAAGGGGGTGTGTGGAGGCAAGTAGTGAGTAGAAGAAATATGTGTGTATTCAGTACTGCTTCCACTGCTGTGGACTAAGCATTATGCTTGATAACTAACACAGACCATTTTTAATATTCACACTATATGAAAGATACTGTTGTCTTAATTGCACAGATGAGCAAATTGAAGCGTATCCAATCTTGAGACTCATTCATTTTAAAGCTGATGTTTACGTTAATAATTAGTTTATGGGCATGGGTGTAGTTTGTGATGGTTGTAAGAGAAATTGCATCCCCAGTCTCTACGTTGAGCTTTAGCTTAATGCAATAATGCCCAAGGCCATTGGAGCCGTTATATCCTGGTGCATACTCGTGGTTGGGGCAGTCCCTTCAGGGCAAAATGCCTCATTGGAAGCATCGATAGGTGACTATCTACTCCCCATCCTCCCACTCAAAAAATAGAAAAAGAAAAGAAAGTTATGATGTAAAGTAATCTTTACATTTAATTGAAGTATTTTTTACATGATTTCTTTTTTAAAAATTCCTCAAACAATAAAGCCTTCTCAAGGAAAATAAATGAAGGTAGAGCAACCGAGAGAGCGTGGAGACAGCTGCGTAAATGAGGGGCAGGGACATCATGAATAAACACAATTAGTTGCAACCCTCTTTGTCTCCAAAGCTCTGCAAGTGTAATTGCAATAGTACTAGAGGGAGTTTTTAGGCCTCGGTTTCAATAACAAGCAAGCATCGAGGGTGTGTAATATCCTGATTGCACAATCGTGCATATAAAACATCCCTCACATTCAGCAACAGTCAGCCCTTAACTACTGACCTTTTACAAATTACCTTTTTCAAATTAGTGCATGCAAATGCATCATCTTTTAAGTACATATATTCGTAGTTCGTCCATTGTCACCTCTCACTACTTTTCTTCTTTTAAAATTGAAAGGACCGCTCTCTGACTTTTTGTCATTTCAACCATGCATCACAGTGCAAGTGAGTATGACACGTGGCCAGAAGCCGCGCGGCAAGCCTTGGTGTCTGCCGCTGTTGAGATTATGGAGAAGAATAAAAGAAATAATGAAGGTAGAGGAGTGCAGGTTTATTGTCTTATTATTGTATTTATTTATTTGTTTTCTTAAGCATAGGAGTGTGGCCTGGGGAGGACATGAAGCCAGCTACCAAGCACAGAGCACCCTCTCTGAACCAGGCATCTGTATCATGTGATTCTGATAAAGAAAGACCAAACCTGGTTCTTAAAGATCTCACGGTTGAAGAGGGTATCAGAAACATAAGTAATTTAACAGATTTCGTGAAGTGCAAAATCTATTGCGTGGCCTTTCCTGGGATCTGCGTGGCCTCTCATGGGAGCACAGAAGAAGACCACTTATACCTGGGATGACAGAGAGGTCGCCCCTAGTTAAACCAGCAAAAAAGAGAGGGGGAGTCACACCCCGTAAGCTCTTGCAGCTCCTACCTCTCACCCTGTCCCCATGTCTGGGAATAAATTCTGTACCTTCCAACAGACTTTCAAGGTGCCCAGGACTCATTACTTAATAATTACTGAGTTTATCCAACTGGCCAAAATTCTATTCTTGATACGAACTTCCATGGGTTTTTTGTTGTTGTTTTAATGAAAAAGAAATATGTATCTTTGGAAATCATGATAAAATCACATAGTCAATGGAATCGTTGAAGACAAAAGAGGTCTTGTCCTTTGTCTTATGAGAATGAATGTTTTCAAGTAAGGTTGGAATTAAAATGGAAACAATTAGAAAAATATAGAAGCACTTAAGAAGAAATTGAATTGTTGCTGAAAGCATTAGAATCCAATAGCATAGGAGGAATTTAATTAAATTTAAAAGTAAAATAACTACAGTTTCATATTGGGAAATTTAATGTCTCTTAGAGCTTATCAATTATTTCTTGGCCTACAAATTAGCAGTGGTTAAGTTGCCTATTATTTTCCTCATTTTGATTATTATACTGTTACATGCTGCTTACGGTGGGATCATTTGTGCAGCATTACTGCTGAGATAACCACTGAGACTGTGCATTAGTGCTGTGGCCGCGTGGGCCTCTGTGTATTTGGGTGAGAAGAGGGAAGGACCGAACTTACATCCAGCAGATCACAATCGACTCCCCTTCCACAGCAGAATGCTGCTATGTAAGAAGAAAGTGTTGATTCAGGAGGACAGTCATCATATACGCCAAATATTAAATGACTTTTTAGAAATGAAAAGTGACCAGTGGACTAAGCAATTGCCCTTTAACAAAGGAATGGGATTAATGTTTAGAATGGGGAATTGCAAAGAGAGGGCTCACAACGCTTTCACACCGAGAGATCAATGAGTGGGACCTCTGACCCAGAGCCACCGGAAGCAGTATTTTTGCACAAAGTTGACTCTTTTTTTTTTTTTTTTTCACTTTCCCCAACAGCCTCGTCATGTGTTCAACATGCTAAAGAAGTATGTCCGTGCCGAACAGAAAGACAGACAGCACACGCTGAAGCATTTCGAACACGTGCGCATGGTGGACCCAAAGAAGGCTGCTCAGATCCGGTCCCAGGTCAGCACCAAGTGTGGGGTCACCCGCAGCTTTGGCGGTCCAGTGGTCTTGGCCTCTGAGTCAGATCCCTCCTTATTCCCAGAGGAGCTACGGGTGTTAGGCAGCTACTCTTTAATACCTGGTAAATTCTAAAGGCTTGACTTAGAGCAACATGGGGTTTGGCAACTTCGGCATGATTAATAAGGAACATAAAAAATCTTCAGTGTCTACTGCTACTGATTCTCAAAGGAGCCATTTAAATCTCTGATGACTAAAATGACAAAAACAAAAACTATATAAAGCAAAACCTCTAAAATTGGTTCAACTAAATCATGACAGGCAGTCAGAAACTCACAATGCTTGGGAGTAATGTGAGCCCTGTCATAAATATGTTTTATGTTTCTCCATTCCCAAAGGTTGACAACTGGCATCTACCACTGGAAATCTGAAACTGTACATTTCTCTGCACTGAAGAGTTTAAAATACATCCATACTTCATTTCATGAAATACCCAGTCAAATTAAAACTTATTCTCATCTATTTACAAATTTGCAGAGCAATGTAATTAGGACATCAGAGGTTATTTAGGGACCTCGATATTAAAAAGGATACAATGATCTTTTTAATTGGCTCTGCATTTTGTGGTTGCAAGCATACAATAGAAGGGGAAGTTAAAAGCAGCTCTAAAGTGAGGGAACAAAAAGTGATAGAAAAAGGAGAATAAGGAAGCCCTTTCAGGTTAAAAGTTTCAGCAGCATTTTCCCAGTTTCACTTTGCAGTGTGTATCTGTCTGTGATGCTTGGTAAGGAAAAGAAGGTCCTTACTCCAGAGGTGGTTTACCTGGAGCTGTGCCCTTTGATGCAGGTGATGACACACCTCCGTGTGATTTACGAGCGCATGAACCAGTCTCTCTCCCTGCTCTACAATGTCCCTGCGGTGGCCGAGGAGATTCAGGATGAAGTTGGTAAGTGAGCTGTTCTTTCGATGCCGTGTAGAGCCGCATGTTTTGCTCCTGTAGCAGACAATCAGAGAACAAGTTCATCTGCATCAGCAACCCCCAGTGTCCTTGTATGTGGAAGGAGAAAGAGCAACCTCCTTTGAAATAAAACTCTGGGGAATGGAGCTCTCACCTGAGCAGTTGCATCAGGTCTTAACTATTCATTCTCATAAAAGTGGGGGAAGATGAGGTGTGGTATATTTGTGCAATGGGAGCCATTTATTGGCTTTCGCTTGTCAACAGTTTTCTTCTAATTTTGTCAGTCTTGTAAATATCACCTTAGGGTGCTTTGATACTTTACAATGTAATGAAGACAACCATCTTTTCATCTTTTAATGTTTTGCTGTCATAAGCTTTGAGAGGCATTATATCCCCATTTCATAGATGAAGGAGCTCAAACTTACAATTTAAGAAACTTTCTTGACTATGTCACACACATCCTAAGTAGCACAGCAAAAGCACAAAACTGCGACTTCTAACCTTGAGGTTATGTTCAGTAACTCACATCTTTCTTGGAACCCCTCCCTCGCCCCCCTCCACACAATAGCCATGATGATCGTCTGAACCATGTCATTGTTTAAACATAATTAAATGATTTGCCCACTGTCTTCTATGAAGCTTTTATTTTGAAGTGATCATACACCCATAAGAAGTTGGAAACATAGTACAAAGTCCATTGTACACTTCACCCACATTCCTCAATAGTAACATCTTTCAAACTATGATACATTTTCAAAACCAGGATATTGACATGTGTGCCCAGTATCTTTTATGACCCTAGATGTCCTAATGACATCTTCAATATTTCATATAAGTTCTCCCATCTCTGTTTTTCCTGGAGAAGGGAGTAAAGTATCACATAATTCTTCACAAACCCCCAAATGCCCATATCTATTTAACTTTGCCTCACAAAAGTTATAGATGGCAATTACTCTAGTGAATCTTTCAACATAAAAGAAATGTATGTAGCCCTGGAGATACGATGCATAAACTCTCAGCAAATAAACAATATGTATGTGTTACGTGTCTCTCTCTCCATAGACGCAGCTTATCTGAAATCCAAACAGCAAGGGCGTTGTAGATGGGTAGACTCATAATAACTTCTCCTTTCAGTTGTCCAAAACACCTCTTGGCTTGTGTTTCACATTTTGTGCCGACACTGTTCTACTCTTTCTTTTCTAACGTATTGCCTTGTAAATGTTGTTTGTATTATTATCAGTCAGGTGTTTGACAGGTATCAGAGGATGATGGTCTGATTAGTACTATGTATAATGATTAGTACCATGTATTAACAAACCTAATCAAGTCTACCTCAGGTCACATGCACTGAAAAGAAACTATATCATCCAAGCTTTTGTTCAAAAGGGGAGCTCGGTGCTGAGCAGGCTCTTAGGAGGGTAGTCAGTAGAGCTTTTAGTCTACACCGTGGATTGGAGGCAGGACTTCCAATTATTTTTTAACTCAATATATTAAGTTTCCATAAGAACGAAATATTCTTGTTACATGTATTTGTAGGATAGAAATGTGTAAGGATTCTTTAAAATACTGTAGTTTAAATAAGTATAAGAAAATCTTTCAACAAGTTGTAAAGGGACAAAAATCAAAGAAACCATCACATTCGTGTGAACTGAAGCTCAAATCTTCTAGATGAATGTATCTTTGCCTTATAGCTCTCTTAACAAGCTTCCTTTCATGTATAAGTGACTTAATCGAGGTGTTGCCAGTAATCCCAAACTATAGAGGAATAATAAGCCTCAAGGAAGGACTAGACAGTCAATGACCACTGGTAATTCACTCTTCACCCAGTAATTGTGGTTGACTCTTTCTAATTAAATTACCAGGACTTTTTATTCAGCAAGAGAGTACTAAAGCAGTGGCCACTTATGAGTCATCCGTCCACAGAACAGATGGTGATTCAGATATCTGGAGTGTTACAGAATGCCTAAGAATAGGGCCACACAGTAAGCTTTAAATCTCAGTGATGGGAGGATCCATTGGAATCACTCAGATCCTTGGAATCATGGAATTTTCTTTTAAAAAAAGAAACGCTCAACTATTAAGTTGGATTAGCAGCACGTTATTTTTAATGTTTTTGTCTTTGTCGATATACCAGACACCGAATCCTGAAAGATAATCTTTTAAAAAAATCTTTCTGTCCTCCATTGTTAAATGGCCGTTTCCAAAAGAAAGAGAAGCTTGCAATAATGAACTTCCATTAAATAGACGTGTGCAGCATTTGAGCTTCTAACAAAGTGAAAGCAGAGAGAGCTCCCTGGGGAGAGTGGCTTTTATGGACTGTGATTTTAGTTGTCTTCTGTGGTTGTTCTTCATCTGAAAGAACATTTAAAAATAACTCACTTTCAAAGTAGCAATATCCATACAATAAGATTGGCACGGGTGCTGATTGTTTAAGCTGAGGGTATTTGGAAGTTCTTTGTAGTATTCTTTTTACTTTTATGTTTGAAATTTTGCATGATAGGTGGTTTTTTTTAGCTTACTTACTAAATAGGATCTTCACAGATTTCTTCTCATTTATATCTTGTGCATTTAATAATAGTTTCTAATTAAATGCTTTGTCATTAGTCTGACCTGTGTTTATCTGCCTTTCTGTGTATAATCAAACTTTAGATTTGGAGTCAGTTCTGTGCAAATAGGAAAGATGATAGAATTCAGAGCGGCTGGCAAAAGGCCAAGATCTGAAAATACCTATAAATACATGCCTTTTGTGTAAAAGTCTGTGCCAGTAAATGTGGGCAATTAGGATGTGTTAATGCAGTAAAACATCTACATTAAATGGAGAGAAATACAATGGTTTAATTAAACAAGGGTAACAAGTGCTCTTGAGATGAAGGGTTGCCCCAGTCTGAGGAACTGCCAGTACCTGTAGCGATGCAGGTGTATCTGCTGCTGTTAATTTATGCTCTCATTTGGGTAGAATTCTCTATTGTGGATGAATAAAGAATAAGCAAGCCACACTGGGAAGAAGGAGGTGCGAGAGTGACCATCAAACTACTGAGAGCAGCCAGGTGTAACTGACTAGAGCACAGAATCCACCAGAATTCTGTTCACAAACTAGACCCAAATTCATAGGTCTGATAGCATATGCCACTGTTTCTCACACATTTCTCAAACCACAGTCAGTGTGTATGGGGAACTCATTTGTTCTTGAAATTTACTTGTTCTACAGTTTTAACTCTGAGTTCTCCCAGTTGTCCTACACTTATCCATGGTGCCTTCCTCTCCCTCTCCCATGATTTCTTCTAAATCTCAAGGCATCTATATTCTGCCCCTGGTATTCGTGTGACCCCTGCCCTGTACACTCTCCACCCTAGTTCAGACCCTTATCCCTGCCTTATGGGTTTCACGAGGCTCCAAACTCTAGCCATCCTTCCTCCTGTTGCTCCACGGCCCCTTCTACCCAAATTCTTCCTCCTCAGGGCTGCCCACGTTCCCAGCTTAAGTGAAAGTAAAACTTGTACATGGTTCTTTCTTGTTTGAGAGGCACCCTTCAATACTCAACTGAAATGCCCAAGCTCCTATAAACTTTTGACTAACTTGCATAGAGAACAAGAGAGAAGAGCTGGCATTTGTGTGACAGCGAAGCAGTGAGTGTCTGTTTCTGAGGATGTTGGTGGTCCAAGTTCTTTAAAAAAGTTCACCCTGAAGGTCAAGGGCCATAACATAGAGCTGTGGCAGATGGTTTGGGGAAAAAGTGTGGACTGGCCCTCATTTCACAACCCATTCACGGAACCAAGCCCTGGAGCACTGGGCCATGTCCACTTTAAGTGGGGTTTTCTTGCAATCCACACAAGTGCACACACATGAGCTAATGACAACACTGGTGAATTACCCCCTGTCTACAGTCGAAGAAACTGGACTTTAGAGAAAGGTCAGTAACCTGCCCTTAAGAGACAGTTAAAGTGATGAAAGTGGAATTGGGGCCAAGATTGTCACAAGTCCAAAACTCACGCCCCTTATGCTCTCCATTCTCCTCTGGCAGGTAGAATTTTCTTCTCCTTAGCCTCGGTGTCTAAAGCACTGTGTATCCACCTGTAACACAGTGCTCTGCTTGGTGCTTAATTATTTGTTTGCATGTCCTCCAGCACCCCATCCTTAGAGCTCTTCCAGGCCATGTCCTGGTCATCCTTGCATCCTCAGGATCCAGCAGAGGGCCTGGTGCTTTCTAGGTGTTAGAGTAATCACAGACGAGGTTGAATCAACCACCCAGACTGCAGGCGAGGTGCTTCTCAGGCTGATCGGGTGGACCCCCGGAACCCCAAAGACCCACGCGGAGTTCCTTCCTCAACACGAGCACAGCGTGACACAGAGCAAATCTTTCCATGGCCACAGCGTTCTCTGAAGCCCTGTTTGATCAAGCCGACACAATGGGTGCTGTCGACAGAGCCATCAAAATAAAGAATAAAGCCAAAGTTCTGAGGGCCGTCATTAGTAACATTTTCTAATTGGCGTGTGTCATATCCATGACACTCTGTTGTTTGGTCATCTGCCCAAGTCACATACTTGGACACTTGATGTTTTAAGTGCGTCGTCTGGTGGGACGGTCCTGACGGCCACAGTCTACAGCTGTTTGTTCCGTGTACTTCACTAGTCTGTGCAATTGTCCAAACTGCCCTGTTAGTTGTTTTATAAAAACTTGCCTTTTGTGAATAATAATTTGTCAGTTAAGTTTGAATTATTATGTGTAGGTTCCCAAGCACGATTATTTATTAATGTTTTCCTTTAAAAAAAAGTTATTTGCATGCAAATTACGAAGTTTTCTTCCGAAGGAGGCTTAAGGCATCGTTTGTAAAGGGGAAAAAAATCCCCTTATTCACTTAAAGTCGCTGTTTTTTTATTCAATAAATGATAGAATCATTATTTTAAAGAAAATATACCTCCTCTTTGATGCCCGTGTTCTTTTTAATCACCTTTGAACCCTTCATAAAGGCAGAATCCCTTTGTTTCTGCTGTTGTTTGGCTCTACCTTCGCTTTGTCAAATTGCTGTTTCAAAATGATTGCACTTTTTTGCCCTTCGTAGTCTTCCCTAAATCTATGCTAAACAGATTCTGGTTTCCTCTCTCTGTTGGCACCAAGGTTATTTATCAAAGTACTTCATTTTGCAGCTACCTCAAGGCTAAAAATACTGTAGCGCGCCACCCAGAGATGACTACTTTGCAGAATGCTCTAAGGGCGAATTTATGAGAAAGACAGTAGGCAGGAAAGGGGGTGGGAGGCATCATTGTTTCCTGCCCCGTTTTCTTCTCTTAGCATTCAGAAGCATTCAGAATTAATCAAAAACATGAATTATTATAAACCAGATGTTGGAAGGATCTCTGGCAGAGCCTGTCCGTGGTGAATGGGGTAGGACTGAAATACATGGCAGGAGATCAAGGAGCTTCTGCTAATGAACGAATGCTCAGAATTTCTTATTCCATTGGACTGTGGCCTCTTGATAAAACGTTCTCCTCTTCAGGAGGAAACACAGCATGCCGATTTCAAGAACAGTGTTTCTATTCTCTGTTCTTAATAAATCTATTCGTTTGGGGATTTAATGAATTCAAAGTAGTCTGTGTTTAAACTAGACTATTTACAGCACTAGCCAGATGAACGAAATTGAACATTCGTTACTACTGAGAATTTTAAGTATCCTTATGTTTCATTGTTACGCAAGGAATGGTATCAGCCTGAAAAGAAATTGTAAAGGTGAAGAGGGAGTTGTTAACCTATTCTGCTTTTATTCTTTGTTTTTCATAAAAAATTATGTTTAAGGGTATATAGATTTTATATTTTACAGCTGATTGAAGTATTTGGAAACAAGAACATTTATTTATATCATCCATTACCAAAGACATGTTTCTTCTTTGTTTTTATGGTAGTTTTGATGCTCCTTTTCATATTTTCTGCAGTATGGTTACCTGAATTACAGATATGACCAAGGTTTGTTTGCCTACCTCTAAATGCATATTGCCCCCTATTAGCAGAACAGCTAACTCTTCCAAAATACAACCACTGATTTTATTTATCTTTTTAATAAGGTACAGTTGACCTGTAACACTGTACTGGTTTCACATATGACATGGTGATTCAGTGTTTGTGTGCACTGTGAAAGGCTCACCACAGTGAGGCTGGCTAACATCCGTCTCTTTACACAGTTACCAACGTATGGTTTTTCTTGTTTGAGGACTTTGAGGATCTACTCTCTTAGCAACTTTCAAATATGTAATACAGCTCTGTTAATTGTCGTCACCGACCTGCACCTACATGCCCATGACTTACTTACTTCATAGCTGGCGGTTTGTCCCTTTGGTCCCCTTACCCATTTCGCCTTCCCTCCCACCAGTCCGTTCTCTGTTATCTGTGAGCTTGGTTTCTGTTTGCTCGTTCATTTGCTTTGTTTTTTAGATTCTACATGTGAGTGAGATCATATGATATTCATCTGTATCTGTCTGATTTGTTTTACTTAGCACAATGCCCTCAGGGTCTGTCTGTGTTGTCACAGATGGCAAGATTTTCTAATTTTTAGGGCTGAGTAGAATTCCTCACATCCTCTTCCTCCATTCACCGTCCATCGCTGGGCTCGTGGGTTGTTTTTATATCGCAGCTGTTGTTAATACTGCTGCAGTGAACATCGGGGTACGTGCACCTTTTAGAACCAGTGTTTCTGTTTTCCTCAGATAACCCAGAAGTAGAATTACTGGATCATATGGTAGATCTATTTTTAATTTTTTGAGGAACCCCCATGGTGTTTTGCGTAGCGTCTGCCCAAATTTACATTCCCACCAACAGTGCACACGTGTTCCCTTTTCTCCACGTGCGTGCCAACACTTGCTCCTGGTTTTCATTCGGATATCTCTGATGATTAGTGGTGTTGAGCATGTTTTCATGTGCGTGTTGGCCATCTCTATGTCTTCCTTGGAAAAATGTCTATTAAGACCTTTGGCCCATTTTTAATCAAGTTTTTTTTGTTTTGCTGCTGTGTTGTATGAATGCATTCTTTACATACATATTTTGGATATTAAACCTCTTTCAGATATATGATTTGCAAATATTTCCTCCCATTCAGTACTGTGCCTTTTCATTTTGTTGATTTCCTTTGCTGTGCAGAAGCTTTTTTATTCTGATGTAGTTTCACTTATTTACTTTAGCTTTTGTTGCCTTGTTTTTGAAGTTGGATCCAAAAATTTGATGCTAAGATCAGTGTCAAGGACCTTACCACCTATATTTTCTTCTAGGAGTTTTGTGGTGTTAGGTCTTACATTCCAGTTTTTAATCCATTTTGAGTTCATTGGTGTGTATTATGGAAGACAGTGGTTCAGTATCATTCCTTTGCATGTAGCTGTCCATTTTTTCCAGCACTACTGGTTGAAGAGACCATCCTTTCCCCATTGTATATTCTTAGCTCCTTTGTCATAAATTAATTGACCATATGTGCGGGTTTATTTCTGGGCTCTCTGTTTCGTTCCATGGATCTGTGTGCCTGTTTTTATGCCAGTACCATACTGTTTTAATCACTATACTTTTTAGTGTAGTTGGAAATTAGGGCGTATGATGCCTCTAGCCTTTCTTCTTCCTCAAGAGTGCTTTGGCTATTCGGGGTCTTTTGTGGTACCAAAGAAACTCTTATTTATAAATGAGAAAATAAAAAAGCATTGTCAAGTGAACCTAATTATAAGCATTTTAATCTTCACAATTGGAAAGTATATCACAACGATAGCACCCAAGTTTTCCGATTTATTGGCTGCCATGTGCATATGTCCCTAAACAGCAAGATACTGACCTGTCTACACCAGTGAGTTCATACTTGATACCCAACTGGTCTGTAAACGGTTTTAGGAGGTCACAGCCCGTAAGCATGTAACTCGCCCACAGTAGCTGGCTTAGTGCTTTGTGTATATTTAGTGCTCTCTCTACATTTTTTGATGTGATATTCAAGGCATCTTCTTTTCTTAGGAGTTTAGGTATTGAATCTATGGATGTAGTGTATGTGTCATCCAGATAATCTGTGCAAGTCATCAGTAAGGTCCTTTAAAAGTTCACATTTCACATGATGTATAGTAATTATTGACATAAATTATGTGTGAAAACAACATCAGTTTTTCTGAACAATGTCTATAGTTTCCTCTTCTGGCAAATAGATACTTTCTGAATTCTAATCCATAATTGTAAAGGAAAAGTCATTCCTCTGACAATATTAAAAAGAATATACTTTCTAGGAAGAACAAAGATTAAAGGTTTTATTTAACACAAATAAGCATTATCTGGATTGTTCTGGCAGACAAATTAGAGACATTAATACACATAACTCCATGTGGTATATTGATCTTGTTCTCGTGATCCAAATGAATACTCACACTCATTGGATGGTTTAGGTATCAGCCATATGGCTCACTTCATGACATTGCGGTGGCTCACTTCGTGCCATTGCGGTGGCTCACTGTGGATTATTTTTTCTATCTAAACAAATAAGTGGGATCTATTCAAATCTTTTGCCTACTTTTTAATTGGATTCTTTACCTTTTTATTATTGAGTTGTAAGAGTTATTTATATATTCTGGGTACTGGACCCTTAACAAATACATGATTTAAAAATATTTTCTAACTTTCCATAGGTTGTCTTTTCACTTTCACTGTCTTTATGTCACTTGAACACACAAAACTTTAAAACTTCGATCAAGTTCAATATCACCTGTTCGTTGTTGGTGTTTTTGCTTTGGTATTATTATATTTAAGACCCATTGCCCAATTCACAGTCAAAAAGATTTATGCCTATGCTTCTTTCTACAGGTTTTATAGTTTAGCTCCAACAGTTAGAACTTTGATTCATTTTGAGTTAATTTTTATATGTGGTGTGAAGTAAGGGTCCAACTTCATTCCTTTGCATTTGGATATCGCAAGTCCCAGTACCATTTATTGTAAAAGACTATTTTTTCTGCCGTAAATGGTCATTGCACCCTTGTTTAAAATTAGTTGACCAGAGGTACAGAGGTTTATTTCTTGACTCCCAGTTCTATTATTTTATCTATATGTTGATCCCTTTTACAGTACCACACTGTTTGGGTTACTGTAGCTTTGTAGAAAGTTTTGAAATCAGGAAAGTCCTCTACCTAGATTCTTTTTTTAAGATTTCAACATTGTTTTGACTATTTTAGGTGTTTTACTCTTCCATATGAAGTTTCAGGTCTTTTTTCCCTGTTTCTGCAAAATAAAAGGGAGGGAGTTGGCATTTTAATGGGGATTGCATTGGATCTGTAGGTCAATTTGGGGGCTATTACTATTGTAATTTTTTAATGAAGTTTTTATAACACTAACTATTTGAACAGATACCCACTATAAGATGATTCCACTTGATCTTATTTAGGAAGGCTAATATTTAGAAGTGGCAGGAAAACTGATTTAGCACACTGTCACTTCATAACCTGAACTTTGATGAGATTCGAGCAGATGTCTTTGTAAGCTTTGCCTTGAATCATGACTATGACAAATCAGTAGTTTTGTCTGTTTTCGTGCCTTTCTCTAATGCGAGGCGGGGGGGTGCTTTCCCACCACGTGGGTGAAACCTGAGGCAGTGCCTCCCACAGGCTCTGCTGATCTCTGGGATGACTCAGTGCGGTTCTGGATTTTTAATTAACTCGCCAGCTTTTACGTATGGCCCTGTCATTTGAATCGAAAGCCAAAAAGGAGCCCTAACTGAAATGACCGGGGAGGGACGGCAGACCACAGTGGCGGCTGCTAAGGCCTCCTGGCACGGAACCCCACAGCAGATGTGTCCCGGTTTTGTTTTTGTGGAGTCTTGGGAACGGCCGATGATTTCAGACTGGGACAAGGGCTCTGGTTATTTATTTTTTTTCACAAGCAGCTGCCTACAAGGTTCATATTTAAAAAGAAGAGAATAAAAATGGTAGTGATCGGCGCCATCCTAAGTACAGAGATACATTCAGACTGGGACGAATTTTGAAATCCATCCACAAAGACTGACCGGGAAGGAGAGGAATAGGTTCGTTCCCATGTGAGGCAGTTTGGAAGGAATGCTCATTTGCATCTTGCCATTCAACTCAAATAAATATCGCCATGTATTCGCCAGATAAGCCCCATTACTCTGGTTAACTGTCCTCCTGTCATAGGTACTGTGGGCTACTGTAGAAAGTCAGTCATAGACAGTGGGGTATGATATCTCATCAAAACTAAGTGATCGATCTATTAACTTGTTTCAAATTATGAGTTGTGTGTCCAAAGGAATGTTGACTCCATACAAATCAAAACACTGTTCAGAGAGCATCTTGTGGACTTGGAGCGAGAAAGAGATGGTCAAAGGACCAAGACCAGGTTGTTACTTTTATTTCAACCACTGTTGACACATCCGTTGACCTAAGACAGTGGATTTACAATAACTTGTATTGGGTGTTGTTTTTTATAAATATTCTTTTACATGTGTCATGGAAGCTTGAGTTAAGTCCTATTTATTTCTTTGAAACAGCAAAAAATGAGTACTTGTATCATCTTGTGCAAGTCTCTGCCTGTACTTTTGCTTTGCATAGCATTTAGATGAGTCTGCCCAGCCCTTGAGAGCAGATAGAGGGACTGTGTGTTCAGCTTCCTCTTGACCATTGAACTTGATAAAGCTGCCCCTAAGGCTAGTGGAGATCAGAGACGTTATGCTCTTACAGAAGGAAGAAAGGGCAGCTGCAAGTCTCCGGCCACTGCAAGCGGTAGCATGAGCCAGCCTGCCCTTAGCAAACTCTTCGTTTCTTCTCTCCCAGAGGCTGTAAAGTGAAGCAGAGCTCAGAGGCTACAGCTTCTGAAGCTTTGCCGAGTTACGGAGGAACTTCCTGGGGCATGAGTGGCGATACAAAAGGGAACATGTCATATTAATATGATTTCACTTATTAGCATTTCATACTGTTTTTAATTAGGAAACTAGAAGCAAACAAAATTTCACATTCCAGGTTTTGGGCATAGGGTATGGAAGTTGAGAGATTGCTGTTTGAAATTCTAAATTATTTATTCTTTTGCAAAATCCTGCCTTTATATTTTGTTGATGGTTACTGAGCCTTGAAAGAATTAAAATGGGTTTACTCTCAAATGAGAATCAGTAAGTTTGATATAATGGAAAGTTGCCAAACATGCCCTTTTTGATGTGACATATACCAAGAAAAGTATCATATATGTAGCTGGACTTGAAAGTATTAATCACTCATAATGTGACCATTCTTTGTTACATTAAAACCTTTTTGTGTCTGGCCCTGGCTGGTGTAGCTCAGTGGATTGAGCTCAGGCTGCAGACCAAAGGGTCACAGGTTCGATTTCCAGTCAGGGCACATGCCTGGGTTGCAGGCCAGGTCCCCAGTGGGGGCCACGTGAGAGGCAACCACACATAGATGTTTCTCTGCCTCTCTTTCTCCCTCCCTTCCCCTCTCTCTCAAAATAAATAAATAAAATCTTTTTAAAAATTTTTTGTGCCTGATGATAATGACAAAATATACTGCTTACTGTTTATAAGTTTCCAATAACACCAATATATGAAACGTTGTTAATAGGTATAGTTAATACCTATAATTTTTAAATTGGGACTGTTTCCTAATATCAAACTTTTGTTCAATAAAGGGAAAACTGACTGCTGTTCCCACTGAGATATCACTGGGCAAACATGTTAGTCCTTAGTCACAGCTCTGATGATGTGTAAGCCGTATCAGAGGGTTTCAGAAGCATCTGTATGGTGTTCGCTTCGGCAGCACACACGCTAAATCGGAACGATACAGGCACGGTTAACAGGGCTCCTGCACACGGATGAGATGCAGACTCATGACTTGTCCCCTATTTTTTATTCTAATTACATGAGTAGTCTAGGGTAATAATTTATAGAAACTGAAAGTAGAATGGTGGTTGTCAGGGCCTGGGGTGAGGGGTGGTTTGGATAGATGGGGAGTTAGTGTTTAGGGGTACAGTTTCAGTTTGGGGAGATAGAAGAAGTTCTGGAGATGGATGACAGTGGTGGTCGCACAGCAGTGTAAATGTACTCGATGCCACTGAGCTGCACACTTGAACATGGTTAAAATATGAGGTTTATGTTATTTATCTATATCTACCACAGTAAAAAAGTGTGTGTGTGTGTGTGTGTGTGTGTGTGTGTGTGTGTGTGTGAATTCTGGGATCCCAGAATTCATCAAGGAGTTTGAATCTTCAATAAGTATTTCTTAAATGCCCAGCATGTGTCGGACTCTGTGCTCGTGGTCAGATACACTTCAGGTACAAGGCACAGTCTTTCCTCCTCTAATTTAGAAGCTGCTTGGGGAGACTCTGGACAAATGCAGCTGAGAAAGAGGCTGCACTCAGTAGGCTGAGGAGTGTGGATCGCCATGTCTCTAAGCAGCAGGTACTGTCATCTGACAGCCGCTCCTTACAGCCACCATCGCTCACTGAAGGTCATGGGAGAAGGTGGAACCTTAGTTGCAAGTGGTTCGGCCACGTTGTTCCAGAGGCTCCAGGGGACTGTGATGTATGCCCAAGGTCACACATCTGGTTAAGAAGACTAAAGACCGAATCTATTCTGATGCCTCTGTATTTGTTCCACCTCCCTGATGATGCCAAGTTAAACAAAACTGGGTATTGGAAGCTGTTTATTCAGGTTTCAGAAGCCTGAATTGCATCTCGCCTCCCCTTTTAAATGTTTGATTAACACAAAGCCTCTGACTTTTGATCATAAAACTTATATATTACATGTGTCTACTATTGCTTTATTGTGCATGTGTTAACTAATTGCAGCATACTTAATTGTAAGCTCTTTGAGACTATGAGTCAAATCTCATGTGCATTTGTGTCTCCTACAACAAATCACTGAGTGTAAATGATTACAAATACCTGTCTTCAAGGAATTCTTTAGGTAGAGCAATGGGTCTCAAAGCGTGGACCTTGGACCAGCAGTGTCAGCATCTCCTGAAAACTTGTTAGAAGTTCAACTTGTCTGGTCCCACTCTTGACCTCCTGAATCAGCATCCCTGGGCTGGGCATTAGTGATCTCTCTTTTAACAAGCTGTCCAGGTGACTCAGATGCATGTTAAACTTTGAGAATTACTGATTTAGAGTGTATTCAACTTACGAAAGGTTAATAAGCAATCCGATAATTCAATCAGGCTTACCTCTACAGTTACGTTCTCAATCCAGATGATAAAAACGATATGCCACAAAAAAATGTTTCAGGTGAAAGCCTAAATGAATTGTATCGATATTTGACTATAAAATATGATGACTCTGGTTCACTGAAAAAGATAATTTTTTAGTAGTCATAGAGGAAAAGATGAACACATTTTTGTAATTAAAAGTACAAATCAAAACATAATTTTTTAAATTATCAAGTTGATAGTTTTTAAAAATTTGTCATATACTGTTATGACATGAGTAAGTGAAAAGGAGATTTCAGAAGCTACTGATCAGTATATGGGTATAACCTTTTTATGGGACTATTTGACTCTACCTAAAAAGTTAAAATGTGAAGTCTTTTCTAATTCAGCACCATATTCCTATGGATATACTGAACCCCTGTGGACAGAGGCACTTCTGTGCGCCCCTGGATACCCCTCAGTATTAGAGTCTTTGGATAAGCATTTGCTACTTTTAAATAACTGTAAAGACAAATGTTGTACAACAGACTTAGCTTCCCTTTCTCAGCCTCCTGTTTAGTGTATATTGCTCTCAGTTTGGGGCTCAGTGCCCCTAAAATTATAAGGAAATTAAATGCAACATTTCAGGAAACTTAGGTGGAAATGGTCTAAGCCACCAGTCTGAGTATAATCAGTGAAACTATTAGGTTGTCTGTTTTCTTCTCCCAAGATTTTATATTCTACTATAACCCTACAGCTCTCGCTGTCTCTGGAATTCTGGTCAAAAGGAGGGAAATACTTCCGAATACACCATTGCTGACCTCCCCTCCTATTTGTTAGGGTAGCTGGTGTCAATCAAATGAGTTCTGCAAGCTCTCGGCATTTTTTTTTAATACTGAGAACAAACATTTGGAGCAATTCAACCAAATTTAAGTGTTTTGAGGATAGTAATTTAATATAAATAGCCCCTCGATTCTCTGCTAAGGAAGCAACATGAGCACTTTCCAAGCCGCTGATGGCAATATCAGTTATTATAAGGAGACCGGGTGGGGGGACGGGAAGAAGCTGTTTCAAGAAAAGTAGGAATAGGATGGGGCTACAGGAAGTACATTTTTAGATATGGGAGCCCTGCCAGGACGAAGTTAGAGTTCATAGGCTAAGGCTACTTCATCTCCCTCACCTTCCTTTTGCCACAAGTCTGATTTCTCAACACTTGAGTGTCTCCTTTCCATCTTAAAGGAGAAACCTTCTTATACCTGAAGTGCCTGCTTCAGGTATAAGAAGAGAAATTAAGCTGTGACTGTGGATATACTATCATAAAACACAATTATTCCCCGCCCCCCAAAAAAGGCCCACATAGCCTATCTGTTGATTAACATGGCACCCATACGTAAGTCAAATATTGTATGAAAATATGAGAGACTTTGCTCCCTCGATCTCTTTGATGTGAAATGAAGAGATGGGTCCCTCCCCTCACTCAGTATGGCCCTGTGTCCACTCTGCTGCTGCTAACACCTCCTCAGTGGAACAGGAAGGTGGAGGAATCGGACCTCAGTTTTCAGATTAAGGATTCTGGGTGATTATGTGGCCTGATCGGACTCGGAGACTCTGACCACGCCATAAAAATGGTCAAGGCCCAGTGTGTTCAACACGTCTTGCCAAGACCCTTCAGAAATCAGAGGAGGACTTCACATGCTTGAATGTGAAAAAATACAATGCTTTTTCTTTAAAAAAGAAAACGCATATTAGAGCAGAATGGGGAGCCCTCTGCGGAGAACTGAGTCTGAGTATTTTAGTTTTACAGAAGGCCTTGTTAACCTGGGCTTTAGGTCCTTGGAACCCACTGATGGGGAATGCCAGTGCGATGTGCTGATGAACTGCAGTCATACCCTGAGCCTTCTGCGCTGCCCTGTGTGATTTCCGCGCCTTTGTGTCTCTGGCCAACAGGCAGAGAGGAGTGTCTGGCCTTTGCTGATGTCTTTGGTTTGGTTGCTGTGAGTTACAGGACGTGAAAGGCAGCTGAGAGCTCATCTGAAATTCTCCCAGGGAAAAATGCACTCCCTGTGGAAACTGTTCTGGAAGCCATCCCATCCGTTGTTTCTGAAAGTGTTCCTGGGCCAAGTGAAGCACAATAATTAGAAGGATTGTTATTTTAAAAATTCAGATATATTAGGCTTGGTTCCTTGGCACTTGGTGCCTTTAAGCAGATTATGTATATTAAAAGATCATAATGACAAGGGAACCCAAGGGTTAAAGATTAAGCTTTAGTTATAGTTGATATGCTTAAGGGATTAATGCATGTGGAAAGCTGTTGTTCCAGGACCTGGAACACATGATATTTGTGACTCCAAGAGGTGACAAACAATTCAACCCTTGTGTACCAGGGTGTCTGTAAGCAATCAAGATGGTGTCTGAGCCACTGTGTTCCAGGGAGGGAATGTCTGTGGTGCAGATAAAAAATTATTGATCAGCAGACAAAGAAGTATTAGGAAAATCACTGCCTGACTGCAACTCTTATCTGATTAACCTTTCCCAAACCCCTTACCTACTTCTTATAAAAAGTTTGGCTTGAGATGAAATGTTAAGATGGATTTTAGGGTACATCTTCTCAGATTGCTGACATCTGAATAAAGCATCCATAAAGATTTTTTTAAAAAAATCAGATTCCTGGGCCCCATCTCAGACCTACAGAAATCTTCATTTTCCTTATCTCCCCCGATTACTATGCAGAAGTTTTAAAACTCATGATTATATGAAATAGCAAAAATATAAGGGTCCTTAGAAATTTGGATTATGTTTATAATGGTCTTGAATAAAGAACAGCAATTTTCATTCAAAATTAATATATTCTGGTACATTTGGCATGTGCATTTTTAGTGGTGCTTATTTCCAAAGCTGTGGTTATATAAAATACTTGTTTAGATGTGACAGAGTCGATGGCTATATTTTATTTATCTAAGTTAAGAAATAAACAGTGCAAACATAGGACAGGCTTCAGTCAGAAAATGTCAGACTTTATAACGTTTCCCCATTTGCTATTTTATTTGCTCTTTCAGAAATTGTAAATCTACTCTATTTGCCAAAATTCTTTCCTCCCTCTTTAGATTCTTTGTATTGTTAATACTGGAGTTGTACTTAAATTATCCCTTTAGACTCTCTTCAATTTCAAAATGATACTATTTTAATAAGGGATGAAGGGAAAAATCAACAAAGTATGCCTAACGTTGTCAGCCTTCTGAATGACAAACAGTAAAAGCTTCATCTTGGAGAACTGTCACAGAGCCTAGTGTTAGCGCAGGAAGCATGTGTGTTCTTAGGGAACCGACCAAAAACTACCAGGGAAGGGCATGCTGAGCCCCAGGTGCTCTGCAAACAGTAGTGCGCGTATTTTGCGGGTTATGCCGGAAGGCAAATTAGATCCCTGTGCTTCTTAAAGTATCTCATATAGAGACGTGGTGCAGAAATCATATTTAATCACCTCTTGTCCCTCCCCCACCCCAAACGAACAGACCACGTAACTGGAAATGTCTGGGACGCGTGGGGAAACTGGCCTTTGGAATTTTTTCTCACGATGCTGGAATCTGGGCGTCCAAGACCAAGGTCCTCACAGGTTGGGTCTCTCCCAGGGCCTCTCTCCCTGGCTCGCAGATGGCCGCCTGGCTGTGTCCTCACGCGGCCTTTTCTCTGTGCGTGAGTGACAGAGCTCTCCGTCGTCTCTCAGTTTTCCAGCCCTTTTGGATGAAGGTCCCACCCTTAAGACTTTGTATAACTTTAATTACCTCCTCAAAGGTCCTGTCTCCAAGTACTGTTACATTGGCCTTAGGGCTTTAACATGTGAATTTGGGGGGAACACAGTTCGGTCCGTAACAGCTGGCTACATTGAATAGACCTAATGTGACCCCTCTCCCGTATTCATCACCCATCACCTGTTTAGTGCACGCGGGTGGTTTCTTTATCCCCAGAAAGTCAGAGGAGGCCACGAAAGATCCTTTTCCTGCTCCCGCACCCTGTCTCTGCAGCCGGGTTTCACCTTAGCAGCCTTCAGCGCCTTCACTCTGCCTGTATGAACTTCAAACTGAAGACCTCTTTGGTATATAAAATAAAGCATATACTTAACTGGAAGACATTTGATGGATTTTTAAAACTTGTCTTTTTACTAATTTATCTATACTCTTTTAGACTCCTGGAGAATTTTCTTGTAAAGATCAGCTTGTCCAATATGAACCCAAAAGTGAAATTGATGTGCCGAATTTTATAGATGACTCCAACTGCCCCAGCTCCACTCGGTTTACCAGCTGAGAGTAGGTTTGACAGCAGTCTCCGTTCTGGCATTAGAGGCCGGCGTGTCATCACCCTGGAGTTAGTAAAACCTTCAACCAGCCAGGCATTGGTCATGCATTTTGCTGCCAGGGACAGCTCAGCTTCTGGCTTCTCACAGAGGATGTGACATAACCTCAGTGTGTTTGACACTGAGGCCCTTCCACTTCCTTGCTGAACTTGAGAGTTGACAACTGGTGTCCAAAATTCCAGTGGTCTTAGCAGGATAAGACATGGAGCCGTTGATGGTCAAGAAAGGCAGGTGGGTAGTGTTCCCTGCAGAAGAGCATTGGGAGACAGCAGCTGAGAGCTGCAGCAAAGGAGCATTTAGTCTGCACCGAAACCCTCTGGTGTGCGGAGGGTGAGCACCTCTGCATTAATGGGGCTAAATTAAACTCTTAGATTAGAGTTATTTATTCCTGTCCCCTATCTACACGTCCTAGCCTTGAATGAAGAGCTCACTAAGAAACCACACTCTGCTCCAGTACAGTTATTATAGCCAGGAGTGGTTGTCCTATCAGCAAATGGTTAATACTCACTTATGGACAGTGTATTAATGTCCTAGGGAGGCTGTCACAAATTACTGCAAACTGGGTGGCCTTAAAGAATTGTTCATTCTCTTCATCAATATCAATCCGGAGGCTAGAAATAAAAAATCAGGAGCCCCACAGGCTACTCTCCCTCTGAAGGCTCTGAAAGAGAATCTATTCCATTTCTGTCACGTTTCTGGTGCTGCCTACCATCCTTGGCGTTCCTTTGGCTTATAGATACATCCCTCCCATCTCTGCCTCCATCCTCAGGTAGTATTCTCCCCTTGTCTCTGGCTCTGTGTGTCTTTCCAGTGTGATCATGAGTCCACCTTACTGCATTAGGGTCTGCCTTCCTCCATACTGGCTTCAGGTCCTGTGTCAGTCTAGTGTGAGCTCATCTTTACCTGTACAGGAGCAAAGACCCTGTTTCCAAATGAGGCCACGTTCACAGGTACGGGGGTTAGGACTTCAACATATCTTGGGGGGGTACACAATTCTACTCAAAACAGGCAGTTTCTTTTTCTTTCCCTTGACTTCTCCTTCCTTTGACTACTTCCCTTGACTTGGACAATTTGAAGAATTGTCCAAGAAACATTACCAATTTTAAGCCAAAGGATTACTTGTCTTGAATTGATGACCTCTTCCTTTAAAAAAATAATTTCCATATTTAATTGGTACAAATTGTGAAAGGCATTAAATGCTTTACATTTGCTCAAGGCTGATTAATGAGTAAATTAGTAAACCGTGGGTGTTTTAATTAGCCAGGTTTAATTAATGTTTACTACACTTGGAAGATGAAAAGACATGTATAAATGCAGCATAATGTGAATCATTTTTTAATTTGTTGGTGAAGCTTCAAGTACGTTTGAGTAAAGATCACTTATATCACTAGAAAAAAAGGAGCTGTTAGAGCACTGTGGTAATTAGTAGAGAGGGCTCTAAATTTCAAGGTGAATTAATTATATGTCATCAAAGATGATTGTGTTTCAATACTATATGTTCAGAAAAAGGAAGTTATATTCTTATCTGATTCTGTAAAAAGTAAAGACTGGAAATCTCAGATCAAAATTGATAATTTATATAGAGTATCGTAATTTTGGATGAAGTCTGGGTTGTTGCCCTTTTTTTTTTCTTTTGTCCTGAGTTAAGACATTTTCAGGGCAGGGTAAAGGTGAAAAAAGGTTAACTGTGCTGAGATGAAAATAACATTTTAAAGCAATGTTTTTAAAGAAAGAAAACTGCTAGAAATTCTTGTAAATTTTCTTTTTTTCTTTTTCAAGATTTTATTTATTTATTTATTTTTAGAGAGGGAGGAAGGAGGGAGAAAGAGAGGGAGAGAAACATCAATATGTGGTTGCATCTCGTGTGCCCACAACTGGGGACCTGGCCCACAACCCACACATGTGCCCTGACTGGGAATCGAACCAGCGACCCTTTGGTTTGCAGGCCAGTGCTCAAATTCACTGTGCCACTCCAGCCAGGGCAAATTCTTGAAAATGTTCAACTGGAAAAGCATCAGGGGCTTGGATGAGGTCTGGTGCTGAGACTGGAAAGTGATTAGAGGGAAAGATTAGGGTAAGATCTCCCATGTGAAGCCAGAAGCTGAGCATCATGGAAAGCAGTGGAAGGGGTTGTCCAATCCTGGTGACGAAGAGACCATCTGGGGTAATGTCCCAGCACGTTCAGTGGAACACACCTTCTGGCACCAGGATCTGTGGTTCACAAGGCAACTTAAAGCAGAGTTGGTTCTGCTTTATTTTTCATCTCTTACACAATTTTCTCCTTTGTTTTTTGCAGAATAAAAAAAAAATAGGGTTGCTTTTTTAAATCACCCTATGGATTCTAATATTGAAATGATTTAAGAAAAAAACAAAACTTTTTTATTTAATCTTTATTGCATTTTTCCCTTACCATTTTGTCCTCTTTATACCCCCTCCCCCAGCATTCACCACACTGTCGTCCATGTCCATGAGTCCTTTTTCCTTTTTGCTCGATCCCTCCACCGCCCAACTCTCATCCCGCTCTCCATCTATGAGTCTGTCCCCATTTCCCTTGTTCAGTTTGTTCATTGGATTCCACGTGTGAGGGAAATCATAAGGACCCATGACTCTTTATTTGGATATGAACTACCCTGCCTGCTCCATGCAGTTCTTAACAATAACCACCGATCTGATGTCATTGTTAAGCACTGCTGTGAGACACTGCAAAGAATTTTCATCAAAGATGTGGCACTTCACTGTGGGTGGAACTATTCATTCTGTAGCAGAATTCAATATACAATAAATCCCTAAGGGGGCATCTAATGAGAGCTTTTTTCCAAAAAGCCCTGCAAAATTCTTCTAGAATCTGGAAAACTCCCGTTTTCATTCCAGTGCTTCCCTGTGGGCCGATTCAGTGCAGACGTGAGCCCCCAGGCCCCTACTCTCCGTGGCTCCAGACATTCTCACTGTGGTGTGTTGGAACATTGCACACGCAGCCTGTCTAAGGAGAACCTGTGTTTCTGCCCTCTGTTTGCTCTTCTGATGGACAAGACTCAGATCAAGAATAAAAGTATTACCAGCCACCCGAAAACATCTCTACCCTGTTGCATTACAACCTCCCTCCACACCACCCTACTATCCAAGTAACTCTGTCCTTCCTTGTATCTCATCCTTCCATGTCTGTCTGGCTTTATCACTCTAGTACCCGTTTTTACCCAGAATCTCCTTCCTCATGCTTTAAGGTTGACATGTTGCTTAAGTGTCTTATAATACCCAGATCTCCCCTCCAATTCGTTTTTTTTTTACTTTATAGTTTACCTATTAATGAACTGCTGGCTCCTCAACCCGTAGAATGCCAGTGTCTGGATTCTGCTAATTGCATACCCCTGGTGCTGGTGAGAGTACCCTTTTGCCCTCTGTATCCCACAAACTTAAAGTTCTGGCTTCTGTTTGAGCTGCTTCCTGTTCACTTATTTGTGTCCCAACAACCAGCAGAGTCCCAGCTTGTGACAAGTTCATCCTCTGTGCCTTGGTACATGCACTTGTATCTACTGTGACAGCCTTATCTCTTCCTTAGCAAATCTATAATAGCACTATCCCCAGCTCAAAACTCCAGCTTTTTTTTCTCATGTTTGTACTGTTTACCTGTTTCTTCTTTGTTCTTTGCAGAACAAAAAAAAATAAGGTTAAGGTAGCTTTTTTTTTATCACCCCATGGATGCTTATATTGAAATGATTTAAGAAAAAAAGACCCAAAACCCCTTTTGTATTGATTTAATCTTTATTGTATGGAAATTATTTTTATGCCCATCTTTCCTCGGGGCCGTGAGCTCTGAGTAAAAAAAAAAATGCCTTAGTTATTTCCTGCACTGGCCTGGAAGATGGTAGATGGTTGGATTACTGAAGAGTTGAATGAATGAACGAGCTCATTAATTAATGATAAAATGGTTCTAGTTTTCTTGGCTCCGGATTATTCTCGTTTAAGTGCGTCCTTTCAGCCTCTCCCACTCCTCTGCACTGTCAGTGCCTCCCTGAACACAGACACTTTCCACCCGCCTCCAAGCCCCGAATGCCAAGCACTTCCTGTCACCAGGTTCAGTTTCCCCGCGCAAGGTTAAGTGATAGCGTGAATCAGCTAAAGCAGACGAGAAAGAACCATTGCTCTTCTAGAACCGTGCACTGCAGAGCAAGTTGTGCGTTAAGGAAAACACAAACAGGCCAGTTTGTGCAGAAGAGCATAGAAAGTTGGTGTGGGTTTCTTTTAATCTGCATAAATAGACATTTACAATGAACTATCATGCATACAAGCATGCTGTGATTGCTACAGGAACAGGCGCTCGTCCTCTCCCTTGTGTATATTTATATATTTATATATTTATATTTGTGCTGATCTTATCCACACTTGCCTGTTCCTCTTATAATTACCAGCAGAAACCTTTAGGCTCTTTGAGTGAAATTACCTGTGGATGGATGTTGAAACTTTTACTTTCTACTATGTGCTAACTGGCCTTGCTAACCAATACTATATATCCTTTAAAGATAAAATTCCACTGATTAAGCATTTATCAGAGATGAATCAATTAGAATGCACTTCCTTCATAGCATGGCAGAGAATGATTGCTAGCTGCTGAGAGGGTCACTGTTTCCCATCCCTTTGGTTTCCTTTGGTCCACCCCAGGGTGTCTGTTACCCAGGTGAAACAGACACGGGTTTGGGAAGGGTGCTCAGCGGCCGGGACCAGCACTTCACAGTGTGCAGGTTGTACAGGACCCAGCTGTCGGGGCATCACTCAGACTCCCTCCTTCTTCACGTGCATCTGAGGGTACAAGTTGAAGCTGAAATCCAGTCTGCAGATAGCTTGACATGCCACGTGCCCTGTATGTGACTCACTCCAAAGAAAGCAGTATGTGGGCTAGTAAGGGCCTCATCAGAAGTAAAGGTGATGTTTTCATCTCTGCCTGCTCTCCCTTAATTGGTGCAGAGCTCAGGTGGAGAAAGGGGACATTGTGGATTGATGCCCAGAACACCCACCCCAATGCCATCAGCAAAGGCTCTGGGAGAGAATGGGCTCCTATTATATAAAGTCACCTGAATGACTTTGGCTCTATTAAAATATATGCAAAGGCAGTACAGCTCTCATTTTGAGTATTTTTCAAAAATAATCTTCCTCACTTTACTCTTATGCTCACTAAAAGCGTCAGCAGTTTTTAAAAAATGAGATATTGACCCGGGTAGGTAGAGCAAATCTCAGGTTTTGCTTCATTTTTCCAATTAACTCTGTATCTGAAGACTTAGTTGGAAGTAAAAACAAACAAACCGAAAAACGTACTAACTATGCAGAACAACCTATCAGAAAATTGAGAAATAAGTACTGTAGAATGAAACATGAGAAAAATTCAGCGTGATTCCATCTCTGTGTCCTCAAACCTGATACTGCCAATCCCAAAAGCCTCTACATGCTCAATAACCACACAAAGATTATTCTCATCAACCACAGTCATAAAAATTAGATCATAAAGTGATAAAAGGAAGAGATACAATAATTCTGTAAAGGATAAAACCTTTTTTTTAATATGTTACTCTTGGTTTTCTCTGGTGATGACATTGCAAGTGAATTATTATTTATCTTGTTTTCTACATTTTTTCACTGAATTTATGTTATTCTTGCAATTGGTACCAGCTGTTATATTTTTATATGAAAGAGGAATCCCATTGCAGTCTTCACTTATGCCACAGGGGTTAGACTGTGGCATAACAAAGTTAAACTCTCAAAGACATGTTTGCAGAGGGAATTCCACCTAATCATAATTAGTTTGAAACTCTTTGAGCTTAGCCATAAAAGTACACATCTCTCCACTAGCCCCAGACAGCCAGTTTTTCCTCCAGCATGTGAAGAGACCACTGTTTCCTGGGTTGAAAACCACAGGAGATAACAGACTTACACTTAAGGGATATGAAACATAAAAACCACATTCATTGTTATTTTAGTTTGCACAGTACATGTAGCTTGTATCTGTTGATGTTAATGGTCACGGATGCATGTTCATTATATATGTCAACCAGAGGAAAAATCCCGATATACACAGGTTAAAGCTGGCACTACAGTTTTAACCCCACAGTACTGAACTTCCTACTTTAATACAATTCCAGACTTAAAGAAAAGTTCTGAAAATACTATATCAAGTTCCTGGTTTAAATAACTTGCAGACAATGGGGCCTTTACACATAAATTCCTCACTGTGTGTTTCCTTAAAACAAGATCATTTATTTATGTGTGTGAATTATAACCTCAACACCACCACACTTTCAGAATCCTTTCTATCATAAATACACTCAGTTTTTCGTGTAAACTTTGGAAGACTTTTCCCCTCGGGACTGCATGGGCTCCCAACTACCCAGGCAGAACCAGGACTCCTGGTGTAGTCAGAAATAGGATCGGCGCATTGGCACAAGGTCCAGGAGTAAACACAGGGAGGAACCCTTTCATCCTGCTCTTAGATGCCAGGGGGAGTGACTGGCTTTTATCTTGATTTCTGACTGATGCCATTGGTAGAACTAAGTTGTTTGATCTGCATCGTTTAAAAGTCAAAAGGAAATCTGTCTTAAATGTAAAAGGACATTTTCCATACCCTCAGTCTTCAGCCAGGCAAGGAATAGCTCAGGAAAATGTCAGTTGCAGTAAGAAACATTCTCACGGTGATGTGTCACCATGTCTGTACGCCCTGCAGGGACACTTTGTTGCCCTAGGTAGACGAAGCATGCTCCATTTAAAGGCCGTGTCCAAGAAACTATGAAAGAAAAATAAACCCAGGTACACACATGGAGACTGAATTTTAAGACTGAGAGATGTCCAAGATTGATAGTGTGGCTAAAAATAAGAGCACTGACCCAGTTTTCCGGAGGTCAAAATAAAAAGTAGATTTGTGGAACAGCATTGCTCTGTGATCAGATGTCTATAAAAAATGTTCCCCAAGTTAGAAAATGTGACAGCACCCTCCACTCGTGGCCACTGAAGTCATCCAGTCCCTGCACCCCGACGGACACGGTATTTGGGATAACCGAGTATGCAGGTTCAGCCATGTAAACAACTCAAGATCCCAACGTGTCTAAATTACCTTCAGTTCGACTCCAAATCAGCAGAGTTTAGTGCCAGTTCATGTAGCTGTCATAGTTATGCCCATCTCCCAGAGCAAGGGAAACCTAAAGGAGACAGGTGTTCAGAGGGGAGCTGCTGCTGCGGATGGGCTGTCAGAGGGGAGGGGACAGGTAAGGCCTCGCTTAGAGAAGGGGGCAGAGCAGTATGCACCGGTGAACCACCTGGCTTTCCAGCTCTGCTCTGCCATCCAGAAGCTCTGATTTGGGACTGGGGCTAAAACCTCTGACCTTGGTTTCCTCCTAGGAAGAAAACGATACCATTGCGTTCATCACTTTCTAAATCTATCAAAAACAGTGTATGCAAAATAGGACGCTCTTGATGATGGATATGTATACACTTCTATAATATTGGTTACTAGTCAGATGAAATAGCCATGTTCTCAAAAAAAAAAAACAGAATTTTTCATGGAATCATGAGAAGGTTGCACTAAGAATCGGAATACTTGGGTTCAGATCTCAGTTCTGCCACTTGATAACTTGAAATGTATTTCTCAAGATGGAAGTCAAAATTTGCTCAAGTGTCCATGGGGGTCGTAATCCCACCATAGAGACTAGTGGATATTGAATGAGCTAATGGACGTAAAAAGGCCACAGAAGAAGGTGTCACTGGTACAGTTGGTCTCATGCTGTCAAGGTGTCCCAGCATGACACAGTTCATGGGACTGCTGTCCCTCGCATCGAAATATCTTAATGTCCACCCCCTGCCCCAGGTCAGCATGTCAAACAGCTTCTGCTCCATTGAACTGCCAGTGAGTCCATTCCTAGAAGTACAGGTGCTCACCAGCTAGGGCTGGTCTCCAGGGTGAAGCGTGAGTCCTGGTGCCCGCTTCACTGTCACGCACATTCTTTTCCTCAGAGTCTTGAGTGACACTGACTGTCTCCTGAGCACTCCCCTGCACTGGCTGCTGTTTCATTTCCTGCCTGGCAGATGGTCTGACAAAGAAGGAAATTCATAAGGAGTCTTTCCTTCCTGTGGCGTTCTGGTTCAGAAATGTTATCGTGAGCAGTAGCTTCAAGGGATTGGGTTCTGCAGACATGACTTGGAGGTGTTTTGGAGGAAAGTGTCCTCTGGCAAAGTTGTTTCTCGGCCACTTTCATTTTTCACACCTTGTTTTGGTTTGAGGCCTGTTTTTTGGGGAAGGGGAGAGCTGCGTCCACTCTGTAGTGATGCCTTCATAAGACGTGTGGTCAGACAATAATGGGCTTAAGAATCACCTGGGGATGACGTGAACCCGCAGAGTCTGTGTCCCTAGCCCTGGGTGGGGCCTGAGATTCTGCCTTTCCACAAGCTCGCATGGGAGGCCCATGGCACAGGAGTATAGATGACAGGATTCCAAGGGAAGGGACACAGGCCTGGGGAGTTACAGGGGCCATGGACGTCAAGTAGAAGGAACAGTGTGGCAGTTACATGCTGAGCCCTGAATGAGACATGCACAGAACTGTGGCTGAAAAATTAAATGTGGCCCTGGATGACGTGGCTCAGTGGATTGAGCGCGGGCCTGCAAACCGAAGTGTCACTGGTTCGATTCCCAGTCAGGGCACATGCCTGGGTTGTGGGCCGGGTCCCCGGTGGGGGGGTGCATGAGAGGCAACCAGACATTGATGTTTCTTTCCCTCTCTTTCTCCCTCTCTTCCCTTCTCTCTAGAAATAAATAAATAAAATCTTTTTTAAAAAAATTAAATCTGATCACATAGTACTGGTGTGGGCAAAGTGCCTAAAATGGATGACAGATTTATTGTAGAGCTTCCTGATCAGAAAAAAAAAAAAATTGCATCCCTTTTAGAAATACTTGCAGTGCAGCTGTGGCAGTTGTGGGAGAGAGGGCAGAGAGTGCTTTGTACAGAGGGGATATCCTCTGTCCTTTCAAATGGACAAGTAAATGTTTATTTAAAAGACAAGAATTGGTCATTTGAGAATGTCCCCCCCTGTTAGATAAGGTGGAAAGGGAACTTCCACTTTGGGGAACGGTTGCTGATAAATACTTATTTTTGTACCAGGAAACAGAAGAATCAGAAAAAAAGAAAAATTAATAACAGCAATGTGGCTTCAACCCCCCCCCCGCCCCGCCCAAAAAAAGAAAGAGCAGCAAGGCTGGGGTCGGCAGGTTCACTCCAGTCTCCATTTCAGACCTTCGCCGGCTGTGTTTCACCTGAGACGAGGCTGACACCCAGCCTCCCTCACGACTGGGAAACTGTCCTCTCCTCCCCAAATGAGTTCAAAGGATGTAAGAGGCCGTCCAATGATTACAACCAAAGCTTGTAAAAGACAGCTAGTTTAATGTCTGTAAACGTTTTTTCTTGAAATCTACAAGGTGGCAGTTAAATTTTTAGAAGGAGTTTGACTAGTGGATGAAAAATTAAGAGAAGAAGATTAGAATTCATCTGTTTCCCATTTAGCAGCTCTCTTCTGTGGCTGTTTCTTCCCAAAATCATGGAAGTCTATTGCTTCTACAAAAGCAAAATTTTTTAGTCATTGGAAGATGAAATTGCTATTGGGTGTTTCTTTTGATGTTAGTTTCTTTAAAATATTTTACAGATTTTCAGTGACTGTTCAGTGATGAAGTGCTTTCGTCCTCTTTACTATGAAGTATGTCTGATATATATCCTCAACATATTTTTACAAGGGCAAGGTGATGGGGGTTTTGCTGGATGTTTAGTATTTGAAATTAAATATCTCTGTTATTGTTTAAACTGTGGATTAAATATTACCATCATTGAACTCAGTTAAATTTCCACTTTTAACTGCAAAGCTCATGTGCCTGGGTATTATAAAAGAAAATAATTAACTCCAGAGGTAATACAGCAGTTGGCAAATGCAGACGTTTAAAAGCTTTGGAAATCCCCACTATTTGCCACCAAAGCATTTTAATAAAACGTTGCATTAATTTGGGTAAAAACATAATCCATCAGGGCCACCAACATAGAAGTGTGGCTTCTGTGTGATTAGTCTCACCACAGAGTTCAAAGATAAAGTCCCACTCAGAATGAGCGATGACATAATCATATTTGGGTCTGGATTTTTTTTATCACAGGCAGAATTGCCTGGTGCCAATTGTGTTAGCCATTGGTAAAATCCTGAGCCCTTAATAATATCAAGAGGTGGCTGGCTGCCTTGGACTGTTCAAAATTGAAACCACAGTGTCCCTTAAAACTACACTGATTTTATTTTCTCCGGATGAGATAGCCGGAGGTGGCGGTTTCCAGATCTGCTGTGTTTGATTGAGGCGAGAATGTGGATTTCCGCTAGCTTGCACTGAAAATAAAAGCCTAAGTGCTTTTCACGCTGCCCTAAATAAATAGCATTTCTTGAATATTTCATTCTCTCATGTTCTCAAAATGAATATAATAATAAACCAGGAAAATTAATCATTGTGGAGCTCAACATTCGAATGGCCTTTTGGAAGACATTTTCTGCCAACAGTATAAGGGAGAGAGAAAAGAGAAAAGGCAGCCCTACGATTTGCCGCAACCCGGGATGAGCTGCCCTGGATAGTTTACGAAGTACAATGTAACTTCTGTAACTGTCCTCTCTGACAGTCGCCCACTCCACTACCTTTTTACTTCCGTGGCTGAGATGGGTGCAGTCCTCCTTCCAGCTCCCATGGGAAATGCCTGTTTGAGGGGACAAAAGCAATCATCATTCAGTGGGGCTAGTGGCGTGTAAGTCAGCTTGCAAACCTGTAACAGTGCAACATGTCATGGAACAGAGGTGTGCTTATCTTGCCTGGTTTCTCCATTTGCTTGAGCATTCCAGGGATGAGACCAAGAGGGAACCCCCTTATCGTGCTATGGAAGCTGGAGGGGGGGGGCTTAATTCGGGAGGCTGGTGTCATGCCCCCAAGACTGCCCACCCTTCTCCCTCCCTACCATAGTCAATGACACCTCTGCCTTGTCACCTGGGCTTCTGGTGACTAGCTACAAACTGGAGGTTCCGACCTCCTCCTCCTCGGGTTCCGTTAATCTCCAGTGGCTCACAGGACACAGAGAAACATTTAACTTACTAGATCACTGTTTTATTATACAAGGTTATAACTCAGAAACAGCCAGAAGGAAGAGTTGCATAAGGCGAGGTAGGAGGAAAGGGCGCTGAGCTCCTGTGCCCTGTCCAGGGCATCGCTCCCCCAGCACCTCCGCCTGTTCACCCACTTGGAACCTCTCCAAACCCATCCTTCGCAGTTTTTATGGAGGTGTCAGTAAATAGGCATGATTGATTAAATCATTGGCCATTGGGGATTGAACTCAATCTTCAGCCCCTCCCCTCTCCCTGGAGGTTTGGAAGAGGGGAACTAAAGTTCCAGCCCTCTACTCACCTGGTTGGTTCTTAAGGGGATTTCTTCAGAAAATCATGTCATTAGCATAACAAAAGGCACCTTTACAGCTCTCACCAGTTAAGGAATTCCAAGGGTTTTAGGAACTCTGCCAAGAAAGGACAACTATACATTGTTTATTGTAAATCACTGTATAACAGGTGTGTACGGCAAAGAGCTGCGAGCCTCACCAGTAGGAAGATAAAGTGGGCCCAGGTCACAGAGGGCCTTCAGCATCTGGGTGTCATTGGGATCAAGTCAGCAGAAACCGAGGAGCCACTGAAATGGGAGGAGCCATTTCTCAGAATCAGGAAAAGGTCTGGGGAACAGAAAGGGATAAAAATTAGAGTAGGGCCGCAATGAGGAGACCGTCACAGTTATCCAGGCAGAAAGTAATGATGCTTTAAGGTGGCCAGTGGAAAAAGAGTGAGAAATGAAAAAAAAAAAAGAGAGAGAATCCAGAAATAGAACTTAAAAGTCGACAGTAATATAAGTAGGGGACACAAAGAAACAGACAGAGTCACAGGTAGTTCTGAAGGTTTCGTACCTGTAGCTGGAAAAATAGCTCTGCCGTGAGTAGAAAACTGGGCCTTGAGCACAGTTTTGTACATTCTACGTTCACGGAAGATCTATGTTAATAGGGCCAGCAAACTGTTAGAAATGCGTAAGCTACAGTGGGAGGGAGAAGTCAGAGCCGGGGAAGCACATTTCTGAATCTTCCAAAGGGAGGAGGTCCTTAGAGTTTCAGAACGGATGGGATTTCTAGAGGGAGAATTCCAGAAAGACGTGCAGGAGAAATTGATAGGGATGAAGAGATTAGAAAAGAAGAACGGGAAGACTTACTCTGAGAAGTCACAGGGAACATGCTGAGTACTGTGAGTGCAGGACAAAGGGACAACAGGTGGGGAAGGAGGGTAAGTTACGACAGTGCCACAAAGGCACCGGGAACAGCCTGGTGCCCGGTGGCACCGAACACAGATCATGGTGACGGTACTGTCCCCTCAAGATGAAGCATAAGCACCAAAAATTATTCCAGGAGATTTTTCTTTAGTATTTTATGTCCTTAACAGTCACAGGCATAAGATTTATGTAAAAGAAATGCCCGTGTAATGTATTAAAGCAGACGCTGGCTAAGTTATTAGCCATCACCTGTAACTCTGTACGACATGAAGAAGTTGGAAGAAATGTAATGGGGGCCTTTATCTGTATGGGAAAGGTCATTGCAAGCATCAAGTATTGAATTTTAGACCAGTCTGCAGTGAACAGGTATATATTACAACTCAAATTAGACTTCAGAAGAACTGATTTGCTTGGGATTTCATCATTTAAAATAATATCCTGCAATAAAACCAACTCCATGCAAGGATGTTAATCTCATATTTTAATGCTATTCTGTCAAATAGTTTTAATAGATATATTTGAAAAGAATTTTAATTTTCCAGATAAATTTTTTTGCCGATTTAAAGAGAATGTAAAGGATAATAGTAAAATATTACAAATCAAATTTAAACCCTGATTTTATATCCTTTTTTGGTCCATTGATAATTTTCTTTATTTTCTACATTGACTGGTTTGAAATATATAATACCGTGAACTCTTGGCAGAGATATCGTTGGAAAATGAGGTATTCTGATTAATATTGTTAATAACATAGTTCTTATATATGAACGTCTAATTTTGAAAAATATATCACACAGAAAAACTTGGTCAATCTTTGGCAATACATAGGAGATTGTGATGCCCTGTTTTTGAAGCAATAATTATACTTGATACAGAGTTGTATGCCAAGCTCTTTTTTTCTATTAAAATGCATTTCAGCCCTGGCTGGTGTAGCTCAGTGGATTGAGCACTGGCCTGACCAAAGGGTCACCGGTTCAATTCCTGGTCAGGGCACATGCCTGGATTTCAGGCCAGGCCCCCAGTGGGGGGCATGAGAGAAGCAACCACACACTGAGGTTTCTCTCCTCTTTCTCCCTCCTTTCCCCTCTGTAAAAATAGATAAATGAAATCTTAAAAATAAAATGCATTTCAGTAATGAAATGTATACTCTGGGAATGTTCGGTGGTCTACAAGAATTTAGTCACTCTGATAAGGAGGTCACTGGTAGCATTTGTGGAGAAGAGGAGCAGGAGAGGATTAAGGCAAGGGTATCTGCTTGAGATCACCGGAGACCTGTTGGGAGGGAGGGGTGTTTAGCCCTTGGAAAAGGAGGCTGGATCGGATCTTCCTGTGTGCAAGGCGCACACTCAGAGGCCAAGGGGACTGTTTCTCTGGTCACCTCAGAACATAGGTCATACCACACAGGGAACCTTTGGGGAAGACAGGCTTGTCCAAGATGGAACCATGAGAGCTGCTCGAGACGAGCAGGTTGCCTGTCAGTCAGGCTGCTCTGGTCCTTGCACATGTTCAGGGAAGGGCTGGGGGTTCACTGGGAATGTCCTTTGGCTTGAAAGAAATGTGCCTTGCTCACTGCCCCCACTCCACGGCACACTCATCACCAAAGCATGCTATCGGCCCCCGTGATCATAGGGTACTGGGAGAAGCTGCCAGAGGAGAACATGACAAGCTAGTTCTCCCAGAGTCTCACCACTGGAAGGAGCACCAGCCCAGGTCTCAGCCATTCTCCTGGGCTCACAGCCCGTCTTGGGCACTAGCTAGCTATGAGTTCGCCCAAGTGGCTGAACTACCGTGTGCCTCAGTTTTCACATCTGTAAAATGGAGGTGATAAAGGTACCGCCTCATGGCTCTCTGAGATCATACGCACTTTGTCTCATTTCAGATGAGCTGCTGCAGAAGGAGCAGAACTACTCGGATGACGTCTTGGCTAACATGATCAGTGAACCGAGAATCAGCTATGGAAATGATGCTCTCATGCCGTCTTTGACCGAAACCAAAACCACCGTGGAGCTTCTCCCCGTGAATGAAGAGTTCAGCCTGGACGACCTCCAGCCGTGGCATCCCTTTGCGGTCGACTCTGTGCCCGCCAATACGGAGAACGAAGGTAAGAGGCCGGGAGGGAGTAAGAACGTTCTGGCGTTCATGCAGCTCTCTAACGCCCTGAAGGGAGACTTCTGATAAGAATTTTTAGAATGCTTTCTCATGGAGAGTTATTTTGTCGATTCTGGAATGGAAGCACAAAATTCGATTGTGTTCACGGGACATTGGCCTGGAATGCCCACTTTCGAAGAAGACAGACAGGTGATAGAATTGTGGAGATCTCAGTTCACAAGTGAAGAGAGAAATTTCAGTGGGGTCTGCATCAGTGGAGATTTGAAAGGCCCCAAAATAGTTTTTATTGTGGTTGCTTATTCTAGTACATAAATTTCAGATTGCATTAAATGTTGAAGGCAAAGATAGAGAACCACTTATGAAATAATTTTGCTTAAGAGTTCCACAGTTTTGTATTTAGAAAGTGAACTATAAAGCAACTGTCAAAATTAAAATGCACATTTGTCTAAGTATTTTTTTCCTAAGTGTTCAGAGAAGTAAAATCTCTGTCTAAAAATTGCACATTGGCTAATGGGCTTTCTTTCAGATTTCTTAGCAGAAATGCTCAAATAATATCAATTTGGAAAGAGCATTTTTCAGGTTTTTTTAAATTCCATATCAATTTTACATGTTCAAAAGTATAAAAATTGGGACACAAGACACCCTAATTTTGAGATACTAATAGCATATTTTTAAAGAACACAGCAGGATTTTACCTGTGATTTTCTTTGGTAAACAGGCAACTTTTGATAGCAGTAATATTTGTAATATGGACATTTGTAGTATGGGAAACTGAAAATGCAGTCAGTCACTCCTCAAAGTAGCTCTGAATCCAGTATAAGACCTTTTTATGCACCGGAGAGCTTTTTTTAAAGACCCATCGCAGAAAATCATCATATAGATCGTTTTCATAACATGAGTAATCACCCCAAATTGGTTTTATTAATTTCAAAAAGGGAACCTTATAGTGTTAATACCAGCTATGAATAGCAATGTTATTTATGGCATAAAAATAAATTAGACTTTATTATTTGTAAAAATGATCCTTACATAGAGGGAAAATTTTAAGGACTTTAGTTATCAAAAACCAGGGTAACTTGCTTATTAAAGTAATTTTTATGGTGGCAACACTGTGGCCATTTGAAGTCCTCATTGTGCCGTGTCTGGTGAGAACTGTTTGTGGAAGGTGTCCAGTCTCACTGGTAAATTGAATGTACACGAGATCCCCTCTTTCCCTTTAGAACACTGGCCTGTTTGATTGAGGGGGAGACGGGTAACACGCTGAAGTCTAACGCACTTTTCTGACCAACAGTCAGTCTCTGATGTCCTTTATACCGCATAATGTTAAGTGTTTGGTGTGTCATTTATGTCCAAAAGTTAGCTTTTTATGAAAAGAAAGTGAATATATAGATTACACTGTTATTTTTATAAAGAATTACTTAGCAAGTTCTCATGATTTGAGACCTTTTCATTTTTTCAAATATATAGTTTCTATAAATGAAATGTTTCCATTTAATATTTGCCATTATTGAACTAGGATAAAACATACTTTAGCAGCTATCTACATCATTTTTATGAACACACACACAGATATGGAGACTAAAAATTACTATTTTATTTATGGTAAAGTTTGTAGAAAGAGATTTAGAAAGCCAAAGGAATCTAAGCCAGCAGCAGAGTAAAATGAATGTACGGGAATGACTGTGTTTGTTTGTTATAATACTTTGGTATTTCTCTTCAGTGTTGTGAATTCAGAGACACGTGGGCTGTACACGTACAGAGTTGAGCAAGAATCGGAGACACTGAAGTCTGGCTCATGTTAACTTTTCACATGTAGCGAATACAGTGGAGTACAACGAGCCTAGTGCCACACAGCACACTGCAGAGTAACAAAACACTGTGTATCATCCTAGAAGATATGCATTTCCTGAATTTCAAATTTTCCCTTTACTTTCTCACTCTGCAAGATACTAAAAGCTTAACTGCTTTATATATGGACGTCAGCCTGCATATTTCCTTGGCGTCTTTAATGAGGTCAATTTAAATTGGCATTTATCATATTAATAGTAGAAGTAATACCAACAGTTAAATTAATCTGCCTTTATATGCCCTAGACATTTTATCCTGACTTAAATGTATCCACAGGCATGTCTGTAATCTCCATTAAAATTATATGCATTTTATTAATAAGCTGCTTATGTCAAAAATTTTCAGTAGTAGTCAAATTGATCCACTTTGGTTGGGAAGAAAATGGAAGGATTGTTCCTTTTAAGACAAAATAATGAGGAGAAACTGTATCACCAAAGCACCTTCCTAAATAAATCCTAATGCCATCATGGTCCCCCTCCTCCCCCTCCTGTTGTCAAATAATCCAAAGAAATAAGTTCAGATTAACTCTACTGGATTTCCCCGAAATGATCACTTTTGGGAAGACAAGAACGATCCGGTTTGAGATCCCCGGAACTGCGATGGACTGAACACCTCTGTTCGCATGTGGACTCCAAGAGCGGTCTGCGGTCTCTGGGCTCGGGTTCCCAACAGTGCACACGCTGTAGCCTTGGCCCCGGGAAAAGCATCCGGGAAAAGTGTGAGAACACACACACACACACACACACACACACACACACACGCCAGGCCCTCGGGTGTTGCCAAGATGTCCGGTTTGGCAAAGTCCCCGGATCGAATGCCCCTGGATTTGTGACCCAGACCGAGTCATTGCCTTGCCCAGGCCTCGTCAAAGGAACTGGTTGGTGGTGGTAAATAAAGATCTGTTATTGACAAACAGGAAAATCTTATATAAAAGAAGTATTGGAAGCAATAATATTTAAGATCGCAGAGGCTGAGTTCTGGTTCTCACTGTCATCAGACCCAGCACCCCTTTTATAACATTTCAAAAAGCCTTCTTAATGAGGAATCTGAAAATAAAATGGGCTGACAGATTCGGGGGGCGAGGGGAGTCACTAACAGGGATGTAACGTGTAGTGCGAGTTTCAGCATGCACGTGTTAGGGCACAACTACTGGACGGAACAGCAGCCTGGTCAGGCGTCTGTGCCGCGTGGATGTGACAAACGCCGGTGCGTGCTGCTTCAGGCCGATCCCACCATCGGGCTCTACGAGCAAACGGACATGATTTCCTAAAATAGTGAATAACTCTCGGGAAGGCTATAAATAAAACAGTCGTCCCTCTGCTTCCCTAGTGGTAAGCTCCTGGAATATCGAGGTTTCAGTAAAAAACTGTGCAGAAATGCTTTGTGTCTGTTTATAAAACTGAGTTCCGTTCTGGACTCACATAATCATAAATATAAGGAATTGTATAGGGTGCATTGGAGTCGTTGCCCTGTGCCTGGCGCCAAACACCCCCGGTCCCCATCTACCAAAAGCCAATAGTGCGCTCCCTCCTCCAGTCCTGGTGACAACCAAAACCACCTCCACAGCACCCCCCGCCCCCTTGAATGATGTGGATCAGAGTTTACATTCCAGCTGTGCCGTGTGCTGTGGGCGAGTGACAGAGCCTCTCTGACTCTTCCCTAGTCTTTAAAAAAATAGTTGATAGTAACTCCTAACTAGAAACAGACTGTGAGCGTGAAATGAGATGGCAGGTAAAGCTCTCAGCAAAGTGCCCGCAACACAGCGCGTGTTTCGTGGCAGCTTTTTCCCCCCAAAATAGAACCAAGATCTTTTTAGAGAGGTTTTACCAGCTTGTCTCAAGGAGAGTCACTCAATGGCCCAGACAGTATATCCTTCAAGTTAATGACTGCAACAAGCTATATACAGGGTGTGGCAAAAGTAGGTTTATGAGTGTGAAATAGAGTTTGTTCTTGTATCATTGTTTATTAATTATTACATTATTTTATATCAACATCTGTAAACCTAAATCTTGCCCTTTCTGTCCTACTCGTCTCCCCTTTCTCCCTCTTTCCAGAGCCCTGTTTCTTGTTAATCTCACAGACATGTGCCCACACACACAGCTATTGAAAATACCTGGAATTCTCAAAGGATTTCCCGTCATTGTTCATGCAGCCCTTATCAGGACAGCTTCAAACACTTCCCAAAAATGTGTTGTTTCTCTTAAGAACAATCAGTGAAGCCCAGATAGAGGGTCAGAAACCCAGGCATTCTTTTAATTTATATTGAAAAAGTAAGCATATCACAAACACCATTTTCCAATAGTTCAGCCTCTTCAACCAGCTGCAATCTGCTTGCAGAGATTTTTATTCTGTGTTTTTTTCCAACCCACCAAACCTCACTGGCTAAACTGAAGTGAAGCTGTTGTTTATAACACTGTTTTTCTCATGGATCATGAAATCATGTGGCTGGAAGTGTTTGTGTTAATAGCATTTGAGTGTGTTCATTTTTATGACTTCCTGAGCAGGCCAGCCAGGAAGGTCAACGTGGAACGCGGTGGCCACCAGAAAGTCTTTGTGGCCAGCAGGCAGCTTCTTTGTATGTGACACACACATAAAATACGATAGCATTCTTAACGGGGCACAGCATGTCTTGTAAGACTGCGTGTGCGTACTTGCAAAGTGAAGTTGCCTTCTGCTCTGTTTTTACTTGGCCATAAAAAAGGCAATGAACAAATCACTGTGAGTACAAATCAGTAATGAAACTGAGATTTAATAAAGTCTTTCATTAAACCTGAAATCCAGTCCTTCTCAGGCCTCTTTGTATAAAGCTGCTGAATACTCCATCACTTTGGGCCAGGTGGGGAGGCCGTGTAAGGCAGCATTTAGCTTAGAATTGGTCTACTACAAGCAGCGCCAGAAAAAACAGACTCAAAAATCCCAGAATTTCGATTATTCTGTTTCCTCTTGTAGGGAAGGATTTGATTCAGAGCTTGCTGAAGGCACGAAAATAACACATTTCTGGTTAAACTTTATTTTAACTCTTTAAGATGATCTCTTTCTTATTTTGATTTACTAAACAGCCAAGTTAAAATATTTGAACACTATGAAATCACTGTCTAGTTTAACAACTAATAGTCCATTTGAAGACTTAGAAAGTATTTGCTGTAGTTGAGAAATAGTGCAGTACTTTGTCTTGTCGGTGTGTATTCTTTTTTTTCAATAATGTCGTAATTGTCTTTAAAAATGTATCAATGTCTGCCCACTGACCACAAGAGTTCATTAATTTTTCAATATTAATTCATACTGAGTCAGCCTCAAACTATTAACGCAGGCTAGGGTTTAAGTAACTAAAACTATTACTGTTTTTTACCTTCCAAAAAAGATAAGGTTTTATTACTGTTTTCAAACAATACACATACCTTGAAAAAAAGCAAACAAATTTATGGGAATAATCATCTCACCCAGAAATAACTGATGATAGTTATTTTGTGTGTGTGTGTGTTTATACCTTTTGGGCTTTTTTCAGTGCACACTCTATGCTTTTCAGTATTCCCTGAAGTAACTGCGGAATAGTGCTTAGTCATTTACAAGGTTCTTCCACGTGTCTGCACAGCTGAGCCCCGGAAGAGCCATGTTGATTTGGGCCAAAACTGAGAATCAGGAAGAATGTCATTGCCTAGGGTCACAGGAAGTAAGTGGTGGCATTAAAGTGGACCCCAAGGCTGGACCAGCTTTTCAGGCCATGTTTAAACTCCAGGCTCAGCTGCGTCCCTCCGAGTCTCACCCCGTTCTGATGATTTTACCACTGGCCAATGTAATCACCCCTTAGTTGCTCCTTGGCTCTGCGAGTGCACTTTCTTACGACCTTATCTTCAATCGAGGCACCATTTGGGGCCCTTGTGAGGAAACTCAAAAAGTACAGTGATTTTTCAATAACTCCATTTTACGAGGAGTAATAAAGTCTCTTACTCTATGTGGTTGCAGATGGGGTGAGGGGAAAGACGAAATATAGAGAAACTATATTCAAGTGTCTTCATCTAATACACAAATGAAGTATTGGGGGTTAGTCATGCTCATAACAATAGTTGTTATGGAATGTTTCAAAAAATGGGGGTAGTTAATAAATGTGGTTTCATAGTATTTGAGAGTTTCTGAAACAGGTTTTAAATTTTCATTGTTGTTCCTCACTACAATTAGACGTTGTAAATGTTATTATTTTTATTTTGCATATGAAGAAAGAGCCTCGGAAGTGGCCAGTTACCCAAAATCACAGACATTGTCAAAGTTAGGTTGACCCGTCCCCACCTTCCTTTCTCCTCTGCCATCCCACCGTCTGCGTGAGAAAGAACCAAACCACATTGCTCTTCTGACTCATCCAGACGTTTTAGCATTCTCAGAAACATGATTTTCTCATATTGTGAAGACTTGGCATGCTGTCACTTTCTTTGCCCTCACCGTTCCTGCCGACGTGTGACATTCACCATCGATTTGGGTTCCTAGTCCCACCTTGCATGCCTGGTCGCTCTGACCGAAACCGCTGCTCCAAAAGCCATCTGTCCAGCACGCCTCATCTTCCCAGGGACTCCTCTGCTCACGCCGCCTTACCACCCCCCACTTTCTATGTCCCAGGCCTTGCCCAAGGGGCCTTCCCCCTCTCCTGGCTTCATTTGCCCCTCGTCCATTTATTAATCCTAAAAGATTTGTTTCTCTCCCTTGCCTGTTTCTTTGAAGACCAGCGTTTAAGTTCAAGTTAACATTTCTGAGAATCAGAAGCACTTTGGAAATAGCAGTCGATGGTAAACAGTGGCGGACACTTCCATGCCGCCTGCACTGTTTTCGCTGGGCCAGACCCAGAGTACTCAGGGTAACATTGAGAAAGACAACAAATACGAAAGGGAATGTCCACACTTCACACATTTCAGCTGTGTGTCATCTATTTAAATCAGCCTTTACAGAGAGAGAGACTGACTGGCCGACTTACTTTTTGGTTTATCTCTTTTACCCTCCAACTGGGAACAAATTTGATTCACTAAAAGGCAGACAATGCAGTAAAACTTTTCTCTCCCAATAAATTCATCTTCGCGTCTCCCCTGGAGATTTAATGCAGTCCTTTTATAGCTAATTCACTGTAAAATAAGATAAGATTGGACAGTGGTAAAAGGAGGTATCTTTAAGATTTTCCGCTGGACTGAGCGTAATAGATTTTATTTCTAATCAAAAGACAAGAAACTGCCTGTAAACTCGCTGAGCGGGGAATCCGCACACCCCCCAGCCCCGCTCTGATGCTGCTGTGTGTCCTGGAGAGTGCTTTGTGGAGAACTCAGGGGTGGGATGGGCACCGAAGAGCTGTAAGCCTTTTGTCAAGTGGTCCCCCTGCCGCTCCTGATGCTCAGGATTAACTCGCTGTGGTTCTTTTCCAGCTGCTCCTTTTTTACAACTTGTGTATTGCACATGCTTTCCCCTGCTCTGTGTTCAGGAGCCTCAACTTACCATCTTGATTTGTCTCGTTTGCTTTCCGTGCATCTTGCTTCCCGTGCCCAGTCGAGCCTGTTGACGCCCGCCCTGCTGCCGACCGAGGACTGACCACTCGACCAGGTACAGCCCGGGGACCTTCTGCCTCTCAGCATCTTTCGCTTGAGCTTGAGCAGATGCCGTTCCCTTTCTTCCTCAGTAGCGTCTCCAAAATGCATAGATTGAAACGACTTGGAAACTAAACTTAAATTTTTAAGTTCCCTTTTTGCTTTTCCTTATGCTTCATTTCTTAAGGTTTTTTTTTCCTTTCTGAGCTTTCCTTTTCAAACAATAAGAGAGTCCTGCCAACTTTTTTTTTAATCTAAGTGGAGAGGATTATAGAGAGTCTGCTTGTCCTCAGAAATGGAAACCCGCCCAGATGCAGCTCTGTCTGGCGGCACCTGGGTCACTGCAGTGCACGCCTCTTCCTTTCTCGTTGGGATCCAGACGGTCCTTTTCTAACTGAACTGGGCTCCAACTTCAATCAGTTCCTCGAGAAGACGTGATTTTCTAAAAATATCAGAATTCGGATATCGCCGCAGCCCAGAAATTTTCACATTTCCTCTTTTGTGGGTTGTATATACTTATTCTCAGTAAGTGACAAAAATAGCACAATAGATGTACGTGCATAATTTTGCATACAAGTCCTTTATTTCTCTTACTACTTAAAATTCCCATTGGCACCAAAATAGACCCTTCTTTTTTGTTTTTCCAGTTTCCCAAGCATTAAGAAAAAGCATTTTTGTGCTCCATGTCCTGTACTTAGGCTGAGTGTCAGAGTTAGTGTTAAGAATACTGTCACCCCACAACACAGCCACGTGCACATATGACTCGACTCCGTGCAGGAGCTCAGTCCCCTGACAGTACACAGCGCTGTCGGCGACTCAAAAAGAGGAGAGAAGTTACTGAATTAACAAATCTCTGTGTCCTGGGAGACTTTCCTCCTAACAGCACACGCCTTTGCATATTTATTTTCTTCTTTAGCCTCATAATGTCCCTGTGCCATAATCAAGGAATAGGAAATGAACCTTATTCAAGGAGGTTGACACAGAGAAGCCTGGTTCAGATAGAGTCGGCCACGGGGCCAGGAGCACACCCTGCCTCTCTCGCAGGCTTCGGCCACTTCTGTCCCCAGCCCCAGTCACTGAGGACAACTCAGAGTCTGACTCGTGGCGTCTCCGTGCCTCGGCACTGTGACGGGCAAGGCAGCAGGAGCTGTGGAATGACACATCGTGACAGTGGATCTCCTTGATTTTGTGAATCTCTGTCTGGAGGGCTTCTCAGAGGGACTTAAATTAGAGCAAATCAGACACGGCTTTGGCTCTCTTAGTGTCTTCCTTATTACCAGTGTCACACAAGTGCCTGTCAAGGAGCCAGCAGTTGTCATTCCCATCCTGGTCAGCCCACTGGTGGGGCCCAAGGCAGAGGGTCAGTTTCCTTCTAACTGCAACTGAGACCAGACCAGGTTGGTCATTTGCCGAAGGCCTTTCCTTCACAGTGCTCTCTACTTTATTTTTTAACAAAGAGATGATTTTCATCCACAAGCATAAAATGTGAGTTAAATTTTATTTAGGTCTCTTATATGGGACACACTAGGCTATGTTCCTATTGAAATATCCAGGATGGGGTGATATCAGCAAAGTCGATTTTTTTTAATCTAACATGAAGGAGACTTTTCCACGTATTGTCGAACAAAAACATGCTGTTTTAAGCAGAGAGCTAGAGAATAGTTAGATGTAATGTGTAGATAGAAAGAAGGACTACCTAAAGTCTTTTTTGTAATGATAGCAACACTTCGTTTTGATATTTCACAAAGATCGATGCATTAAATGCAGTGGAAGGTTAAGTAAGTAGTAAGAAATCAAATTAAGTCCCTTGCTCGGAGGAGCTTGAAATGGAATTGAAGGCATACACAGCATCTGTATATCCAGAAAGATGAGCTGGAAATGGAAAGGCAGGGAGATCCAAAGTTCATAAAGCATGACTACGAACCCCGATGTCTGACAGGAGCAGATGGGGCACTGGCAAAGGGCATGTTCACCAGGCACATGCCGGAGATGAGCTCTGAGAAAGGTTTGGGAATGATCTGAGGCACAGCCGTTGGCGAAGGAGAGGGGAGTGGTTCTGTGCAGATGAGGGCGTGGCCCGGGGCCAGGCTTCTTTCCTTACACAGTGTAAGGCTTGGCCTCCCCCAGTCGAAGAAGCCGTGGATGGGAAAGAATGCTCAGGTGTGAAGTGAGGAGGATCCTCGGTGAGGCACGCTTATGAATAGCTGCAGTTGCTGGATATGCATACAGACATGTCGATGGACTGTATTTCTGTGTCTCTAGTGAGTCTGCTGAGGATTTGGAGCCGTTTCACCCCGTTTTGTAGCGCTAGTTTTGGTTCTTCCATCACCACACTTCATAAGACTGCGGGCTTCAGTCTAAGGTGCCGTGTTATATCTTTAGATTTTGCACGCTCAGAAACCCACCCCAGGATTGTCATACCATCGCATTGTTCTTGAATAATCACTCTGAAACAAGTAAAGAAAGGGTTTTGTATCACCACCACTGAGGACAGTGACTCCCCCCACCTTGACTTTCATGTCTGAAACACCAAGGCGCTGTCACTCCTAGAATGTAGTCAGACAGGGAACACAGTCATGGCAGGGGTGGTTTCTGAGCAGAATGGCCATTGCAGCTCCCCCCAGCCCAAGGCTCATTTCCAGGGAAAAATGGACTGGGAAGGACAAGTTACACCATTTGACCAGAATAAAGAAGAAAAATACACTAGCAGCCTCTTCACGGGGGTGGAAAGCGAACCTTTCCACTATAATTTATTACCAGCCTTCTCCGGTCTTAATGAAGGAACCAGGTCCTTGACCCCAAGCTATGTAAGAGGCTTCGTGAAGGATGTGCCTCCCTTGACCTCAAACGAACAGCAGGCTGTCCTCAGTCACCATGACTTAGAAACCTGGGGCTTAAACTGGGATCAGCACAACCCAGAAACTGCCTCTGGTGAGCCCACGAACAAAGGTCCCTGCAGCTTATTCAAATCTACCCATCACGTCTTATTACATGCAATATCAACTTATCGTCGTTGATGTTCTCCTATGTGCACGCTTATTGTTTTTCTCTCCTTTTAGTGAGATTTGCTTAATGTATAGAAAGTCTTTTCAGTAAATGATTCTACATGCTGTACAAAAATGAACTAGCAGGAGCTCTTTCTGCTGAAAGTCTTAAACTGTTGAGCTATAATGATCTGTTATTCTGCCTTGATGGGTGAATTTGAATTTTTTTAACCATTAAAAGTGTTCTTGGTATTCTTTCAGAAATAGTGTGGGTTTTTAAATTTTTGAGTGGGGAGCTGATTTCTTACTTATTTTTGATGTGATTATTTGGTCTCACATATCTAAAAGAAAAAACCATTCAAAAGAGTTTTTTAAAAATCTCAGAAACATAATATTAACTATTACATTGCTATACCCTGAACAGAAAAAAAAGATGAGTTATGAAGAAATCACTGTAGTTCTGCAAAAATCTCAGATTTAAAGGGGTTTATAGAAAGCTAAAAATATACAACTAGTAAGAAATAAGAGTGATAATGTTGCAGTCCAATAAAAATTTGTGTCAGAATGATTAGGGTCCAAATGAGGTGAAACTTAAGACAAAGTGCGCATAATTTTAAAGAAAGGAAGTTAGAACAGACAGCCCTGCCGCTCTCAGGACAGGGTTGGGGATGGGGGCGGGGACAGTCAGTGAGAGCACTAGTTAAAAGATGAAAGAAAGGGATCCCGTCGCACTTTGATTGTCCTTCTGTCTTTTATGTTTATATTAAACGGAACGACCTTGTTATAAAAGGAAGTGAAAACCCAAGATAGATCAAGATAGGGAAGGAAACCACTAGTCCCTTGTATTAGTTATCTGTTGCTGCGTAACAAATAACCCCATGACTTTGCAACTTAAAACAACAGGCATTTAGTGTCTTGCTATCGCTGTAATGCCCCGGATGTTAAGTGTGGTTCAGCGGGTGCCTCTGGCCCAGGCTGTCTCTGGAGGTTGCACTCGAGACACCTGCCTGGGCTGCAGTCATCTGATGGCTGGAGGCTGGACTGGGGGTGTTGGGTCTGTTTCCAAAATGGCTCACCCCCGTGGCTGTGGGCAGACCACCTCAGTACCCACCATGGAACCCTGTTATAGGGCTGCTTGCCTGTCCACACGACATGGCAGCTGGCTTTCTCCAGACCAAGAGAAAGAATAGAAAGGAAGCTGCAATGCCTTTTATGACCTAGTCTTGGAAGTCATTACCATCACTGTCACCATATTCTCTAGTCATTAGAAGCAAGTCACTGCATCCAGTCTACACCCAAGGGAAGGGCGTTCATAGTAGAGTGCAGATTTTTGCATATATTTTTATACTGTCCTCTCTTTCTACCCAAGTTCAAATCATTATGACCCAGATAAATCACAGGCCAAGAGAACCTGAGGGTGAAATCACAGACCCGTTCTCCATGATTCTCAAAGAATGTAGGGAACAGAAGAGCTGGGAAAACAGGAATAAGAAGCTATAGTTCTGATGAGCAGAAGGGAAAGCAGGCAGCACCACACTCTGCAAGCAGGTGTGGATTGATACCGATCTTGAGTCTGTTTTCGGACAGCTTGAGGAACGGAAACTTGGTGAGCAACGGGACAAGGGATGGGTGATAGGGCCTCACCAGCGTGGGTCCCCGAGGTCACGGGCAGCTACCCTCCGTTCCTTTCCGATAGGCTGTGCTGTTGGACCGGCACGTCGCATGCTGTGCACAGCGTGCTTCTCTGTTTCAGCCAGGAGTGTGGCAAGTTTCACAGCGCTTTGTAGGCAAGACAGTAAGAGGGACTGAACGAAGAGCACGACGTTAGGTCCCATACGAGCAGAAGGAACCGGGAATGTGTAGCCCCAGTAAGAGGGAGATCAGCAGGAACAGCGTTGCCTGTCCTTGGGCATCCGATCTGTTCGAGACTATGATGCAGACAGGAAGATAGGGCTTGCTGTGCGCTGAACAGGCTCAGAGAAGTTATAGGAAACTGATTTGGGCCTAAGGGAAGAAAGGCTTTTCTCCAGGCAAAGCTGTGTGAAAACAGGCCCTCCTTTTGTTCAGGCTGGAGCTGAGAGTTGGCCCTTGGTTGGGGACACCCGAGGGAAGATGAGTTTAAAAGCCCTTCTCATCCTAAAATTTTGGTGTTTGCTATTTAAATACAATGTAGAAATTTATACTTGTAGTTTTGGGGGGGGTTTGTTTGTTTTAAAAAATGACTTTGCATTTTGTTGGTAAGCTTCAAATTATTTGAAAAACAAAATGCATTGTAATAATTAGTGGAAGAATCATATAACAACATATAGAGAAGGAAGAGTCTGTTAGTCCCAAAGAAGCCTTCCTGAGAAGGGCTTGCTCAGGCCCTTAAAAGTGTGCACTGCAGCTCTGGAGTCAGCAACGAGCCAGCGACACTCCTGTCTGCACCTAAATCACTCGGCGAGATAAACGGTAGGGTTTTTACAACGCTTCACCGCATAAATACACACACATAATTTATTTGTGATTGGAACAAAGCCTCAGAGTAGCAGTTTTGTTCTACCAGGTAATTAATGTTCATTTTTAAAGGCTTTCATTATTTTTTTCTGAAGGAATTGGGAGCACATGCTAAAAGACATACAGTAGACTAAGCAATAAGCCCCTAAAACAAGCCAGCATCCTCTAGGAACAAACCCTTGCCAATCCCCCAATTAACATTTAACTATATATATATATATATAAAATGTTTGTATATGTATACATATGTATACACATATACATATATGTATATAAATGTATATATAAACACTATATATAGTGTTTAAAGGCAATAGAAGCCTTAACTTCAGATTTCTTTAATCTTTAAGTCTCTTTTGTTTAAAATAGGTGGTGTTGGTTAAGGATTTATATATATAGCATGTCATTTTTCTGGGGAAAAAAATCATTAATCTAATTTTCATCTAACTTCGAGCCCGGAAAGAGTTTTCAGTGGCCTTTGTGTTGTGGCGTCACTGCCTATGGAGGAAGCAAATGGCCTGTGCTGTGTGTCGTAATTAAATGCTTATGGTGCGATGCAGGTTCGGGGTTGACGAATATCAAGACGGAAGAGATCTCAGAAGTGAAGATGGACGCGGAGTTCCGGCACGACTCGGGATACGAGGTTCACCATCAAAAACTGGTGCGTAAAATAACCTGCCCCTTCCTTCTTGCCAGATGGCTTATCAACGCCTGTTGATCCTGTGCCACACCTCCAGTTAAGGAAAAGACTAGAAACAAAAATTCAACACCTGCTTATAGGATCATCATGGAAACATGAGGAAAAGAAAGAGAGGCTCTTTCTGTCTAGTTCTTTGGTCTGCAAAGCAGCGAAGCCCACACTGGGCTAAGAGTAAAACTGATGTTTATGATAGCAGCCGGGCTAATTAACTTCCATTCTGTTTTTTTAGGAAAACAGGTTTAGAATACATTGATTGGAAGGACCAAAACCTCAAACACGTGCGAACACTACTTGGCTTCAGGGAACACGTTATTCTGGCCATTGGCTTAAGTGCACATTTTGTAATTCCTTCGCTGCTCCCTCTGGTCCTTCCTTCCTGCCTTTCCTCGACTCCCTTGTTTTAAGTCCTCTCCCAGGGGGTAGGATCTGGGGAAGGATCTTTTGAGTCTCTCCCAAGGTGAGCGACACTGCAGGCCGTTCCCCAGCGGTGCTGTTGGTTACAGGCTGAGCCAGGAAAATCGCGGCTTCCTTTTCAGACAAAATCACCACCCCCCACCTTTTTCCCCCCAAAATATTAGAATTAGAGGAAATCAAAAAGCAGCCATTTCCTTTGCGGGCAGCTCTAGTCATTATGTAAAAACCCTTTCCCAAAAGCTTCAGATAAATCCTGCTTTATGTTAGGGTTCCTTCCATCTTATCAGTAAGCACAGTAAGAGGGTTCAATTACTAAAGGAGACAATTTTATTGCACATTCAGTGGTGAACAAGACTGATAATAAAATTATAACAATAATAATATTTGAGAAGGGCTTGCTCAGGCTCTCATTTTTGTTTTGGTTTCTGTGTGTGTGGTTTTTACTTTTCTTTCCAGGGGAATTTTATCTTTCTAATATTCATAAATAAAATTTATAAATCCAGCTATTAAGCTCCAAAAGAAATGATTTTAATGTATTGCTTACGCCTCGACTTTTCACTCTGAATAATTAATTGGAGCAAATCAAAAACTGACTCAAGATCCAGATTTGCATTTTAACTCCCATAATTTTTTTTGTGAAAGGACATTTAGCTTTTTGGAGCGTGGTTTTCACTGGCAAGTTAATCCAGGATAGTTATTATAGAATCAGGGACGTTCTTGATGTGGCTGATGCTGAAGAGCTTACCGGAAGAACTGGGGAGCTCCTGACGACTGGGAGCTGCTGAGGCGGAGAGCTGAAGATTAATGTGTCGATTTGCATTTTCTGGGGCCCATGTCATAAACGTCCATCGCTGCAATTACAGTGACTCCTGTAACTCGACAGTGACTAATGGCAGCGGCAGCAGTTACGAGACTCCGCTCCTGCTGCTGAACTCCTTGATAAGATAATGCACTATAATTAGTGCAATGAATATTACAAAATTACAGTATTTTCTTAAAGACATAGGAAGATGTCCAGGCTTGCATTTCTTGCTGATTACCTCACACTTGTCTCACTAGCTAATTAATGATTTGCTTTTTATAAGTATGTTAAGCTAGTAAATTCTTTAGAAAGTGGAATATTTATGAACAGCTACTAATTTTGGTGCAAAGAGACCATGAGTAAAACTCATAGTTTTCTATAGATTATATTGCTTCTTCAGATTGCTAGAATGCGGGTTTTAGTTATGAAAATCTGTCATTTTACATTAGCAAATCTGTCTTGATATTAAATGAAAACAATAGTTAGGAGATAGTTTTCCTTAATTTATATAGCAAATTGTAGTCATTAGGCCAAATGACTTGGCATGAGATCATCTCCTTATATAAAAAGATGATAAAAGTTGCAGTTTACGTTTATAGTTCTATTTAAAAGTAGTTAAATTTGGAAAAGAGTAACTTGTTTTTATAAACACTAGGAAGACTTGTAGTACCATAAATGTATCATACTGAAAAAATTTCTTCTGTGCAAGGGTCTCCAGATTCTTTTTATATTTAATCCAAGTAAACAGCAACATTTAGTTGGGTTTCTGGAGACAACATGTTAAGAAAGCATGAAGTTATTGTGACTTACGAAAAATTCTTACATGCTACTTCCCTTCGAAACAACTGTCCTTTAAACATGCTTCTCAGGGTTAATTGGTGTTCTGCTGAGTTGTTGTGGCTGAACGTGGGTAACAAGACGCCTTTTTTCTTCCATTTGACTCCTGTGTTTTGGAACACTTACTCCTGTGTACCGAGGTCCCTCTAAGGAAGTTAGGACATCTGCGGGCATAGTTGTCATGCATCAAGTCTCCCAATTTTAAACCTGCCGAGACTGGGAAAATGCTGACCTCCTTTTATAGTCATGATTCATGCCTTCATAGCTTTTGATAGATTCAATCTATCATCCCACCTCCTACCAAATGTTTCACTTGTCAAAGGGTTTCAGGTCCTTCTTGGCTTCTGTTTTGCTTCCCTAGAGACACGTGGGGGGAAAAGTAGACTTGCTAGCCCCATCTGCCACACATTGTAGATTGTTCTGTAGACTACAAATGTCATTCTTAGTTAAGTAGAATGTGTGATTTTTTCAAGTATACACGAAAAAATGGAGTGACCAACAACTCGAATGATAGCATGAGATAAGCCGAATATACTGACACTTTACATATGCCTCATCAAAACATCTTCTGCAGTTACAATCCCTTTTCTTAATTGTTTTCAAGGTGTTCTTTGCGGAAGATGTGGGTTCAAACAAAGGTGCCATCATTGGACTCATGGTGGGCGGTGTTGTCATAGCAACAGTGATTGTCATCACCTTGGTGATGCTGAAGAAGAAACAGTACACGTCCATCCATCATGGTGTGGTGGAGGTAGGTAACCATGGCTGCGTGTTTGCAGGTGGGAGTTAAAGACCACTAGGGGATGTCGTTGCTTGGCATTAGACTAAGGATCATCCATGTATCTCGTTGAGAAAAATCCATGTTCCTGCATAGGGCTCTCAAGTCGCAGCTCTTGTCTTTTCTTTTTTAGATATTTTTTTTCTTTTATTGTTCAAGTACAATTGTCTCCATTTTCCCACCACCACTTTCCCCTGCCCTGCCCACCCCCATCCCCCACCCTCGATCCTTCTTTCCTTCAGCCTTGTCCATGGGTCTTTTACACATGTTCCTTGACAAACCTTTCCCTTCTTTACTCTGTTATCTCCCTCCTCCCTCCCCTCTGGTTATTGTCAGTTTGTTCTTTATTTCACTATCTCTGGTTATATTTTGCTTCCCTGTTTGTTTTGTTGATTAGCTCCCACTTATAGGTGAGATCATATGGTATTTGTCTTTCACCACCTGGCTCATTTCACTTAGCATAGTGCTCTCCAGTTCCATCCATGCTGTTTCTTGCTTTGGTTTTTATTCCTTCTGACATGAGTACCATGACCAGGGCATTGGGATAGTGCACTGCTACATCAACTTCTTATCATTTGTGTTGAAATATCAAAATACTAATGATAACGCCTGGCTTAAAAAAGTGTAATTACCCTCAAGCATTTAAAAGAAAAGAAAAAAAGAAACCAGCAGAACTTAAAAATGAAAAAGGAAGTGGAAGGCTGCTTTTTTCCAAATAAAAATCTAAACACATTTATTCCCAGATTTTGTGTGTCTTAAATGGCTTGATCTCTAACTAAAACCAGGTAATACTAAATAATAATTTTCAGTAAAGAGTCTTACCTTTAAAGTTCTGCAAGTAATCATACCAGACACCCGAGCAGAACATTCAGGATTATTCAAGACGTTCAGCCTGTGACCCTACACTTCCTACCTGAAATATCTGAGTTCCTAGCCAATAGTGCAGGTGCACAGGAGGTGGAGAGAAGATCCACCTGGGACGGTCACAGTTACTGCACAGCGATGCCCTTGAGGCCGTTTCTCCCCACAGGCCAGTCTCTGACCGGCATGTCTGTGGACAGCACAGAGGCAGTGGGTTACACCAAAACAGGGTAAGCTTGAAATGGGACTTCTTAAGATTGACTTGGGACTTCTTAAACCCATGATACAAAATGTTGAAAAATAAAATTCACAAGTAAGTTCTTTGTATGCTTTTAAAATGCAGTTGGGGGCAGGGAACCTCATGGTATGTGTAAGTTCTCAGGAAACAATGAGAGGAGGGTCTGTCTGTCTAGAGAGGCGTTGAATTGTTAGAACTGGAAGCGATCTCGGTGACCAGTCACACTGCTCCTCTCATTTTGTAGATGAAAAAAGAGACCCAGACGGAAGCGTTTGCCCAATGTCAAGCCAAGTAGGGCCAAGGTCAAAGTACACATTTCCCCACATCCTCTCCGTTGTTTTTTCCTTCGGAGAAAAGCCCAGATGTTCCCAGCGAGTTAGATTTCTCACTGACCCCAAGGAAATGTGCTCCGAACCACGTTTGGTTGTCGGGGAGCGGGACCAGTTTAAATGTACTAAATCTGTGGCGAAGCCAGGCACTTCACTGTGTCCGGCTCCTAAAATCTCCAGGCTACTTGCTCTCAGAAGCTACCAATGGAAATTGGTTTTGTATCTTACTGTCTCTGTCCATATGGGGATGGCTGTACTAAAAAGCAAAGAAATGAATGAATCCAGGGAACGAGTGACAGAATGTGAAAGAACTGAGTGACTGACAGTCTGGAGTGTGAGCACATAAGATCAGCAATGACAATGTCATCAAATTTGGAATATTGCTCTTTTTATGATAGCATTTCTGAGCTTACGTCCTTCAGAACAGTATTCGATACAGTATTACTAGCATCAGTTCATCTCATTCCTACTCAAAACAATGTTGTTTGGGTTTTCATTTTAAATCCCAGGTTTGGGCAAATAAAAGGCTTTACATACTTGAGTGATTCAAAAGCCCTTTTTAATTTCTTTAATATAATTGTGTTTTGTCTTGGACTGAAATATCCATCCCAGAGGCAGCTTCCTTTTACCAGAGTGCCTGTCTTTGGTGACAAAGGCCACATACAACAAGACCTCACTTACTGTCATGGATAGTTTAAACGACGTAACAGAATCAGTTCTAGCAGTAGGTTGATCGGTGTGACCGAGCGTTAGGCTCCCGTGGCACCTCATCGTGATTCAAGGACCTCCCTGCTGGCGCTGCCATTACAAAGCTGCAGACTGGGCGCTTCAGCGACAGAAAATCAGTGCGTCTCCGCACGATTCTGGAGGCCGGAAGTCTGAGATCAAGGCCTCACGGATGGAGCGTATGTGGCCTCCATGTACCTTCACCCCATCTCCCTCTGTGCGTGTCCGTGTGCTAACCACCTCTGCTTGCAAGGACACCAGGATTACTGGAGTAGGGTTTACCCTAATAATCTCATTTAACCTTGATGATCTCTTTAAAGACCCTGTCTCTAAATACAATTATATTGTGTGACAGGTACAGGACGTTAGGACTTTAATGTATGAATTGGAGGGGAGACGGTTCAGCCCGTAACAGAGCTCAGTCACGTTGCTCAGGAAAGGGAGGCCTGCCCCAGGACTGACCAGGTACTTATCTGAAAGGGCACATCCCCAGTCCCTGCCTCAGACTTAGGGAGACGGACTTTCCAAACAGAACGCTGGGAACCTGGGTGTTGAAAATTTTTCTGACAGAATCAGACATGCAAGGATCATCTAAGTATTCCTTCTTTGAAAAAAAAAATCCATAGATAACTAGTTATCTACAGGTATGCCTTTGAAGGCTATCAAGAAGACTTAAAGGCATAATCATAGTTACCCAAGTTAAATGTTTCTTTTCATTGCCAAGAAAAGTCTCCTTGGACATGGAAGATCAGAAAAGTTGACACTTCAACACAGATTCTGGGGGAATAAAAAAGGGAAATAATTTTTAAGCCAAGAGACATCTTTAAAAAAACAAAATTATAGGGAGGGCAGTTCTTCTGCTCTTCCTTTGATACTCGTTTTTCTAGCTGCTTGACAGCAACTACAAACCTCTCTAGAGGGAGGGTCCCGCCTCGTTTGTGTTCCTGAAGAATCACTTTCTCAGGCTCCGTGCTGAGCTGTGACGCAGCGTTGGGCCAGAGCTTCATCTACGGTGTTATCCCTCATCCCTGCCCTTTAAGGATCTTCTGGTCTAACGGGTGGTCGAACTTGAACACGGAGAGCCGCAAGCCAGCCTAGGCACCGAGGCTGTCTCACCTGGGCCAGAGCGCCACCTCTCCAACAGCGTACCGGAGTCTGCACTGTGTGGAAGCGCTTCTCCTGCACAGCGTCCTCTGCCTGTCTTCGCAGGCTCTCACACTCACGTACCCGCACACAAGTGTATTTCCAGCTCCGATTCACCCGCTCTGAGTAATGAGTAACCCCACTTCCCTAAGAACAGAAAGGGATGAATGAATATTTCCAGCAGACTGGCTGGAGTCTGTCGGGACCGCGTACACGGTACTTCACGCCATCAGTGCGTGAAGAACTCATGAGAAGGCACTGGTCCCCGGGAAACCTCCCGTTCTCGGAGTGGCAGATCCCGGCAGAAATGCAGAAATGAAGGCAAGCCTGGTATTTTTATTCACAGAGTTGTTACCAGAGGGAAATGAGCAGCTGCTGGGTTTTGTTTTTAAAAAATAAGCAGTCAACATCGATTTAGTGGTTGGTTGCCCATAAGGCCAAAGATTCATTCTGTGAGCCATTAACCATGGTTTCCCAAGGAGATCACTACGCCTTGTTTGTGCCGTAAGCAGTGACACGGCGGCCCTCGGTTGCACTGCTTCCCGAATGTACCATTCTCCTTGGTGGCCACGGAGCCTGGCTCCAGCTGGGTTATCCACTGTTGCTCCTGTTTGAATCCGGTCCTGCAAAGCCCGAAGCCTGTTTGCATCCGGTCCCGCAAAGCCCAAAGCCCATTGACCCCGGGTTCTGTTTAGTAGCAGATGGTACTTTTCTACACTGATGTCAGTTGACAGTGGATACCTGAAAATATATATGGTAGCTCTTTCCAGCCCTCCTAAATGGAGACCTCGCCTTTAGGGGGAGAGGGGGCTAGAGCAGATGTTGTTTAAGGGCACAAACTTGAGTAGTAAAAAGGCCCTAGAGATCCAGTGCACCGGATAGTAAACATAGACAATATACTGTAATCATCAAACTTGCACAGAGACTAGAGCTTAATTATTCCAACCACCAGAAAGAAAAGATAATTCTCTAACATGATAGAGGCACTAATTATCACCACAATGGCAATTATATTACAGTGAATAAATATATCCATTAACACGTACACCTTACATTTGCATAATGTTATATGTGAAATATATTTCAATTTTCAAAAATTAAGGGGAGGAGGACACAAATTCTTGATTATAGGGTGGAAAACATTTTTCTTCACAGATCTGTTGCCTGAAACACCAGAAGGCTCTCCACACTCCCAGCCACCTCGCCAACGGCCTAACTGAGAAGAGAGTAGTAGCTGTTTAGCTTTCTGTGCAGTCACGGCGCGTGCCTTTTTCTGATGCATGTGCCATCGTGCTGGTGGCACTATAAAAACACTCACCTCGGGGGTCCTCTTGTCCTGGCAAGAGGGCGACACTAATGAGGTGTTGCAGGGCCGCTGGACCCAACGGGCGGGTGAAAAGGGGCGCAGAGGTGAGGAAAAGTGAGGCTGGACTCAGAATCCGAACGAGTCCTGAAGCCAACGGCAGGGCGAGACATTGGAAGGTTAGGGCGAAGGTTCCAGAGCCTGCCTGAAGACCTGGATGTGGGCATTAGACGTAACTACTTATCAGGAGATCGGATTATAACGAAGAAAAGGAACTTGTACAAAGTGGAGCAGAAAGTGACTCTGGGTGGGGGATAAATGGGGGCTTGGAAACGCGGTTGCTGTTTGCTTTTATTTTTCTGCCCAGTTACTGGCTCCTTTACGTCCTCATGCTCTGTCATTATCACGTACATTTTAGTTTATCTTCTCCTCTCCTTATCCAGTTGGAGGGTCTGAAATGGAAAGTCGCAGAGGTCGGGATTCAGTCGTTCGGGCTAACTCGGTGCCACGCTTTAAAGGGGCACCATCAACACACATCTGCTGGTGACCGTCCAGAATGCAATTAAAGCATGCTGTTTGCTGGCTTAAGGTGCCTTTTAGACTACAGACTGTGTGTGATGGTTGAGCTGTAAATTCCTCTGGACGTAGTGAAGGGATAAGTGGTTCCAAAAAGTCAAGTTCGGAAAGAAAGGCGTAGGAAGAGTATTTAGAAGTTCTCCCCAAGGCTCTGTTAGGAGAAGGCGGCTTGGGCTGTTTGGGCTCAGCCGAGACCGTGTGGGGCCCGTTGAAGGCCAGCTGTGTGCAGTCAGGCACCAGGCTCTCGGAAGGCCGCACGCTGCACCAGGAGCCGAACGCAGATGCCGCAGCTCATACCGCTGCCATGCAATTCAGGTCAGGAGGGAATGTTCAGAGGTGGCGTGCTTGTTTTCATCTCAGCAAGTGACAGCCATCCCTGCTGACATCACGGTCCTACCATTGCTTCCAGAACAAGCACCCCAGCCCCAACTCCCCCCAGCTCTGCTTTAAGGGACATAGTATTACAGTGCTCGTCTGCACAGGTGACAGTGGGCTGGCAGACGTGCGGTCGCGTGGTGGCCCACACAGTGCTGCTGCTTAGCCGTGAGTGACAGGTCGCCGGGCCTGCTGGAGAAGAAGGCTCCCCCTTAGCCCAAGCTCTCCCTTCAGTGATGGGTTTATCCATGAACATGGGGATTCGTGTTTCACATTTTGCTTCCAAGGGATTGGGGATTAAAAAAAAGCTACAATCTGTACTCTCTGGGTGCCATTTTGTAACGATAACCCTTTCTCCTGGAGCTTCCGGGTCCTCGGAGGTCTGAGGGCTGAGTCCCCCATGGCAGGAATGGTGACACAGGGGCCACCTCCTGGTGGCCAGGGACAGAGGAGGAGCAAGTAGAAAAGAGGCCGTGAAGAAAGAGGAGGGTTAGCTGCCTGGGTTTCACACCAGCCCCTGAGCCTCGCGTTTCTGGCAGGGCTCTCTAAAGCGCTTGGCTTTGGGCTTTGGAGGGGACCTAAACTGTTGAATTATTGGGTGTCCCTCTGCACGTGACCAATGTGGATGATGGCGGACAGTCGGCTCAAGGGTTGCTTCGGCCCCCAGAGCACGTGCAACTATAACACCTCAGTGTTCCAGCAGCATTATGGTTTTTCTGCACTTGGAAATGCAGCAGCTTTAGCTGGATCTCCGCAGCCAGGTTTCCTTTTAACCTTGACATTCTCTGTCATGTCAGCTAAGAGGTAGTAGCACAGAGCAGGGATGCCCAAGTTTGAGTAACATACTGTGGCTGACGGGAAAACGGGTGGTTATCCCCGTAAGGCCAGTGATGCTGAACGTGCATTTGAACAGTGTCCTCTGAGGGTCACAATAACTGACCGTAGGGGTGCCAGAGCATATTGACAAATCCTCTTTTCAGTTTTACTGAGGCGTAATCGACATATAATGTATTAGTTTTAGTTATAGAACATGATTTGATACATGTGTAAGTTGTGAAACAATTAACCACAGTAAGTGTAGCCAGCATCCATCACCTCAGAGTTTTTTCTTGTGATGAGAACTCTTAAGACTTGCTGTCTTAGCAACTCTCAAGTATAGTGCATAGTGTTGCTAATATGAGTCACCGTGGTGCACACTACGTCCCCATGACCTGACTTACTCTATAACTGGAAGTTCGTATCCTCCACCCACTTCACTCGCCCCCAACCTGTTCTCTGTGGCGACCACCACACTGTTCTCTGTATCCGAGTTTGGGGTTGTTTCAGATTCCACATATAATTCATATCATCCAGTTTTCTTCTTTCTCGTTTTTCACTTAGCATAGTGTCCTCACGGTCCATCCCTGTTATCACAAAGGCTAAGATTTCCTTCTTCCTGGTTGAATAATTGTGTGTGTGTGTGTGTGCGTGTGTGTGTGCATGCGCCACATTGTTGCCGTTCACTCATCCGTCGATGGGTGCTTAGGTTGTTTTCACGTCTTGGCTATTGTAAATAACACAGCAACAAACGGGTGCAGATGTGGTTTTGACACTGTGGAGTCATTTCCTTGTGATAAACACCCAGAAGTGGAGTTGCTGGGTCACGCGGTGACTGTTTTTAGTTGATTGAGGACCCTCCGTACTGTTCCCCACAGTGGCCGCACCAGTCTTTCAGTCCCGGTTATTCATTAGACGGTGTGGCCTCGTCACGGTGTCACGTCGAGCCCCCTCCCCAGACACTGTGTCTTAGTACCAGCAACATGCCTCCTCTGCTCTTTTCCCTCCGTTAGGCAGCAGTGGGACAGCAGTGTAGGGGAGAACGCACTAGGAACTGAATGTCACTTTGCAGCTCTCAGCCATTGGGGACAGGCCTGCAGTATTTTCCTGGAAATTGTGTGGGGAGCCCAATGCCATCGTGTGCAGAACAGAAAGATCGCTTTGAAGGAAAAACCATCTTCTGCACTCTGCCTCCTAACTTCTCTTTGGAAAACGGGCTTCTGCCTTCTGGTTACATGGTGTTCCTTTCTTTTCTTCGTCTTCCAGTGGTTTTGCAGAAGAGAAATTTTAAAAAGAATGACAAACTCTCAAGTTTTTATTCACTCAGCAGAGTTAAGTACTTCGTCTTTTCGGTGCACTCTGGGAGGTAGAGCAGATAGACGAGACCCCCCGAACAGCCACTCCCCACGGGACAGGACAGGGCGCGCACCTTGCGCAGGGTGGGAAAGTGCATCACAAGCTTCCACACAGCTGTGTCCTAACAGTGACGCTGGGAGTGGGGTGAGCACCACAAGTTTGCAGTTGCCGGTCTAATCTTAGAGATAAGGCACCATATCAACAGCGGGCCTACTTTTAAACCTTTAGTAGGAAATACTTTCATAGTACCTTAATGCTCACTTTAAAAAAAAAGAAAAGATAATCTGTAATCTAGACTGGCATGTCCTTGTTTTATTTTTCGGATTTTTCTGTGCCAGATGAGAACCCCTTTGATGTACATATATTGTCATTTTAATTAAAAAAGCCTCCTACCTCTCTTCATCACATTAAATTTAGTAAAAACAAGGACAGATTTAACCTGGAAAGGTAGCACAGTCCAGATTTGAGTGTCTCGCAGTAGACTTTGCAGGATTTCTCTTCCTGATATTCTGGGTTTTTTTCTAGTTTACCCCTACACTTTCAAGTAAAGCAGTCTTCCATCATGAGGTATTTTCGGGTGTATCTTTCGAGCCAACAGGGAAGGGGAGAAAATAAATTTTCCCCCCTACATGTGTATTATCTGGTTCCTGTTGAGTCGGGGAAGCAAAGAGCACTTCAAGGTTTGAAGCGCCACCTGGTGGCTAGATGGAACATCTGCGTAACTGATGGGTGCAGAGCTCTGCTCCAGGAGTCCACGTGCGGAAGACAGAAGAGAATAGCGGGTGGTCTGCCATCCTGGCCAAAGAAGAGTACCGTGCTTGTCATCTGACAGCTTCTCCACATGCACTCTTTAAAGGCTGGGTTTTTTTACTCCGTTTCCTTGTGTTCGCTTTTCAGGTTGACGCCGCTGTGACCCCAGAGGAGCGCCACCTCTCCAAGATGCAGCAGAACGGCTACGAAAACCCCACCTACAAGTTCTTCGAGCAGATGCAGAACTAGAGCAACCGCCACAGCAGCCTCCGAAGTTGGACAGCAGAACCATTGCTTCACGACCCATCGGTGTTCATTTCTAGAATATTGTGGAAAGGAACCAACCCTTCTGTTTTCTTATGCACTCATTACCGCCTTTCGACAGCTGTGCTGTAACACAAGTAGATGCCTGAACTTGAATTAATACACAAATCAGCAATGTATTCTCTCTCTTTACACTTTGGTCTCCACACTACATCATTCATGGTTTTTGTGTACTGTAAAGAATTTAGCTGTTATCAAACTAGTGCATGATTAGATTCTCTCCTGATTATTTATCACGTAGTCCCTTAGCCAGTTGTATATTATTCTTGTGGTTTGTGACCCAGTTAAGTCCTACTTGAAATATGCTTTAAGAATCGATGGGGGACGCTTCGTGTGGACGTGGGAGTTTAGCTGCTTCTCTTGCCTAAGTATTCTTTTCCTGATCACTATGCATTCTAGAGTTCGACACTTCTGAGTATCCCACGTGATTTAGAGAACTTTCTCCGTGACTGCATTTTACTGTACAGATTGCTGCTTCTGCTCTATTTGTGATATAGGAACTTTGAGGATACACATTTATTTCTTTGTGCCTGTTTTATGTGCACACATTAGGCATTCAGAATTGAAATTTTTTTGGTCCATGTATCTTTGGATCTTTGATAAATAAAAGAATCCCTGTTCCTTGTAAGCACTTTTATCAGTGGGGGAGGGGTGGGGGGGGAGGGACTGCTCTGCTGGTCTCAAATTACCAAGAATTCTCCCTAAAAAAATTTCTGCAGGATGATTGTACAGTCATTGCTTATGACCATATAGCTTTCTACACTGTATTACATAAATAAATTAAATAAAATAACCCTGGGCAAGAGTTTTCTTTGAAGGATGAGGGTGGACGTTAAATATTCAGAGGGATTTTAGGGGGGAAAGAGGCAGATTTAGTGCCCTTTAGCCAGTCTGAGACATTTTCTCTGTGATGCCAAAAAATGAAAGGGAAAGGGCGAAATCAGGGAATGGGGACAGCATGCCTGGGCAAACCCTTCTTTAAGATTTGTCTTCAATTTGTATAAAATGGTGTTTTCATGTAAATAAAAACATTCCTGGAGGAGCGCCGTTGTGCTGGTGTGAATGATTCCGTGGCGGAAACCGGCAGGTGAGTCAGTCCTCTGAGGACCCGTGAGAAACCTCAGGTACTCTAACTCTGGGCGTGCACAGCTGTTGTCGTAGGCTGGAGATGGGAAGTGTGGGGCCCGTGCACATGCCCCAGGGCGGGCGACAGGCCTCACCAGCCTAACTCCATTTTTACTCGGTCCAAAGCGTTCTGCTGCCATATCGTGGTCCTCAAGTTTGTCCATGTCTCAGTCCATGTCATGAATGTTTACATATTTTTCACAGACTGGGTAGCTTCTAAACGACATCAGTTTATCTCATAGTTCTCAAGACCAGAAGTCCAAGATCAGGGTGCCAGTGTGGACCGGGAAGGCTCTTCCAGACCTCAGATTCCTCCTTGAATCCACATCGTGGAAAGAGTAAGGGACACTTCCGGAGCTGCTTTTATAAGTTACCAATCCCCTTAATGAGGATTTCACCCCCATAACCTAATCATTCTAAAGCCCCCACCCAAGTCCATCACATTGGACACCAGTATCTCAACACAGGAATTGGGGGGGCACACAAACAGTCTGATGGACCATAACAGTGGTCTTCCCAAGTAAGAAAGAAGTTTTAGGGAGATAAAAATTAAGTCCAGCTGGCAGGCAGTTTTCTATAAAATAGGATTTCTGGACCCTGGCACTATTTGTAAGTTTGTAAGGAATAATTTCTTGCAGGGGGATGAGGGGTGGGGAAGGGGGGTGAGGGGTGGCTGTCTTGTACATTGTAGGATTCTTAGCATCTCTGTCCTCAACCCACCAAACGACAGTAGCACCTCCCAGTTATGATCATCAGAAGTGTCTTGACATTGTCAGATGTCCAGTGCCCCTTGGGGGGAGCCAAATCACCCCCATTTGAGAACCAATGTTCTATATCCATTTTAAAACAAAGTCATATGTACATGATCTTTAAGTTCAGGATAGCAGCCTACCCAACGGCCATCCTGAAGGTCTAGGGACACACGGACAGGTGAGCAGGGGGATCAGCCAGCACGTTTTAGCTTTCCATTGCGACCTCTCCAACTGCAACAAAATCGTCCCGTCACATCACTGTGCACGGTGAGCAGGCTCAGTTAAAATGCGTCTGAGCGTGTCCCGCCTTCATCAGAGCAAATCCTCCTCCCTCACCCTGTTCAGGGGCAATGGGACACGACTGCTCCCCGAGAGTGTGGAACCCGAGACAGTTTCTGTGTATACGCCGCAGCTCCGTTTCGCCTGACCCAAAGAGGTAGCTAACAAGGTAAAATTAGCCCTGATAAAACGATTTCCAATGATACTAACTAAATGAAACCCGCTTCCCCAAATATAGGATGTTTCTCCCAGGCCAGCCTTCAATCTCAGGAACTGCAAGGTTTAGATTTGGTCATTAATGAAAAAAAATTAAAAGTACATATATGTTAGAATTATGAAAAGTTAATGCTTTATAATCTTGGTTCCCAAATTGAGGTGTATTGAAAGGGTCCTCCATGTGGTCTGGGGAAATGGGTAACTTACACACAACCAATGTCATCAAATAGGATTATAACTGGTCACCCAAGCCAAAGACAAATGAGATTTGGGGGGGAGGGGGCAGTTTGATGTGATCAACCTTATGGGTAAGGCTTGGCATCTCAATACAGTTTTAATTTTTATTTGTCTTATAAGTAAAGTTAGTTACCTTTTCGTATGTTCAAAGGCCATTTTATACCTCTCCAAATTCTCTGTTTATGTCTTTAGCGCTGGGTTTGAAGTCTGCCTTGTTCTCATGATTGCAGACCCTCTGTCTGCTGTTTCCATTTGCCCAATAAGTCTTTATCTTACCCTTTATTTTCCACCGTCTGTTTTCAGCTTCGCGTTTTAAGCGTGTATCCATCTTGTACAAGGACAGGGTTGGGTTTCCGCTCTGTGAGCCAACTGGAAAATCTTTTAACGGGCAAGATAGGCCCACTGGGTGGTGTGATGTGACTGCTGTGTTTGCCCTCTCTTCTGTCGTGTCTCGTATCTCATGTTGTAATTGCTGAGTGTGTCACATTTACTGTGTCCCGATGCAAGGATGGCTCTTGGTGTGCATATCTGAGCGTGTGTCTCTGTGTGTGTTTTATAGGAAGCTTTGTATTTTCATTCTAGTGGTGACTTTTGCACTAATGCTTTTTGTAGTGCTCTTAGCCTCTTTTTCCTTAAGTAACCTTTTTCTGTCTTTCCTAAGTGATATGTACGGGCTCCTACCTCCCACCTCCCCAGCAGTCCATGTTCTTTCTCTGCTTTCCCTCTTTTCTCTCTCCTCCCATGTTTTCAGCTGCATTTGCTCTACATGCAACTTACTGTTTTCAGCCCAGGAGTGCATCCTATTTTAGTCCTAGCTCCACAGTCCAATAAGGGAAATGAAACGTGCTGTGAGTCCTTAGTTCCCAGACGTCCTTTGCTTGGATGAGGCTCACCCTCCCAGAAATTCCCCAGCAACAGCCCGTGTGTATGGTATTCCTGCAGTTCCAGCAAATTCGAACTGATTTTCTGTCACTTAAAACTTGAAAGGCAGTTTGTTTTTCCTTAAGTTTCTTGAAACTGCTGCTCCATGCTGTTTCCTTGCTTTGTATGTTATTTTTGAGAAATCTGAAGCCAATCGAATTCTTGCTTTGCAAGGTTTTTTTTTTTTTTTTCATTTTTAGCCTAGAGGAGCTGAGGGGTTTTTTTTCTGTATTTTTACAGTCTAATCATTTCCAAAGCTATGTTTCAGAGTTGATTATTTGTGGTCAGTTTTCCTAAGTACTCCCCTTTTCCAAGCCCTTTCAATAAGCAGAGTCAGTTCATTTATATCTGGAACTTTCTCTTCGAGTTTTACACTCTGTTCCATTATATGTTTTTTCATCTTCAGAGACAGCAATAATGCGAACTTTCAGCCTCCTTTGCTTCATTTCCATTTCAACTTCCTTCTCTCTGATTCTTTTTATTTTCTTTATCTTTGTTTTCATTCTCTTGGTTGTTTTCCTTTTTTATTCAATATCCTTTATTAAGTTTTTATTTGAACCCTTTGGGCACCTTATAATTGTTCTTTATCACTGATACAGTTATATGATTTTCTTCTATTTCCTAAGTTCCATCAGTTCTCGTTTCGTTTCTCCCTTTTTGTTTTGTTTTTTTTTTCCCCTTGACGTCTCTGTTAGTTTTTGTATTCCAATTCAGGCTATTTTCCCTCTCCCCAAATGCACGTTGAGGAATTTTTACTTAATACTGAGTGTCGTGTTACCAGTTTTCTTCAAAATTAGGATTGCTGGGGATGGAAGGAGACTTGGCCAGCCGAGAATCTTTTATTCGAAACTTGGGGCATTTGCGGAACTTGTCTGAGGAAACGGCCTGTCATTGTCCGCCCCTGTTCATTCCGCGGGCAGGGCGTCTCGTGCCACATTCTCCTGCCTGTTCTGCCGCCTTCTGTGAGTGTCCTTCACGGATGGCTGGGGACAGGGAGAGGAGGGAAAGAGCTGATGTGCGGTCCTCTTCCTGTTTTCTGGAGGAGCCTTTACTGCCAGCCTCCCAGGACACCTCCTCTTCTCCACGGACCCTGGCGAACCCCAGGAGCTCCCGTCTGAACCTCGCAGGTCCCGCACACTCCAGCCCCTGTCCGTAGCCAAGGCTCTGAACTGCTAGGTCCTCTCGGTGTTACAAGGTCCGGCACAAATAATGCCCCTTTTTATTACAAAATCTGTAACATCGTAATATCACATTCAAGCACACCAAATGACAGTTTAGGTGAAATGTTCAAATTAAAACTATATATTATTACCCTACCAACCACACTCAAGCAGGCAGGCCTTACTTCTGCCAGACCCTGTGTATTGTTTCCTTTCTCTTTCCGGGGTGGTTTTGTCTGCTTTTTCTCCAAGGGTCCTGCTTCACTCCCCGCTCCCAGGGATTTTCATGCTTCTGGCCTCTGATTTCCGCAGGCCTTGGCTTGTGGTGGCTGCAGCAGGCCGGCAGAGGGCGCACTGTCGGCGTTGGTGTAGGTTTGTTTGATTCCTCTACTAAAGTCATTTGTGGGCTCAGTGTCTCCTCCTCTTAGCAATGCTGAGGAGGGAGATTTAACCAACATTACTAGCAAATCGCCACACTCGTATGTTTTAAAAGTTCCCCCCGGGTGATTCTAATATGCAGCCACGGAGGGCAACTGTTTATTATAATACATTGTGCTTTTTAATCCGTTTTACACATATTGTCCCCAAAGTCCTTTGGCTTCCTAGCCATGACTGTCTGTGTCCTTTGTCTCCTACCTGCATCCTCCATGGGGTGCCATTCTTCAGATCTGTGTTTCCTAATGGCCTCTCTCATTCACCTGCATCAGAATTGCCTGCAAGCCCTGCCCCCCACCCCAATGCAATTTCCTGGACCCCATCTTGTACCTGATTCAATACTACACCTTGCAACCCCACCATGGTTGTATAAGCCATAAAATGTCAAGAACTGCTGCTTTGGATGGTGGACCTCAAGGTTCTGCCTTCAGCTTTGTTGTCTATTCACCAGCTCTGAGGAACCTCAGCCACATGGAAAATGCTAGTTATAACTGTGCAAAGCAAAAGCTCAAACTAGACCTTTTCCCTGAGTTGCAAGCTCAAATTCCTATATTTGCTTTAATAACATGTTTTAGTAAATGCAGAAAATACTGAATGCAGCAGAAAAAAGGATTCACTCATAAATCCTCCATTCACACAGAAATAGTGTTAATACTTTTATATATACAAGGTCTAACCAGAAAAAGCCCAGTCATTGTTAACATAACAAGAACAGTTTGCACGGAGTCCATGTAACCTGGCAGCCAAAGAGAGTGGACTGGGATGCGCATGTGTGAACAATGACAACTTCACTGTACTAGTCAATGGAGAGAGGTAGATGCTATTGAGTGAGCATGTGTACTGTGTGGCTGTCGCATTCAAAATGACTGAGCTAGTAGAGAAACAAATGCACATCAATTTTTGCATTAAATTTGAACATTCCTCTGCAGAAACTGGAAACTATTTGAATGATTCAGAAGGCCAGAGCTATGAACACCTGGTGATTGGCAGCTTCATCACGCCAATGTGCCTGCTCATGCATCACATCTCCTTACAGAGTGTTTTGGTGAAACACCAAATCACCCAGGTGACTCAGCACACCTACAGCGCAGATTTGGTGCCTCACGACTTCTGGCTTTTCCCAAAACTAAAATCACCTTTGAAAGGGCAGAGATTTCAGACCATTGAGATTCAGGAAAATGTAACAGGGCAGCTGATGGCGATTGGGAGAACTGTGTGAGGTCCCAAGGTGCCTACTTTGAAGGGAACTGAGGTGTCATTGTCCTATGGACAATGTTTCTTGTATCTTGTATCTTCTTCAGCGAATGTCTCCATTTTCCATAGTGTGTAGCTGGACACTTTCGGACAGACCGCGTACGCTCCCAGCGTGTAGTCACGTAACTCACTTGTGCTTGTTTCACATCTCGTAGCCCATACCCTGCTTTTCTACCTGCGTTAATAGCTGTACATTTGCATGTCATTTAAAAATTTTTCTGAAAACAATCATTTTAATGACAGCATAAGAGTATTTATTTTTTGGATTTTTTTACTATTTTGAATAATGTTTAAACCAATTTCTTCAATGACAAAATACTGTTCTCTTCAGTTTTTGTTTTTTAATAAGAAGGAGTTTAGTATCTGCTTCAAGAAAGCAGACTTTTGAGTCAGGCTCTGCCCTGTGGGGCCTTGCTTTCTTCATTTGTAAAATAAGATGACAGTACTTCACACTGTGCCGATGAGGTTAACTTTGTTAATACACAGAGTGTTTAGAACATTGTCTGATACATAATAAATGGCATATAGCTGTTCCCTAGTCAGGAGAGTGTCCAGGAAGTAGAGGGTGTTTTCATTCTTATCTCTTTATTTATAATATCAAACAGATTTCAAAAGAGGACGTCCCCACTCCATCAGCCCTCTCATTACTTAGGTAATGCGGTGCATTGCCACATTGAAATGAAAAAGGAAAGACGAGTTTTGGCCAAACCATGCACACCATCTTCCCATTAGGCTGGTGGCTCAGGAATAATCCTTGTGGAGGATTCTTGAAAGGTCCCTGAGTCTGTTCCCCTTCATTCCCTCTCCCTTATCTGCAAACAGAAGGGCCAGACCATGGTGTGATTTTCTGCATAGGGGAAAAAATTGGAGCACAAATAATTTATGTAATCCCCTTAGCTTGGATTATGTACATCTTGTGGAATACATTGCAAATCAAATCAAAATATGAAGCTCCAAGTGGCTATTAAAGCAACCAAAACTGTCCTCCACCCATCTCTTGGGTAAATGACAGGCTCTGACACTAACTAGCAGGCAATGATGCTTCATGGCGAACAGCATTCTTTTCTGAAAAGGCTTTAGAGTGAATTCCAAAGTTAATGACTAATTGTCAGTAAGTTTTCTTGGATGACCAAATATTCTTGGAGAACATGTTTTATATGCTCTGGAGCAAATAGCAATTTTTAACCACTCCGAACAGGGTTTTCCCTGGTCCGAACTACTTCTCCAAACTCCCAACCTCTTTAGTGAATGCAAACTCCCCACCTTCCGTGTGTGAGTCGGCCGCAGCTGCTGCATCTCCGCTCGCTCGCGCATTTAAAAACAGTTGGTGAGTACCTCCTGTGGGCACTTAGATAATGCCCGGGACAGAAGGATACCATGTTTAAAAACAAACAACAGAGAAACCCACCACATTCCACTCATTAATATGTTACAAGTTAAGTCTCCATGTAATGATGACCACCCCAACAGTGATTGCACACTAACAGTTTTTATTTTGCCACAAATCTGCAGTCTGGATAGGGCTCAGTGGGGAAGGTTTATGTCTGCTCCACACAGAACTGGGGGCTGCTCCGCTGAGGGCTGGAGGATCTGTTTCCCAGACGACGCACTCACGTGGCCGCCGGACTGGTGCCAGCCGTCAGCTTGGGCGTTCGGTGGGGAGCCTCAGTTTCTCTCCACGTGCGCTTCTTCATGTGACCTGGCCTTTCAATTAGCATGGCGGCGGGGTTCCCAGGGTGAATGTCCCAAAGGAGGGGGCTGAAACTCACCTTTTTTGCCGTAGTTCCAGAAGTCCGTGACATCACTTCTGTCATACCCAATTCGTGGAGATAGTCCCAAGGGTCTGCTCAGATCAAAGGAAGGGGACAGAGACTCCACCTCTTGATGAGAAGCATGTCAAAGAACTTGTGAATAGGTTTTAAAACCACCGCACTAGGAAACATATATTTTATTACAATAAGCAGAGGTGACAGCCAATCCCCTTTCCTGATCTGCCTAGCATAATTAACATAATTAATGAAAGTCTGCTTAAGGCACACAAGGATGTGTCTTCATTCTCATGGGTAGGGCGATTTCTGTTTATATTTTCGAGCATGGACCTGCCACCTGAACTCCTTGTTCCCTGTGGATATTTCCATTCAAATGCAGGGAGGAACAAACGTAGTTTTATAGGTGTTCATGTGAAAAATTGTACAATAAATAATAATACAAGGGTGAACTGTGTTTCGTGGACTCAGAACTGTAAACCTACTTTTGCCCCACCCTGTATTTAACAGATTGCACACACTTAACATCTTCAACATCAAATTCTAGATGTCTTGCTTCTTCTTTAGCTTTTCCCTTCTCAGTAAATGACAGTTCCATTCTCCCAGGTGTTTAGGCCAAAAATCACAATCCCCTGGTTATCCATTCACCTTATTTCTACATCTTCTTTAGGTCATTGATCAAATGTCACCATTCGATGGTGTTTTTCCTGACCATGCTGGTTCAAACTAAGCTCCCTCCCAGTCCCCAGCATTTCCTGCACCCCTTCCTTCCACCATTTTTCCCCTTGGCACCATCTTATCTTTATTTACTTATTGCCCTCCTCTCACTACAATATAAACTCCATAAAGGCAGGGTAGTTGGTTTTTAATTTGGGTTTTGTTTTTTGTTTTTTTGGTCTATCTGTTTCGCTGATGAATTTGTAGTACTGGAACAAAGCCTCATATAAGATGCTTGCTCAGTAAGTATTTGCTGAGTCAGTGAATGAATTTGTGTTGTCACCTTTGGGGAACTGGCAGAGAAATATCAAGGAGGAGGAGGAATGGAAGGAGAATGACCTGTGCAAATAGTGTACAGAAACTACAGAGAACCAATGGAACTATGTATCTTGTTTTGTTCGCTCGAGATCCAGTTCATACACTAAATAGCTTTAGTATTTACATCATAGTAAATTGGTGGGGCCTAAATAAAATGTCTTTTCCTGTGTCCTTTCCCCTATGGTAGTTTCTTCCACGTAGGTACAGGGGACATGGGCTGAGCAGGCCTGGCAGAGAAAATAGGCTCCTGATAAGCTTCTGTGGCAAAAAGCAAGCCCCTAAATTGCTTCATCGTTTTTATTCCTCCTTCCAAACCAGACAGTTTTATCTGCGGCCAGCAATCCTTTCCCATCAAGCAATAGAGAGCCAACAATGAGAATAGGAAAGCAATCATTTGATGAAAATTACACCTATTACTGAAGAATTTTACTTCCACTTAGGAATTATGATAAAAGCTTTGGTGAATTGCACCATGAAATACAGGTACTTAATAGGAGAGAGAAAAATGACAAACTCAGAGCAATAGAAACACCTCAGAAGTATGCCACCAAAGGCTCATAGAGCACAGGAATTTTTAAGCTTCAGGAATGCAGGAAGCACAATTATCTACAATAAACGGGCCGCGCACAATGAGCTCCTGGAAAGGACACCTTGCCGCTTGCCGTGCATATTTATAATCCTGCATCTGCTGCCTCCAGGATTGTTTTAAGCTTCGGCTGCTCATAAAAACCCTGCGTATGTGGAGACAGCTTCTTCCTCAAATAGAAAGATCATGTAAAAACACTGAACTCTGAGCGAAGACCTCAGCACTGCTCTCTCTGAGCTCTCCCTGACAGAGGCCAGCGTGCACGCAGGGCCTGGCCCTGGCACTCTCCTGAGAGTCTCTAAAAATGTTTCTGGCTAAGGATTTTGTATCTTTACCTCAGGAGAAGAGGAGCGCATTACACTTGACTTTACAGCTGTCTTAGAAACGTGAATGAAGAAGTGGTACCTACGTGCCCGAGCTCCCTGTCTCACTCCAGTTACCGAAATTTTCCCCAAGTGTTTAAGATCAAAACATATTTTTAAATATTTTTTTAATTTTTCAGTTGCAGTTGACACACAATATTATCTTAATTTCAGGTGTACGACATAGTAATTAGACATTTATATAGTTTATGAAGTGATCCCCCCGATAAGTCTAGTACCCACCTGGCCCCATGCGTAGTAACCACAGTATTACTGACTATACCCCTTATGCTGTGCTTTACATCCCCATGCGTGTGTTTATAACTGGCAATTTGTACATCTTAATTCCTTCTCCGTTTTCACACCTCTCTTCAACCCCCCTCCCATCTAGCACCATCAAAATGTTCTCTGTATCTGTAAGTCTGTTTCTGTTTTGCTTGCTTGTTTATTTTGTTTTTTAGGCTCCGCATACAAGTGAAATCATGTGGTACTTGTCTTCCTTTGCCTGACTTACCTCACTGAGTGCTGTGCCCTCTGGGTTCATCCCTGTTGTCACAACTGGCAAGATTTCCTTCTTTTTTTGTGGCTGAGTGATGCAGGGTGGGCAAAATTAGGTGTACAGTTGTTTGTATGGAAAATAACACAATAATTAATCAATGATGATACAAGTTCACTGTGTTTTGCACACGCACAACTTGCCTCACCCTGTACCCCTTCGTATATATGTACCGCATCTTCTTCACCCATTTGTCTACCGATGAACCCTCAGGTTTTTCCATGTCTTATCTTCTGCAAATAATGCTGCAATGAACGTGGGGAAGCATGGGAAAGATCAAACAATATTAGAGGTAAAGGGACATTAGAGGTCATTTAAATGGATTCCTTCGTTTTACCGAACAAGAAACTAAAGTCCAACTCCCTGAGGTGACTTTCCTGCAGCTCATGGGCATATGAGAAGGGCTCCCCTCAGTTCTTCCCTCCTCCCACCACCAGCTCCCACGGACACCCATTCATTTTCTCCCTACGCCTGCGTCTGAGGGCTCTGAAATAAGAAAATCTCGTCTTCCTCCTGCTGCATAGGAAAAACCCAGTTCTTACCCACCATGTGTTTCTCTCCTGTGAGTCCCCTTTGTCACACAGAACACCTCACTTCTCGTATTTCTAGACACTGAATGTGTGCAGGGTTTTCCCCACACCAAGCCTTTCTCTGTGGCACCAGCTGGGTGTCCTACAATTTAACTCAACTCTGACACTACCAGAGATGGTATCAGATCCCACAGGCTAAGGGCTCAGTTCCATAAGGTGGTTCCCCACCTCCACACACGCACACTCTTCAGACGTCAGTGGGAAGCCCAGATTAGCACCACGCTTCTGACCGATTGGTTATATAAATAGGAGGCTGCAATGACCCTCTTCTTGGGTTTGAAAAACCTGCTAGAGCCGCTGGCAGAGCTCAGGGAAACAATCACTTAGGTTTAGTAGTTTATTAAAGCATGATAAAGGATATAGCTGGACAGCCAGACAAAGAGATACACAAGGCAAGGTCTGGGAAGGTCCAGAGGGTAGGAGCTTCGGTCCTCCTGGAGTTGGGGTGCGTCCCGCTTCTGATGCTGATGTGTGCCGCCCGCCTCCTGAAAACTCCTCCAAACTCACACTTTTGCGGGTTTGTGGAGGGCTCCACATGTAGGCATGATCAAATATGAACTCCATTTCCAGTCCCTATCCCCTCTCTGGAGCAGGGGCAGTGGGGTGGGCTGGGGGAGTGAAAATCCCAAGCGTCTTATCACAACCTATTAGTCTTTCTGGAGACCAGCCCCCATGTCAGAGCCACCCAGCAGGCCACCCACAGGCATCTCAATAGAACAAAAGATGTTCTTATCGATCACTTACAAATTACAAAGATGTCAGGATCTCTGTGCCGGGAACCAGGGTCAGAGATCAACATCTATGTATATATGTATTTATTTTCTCACAGCTTATAATACCACCCCTTAAAAGGAAGTCTTGGTTCCACCAAAACTCTGAGCTGTCTCCTGCATGCGGTCCCCAGCTGCTGTTCCCCCAGCCCAGTGGTTTTTGCAGAGCACCGCCCAACCCCCCAGTGGGGCCAGGGAACCTTTCCAACGGCACGAGGGCACTCTCACGAGGGGAAATAACCCATGTGGCAGAGGGAGCCAGGGGGTACTGTTTGGCTTTCCTCCCAGGTGCCCTGTGGGACGAGGCGTGTGCTCCTTTTCACTGTGGTTAATGTTGGACTGGCAAGGCCAAACTCATCTTAAACCGCACAGCCAAGTTGTGTAAACACATTTTGTATTGCTTCCACATTATGTCAGAAAAAGACTAACTTCAAGGGGCTAATAAGGTATAATGGAAAGTCACCTCTTTCCACGAGGCCACACAGAGAGGGGACTGAAATAGTTCTGCTACATTATCTTCATGCTGTGAAGCTCCCCACACCACCCCCCACAGAGCGAACTATGTAAATATGATTTTGTTGAGTAAAGAGACTGAGCTGACGTTCCCAGTTTTCACTGTGATGTACGGCAGGGCATGACATTGCTGAAAGAACTGTGGAGAGCAGCTTGGGGCTCAAAATTGCTGCTGATAATTACAGGAAGGATTTTTGTGAAAGGAAAAAACCCTCTGATGTGCTCAATGGTGTTGTCTAAAAGGCAAAAACTCAGGGGCAAATAGGAAAGAAAACACATGTCATGGTGGTGTTCTCCCCTCTTGTTTCCAGATTAAGGAAGGATTCTGCTGTCTCAGTTAAAATGAAGCTGGGGGTGCATGCCCGTGGGTCTCAGCTGCCGTGGGCAGGCGGACGCTTCCACTGTCCCTGCACTGCAGAGAGGTGCTTACATCCTTAGCTTCGCCTTTCAGAGGTCAGGACTGGGAAGGAGCGTCCTTAGCGTTTCCCTGGGACGACGGGCAGGGAGACCGCAGCAGAAGTTTGATTAGTGTTGCCTAACGCTTTCTGTCTGGTGATGTGTTCTCACAGCAGCACGTGGCTTTGCAGAAAAGAAACAGAATTCTCTCATTCAAGGGACAGCTAGGGGGAATTTTTTCTTTTTCCTGTCCTAGAAAGTAGAAAATTTTCTGACATCGGAAAACTTTGAGAAAAAGCAAAAACAGAAGCAAACCAAACCAAAAACCAAAAACTGAACGGCACACAGATGTTTTCTTGAAAACACACACACACACACATACAACAGCCGTGTATAAAAGAAGCCAGAATTAAAGCCCAAAAATGGTCCAGTGTATTATGATGCAAATTGCTCTGGCACCGACATTACCATTATATCTACATTTTAATAAATGAATTTAAATTCTATCAATGTGTCCTCCCATCATTCATTTTTTATTGTTTATGCTAATGGGTGTTGTGAGTGGTGGATTAGCTGCATTTTAATGCCCAGAGGCAAAAATATGAAAATATTATGATGGAAGGAATGGTTCAAAAAGCACCCTGCTGCTTGCAGTTTCAAACACAACTGATTTTTCTCTTAATGTCTGTTGCCTTTGCTGGTTTGTTTAACCATTTTGACAATAATGGATCTCTATTCCACCGAGACATATCCCAAGCAATGCAATGTCTCTTGCATAATGCATTTCTCTGTACCATTCTCTAGGTCATTCCTAAAATTTCCTAAGATTACAGATAAGTGTGGCAAGTGTATTTGGTTCACTACACAGAAATCTGTTTAATTTTCATACATAATGGTGGATTTATCTAAGGGTAGTAAAACAACATGACAATAAAAATTATTCTCGGTTAAACCTGGCAAAGATTTAAGGGGAATAGGGTGAAGGTTCTAGGCTTGCAAACCAGCCAAGACTTGGAGAATATTTACTCTGGCTGCCCAGCGGATGAGGTGCTCTGTTTTGGTCTGAGAAATACTGGATCTTACCCACACGACCAGAATAAAGTTTCCTGTCGACAAAAGACAGGAAAACTTGTCAGGCAAGAATGGCCTCGTTAGGTCTTGTCTTTTCTTTCCCTGTGGCCGAGTGGAGTCTTCAAAAAGCAATGCAGACATTGCAAAAGTTCATGAAGTTAACTATCTGTTCTCAGCTACCAGTGTGCAGTCCTTTTAGCTGAAATTCTGACGGGCCAGAGGCTCGCGTTGCCTCCACCACACACAGCCCAGAGCCTTCTAGTCATTTTGCTGGCAGTGAGGTTCTCATGGGTGTTTAAACAACCCGGGCGTCACACCACAAAGGGTTTCTTTCCTTTTTGTTTTTTTTTTTTTTTAATAAGAAGAGGGTAGTATGGTTAGTATAAAGATCTTAGAGGTGCCACATGTGATCCTTAAAAATAAATATTTTCCAGTCTAAATAGCAAATCGATCCTTGAACTTTTCACATTTGGCTTGTTCCTTCATTGCTTCAGTCAAGAAAACCAAGGCACAGCCTGACAAATCTCTGTAAGCGAGAAAGGTCAGCACGAGACTGCTAATGGATTTTTCTTGTCCTCCACAGTGGAGAACCTCTCAAGAGCGATTGGTCTCTTGTCCTGGAAAACACGCAGCCATCCTTGTGTTTGCCATGGATCTGGGAGACAGCTGAGACGGATGGCATTGCCCCCCAAACCACCAGCCCCCTGTACAACGCCGCACGCACGTGCACGCAGGCACGCACGCACCCAGCAAAACAAGGCCGAAGACGTGCAGTGACGAGAACCCGTGAGCTAGAAATGTGACCCTTCAAATAAATCGTGGGGTTTTTTAGATATAGTCACCATATCTGAGTATTATGAAGATTGCCAAAACAAACCAGAGGCTAGGCTTTGAAACCATGTCAAAATACATGTCTATGTTGAACGTACATTTAGCTATCACATATATATATATTAACTTTTTTATTATACAGGAATAGTATTAACTAAAAAAGAGATGAACCTCACATTAAGTATATAGTATGCACCAGCATGATGTAGAGATTGGGATTATTAATATTAGCCCCTGGTAAGATTCTGAGAGTTCTCTTTAGTAAGGTTTTTTAGTTATTTTATTTATTTACTTACTTATCTATTATTGTTGACAACATTACAAATGCCCCCCATTTCACCTTCCTGTTCCCCATCCATCAATTAATACAGGACAAGCCAGTGTCCTGAGCCCCAGGCTAACACGCTGACACGGGCATCGAGACCCCAATGCTGTGGAGAAGGAAGAATCCAGACAGCTAAAAGCAGAGTGCTGGAAAGAGAGTCCATCTCTCAGGGCTGCCTGTTATGAGTACATTCCTGTTCTTTTCCCTCTTTGTCTGAGTGCAGGAGTGGAGATCCAATGAGAGGAAATAGAAAAGTACAGCAATGGCACCATCGGCCTGGAAACATTTTACATTTGAAACAGGACTATATTCCATGATTTTAATAACTGTGCTATAATTCTATGGAAGATGTGAACATTGGGGTAGCTGAGTGAAAGCTATATGGAGTCCTCTGTTCTATTTTGCACCTTGTTGTGGGTCTAAAAGTATCGCCAAGTACAAGGTTAAAAACCTGCTACATGGGCAGGACTTTTCAAAGCAGTTAGCGGAGACGCACAGAAGCCCAGAGTCAGCGCGACCTTGTCTCTTTCTAGGACGGCTATCGAGATAAGCCTTGTGGCCCCTGTCACTATTTATAAAAAGTTAAATGCCCTCCTGGGGACTCAATAACTATTGCCAATGGAAACCTCAAGGTGTCACAATTTAAATCAATGTAGATTAAAATGACACAAAACATAAACTAAGACAAGCAGTTCATCAAGAACAACAGTTTGCCAGATGACCCAAAGACTGAGAAGGAAAAGCTAAATTCATTGTGAACATGCATTTTATTAGTGGTGTTGGAGGGAAAATTTGGCCAAAAATGAAAGGAAATGGATATCTTTGGGCTCCTATACTTTTTATATGGTCTTTGCAATTCACTTCTGATCAATCTGCATATTTTTAGTTGCTCTTTATTTCCCCCTCAATTCACTAATATTGAACTTGCATTAATGTTTCCCATCCCTATAACATGGCAATAATGTTAAAAAATTGCATAAAGTACTTTAACATTTACTTTTTAATTTATAATATTAGTATTTTATTATCAATACTATTATTTTTATTTAATTTTTAAAATAAAAATCAATAAAATGTATTTGTTAAGGAAAGAAATACATTTTATTCTACACACTCATACAGACATACCATGTTTCTTGGCATTCTCAATTTTCTAATTATTAAAAGTTTATAACTAACACTAAATTCTTGTTCTTTTGCCCCAAACTGTGGCCCCAAAAGTCATCTGGGAATAGGAAAAGCAGTGAGTGTAGAGGTTGGAGGAAAAAAACAAAACTTTTATAACAGTTTCCAAACATTTGAACAGCAGAGGGGTTTTTACGTTCTTTCTGAAACACACATAGGCAATAAATGAATGAATGGATCAATAAATGAAATTTCCAAAGGTTTGCTCCAGGGAGACACTAGGGTGGGGGTGGGGGGCAACTGGAAGAGGAAGGCTGCCTGAACTGCTTCGTCTGGTCCAGACTTGAAGAGAATTGACAAATGAGGAGATATTTGTCACAAGCGTATGTCCGTGTTGTGGTCTTTTGCCTATGAGAGCGTATGTCCGTGTTGTGGTCTTTTGCCTATGAGTCAGCCGGACAACTGCTTGGCTAGCTGCTTGCTGGGCAGCCCAGCACCAAACAATAGACAAGGGACACACACAGTAACTAAGCTTTTTATTCAGCTTGTATTGAATGCAGCTTCACTCAAAGTAGAACATTAACGTACATTAATATCCAACTCACATTCTAACAGTAGGGGATGATGAACCCAAGTCCCAGAGTCTGAGTCTGCAGGTCCAGGAGACAGCATGGTGGGCAAGAGACTTGTCAGCATCTTTCAAAGAAGGTTCTCTAGAGCCAGGTGGGCAGCAGGGCAGACAAGGTCTTCAGTCCAGCAGGACAGAGCCTCTGGTGTCCAACGCCAAGGGAGGTCAGCGTGGCAGGGGGCAGCGCTCTGGTGTGTGGAGCTCGGCTGTCTCAGCAGTGGTCTGGAACTTGCCCCAGTTTTACCTTGAAAGTGGTGTGTACCCCACCCTTCTGGGTCTTTTTGATAAATGTCTTGGCACCCCTGATGCCAAGTGGGGAATATGCCCAGGAGCCTATGGGCAGCACATGGTTGTTCTGCTTAACACCCCTGCTGGCAAGAGTGGAATTTCCCCAGGAGCCTCTCTGTGTGTGGTCCCTCTCTGCAGACCTGTCTGCTCTGATCACAGGTATAGGTATCTCAGGTGTGTCTCCTTGCCAGATGAGTCTGTTCAGACTGTAGTTTCCCTCTAGTACCAAAGTGTCATGGCTGACTGGCAGCCATCCTGGTTGACATGAGTGACTCCACGTTGCTTTATGCACTCTACGCCACCTTGATCGGACCAGTGCCATTGTATTGGTCCTGCTCTCCACTATATTACAAGACACAGCAAGAAGACACAGATGTTCTCAGGCAACATGAGCCAAAGGATGAAATTATAAGCAGAGAAACCGCCAATCAGCAAAATATTTGGAAAATTAGAATTTCTAGCCATGTGAATATTCTGCTTAACTAACCTTAATCAAATTTGGATCAACAAGGTTTTTTTAGTCAACAACATTTAATTCTTATTAACTAAAATTTGGTCTTTGTTTAGCTATTTAATAGAACACTGAGATCTAACAATGCTTTTGTGTGATTCATTTCCCCATTTAACAAATACTTATTAAGTACTTATTATATTCCAAGCATGGAATGAACAAAATCGCCAAAATGCCTGCTCTTGTGGACTTTCCATTCTCATGTTAGTGCAGCAAGTATCCGTTATCACACAGATGTTCATAGGTGACTTTTAATTTCTTTCCGTTCAGGGACTTGAAAACGTATTGAGAAGTGTGAGCCTTCTCCCTTTAAATTAAAGAAATAAAATTTTTGAACATATACATGCAATTTAGTCTATCTCGGTATCAGCTGCGACTATTGTTGCCACACCCTCTGAGATTTCAGAGCTTTTGCTCTGTTTTTTGAGCTCTGTACCTATAATTCATAGATTTATTAAAACAAGATGCAGACCGATAAACATTGGGCTACATAAATTAATTCCAGATTATTTCGAAGAACCACGGAGCTCTGTCCTGGAATGCTAATGTTTAGGTACGATAAATAATGACAGAAACCCACTGACTTCTGTTTTCTTTGAGTCAGACTGTTGAATGCCCTGGCATATCTCATTGATTGCTCATGCCTTGGACTATTAAACTGGGTTAAATTCTATTCGAATACACAGTCATGCTTTTTAACAGAATGAAATTATGAGTTGCACCGAAACAATACTGGCTTCCACCAGAAGAAGAAAATGCTTCATTAAGTTATGTAGATTTTAGGAGAGCCATGTTTAGAAGGCACAGCTTTGGGATACTGAATACATCATTTTTAGCAAAAAAAAAAAAAAAAGGCAGACAACATTTAGATAAAAGGATAATTAAGAAGCACACTTGGTTGCTGAGTTGTTTTGTCATGAAATTAGGCACTCAGATTTCTGTACCTCAGAAAAAAGACATTTATTTACCACTAAATCAAATTTATGCACCACTAAAAAGCCATTTGCATTTTGAAGTCAAGTAAGGAAAAACTGGCGATCTTTCCAGGGACTGTGCAACATAATCCTGAGTCAGGTTCCCCTGATGGGAACACAAATTAATCCTACAGGCCAAAGGGGCAGTGGAGGGATGAAGAGGAGGAGACAGTGAAGATCACCCAACACTAAGCCACCGACTTTAAACCCGCCTGCAATTCCCCTCTCACTGCTGTCATTGCAAGGATTTCGTCTTGAACAACAGAGAACAGTGCTGCCCAGCGGTTAGCTTCCTCCATGTCCCGTTCTCAGCGGGGCCACTAACGTAAAAGCTACTGCTCCCTGGGGCGAGTTTTGAAGAGTAAGTAAGGCTTTAGGAAATGTTGACTACTCTAAGTGTGTCTTTGACACCAAGTATTGTCTGAACTGCGATGGTCACAAAAATAAAGAAAATGAAGAAGAAACGTCAGAAGAAAGGAAGGTGAGTAAGGAGGAAAGGAGAGAGAGAGGATGCTTCCAGTTCTGTATATACTGTAAATTGTAGTCTTCCCTACCCCCCCACACCTTCACCCCACCACCCCTTCCAAATGGGGAGAGGAAGTGACCCGCCCGACTAAGCTGGCAATTCCATTACTTTTATAAAAATCATCACCTTATTTAGGATGCCTATAACCAAAATCAAGTGTTTTCACATCATTTTTTAGAAACTCCCTAACAGTCAATCTATTACATTCCTCATTAGATTTCTCGACCCTGGTTATTGTAGCCAGGTTCTTTGGTTTGGATGGATTATTCAAGGATCAGGAGATCCCTAATAGACGCAATGCCAGACTCTTCTGTTTGATCAAACTGTGATGAGTTAATGACTTCACAAAAATGTGTTCTAACCCAAGCCTCCCAGGCACACAGACTTCTTAACTGAATAATATTTTCATACTTGGAGAAGAATAACAACAACAGAACTTTAAAAATATTGGGTTTCCTTCCTTGTCATCCTAGCTGAAAGCTCTTAATTCTCCATAGAGGTTTTAAAGGAAATAAGCAAGTATAAATCACCTGCCTGACTAAACTTAACTTTCACACACTTAGTGGGCTGTAGGGATGGTCTTTTCTGATTAAGATTGTGTGTTTCCCTTGCAGGGGCCAGCGAATAATTAGACAGTGGAAGCCAAGCAGAAAGCTGGTCTGCAGGCATGGCTGGGTAACCTTGAATAAGCCTTATCCTTTGCTTTCAAATTCTGTATCGCTAAAGTAGGGAAAGTAAACTCCCAGAACCCTCCTGAGATAGAAGCGGAGAGGTGACTGGGACAGAAGTGCGGGATTTCTGCTAAGGCCATCAGAAGCAGGAAGCTGAAGATCAAAAGGAGTTGCCTGCTAACACGCTGGCGTCAGGCAGGACCAATCCTATCATTGTTAATGGGAAATGTCAGTTGTAAACTCAGCAAGTATCACGCAGGTTTTCAAAACAACTTATCCATCTTGATTAAAAATAGGGAAAAATGAGTTCTTATGGCTATATTGCTTTAAAACAAGTTTTCTCAAACAACACTACTAAAATTCAGGCTATAATTCCTTGTTAGAAGTATTGTCTTATGACATGTTTAACAGCATCTCTGGGAAACCCATCTATCTACCCACTAGATGCTAACACCCGCTCCCCAGCCACCACAATCAAGAATGTCTTCATACAATGTAAAGTGTCCCTTGGAGGGCAAAATCACCCCTGATTGAAACCACTTATTTTGTTTTTGTTTTACAGATAAGGAACCACTTGCAATACTTTAATATTTGTGTGAAACTCTCTGGTCTATACCTTTGATGTTTTGACATAGCTCATGGAGGCATCTACAAGTTCCCATGTGAGGGCCTATCACTTTAAAAGAACCTTCCAAACATCTGGGAATATGGTAAGTGTACTAGGCTTGAATGTTTGGAGAGGCAATGCTAGCCTTTGGATGGAGATTATCTATTTCCTATTTATGCTACATACCAGCTCCTAGAATTGTGTTAGCACATGCTATGTTCTCAGTAAGTACTTGGATGGATAGATATGGATGGATGAAAAAGTAAAATAATAAGGAAATCTACCTAGGGAGATACAGATTTATTTTCTTTGGGTGTCTAGGTATATACTAAGTCTCTTTTACCTGCATCAATTTACTGCAAAGAGCATCCTAGTGATCCAGGAGAGTTAATGTGTCTGACTCTAAAAGAAAATTCCACCAATTTCCAGAGTGGTACTTAAATGACCAGGAACCGCTATTATACTTTGGGCTTTTCATCCATTCTGCAATAAATAATGCTGCTGCTGCTAGGCTGAGAATTAAATCAGCCATGGCTCTAGTCCTGAGAAGCAATGCGTACCAATAGGCACATAAAAGCACCAAGGTGTAAAAGTCTCTTCTACAATCTGCTTTGCTCTGTTCCTTTGCTCTACTGTTTGGGGACAAGGAGCCTAAGGTAGGCCAGCTGTAGGTGTGATAAAATGCAAGCTTCTCCAGGAAAGCTCTCAGCTCCGATTGCACTGAGGTTCCAGGGCTGCCTGAGGTCTGTAAACGCAAATTCCTCTTCCACAGCAGTAATTTAATCTGCCATCGTCTATTGTGGTTGGCCAAGTTTGCCTAAATTACCCCTTCTGTGACGCTGAAACTTGACCTTGTGGGTTTGTTTTTGGAAAATTCTTTTTGTAGTCTGAGATCAGTTGGTTTCCAGTTTGAAGATATTGTCTTTATACTATATAAATAAACTTCTGAGAAAATACCCCAGTCTCAGTGGGCTTGGACTTTGCCTCAACAACAAAGTTGAAGCCTGTAGGGGGCTAGGGATAGGCCATTCCTGATGTTTCAATTTTGTGGGAGGTATTTTTATTGCTACAAAAGTAAGTAGAAAATCCCCACTGGTCCCAATTACCATGACCCCTTCATTAATAGATCCTGCCAACATTCCCTCTCTTCTGTGAGGAAAAGCCGTTCACATCAGGACCGTTTGGCTCCCACTGACAAATGTCTCATAGGGACCTTCTGCTTCCTGGAAATCACTGTCTGTCTAACTCAGGGAAGAAGAGATCACCTATGGTTATTTTCAATGGCACCCTGTGCTCAGCAGGCCAAGCCAAGAAGAGGACGTAATCATCCCTTTCAAGGACCAAAATTGAGTACTGAGGCAGAGACGGCAAAAAAAGAAAGAAAACATTTAGAGCATTGGATATATGAAAAAAATAATTTAAACATCTAATAGTGTCGCCTTCTGCCTCTGTGCAAAAGGCCAGCTCTGCATGATCCAGCTGGGTCTCCAGCTCTCTCTGTGCATTGTGCCCCAAAGCTCAAAGATGAGTAAGACCAGCAGAACAGTCCCTGATCCTCAAAGATTTGAAATTCAGATGTGCAGTTGGGGACGGGGATATAAGAGTTATGCAGAAATAACAACACAGCAGGCAGAATCTGGTGGCACAAATGCCCAAATGGTTCTAAGATCCAGTGATGAGAAAACATGCATTTTTGGGGGGTGAAGAATGGCTTCATGGCATTTGAAGTGGATCTTGAACAATGGCTTGGATTTGCACAGGAAGGAATGGATGTATATGTGGGGGAGGGAGGACTGTGTTTCGTGTGATACAGAAAATGAGCAAAGCACAAACATGGAAAGTGCTCCGGAGTAGGACAAAGAACAGGAAGAAGTCATGTCTTACTGGGAGGTTGCATCACGCAGGGTTCATTTAAGAGAGAAAAATCGCATCAGCTATCTTGACAAAGAGAAGTTAATGTAATGGGTGGAAAAACTGGGACAACTGTAATTGAACAATAAAAAAAGAGGTTAACGTAAAGAACAGTTAACTACCATGAAATTCTGGACCAGGCAGTGAGACGGCAGGGCTGGGCTGCTGAACCTCACTGAGGCCTGAGGCACAGGGAAACTGTGCACCCTTATGTACATGATGTTATGTGTTTTTCAAATGGTGAATTTGTCCAAAGCATTAAAGTAGTTGAAAAAATATTGGAAAATTGGACAGTAGGTATACTAAAATTTACAATGTTATTTTAAATTTAAATAGCTTCTTATAACCAAAACCTAATGTACTATAAGTTTACATCAGCTTAAGCTAATACAAAATTATTCAAGATTATCCCTTAAACAGGAAAAATGGTCAAATAGGGCAATTCTCTCAACTGAAAATGAAATAAGTGAAAAAGTAGATTTCAAAAATACTTTTATGAGTTTGTTTCTATTAAAGCCAGTGGAGTTTTTTGTTTTGTTTGGTTTGGTTTGTTTTTGTTCATTTGTTTTGTTTTGTTTTGTTTTGTTTTGTTTTTTGCCTCAGACTGTGGTATGGATCAACATGGTCTCCAAAACGTTGATATTTTGCTCATCATGGTTTGTTGCATTTAAGTTTGATTTTTAAAAATATTGTATTAGAATCTAATGTATCTGAATTCCTGAGAATTTTGGTGCGCCCTGGAATTTTGCGTCTGAGGCGAAGCCTCACCTCACCCTGGTCCCTGCCCGATGAAAAGATAGCAGGAGAACTCTGAGTTGTCACTGCTGAGGTGAGGAACTGCTCCTAGGAGCAGACCGCCAGAGGACAGCACCCAGGAGACAAACAGGAGGGAACAGTCCCTTCTTCTCCAGCCCCGCAGTGTCCCTCTACCACCCCCTCTGGGTAGAGTCTAACAGGGACCCTGCAAGCAAGGCAGAAATGCAGGTGGCAGACTCCTGGACCCAGCAGCACAAAGTCAAGTACACAAGGGTAAGTGCAGAGCTAACTTGGTAACTGGCACATAGGTGCTCTCCTCTAGTTGGATCTTGAAGGATAAATAGGATAATAATAATCATTTTTCAGCATCGTGCTAAGCTCTTAACAACGTCACAGAGTTAATACATGAAAATGTCCTAAAGTCCAACCTAGTTCAATCTCATCCCGAAGCACATGCCCTCAACCACTACAACATAGTGAAGAAGGAGATGACATTTCAGGCAGAGCACACAGAATAGAGTAAGACAAAAATAACACAGTGTGTGATGGAAACAAGTGGTCAGTGTTAATATATAACTAATGTTATATATTAATATAACATTAATATAACTATTTTAGTTACATTAGTGTTAATATATTAGTTACATTAGTGTTACTATAACTAATGTTATCAAACATCTATTTATGTGCCCAGCATTTTACTATTTTATAAAAATTTATTTTATTTTTTATTTTTAGGTTCTCTTCTTATTCCCATTTTGCAAATGGGGAAACTAAATCATAGAGTATTAATTAAGTTTGCCCAGGGTTATTCAACTCACAGATGAAACAACCAGAATACAGATACAGACCTTCAACCCCAGAGCTTTTCCTCTTAGTCACTAGCCACACTACCTCCACAGAACAGAAAATAAACACGGTGTGGAAAATATGGAAGAATTTGGTCATGGAGGCCATCCTAAGGTGCATGGGCTTTATTCTCTCTAGGAAAGGGGCTGCCAAGCATTTTAAACAGTATCAGTTTTGTATTTTGGATGAATCACACGGAGTCCAATTTAAAGGATGGATTTTAAATATACAAGTAGGAACTGGAGAACCCGTTGGGAAGCTACTGGAAAGATTCAATGAGCAATGAGTAGAGTACTGATAGTAAAAGTTGAGAACAGAAAACATGGTTAAGAGACGAGATATTTTCGACACTAGTGGTTGAATGTGGGTGATGGAGGACAGGGAAGAATAATAAGCTACCGAGTATTCTTTGGGTGGTCAGTAGATGTGCGTGCCATCCATGGATAGAAATATCAGAAAAAGAAAGGAACAGTCCAGTGCAGTAGGTCAGTTGCTTTCTTTCACCATTTGAGATATCGGGAGATTTGAGCATATGGAGAAGTGTAAGGCAAGCCAAGTCCATATTTTCTTGGCTATTGAGTGCCAGCTAAGGAATTTTAACTTGACTTTACTGGAAATAAAAAGTCAAGCCTTATTAGAACTGAGAAGGGTCTGACATTTTACTGTTCTTTTCAGCCAACAAGTTATCCTTCCACAGTTTCATAGATGTGGACAAGAGACCCAAGACTCCTGGGTCAGAGACAAAGGACTCCGTTACTCACAGTATTGTACCAGTTCCCCAAGACCCAAGTCTCATAGGACAATGTGAAGAGAGCCAGACAACACCTGTATAAGCAACAGAGTGTATTAAAGAACCCAAAGCCTAGGGAACCCATGTATTTTATAATGAACACTAAGCAAACTTGCTTCTTTGCTCCACAGGGAGATACTAGCTTTGTCTTTCAAAGCTAAGCAAACCCTCCCTTCGCTCTGGAGGGAGACACTATCTCTAGCTTCCAAGCCAAACATCCTAGACAAGAAAGACTAGAACAAAGACAGCTCTGCTCACAAGACATGCAGAAATGTGAGAGGTCTATGGAGATGTGTTTCTCAATAATTACCGGTAACTATTTTTACCATTTCCAAGTGAATTTATAGAAATCTTGGCTTTAGTTTGGCAAGCACATGACATAAAAATAAGGAGACATAACTAAAGTGGATTGACAAACAGAATGTATAGTAATAGCTAATGTAAACTAGGTAGATAAATTCATTGGCAAATAGAGGGGCAATCATAAATGCAGATCCCAGCAAACCAGCTCTGCAGGGCTTTGGGAAACGAGGCACAGGGGGCCAAGAACAGACTGCAAAACAGATGCCACTTATCTCCAGAAGAAAGAACAAAAGAATTTAAAGGTGATTCATTTGCTTTTTGGGACTGACATTTGCAGTTCCGTCTGCACCAGGAGAATATACCAGAAATTGCAGACCAGTGATTCATATCTTGGCTGCAAAGATACTGCATTAAATTTAGAATTAGAATGGATTTTAATGAGAGATAATAATCTCATTTTCTGTTCACACTTGACTGACTGAAAGAGTCTTTACATACATCATCTTATATGCTTTCAATCAGCTAGAGATCAATATAATAAGAGAATACAAGAGGCTCACAAGGAGCTGAGAAAGTTTTTTCCCTTTTTTCTGCTGGAAAAAGCCACAAACTTTTGCTGAGACTGGTGTTGCTAGGCAACCACTAACTTCTTCTATGGGGTTTGGAAATAGATATTCTTGCTCTCTAATAGAAAAAATATCAGAATGAAGGCACAGCACAGAGAAAAATGATTTGCTGCTTAATGGTGGTGAACTTGCCTACACCATGAGGGTCATTGGTCATTGGGTTAGCTCCAAGGAAAGTCGTGGTTCCAAGGCAGGGCTTATGCACGTCAAATTTTGGAAGTTTTTTAAAAAACTTATCTACACAACTGTAAAATTTGATTTGCCTCTCAGAAATCATCGATCAAGCAAACATAATTACAGCATGGCCCCTAGACAAACCTGTGTGACAATGCTAAAGTAATATAAGATAAAAGAGTTCAGCTGCCTCTCAGTCTGCCCAAGTTTTTTATTACAGTAGAGAAGAATAGGGAGAGAAAGAAAGCAGAAGGTCAAGGCCCTCTGGGCCATGGATTATTTAAGAAAATAATAAGAAGAGTGAATATTAAAGCAACTCAAAACTCTATCCACAAATATTAAATTCAGCCCAGTTACATGCCTTTTCTCTCCCAGTAATATCCAGCAGCAAGTACACAGGCAAAGAAAAAAGGAATGGTTTTCTGTGGCTGTGGATTTATGAAACTGGTTGTACTAAAGGGAGAGAGGGATGTCATTTGTCATTATTTGTGATTATAATTATGAACTCAAACATCCAATCTGGGTAAGAAGGTGAAACCAGGAAGTGATAGAAAGAGATAGAGCCAGTGAATTGAATCCTTATGCTATATAGCAAAATCGATCACAGTTCTTTGATTTGATCACAAATCTCCTTCTATCAAGAGGTGGAATTCATTTTCAAACTCTGTAAATCTCTACTAGCATCATGACTTGCTTTGATTCATAGCAGGAGAGATGTGCAAGGCCCAAACCTAGACCTCAAGAACCTTGAATGCTTTTTCTTCCATTGATTTTCGAACTTTTAAAATTACACATACAGAAGCCCAAGCTGGCCTGTGAAGAAGCCACGTGGAGAGATTTCAGGCATCCCAGTAGTCCCAGTTAACCCAATTGAGACTATCATAAACCAGTCAGTCTAGCCACCCCAATTGCTGACCACAAATGCTTGGGAAAGCATACACAGCCAGGGGATCAGCTGAGCCGGGCCAAGAATTGAAGAACTTCCCAGATGAGCCCGGTGCAGATTGTCAACACAGAGAATCATGAGCTAGATTTAATGGTTTCTTGTTTTAAGCCACTAGGTTTTGGAAGAGTTGGTTATGTAGCAAAAGTAAATTTTTATATCCTAATGAGAGAAAAGCGTTGTTTCCATGGGGCGTTTTAAGCAAGTGAGCTATAAAACTCAGGAGCCGTGTTGGAGAATAGGATGTCTGAACTCTACAGTGTCTGTCGAAGACAAGGTCCGGACCACTTCCATTCTTGGCCTTGTGGCTAAGAAACAGTAGATGAAAAAAGTCTTTGGGAGTGGGACCATTAAAAACATTTAGAAGTTAGAGTGATTCATGGCGTATTACCATCAGCAAGCATGATGATAAACTAGGAATAGAGAAGTTTGGGTGTCAAGAGCAAAAAAATAGTGAATAAGCAAAGTGACAGTAAAGTGGGGGCAGACGGTAGAAAAGCCAGATGCCACAGGCTGAAAGGGAGGGTGGGGTTGTATAAACGGGCAGTGGACGGATGGTCTGTGATTGGCATTGGAAGGTAAGGGAACACGCACTTAGACACTGGCCAGCCTGAAGTATGGGGCGGGGAAAAGTGACTATCCTGTGCCTGAGAGGGATGCAGACAAAGCAATATCCTCAGAGGACACAGTTTGTGCTAGCGAGAGGAAATCAAGGCTACGAAAAGGATGATAACGAGATGAAAGAGATGAGAACTGGGCACGAGAGTCTTGCTCGGCTGCAGAGGGAGCTAACCCCTGATGCTTGAGGAGGTGACAAGAGTAAGGTTGGGCCACATGTTCCCCGGGCTGGACCCGGGGTCCCAGAGCAGCGTGGGTGTGGTCTGTGGCTGCACAGCCCTGGGGACCAGACTGCGTGATGAAGATGTGAGGCCAAGAGCTCGCTGGACTAGAGATGCGGCCGAAGGAGGAAGAGGGCTGCTGGCCGTGTTTCAGAGATGGGGTCCATGAGCCAACTGGAAACAAGAGTATAGAAGGGGACTTCAGGACAGAGTCCCCAATGACAGTTCTAGAAGCTTAATGTTAAAAAAAAACAAACAACCCACAGGTTTGGAGAATTAAATGATAAACTATGCCACATAAATCAGATTCTTAGTCAAAGAAAGATTGGGAAGTGGGTCGAGAGAACTCCCGCAGGAACTCAGTCTATACAGGACATTAACATGTGATTGGGAAAATGAAAACCTTACCAGACAGGAACTGAGATGAAGAATAAGGTACTTATTCGACCTCTCAGGGGATGTGCCCCACGGTGGGGAAGAATACTTCAAGGAGCTACTGTTGATGGGTTTAGGGGTGAGACAAGGCCCCGAAACCACCTTCTAAGGAGAGTAGATGTGGTTATCGGCACTGTTTACTTAGTGATGTGGGCACACAAGTTTGGGGCCCAAGCGAAGCTGCTTGGAATAGCAAAGACACTGAGCGTAGACCCCCATGTTCCCTCTCCTTTTCCTTTCCCCTCACAGCACTTGGCCTCCCCTCTGTGCTGGAAAATATTTAAAGAATGTTTGAAAGGGTGTCAGACTTAGTGTTCTGCCTGTAATACCCACATCCCCAACTGGCTCTGGCTCGTGGTAGCTTGTTTCCACAGCCCAGCGGCATTTCTAAGTCCATCAGGAGGCTGCTGTAAACACTGAGCTGAGTAAACTCTGGAGAGTTATGTCTTCCCTGGCTCTTTGCAATCTAAAACAGAGATCATCAGTGCACTCCATCAGGGGACGTTACAAAATGACTCTTTGGAGGAAGCATACCTCCATTTCCAATCTCTAAAACAGAAGTAAATCCCTGAGATGATGATCAGGGTTTTTTGGGCTTTTTTTTTCAGGTTTTATTTATTTATTTTCAGAGAGAGGGAAAGGGAGGGAGAAGGAGAAGGAGAGAAACATCCGTGTGAGAGAGAAACGTCAGTTGGCTGCCTCTTGCACGTCCCCAACCAAGGACCTGGCCTGCAGTGCATGTATGTGCCCTGACCGAGAATCGAACCAGTGACATTTTGGTTCACAGGCCAGCACTCAATCCACTGAGCCACACCAGCCAGGGCGATGATCAGGTTTTAATTTTGATATTTCACCTGATAGTCGAGGTCTGGATTGGTGCAAGGAATCCCTCCTTCTCTATCCTCTGAGTGCCAAAAAGATTTTTTGGATGGTTATATACTTCTGTTGGGCCCACCATCCAACCAGTACACCATTTATGGACTGTTTCCACCATCAGAATGCAAGCTGTGTGGGAGCAGAGATCACTGAAGCATCCCCCCAAACTACACCCGTGTTGCCTGGCGTTTAAATGGTCCTCAATAAATATTTGTTGAATGAATGAATGAGTAAAAACACAAATGAATAACATACCAAGCAAGTTTTTGAGGATCTTTATCGGTATGACACCTCGCAAACATGTTTAGTGAAGATGCTGAGATGACATAAATCTAGTTTTGCCTAGCACTGTGCCTAACATAGAAATCACTCCACATTTGATACTGTCCTGAGCACTACCTTCATCAACACCATCATCTACAACAAGCCAGGCACTCAGTTAAACATTTCATAGTCATTATAGTTTATTCCATCTCTAACCTTTTAGAGAACCCTGGAAAAAGTAAGTAGGTGGCCTCATTTTCATTGTCAGAAGCTGGAATTTTGGGGAAGAGGCTGTAGTCTGTCCATCTTTGTGGCAACTTGCAGCGTGGGTTCCTGCTGAAATCTGCAACCCCGAGAGGTTGTCTGGAGGTCCCTGAGGGACCCCACAGGGAAGGAGAGGATTGGAACACACTGAGCCCTTTTCTCCCACCTCAGTTATTTGTTTTTCTTATTGAGTCTCTACACCATTTTCACTGAAGAAAGAATTCTAGAATCTGTCAAGGCCCTAACACTCAATGCTGTTAAATTAAGACTAATTAGAAGCAGAGGACAGACCCTAGATATGAGTAATATGAAAGGACCTAGCGCTCTTCACACATTGGTTATTTGTGTTACTTATGTGAATAAATCTAAAAGTTGAGTGTTACATTCCCACATAAAAGGCAGCAGAATTATGTGGTACAGATGCAGGAGAGAAGGTAGGCCTACCTCAACCACTGCTGTGAGGCCACCTGCTACCTTGGACAACAAAAGGGGGACACAAAAGATGATAAAAATGAAGCCCCCCCAAGCACATTAAGCTTGCTTATATAATTGAGACAAAATAGAGCTTAAAAGGGCAGGCAAATTTAGTGTCCCCTTCAGAGTTTAGAGTAGGGACATGAGCAAATATAACAGAGTAATGACAAAACACACTTTCTCCAGAGCAATTACCTGAAAACTTAGCTCCATTTGCATTTCCCAGGAACATTTGACAGAGAAACCTTGAGAGGCAGTTTTCCCCCCAGAGAGTTATCAGGTGGCAGAAGGAGAATGTGGAGGAGAAATTGAAGAATGAGTGCCAAGAGACAGAGTTATCAAGGCGTAGGAGGTGCTAAATGGAAGAAGCAGGGAGGGATCCACAAAAATTATATCAAAAATTCAAAAACATTGATGCCATGTAGAACAGTTGATTAACCAAGTGCAGAATCACCCATAAACCCAGATCCCTCTGTACCAAATCCCTGGGTCAGGGAAGCTGAAACACAAATTGCTCACTCTTGACAAGGAGGACAAAACCTACCCCTCAAAAGTGACAATGACATTGGATTAATTTGTCCCCTAGTAGGCCAAACATTGATTCCAACACATGGGCCTTTGTCAAGGAGGATTTGACCCAGAAAGCTTGAGTCACTGTGCTGAGATGCATTAACTTTCAAGAAACATTTCCAGGATAAAGAAGGACACCAAAATGTGTAAGATGCAGAATGAATAAGACAGCCATCTTTTATGCCAGTCTCAGCAGCTCAGTCAAGGCTGGAGTTAAGACTTCTGGCCAAGATGGAGGCATAAGTAGATATGCTTTGCTTCCTTGCACAACCAAAAGAAGGACAGCAACCAACTTAGAAACAAAAAGCAATCAGAACTGCCATAAAATTGAACTGTATGGAAGTCCAACAACTAATGAGTTAAAGAAACATTCATCCAAACTGGTAGGAGGAGCAGAGATGGGCAGCTAGAGCAGACAGGACATGAGACAAGGCAGCAGACCAGGCAGGCAAGGTGACAGCTGGTGGACCAGGTGGTTCCACATTCAGCAGCAGAGAAACTGGGAGGAGCAACTGGGGAGTGAGACAGACTACCCAACCCAGGACTCCAGCATGGGAAACTAAAGCCTCAGAACCTCTAGAACCTCTGTCTGTAAAAACGTGTGGGGATTGTGACAGTGGGAGAAACTCCCAGACTCACAGGAGAATTCGTTGGAAGACCCACGGGGCCCTAGAATGCACACAAGCCCACCCACCAGGGAATCAGCAACAGAAGGGCAAAATTTGCTCGCATGTAGTGGGGGAAGTGACTGAAAGCCGGCCAAGAGCTGAGCAAGTGGCATTGTTCCCTCTCGCACCCCTCCCCCACATACAGTGCCACAAGGCAGCAATATGGGTTGCCCCACCCTGGTGAATACCTAAGGCTCAGCCCCTTACTATGTAAGTAACAGATGTATTGAGACAAATATATATATATATATATATATATATATATATATATATATATGGCCCAAATGAAAGAACATATAAAAACTCCAAAAATAGAACTAATCAATGAAGAGATAGCCAACCTATCAGGTACAGAGTTCAATACTCTGGTAATCAGGATGCTCACAGAAATTATTGAGTACAGTCACAAAATAGAGGAAAAAGTGAAGGCTATGCAAAGTGAAATAGAGAAAAATATACATGGAACCAGCAATGAAGGGAAGGAAACCAGGATTCAAATCAATGATTTGGACCAGAAGGAAGAAATAAACATTCAACCAGAAAACTATGAAGAAACAAGAATTCAAAAAACTGAGGAGAGGCTGAGGAACATCTGGGACAACTTTAGATGTTCTAATATCCAAATCATAGCGGTGCCGGAAGGAGAAGAGGAAGAACAAGAAATGGAGAACTTATTTGAAAAAATAATTAAGGAGAACTTCCCCAGTCTGGCAGAGGAAATTGACTTCCAGGAAGTCCAGGAAGCTCAGAGAGTCCCAAACAAGTTAGACCCAAGGAAGCACACACTAAGGCACATCGTAATTACATTGCCCAAGATTAAAGATAAGGAAAGAATCTTAAAAGCAGCAAGAGAAAATGAGACAGTTACCTACAAAGGAGTTCCCATAAGACTATCAGTTGATTTCTCAAAAGAAACCTTGCAGGCAAGAAAGGGCTGGAAAGAAGTATCCAAAGTCATGAAAGGCAAGGACCTACATCCAAGATTGCTCTATCCAGCAGAGCTATCATTTAGAATGGAAAGGCAGATAAAATGCTTCCCAGATAAGGTCAAGTTAAAGGAGTTCATCATCACTAAGCCCTTATTGTATGAAATGTTAAAGGGATATATCCAAGAAAAAGAAGAAGATTAAAAATATGAACAATAAAATGACAGCAAACTCACAACTATCAACAGCAAAACCTAAAAAAACAAAAACAAACTAAGCAAACGACTGGAACAGGAACAGAATCACAGAAATGGAGATCACATGGAGGGTTATCGGGAGGGTGGGGAAGGGGGGAGAATGAGAGAAAAGGTAGAGGGAATAAGAAGCATAAATGGTAGGTACAAAGTAGAGAGGGGGAGGTTAAAATAGTATAGGAAATGGAGAAGCCAGAGAACTTATATGTACAACCCATGGACATGAAATAAGGGGGGGAGCAGAAAATGCTGGTAGGCAGGGGGTACAGGGTGGAGGATGGGGGGAGAAAAAAATGGGACAACTCTAACAGCATAATAAAATATACTTTAAAAAGTGCTGGAGTTAAAATTCATTCATTCATTCAATTCATTAAGTTAGAAACTGAGATAAATGTTACAGACGCAAAGATGAATGACATGGTCTAGGTGGTCAAGGACCATATTTGGGAAGGCATTGGGCTGGTACTATGACAGAGTGTTGAGCAGAAGATGGGCAATGGGACCCTGCAGTCAGAGAGACCCAGGTTCAAGTTCTAGGTCTACCAGTTCCCAGCTGGGCACACCTTGCTAAAATCTCCCTTCACCTCAGTATGGAAAGGGATTGTTCCTCATTCTCAGGGCTGTTTTCAAGACTTTTGTGCTAATGTATAGAAGGTTCTCAGCACTGCCCTGAAAGCATTGTAATTTCTAAAAAATAAAAAGTGACATTTTATTCTTTACTACTATGTAGAGTATAATGAGAACACAGAAAATGGTCATGTAGGTGGTTTTTCTTTCTTTCTTGGGAGATCCTGTCCTTTGTCTATAGTTAACAGCTGCCAAGATACACACAGTAAAAAGGGGCTGAACTACCTCCATGGATTTGGACAACAAATACCCAGTGTCCATGGCTAATGATAGTGCCACAGCATAAAACAACACTACCCAGGGTTACACCAGAATGGTAGGCCAACAGTCACCACGTGGGTCCTTTCTCACAAGTCTCTGATGTATATTAACCCATCTTTTGCCACATTGTCCATTGTATCCTAACGCTGGAGCTTTAAGAACCTACAGTTGAATTCTGTTTAAAATAAGGCTGTTCTCTTCCTTTGTCACATCAAAGTGTGGAGGAAACTTCCCAGAGGAAAGGCTTCAAAAATACCCTCATTTCAAATCACTCCAATAGGAGCAGGAGAGGGTCTCAATAAGCAACGGTAATGAATAGCAGCCTCTGGACATCCTGTCAAAAATGTCATCCTCTGATGGCACCTACCCCTGTTCACTCTCAGTTCATTATTTCTCAGTCTCTGATGGTGACGGAATTGAATTTCAAGAGCTCTCTGAACCAGTCATGTGGGCAAGGAATAAGTAATGACATCCCAAGGCACAATGGCTCTCTCAGGGTGGCTAACTGGGCTCAGAAGCGAGGGAAAGGACCCCTAGACTGTGTCAGAGAAGCGGGCTCTGCTGGAGCCAGCCATGCTCTGCTGTGCGCCTGCGCAAGTCCCCCTTTGTTTTCTCCCTAGGTCGTGCTCCTTACAGAACGGAACCACGTCCCACTGCCTTCTCCCCTCCCCACAGGGGATGTTGTGTCTGTTGGTGTTATGGTTCCAAAGGCTAACTCAAACTAAAAAGGACAAGCTGTTGGTAGTGTTCACTGGAAAGTGAGGAGCTCAAATAATTTGTCTGCATCTCTCCGAGTTGCTTAGGCCTGCCTCTCTCTTCATGGTTATTCCATCCATTCCATCCTCCCTCTAAAGGGCTGCTTTCTTTGCACACACAGGCCAAGGTCGATTTATCATAAAGTTAATGAAGCTTAAGGATCTCCCACTGCAGGGCCTCTTCCAAATAAGTATTCTATTTCACACTCCATTGTGTGTGTATGTGAAGAGAATTCTGGATCTGCTCCTGCCCATGAAGCGTGTGTTGCCATAGCGTACACATTTCATGGTTCACGCACTTTTCACTTATGCAGCACAGCCCCAAATTTAAATGGCCTCCATCCCTGGAGCCCAAAAGGAGTTAGCTGGAAGTTGGGTTTTTTTTAAAACAAATGGATTTTACTTTTTAGAGCTGTTTTAGGTTTACACAGAAATTGGGCAAAAAGTAGTGAGAGTTCCCATACCGTCTTTCCTCCCACGGTCCCCTGTATTTTGAGCGCCTCACACTGGTGTGGTCCATTTGTTACAATTGAACCAAAATTGATATGGTATTATTAACTGATATCCATAGTTTGCATGAGGGCTCACTCTTTGCGTTAGATAGAGTGTTTGAGTGTCAATTCCAAGTTCCTAGAGGGGAAAACCTAATGGGCTTCATTGCGTAGGTATTCACCAGAGCCGGGGGTGAGATTGTGGGGTCTGCCGCCCACTCAGCAGGGCTGAGAACAGGTTCTGTGAGGTGGGAGCGGGGCCGTGGCTGCAAGTGAGAGTATTACACACATGGAGGGTGTTATCACCACACTGCAGTCTCCTGCAATGCACTTGAAAACATTTCTCTCCCATCGTCCATTTCTGTCTGAGTGGGTCAAAATTATTTCTAAGAATTCATCTGATTTCTGCTTGATGCCCTTCTTAATATTCTGAGATTTGATGCTAAAATCAAAGGTTGACCAGCTAAAGGAAAAAATTAGTACAATTCTCCGGTCAGGGTTAGGGGGATATGGAAACAATAAAGCAAAAACGGAGCACAGTTTTGAGATTTGAGTTGTCTCTCACCCCACCCAGAACCAGAATGACTCAATAAAATGTATTTACTCAGCAGGACAGTCCCATACAGAGTCTCCTAACTTCCTGACAAGAGAGGACACAAAACTGACCCTTGGTGTATGTTTGCGTCCTGTGGTAGACTGAAGAATAGTCCCCCAGAGGCATCTGCGTCCTAACTCCTAGAATCTGAGGATGTGTTCATAAGTGCGGCAGGGGGGAATTAAGGTGGCAGATAGCATTAAGGTGGCCTTATCAGCTGGCCTTAAGATAAGGTTATCCTGGTTTACTTGAGTGAGTCCAGTGAATCACAAACGCCTTCAAAAGTGGAAGGAAGAGGCTAAAGAAATCAGTGTCGGAGGGCTGAGACCTGGGCAATACTTGGCTAGCCATTCATTGCTGGCTTTAAAAATGGAAGGGGGTCATGAGCCCAGGAATTCAGGCAGTCAGTCTCCAGAAGCTGGAAAAGGCAAGAAAACAGACTCTTGTCTAGAACCCTCCAGAAAAAAACCCCAGCCATACCAACACTCTGACCCACAGCTCAATGAGACCCACATTAGACTTTTCACCTCCAGAACTGTAAGATAATAACTTTGTGTTGTTTTCATTCACTAAATTTGTGGTATTTTGTTATAGCAGAAAAAGGAAACTAACACAGCCCCCAACACTCTGCTATTCCTACACTTGTTTTATTCCAGGGAGTTGCAGAAATAAGACCCTGGAGAGCAGGGACACTTCAAAGCCTCGATCCCCTGTCAGTTTCATACTCTCCAGTGCATTGCTCCCCACACACGAAACCCTCAGGAAATACAAACCGAGTCCTAACTTCCATGTAAATGCAGCTCAGCATGGAATGGGAATGTGGAAAACACGAACTCCATTGCTTACCAGCTTTCTCTGCTTTCCAAAATGTTTTAGTTGGAATTTCTGAACACTGACATAAAGGGAAAAGACCGATATTGGAAATTCTCCTTTCAAGGCACAGCTCACCCATTCTGCCCATGTTTTTGGGATTTAGCAGACTGAATTATTTATGACAGCTGGCACAATGAAAATTATTCGTTCTAGCCAGCTCCAGAATATTAAAGTCCCTAGAGACAGAAATTCAATTCAGTAAAGAGTTCTGTCTGCTGTGACATCTTTGAGCCCAGGGAAAATAATAACACAGATGTACAATAATACCCAAATTTTTTTAAATTATAAAACAAAATGAAGCCAAAGGAAACATAATAAAATACATAACACTCAGAGCCAAATCATTCTCATTTTAAGAAAGGAGAAAAATTGATTTATTTATTTTTAAAACTGTTATACTCTGAATACCATTCATCATGTAAGTCACACGAAACAAAAGGCCGAGATTGGGAAATTTTCCTGAAATAAGCGCTACAAAACCTGAAGAGTCCCAGGTACCGTGGTGGGGGAGGTGCGGGGTCCTCAGGAAAAAGCCTTCGTAACCTCAGCACCCATTCAAGGGAAGGCTGAGAGTGGGATGCTCTGATTAAGAAGATGCTACTCCCCCAAGGGGCAGTGTACTGAAAATCACTACTGTCTGGACTGATGTTCGGCGATTTGTGGAATTTGAAAAGCGGTTTCCATGGGTCTCTGTAGTTTCCAGGACAGACTTATCCAATTTTGAAGGGAAGGGAGAGTGATGTTGGTGCTAGACAGAGTAAGCTAATCTGTTTCCCACTACCAAACATTTCTGGATGTAAGAAATCCGTGGGTTTTTAATTTTACAAGAGAGGTCCCAGCTTTGACCAAAGCTTGAATACGTAAAAGTCATAATGTGTTACTCAGCATACAAAGTGTACTCCTTGCACACGACGTGTGGCCTCTCCTGCCCAGATCATGTACTTACACATTTCTCAATAACTTTCTGTTGTTGGTTGAATTGAGTCACCGAAACCAGATACCTAGGTGGAAGTCCTAACCTCTGGTACAAGTGGATACAAGTTTGGACATAGGACCTTCAAGGATATAATCAAACTAAAGTGAAGTCGTACTGGATTGAGATGGGCTCTAACTCTGAGAACTGGTCTCCTTATAAGAATGTGAAGACAGGCACACAGAGACACACGGGGAGAAGACCACGGGATGCTGGAGGCAGTGACCCAGTTGCCAACCAAGAAACACCGGGGATTGTCGGCAAGCGTCAGAGGCCAGGAGAGAGGCAAGGAGCAGGCTCTCTCTTCAGAGGCCCCAGAAGGCATCAACCTTGCTAAGCCCTTGATTTCAGCATTCCAATCATCATAACTTGTAAGAGAATATATTTCTATTGTTTTAAAGCCATCCTAGTTTGTGATCATTTGTTACAGCTCTCATAGGAAATGAATACACTTTCAACTGAGGATTACTTCAAAATCTGTTTGAAGTCAGTTTCTGGTCGTTCCCAGCAAAACCCTCAGAAGGAATTATTATTGTTACTACTCTCAGGGAAAGTAGAGCTCTCTTGCGTAATTGCTGACAAACCAGTAAGATCATGAACATGTACTCTGTTCTTCTGCCAGCACACACAGGGTGTGGTGGTTGGAACCCAAAGGAAAAAGCATGGTCCAACCATTCAGACTGATTTTCACCACACCCTCAAGTCCTCTTGCCTCAGGTCACCACACGTGATATGCACAATATAATACACAAGACGTTATGTAGAGACATTCCTCACCACCACAGATTTGTGAAATTATTATGCGCTCATAGTATGCTATGTATCAGTGCACACCATCAGTATTCACACAAAGAGTTAAGACAGTTACCAAAGTGAAACTGGAAAAGAGTATCCAATATTTAAAAACAAAGTTCACGCCTTAAAAATTTTTATTAATCCCACTTGTAATTAGTAGAGCTTGCTTTGCGTATTTATCTTGGGAGACTCTCGGCTGTAGCAATCTGTTCATTCTGAGGATCTTATTTGAGTATGTGGCCTGGAGCTTGTAGGGAGGACCCAAAGAAGGAAGTAATGAATCTTTGCAAGTTGTTTAAGTGCTACTTTTGCAAAATTGAACAGAGGAACAGATTCCACCCAGCAACGAGGGGGTCAAGGGTCTGCTCCTTTTCTGAGAACGGTGTGGGGGTAGTCCAAAGGGGCTTTGAATATGTGTCTTGAAAGGACACTTCCTCAAAGGCTCTTCCTACCATCACTGGCACCAAACACTTGGCAACAGCCTCTGTGCACCCAGACGTGCTCAGCACCGAGTCTGGAAATGGTCCCCACGTACAGTGAGTATGCGGTCTGAGTCAGCCCTGACCTCTGTCCTCAGTGCGGGTTGCTAATTTTCAGTGCTGTGTGTGTGGCATGTTCAATATGTCTTTCAATGGAGCAGTTTTCTTTTGGCCCTAAACCTCCTTCAGGGGGGGAAGGGCCCTCCCCCCTCTTCAAGGGGTTTGCCGCTTGGGGTGCTGTATTCAAGAACAGGACTTGGCTGTTACTAGGTTGTTGATTTACTTGTAGCAAGTAAAGGAGACGGGATTCGTATCCAAAGCTCTGCCTCCTCAAAGAGAGGCAGCCATTGCATGTATATACACTATTTGGTTGATTACATGTTGATTTCTTCTTCGCAAGAATTGTATTGAGTTTCTGTCAGCACATCCTGTTTACTGCTGCATCTGCAGAATACCGTGCTGTATTTTACCATTTGGAAGGAAATAACATTTAGAACGGCTCAGACCTTGAGACCCTTCTCCTAGCTAACATTTTGAAAGAAATTCTTCTTGAAAGAGAAGCCCATACTCCCGCCTCTCTTGTTTATCCCTCAATCCATGGCAATCTGGCTTTCCAAGAATCTCTCCTTCACTTATTCCACAAACATTCTCATTGGCATTGGCAAAGCTGCCTTGACTACCAAACTGAGAGTTTTCCTTGGGATCTCTCTCGACCTCACGGAGGCATTTCACCACCTCCCCTGGACAATTTCTCCCCTCCTGGCTTCTGAAGCCCCACGCCCGCTCCGTTCTGACACTCATTCCTAGTGTCCTAGCAAAGCCTGTCTTGTACCTCTCTTTGATGTCTGTGTCTTAGTGCAATTTCATCCTGACTCTCCTCCCTTTCTATGAACCCTTCCTGGATGTCCTCCTCTAAATCTATGGCTTTAATCAAATCCAGTTTCACTAACTATTTCTCTCCCATCAGCTCCAGACTCATATGTCTCCAGCTGTCAGTGGCACCCGACACGCAACTCAAAAAGCACCACACACAAAACCCGTGTCCTCTCCCTCCACACCCCACCTGACACTTTTCCTGGGATTCCTATCTCAGGCACTCTTCCAGGTAATGTGAATAAGGCAAGGAACGGAATAGCCAGACGCCCATCTTTGCAGAGTTGTATTCTAGTGGGGGAAAATGAATAAATGCATATACTACTAAGCATGTAAAACATCAGGTGGGAGAAAGGGCTGGGGAGAAAATAGAGCAGGGTGAGCAGCAGGTCAAGGGCAGCAGAGAGGTGTGTTTTAGACTGTGCTGAGGAAAGTCCTGGCTGGTGGTATTTGAGCCGAGAGCTGAAGCAAGGGAGGAATGCAGCCAGGTGAGCATCTCGGAGAAGACTCTTCTGAGCAGAGGAAGATGCCACTGAGGGGACAGCATGGCAGACTGGTTTGGCTTGGGAGACTAAGGCATTCTGAGTGGCTGGCCGTGAGGGAGCCAGGGGAGAGTGGCAGTGTGAAAGGTCGGAGAAGCAGCACAAAGCCGTGCAATGCAGGGCCATGTCGGCTCCAGCAGGACTTCGGGTTTTATTTGTATCGACACACAGAAGCCACTGTGGACGTGATCTGACTTACGTTTTCAAATTATTATTCTGCCTGCAGAATAGTAACATGGAGAAGGGTTTGCAGGGGGGTCATACCTCAGGATCCAATCAGGAAATAGAACCCCCCCCCCAGGTATATCTGGATGACCCTGATGGGAGCAAAAAACAAAGGGGGTGTTCTTTTTCCTCCCTCTTATTTCTCAGCCTCTTCCTAGTGCCCCTCATTATCAGGACTGGCAGGAAGTCAGGAGGCCAAGGAGAAACACAGTGTGTGCAAAGCAGAATCCAGAGAACTTAGGGATGAAATAAAACATAAGTCTAAGTCCAATATCGGTGGATTACGTAAATACAAATAGATTGCTTTCAATAGAAAGGAATGCGGCTGTGGCAGTGAGCGCTGGTTCAGGTATTAGGGGTTCAGGCACGTGTCTTGGGGGTTCTCTCCGCCGCTACAGTTCCCGGCATCACTTTCAGAGCACCAAGAAGGGAGACGGGGTGGCATCAACTCCAGCGCCCTTCGTCATAGTTTTTCTGACCTCTCATTGACCAGAACAGTGTCAAACGGTCACCTCCAGTTGCAAAGAAGCCTGGGGAAGTGAGCGCCGGTCTTCCCGCTGCTCCAGCGGATGCTGGCGGGAGAGCGGGATGGAGGATCCAGGTGAGAGCAGGATGGAGGATCCAGGTGTTGAGACAGACGGTAGTGACCGCCGCAGGATCCAAGGGAGTCAAGCTTTTGAATCTGAGAGTGGGGCATTCTGGGAGTGGTGCCGTGAATAAGGTGACTCAGACGAAATACTTCTTATGTAAAAGAAGCTTCTACTTGGCTCTTTCCCGTGCAGTAGATTCTAACAGTCTCACCTGGCTGGTGAGCTCGTAAAATGTAGCTAGTCTGAATTCAAGTGTGCTCCAAGTATAGACCTCAGATCCCAAATCTGTAATACAAATAAAAATTTTAATATCTCATCACTCATTTCTTATGCTGGTTACATGTCGAAATGATATTTTGGATCTATTATAAAAATGGATTTTGCCTGTTCCTTCTTACTTTGCTTAATGTGACTCCTAAAGACGTTTAAATTACAACTGCACTCACATTGTATTTCTATTGGATAGTGCTGCTCTGGATCACTGAATGACCCTCCCTTTCTCTAAGGAGAGTCCCTGACTCCCTGCCTCTAGGCCAGCTTTTCCTCTCCCGAGGATACCGGTTTTCTAAGTCTGGGAAGGTTTTCCAAAGTGCATCTTCCATGATCTTTGTCAGTCTGATAGCTCAAAGAGGTATATTCCAGTGATGGTCCGGAAAAAACAACCCAAATCCTCTTCACCAGAAAGTAGACATAACCCTTGTATATATTTCAAGCTGAAGTAGATAAGAACAGTTATAAAAACGATGAATTCAAGGAAAAAACTCAAGTGAGGAGTCTAATTATTCAACATCAGTAATACCCCAAGGCTATCAAATGAAACAATTTGAGTAACTGGTGGGAGGGGGATCCTAATTTAACTTATGTCTTCATTTTTTTTTCATTAGATGCAAGAAATCATTAAATTCCAATTTGCTACAATCATCTCCACAACTTCACATTAAAAAATTTCTTCAGTGACTCTGGCAAGAAAATGGATGAGCTGCAATATGAATTCTGTGGTCAGTCTGCTGTCGGTCTATAGTAGGCAGAATAGCGCCCCCCAAAGACATCCATGTCTTAATCCCCAGAACCTGTCAATATGTCACCTTATATGGCAAAGGGACTTTACAGGTCTGATTACATCAGTGACTCTGAAATAAGGGGATTATTCTGGATGCTCTGGGTAGGCCCAGTTTAATCTCATAGGTTCTTAAACTAGAGAACCTTTCCCAGCCGGAGCCACAGGGAGATGTGGCTACAGAAAAAAGGGACCAAGTGAAACAACATCGATGCCTTTGAAGAAGGAGGAAGCGCCATGAGCCAATGAATGTGTGTGGCCTCTCAAATCTGGAAATATGCAAGGAAACAGATGCTCCTCAAGAGCCCCCAGAAGGAAAGCAGCCCTACGGACACCTTGGGTTCAGCCCAGCTGACCCCCATCACATCACAGCTCTCACCTCCAGAACTGTAAAACCGTGAACGGTGCTCTTTCAAAGCACTGAGTTTGTGGCAATTTGTTCCAGCAGCGATCAAAAACGAATATACCACCCAAAGAGTTAAATGTTAAAACAATAATGTAAGCATTGATTTTTGAGAACATGGTTATCCATAAAACATTTTACCCTTATAAAAATGCTCACCAGCCTCCACTCCAGCTGTAAGAGCTGGAAGTGATAGAGGGACCAGTTTATGAGAAATTATTCTAATGTGATGTTCTCCTTTTTCCCTGGCCCCTCCCCCATGAACGGGAACACACACAGAAAGAGCCTCGCTAGCATTTCGCAGTGGAATAAAAACAGATTTTCCGCTCCTGCTCTTCCCTCTTCTCAAATAATATATAGCTCTAAGGTGAGGGGAAGAAGTAAGATTTTTTTTTATCTTCATGCTTATACCTTATTTTTACTAGCTTGTAGATTGGTTTCTTATGCCTTACAATTTTTCACAGTTTCTTATTCACATTACAGTAGTCATTCTACCCATTCCTGTTAACTTAATGTTAAGTAAACGTTATTACACTTAAACTACCAATGCCTTGCTCAACATCTTTTGTCTGTGTATGGAAATGTGACCGCTCAAGAGAATTTTGCTGTCGATGACAGAAGGAAAAAAAGCTATGTACTTTGTATGCAGAATAGGTGAAGTTGAACAGGGTCTTAAATGATCAACTATTACCTGCTTCATAAGCAAGAGTTTATTTGAAAATTCAGCACTGGGTTGACATGAACAATCACAGAGAACTGCAAAACATCATCACGGGTGAGGGGAGAAATGATAAGGGGATATCCATCTGTTCTTAAAGTTTCTTTCACCATTCCTCTTTCAGACCGCAGGAAGACTTGAGAATCTTTAGGGTAACTCTGACTAATGAAACCGAAAGTCCTTAGGCCTTTCAGTCGGTAAGTGGGTCCAGATCAAGTAACTCAAAGCTTATGCATATAAGTGTGGGGATTTCACACATCACCCCTAATTCCGAGGAGCCCCAGACATGATGAGGGAGTTTCCTGTGTGGCCCTCTGACGATTCCTCCTCACCCTGTGTCAGGTCCCTCTGAACTGCCTTGTTCCTGTGCCCCAAGATGTGACCTACTAACCACTAACACAAGGCTGCAGTGTATGAAGGATTAGGGTGGTTAAAAAAAAACAACGGCCCCAATGGAGTTGTTTATGGTAAGCTCCATATCACTAAATCAAGTTTTAACTTAGAATTCTGGCTCTTCCAGAAATGGAATCTTAACCAGTCGGGTAAGTATCCCCTGATCAATAATAGTTAGGTAATCTGCCCGATAGGTCCCTGACATCCCATCTCCTAAAGGAAAGTAAACTAGCAATAAGGAATCTGTTTTGCTTGTTTGCTTTGGGCCGAGCGTGACTTCCTCATTTCTGGCTCCCTCTGTCTCATTTTGTGTATCTCCTCAGAGCTCCCTTCTGTCTGCTAGACTGGCTGCCACCTGATTTGAATGGACTTTGCTGAAATAAACTCTTAAGTGTTAAAGAGGCCTCCGTTTATCTTCTATCAGTTCAAAAGAGAATAGTGTGCAAGGGGCAGAATCAGGCAGCGCAGATCCTAAGGCTGAAGCACCACCGTTTTCTGCCCCAGGAAAGGTCTGGCCGACTGTCTCTCCTCTGGCCCCCACTCTCCCTGCCTTCCCTAAGCTTCAGGGGTCTCAAACCGACTCCTTCTGGTCAAAGGAAGCCCATGTAGCATTTCCACATTAGGTCATTCTCTTCTTTGGCTGCCTTTGTCACCTCCTCTCTAATCCAGACTGGCCCCAGTCATTTTGTTTTATAACCAAAGGGTGTGGTGAGTAGTTTTTCTAAACCGAAGAATAAAATTTTCCACGAGGTGAATTCTGCTATGCCTACTGACTAGCAGAGGTTTCATTTTAATGACAATATTTTTCTTCCCCCTGTAATATAGATTTCTTCTATTTTTGTTGTGCAAACCCACAGATAGTTGCGTTAATGTGGGATGTCGGTTTTAGCAAAATGCTATCACAGCACACTGGAAAGTGGCCCTCACCATCCAGCATGAAAGTGCTTTTTGCAGGAGGAAAGCATTGGGTCAGATACTAATTGCATGCTAGGCCCTGATAGGAGGCCAAAAAAGGCAACTCAATAAAATGTCCCTCTACTCCTGCATTGTGTACATGGAAACGGCCACTTCTGAGTATATCCAGAATTTCTTAACTTCCCTTTACAGGTTAGGTCTGTTTTCTCAAGTATATACAGTCTACAGACCACTGGATTTTTTAACCTGTACTTCTTTAAAATGTGGATTACTACCTGGGGACTTCCTGCCCAAATGAATCAGAATTTTCAAGGATGGGACCTAGGAACATGTATTTTTGAAATATCAATGCAACTTTTATGGTCAGTCAGACTTAGGAACTGTATGCAGAGTAAAGTACTGTAACTACATGGACTAAACCGTTGAGCATTCCAGTAAACATAAGGCATCCCTGGCACTCAGTGTTCCCTGGAATAAAAAAGAGGGGTCAGAATAAAGAGTAACTGTACAGGGGGCCACCTGACAAATACTTCCTCAGCTGGGTGGTCAAGGTCAACATAAACAGCAGTAAGTTACGTTGTTAGTGTGCACCTTTATATGATACCATGAAAATAGCGCTTTACCTCTGTGGGCTTCCCTTCAAAACCCAGAATCCTGGTCTAATCATGAGGAAAACATCAGACAAATCTCAGTTGAAGAATATTCTACGAAATAAGTAACAAATACCCATCAAAACTGTCAAGGTCATCGAAAACAAGGAAAATTTGAGAACCAGCACTGCCAAGAGAAACCTCCGGAGACGTGATGACTGAATGTAATGTGGTTTCTGGATGGGATTCTTGGAATAGAAAACACAGACATTGGGGAAAACTAAAGAAATTCAAAGAAAGTGTGGACTTTAGTTAATAATGATATATGAACACTAGTTCACTAATTGTAACAGATGCACCGCATTAATGTGAAGGCTAACAGAGGCAGCTGGGTGTGGGATGTAGGGAAGCTCGCTGCACTACGCCTTCAGAGTTTTCCTGTAATCTAAACCACTTCTAAATGTAAAAGTTAATTTAAAGTGCTTTTTTTTAAATGGGAGTCAACATAAAGAAGATTGATCTAGGCTGCTATTTTGGCATCCTTTCTAAAAACCAGCTACCTAGTCCATCAATTAAAACTCCATGCCATACAGGTGAATATCAATAAGATGAGAAAATTGATCAAATGAAGGACATCAAGGTGTATACAACCAACAGGTTTATTCCTTCTGAGTGGTTTACCCACAGGGCTGCCATGTCGTACAATTTCGGGGGTTCTGTTCACACAAAGTGGAAGTGAGGGAAAAGCATCCCTACAGAACTGTGAGGCAGAAAAGACTGTCCCTCCACGCTCCCAGGTCCAATAGCTGAGTCTACGAAATAAACTGACAACAGGTAGATGAGCAGGAGGAAAGGTCTGCAAGTTTTTAACGTTGAGTATTATGTGTACAGAGGCATCACAGAGAAAAAGATAAATTCCCCCAAACCAATGATATTTGAGAGCTTATATACCGTCTTCGTAGCAGCAGGGGAGTGATGAAAACCACGTAAATGAGAGTGAATGATTTTTATGAAAGATGAACGGGTCCTTGGAAGAACAGATGGGAGATGTGACCATTTGTGGGGCAGTTTGTCTGAGTATGGTGTCAATGTCTAGTCCCTTCCTTGTGATAAGAGCCAGTCTTCCTGGTTGATGAAACTCCCCAGAAAGGGGGTTTGCGGCAATTGAATTCCTTGGAAGGATCTGCCTTTAGGCAGCTGGGCAGTTTTGAGAAAGTCTTCCCCTGAACTTGCTGTTGTTCAAGTGCTTTCAACTCAAAGTAATCAACGCACCAAAGCAGTATACTTCGGGGTAGCACTGCCTGAACTCCTTCAGACCACAATGTGAGTACCTCTGGAATTGTTCTCACTGCTGGTCTGCTTACAGATTACAAGTAGAAATCACTGTCCCAATCAAACCTCTAGTGGGTAAAATGTACAGGGGCGACAGATACATTTAAGTAGGGGCAACTGGTGCACCATGTTTACCTCTCAAGGGACTCGACCAAGAATAAACCAAAGAACTGCCCCCAAATGCCTCTGCTCCCTACCTTGCTAATCCTCTTTCCTTTTCAGTAAGTACTCTGTTCACCTTCTCAACCTACAGCACACTGCTTTTCTCCATCAGTACTTTTTCACTGCTCTCTTTCCTCTGAGATTTTTAGATAACTCAGTCTCCTCTAAATGAGATCCCACTCCTCACCAGTCAGGTCAAAACAAGAAGAGAAGAGAAAGAGGAAAAGCCCTGGAGGATCGTTCTGTCTCCAACCCCCAGCCCATCTGTGGTTACACTAGAGCAAGCACTTACCGGCTTGCTTACAAGAAACTTGCTAAATTTACAGAAAATTTGCAAATTGATTGTTAAACTATTTTACAAGCAATTTAACTTTTTTTAATAACAGATGTTTATTTTCTCACAATTCTGAACCAATTAAACCTTTAAATGATCATGGCTGGAGTATTATGTTTGAAAATCAGCAAACACCAAAAGTTGAGCTTCTTTTTTCCCCTAAACTTTCCATCACACCTTATTTCATAAATGTATGAAATAAGACCTCAGAGACCTGCTCTCCTCCTCAGTTCCTTGTAAAGGCCCACGGGGATTTCCTCTGAAGCATAGAAGACAGGAGGGTTTTTTGTTTGTTTGTTTATTTTTTATTTTATCACGAAAGACCCATTGTCTTGGGAAACAGCCCTATCTCCATTGTCTTGGTCAAGGTCTTTTGGGCTCAAGAAACTGAGTCTCAGTCATGATAGCTCAGAAAAAGACATAGACTTGAAGCAGCAACTGAAAAGACACAGAAGAATCTCAGATACAGCAACACATGAATTATACAGTCTGACGTTAGGGTGTTGTGGAAACCCAGTAGGGCTCCATCACTAGGAATCCCCTGACTGGCCAGTCTGTGGTGAAATTAGCCACCAACTGCAGAATCTCTTCGTAAGTACGGCTGCCCCGCCCCTTGTAAGGTCAAAGTTCACACAAGGTAGCACTCTGAAACCTGGCCAGCACAACTGCCTATCAGATTCATGGCTTGTTTTCTTTCCTTACAGGGTCTTGACGGAAACAGATGCCCTATTTTGGAAACAGATGTCTAGAAAGTTGAGCTCTTACTTGAGTGACAGGAGAGGTAGAGGAGAATCTATCAAACTATACAATTCTCCTTAACAGGTTGGGAATGGTTAGAAACTGGAGAAATTTCATGGCAATCATATAGTCCCTGGTACATGACAGGCAATGGGGTTAGACAGCCATGATAAAGGGTTTGTCAAGGATCAATCTTTTACGAATTCACTGTTTCGTAAGCAGCTCATGACTTAAAGGGAAATAAAGGAGAACAGCATGCTGTAGATCAAGCCCTGGGAGCCTGAAAAAAGTCAGGCTAAGTTCAGAGGTTGCACTGAGGATGGTCCTTGCCTTCCAGGGCTCCTACTAACCCCCTGACATTCTCATTCCCTCTCTGGTCCAGAGGAGCCACTTCCGGTGGAGGTGGAGACTGGAAGCCTCATTTCTTTCAAAGACAGCAAGTGGAGGGCAGAGAGGCATGGGGGCTCAAATTTCATTTTTTAAGAAAAAGGTACTTCTGGTTCCCTAAATGGACAACCTAAAAACATCACATACACAAAATACTACTAATGGTGGCTCTATATTCTAATACTATTTATATTGAATTACTCTTCCTGGGTAGTAAGATTCCCTGGGCTGGTTGTTGCACCTGATGCCTAACATTGTTACTCTGGGGAAATACACTTCAAGTTAAACCACCAGATTGCAGCTAGTTCTTTCAAACCAAGTGGATCCAATCACCCGGCCACCGGAACTAGGACTATTGGGCAGGGTGGGCTCAACTCCACTGATCCCCCCTTTCTCACCTTGTAAGTACACCTGCAAGTTATAAGAAACAGGACATTAACCCTGAGAAGGGAATCATAAACTACTGTGGCAAATTAATCAAATTCTTGACTGAAGACTTCCCAAATGTAGAGGGCTTCCTATATGCATATGGATATAGTTCTGTTTTTATTTTCCTTATTTAACTGTAAACGTAAAAAAAAGTTATGAAGAGCATGGCTGTGAAAATTATGGATTTACAGCCAATGTATTCAATATCTAACACTTCAAAAATAATTTTATAAGCGAGTTTCACTGATGAAAACAGCTAATATGGGAATAAACTCCATCCATCTAAGCTGTGCTGGTTTCTGCCTCCTTCTAGCACCTGCTGAGCTCTTTTTGTGTTTGGGTGATGAACGCAAGCAGCCAGCTGCTCCTAATCCCTAAATTATAGAGTTTACAGAAAACAAGAAGCATGTAGGGCGAGAACACAGGGCAGAAGTGTTGCTGCCAGGCAGTCCGTGTATTCATTAGATTGCTAGTAAGTCACTCACACACGTTTCTAAGCACCACTCTTACCAGGCACTGTAGTTTAGCTGTGGGGATGTACTAGCGAGAAAAAAAGGTACGTCTCCTGATCACCATCCTAAAGAAGGAGTTACGGCTAACATTTATGCAACACTTACTAGTTTCAGGGTTGTTCTTAGCATTTTCTTATGCTAAACTCATTTCATTGACCCTGTCAAGTAGGTATTATTAGAATCTCCACTTTAGATAGGAGGAAACTGAGGTATAGAGAATTTAAAATGGTAACCACATAATCTGACTAGTGAATATATAATTTCAAACCTATATAAGGTCTCTGAAGGGAAGTACCACCAGTGACTCATTTCAAGCTGTAGAATCTCAGGTCACAGATGATTCCCTGTTCTGCGGTGAGGGCCAGATCAGAAAGATGTGCTATTACGTGGCTTTAGCCCTCAAAAGAATCAGTCAGAGAGGGGAACCGTCTCCCAGACTTAGAATGCCAAAACTCCCTTCTGTGTCTCCTTCTGCCATTGCCCCGTGATGAAACGTCACAAGTCATGGTCTTCCTGTTTTTGAGAAAAACATCCATGGGATTGACATCTGAATGATGTGTCAGCCATTTTTAGATACTACTGTAAAAACTCCTCTGTAGGAAAATGATTTTCATATTATCAGAGAGGCCAAACAGTACATTTGAGTTTTACCCTGTAGCAATAATGACGGGTATGCATTGGTAACAGTACCTGGGTCAAGAGTTCTAATCTGGCCATGGGAGAGACAGTTTTTCCCCATTAGAGCTACGTGGTACCTTTGTCTCATCGGCATTGTGCTCTCATCAACCAGGCTCACTGGACCAGCTCAGATGCTAAATGCTGTTTCCACGGCAGAGTCTAACTCCTGAAGAAATGTGCATACGCAGATATCAATTGTGCCAACTTGACTGGATCAAAGGAAACCAACGTTTGGTTAAACGTTATTTCTGGGTGTGTCCGTGAGGGTGTTTCTGGGTGAATTGGCCCTTGAATTGGTGGACTCAGTCAAGCATGTTACTTCCCATAGTGTGGTTGGGCATCACTCAGTCCTTCGAGCTCCTAATCAGACAAAACGCAGAGTAGGGAAGAATTCACCCCTTTCTTGACTGACTGAGCTGAGACACTGGTCTTCTCTGCCCTTGGGCTGAGACCTTAACTGCCAGCTCTTCTGGTTCTCAGGCCTTCACACTCAGACTGAGCTGCGGCCCTGGCTGTCCTGGGTCTCCAGCTTGCAGAGAGCGGATCCTGAGACTTCTCAGCCTCCCTAACCGTGTGAGCTAATTCCTCACGAAAATATATAGATATGTGTATAGATGTGTATATATATATATATATATATATATATATATATATATATATACGAAGTCTCTGCCTAATATACCGGGGAAATGACAACCACCTGCTCTAACTTTGGAAACTACAATATAGTGACTGCGAAAAAGCTGAGCTTTGTACTTGGGATCGGGAAAGAATCCATCCGTCAGCATCCTGGCAAGTATTTCTGCTGGTTATGATATCTCAACCAGGTGCTTTCTGGAAAGTTTCAGATTGAACTCCAGAAAAGTTTAAAAGAGTCACGCCCACACTATGACTTTTCTTTGTATCACTCTGAAGAAGAATGCATGCAGTATTTGCTATTTACAAACTTGTGATGCTTAAAAAAAATTGGTCTATTACAGAAACAGTTTAGCCTTGTGGTTTCAATTTACCACATGTAATTGATTAATTAATTTGAAGTCTTGATTTTAATGAGATAAATAAGAATGAGAAAAAGAATGAGAAAAATTCCTACTGAGCTTATGACATGGAAGTTATAAAAAGGTTTAGGATACATCTAATTAATTAAGTTTAATTATTAGAGTCATAAAAACGTAAGTGTCTTGGAAGCTTCATTTATCAAATAACTGATGTATTTAAAAAGGCAATCAAATATTTAAACTGCAGTTTAAATTATTCCAAGAAGTTCAAGTTTGTAGATGAAACCAAGGATTAAAGGCCCCTATCTTAGTTGCTAGAGCTGATATAATGAATTACCAGAATCTGGGAGGCCGAAAACAACAGAAATGTATTGTCTGTGAGTTCTGGAGGCTGGAAGACAGAATAAAGGTACAGGGGCCACGTTCCTGCTGCAGTTGCTAGGAGAGAACCTGTCCCCGCCTCTTCCAGCTCCTGCTGGTTCCTGGTGGTTCCTGGTGGTCCCTGGCTGTCCCTGGCTGTCCCTGACATCATCACTCTGATCTCTGCCTCTGTCTTTACCTGGTCCTCTTCTCTGTGTGCCCTCTTCTGTCTCCATAAGGACACCCTCGCCTTGTCCTGCCCTAATCCAGTATGATGTCATCTTCATCCTTACCTAAATTTCACCTGCAAGAGCCTGTTTCCAAATAAGGTCACATTCTGAGGTTCCTGGTGGACAGGAACTGGGGGGAAGGCTCCATGGCTGTTAACATTTGTTAGACTTACAAGTAGGATAATATAATAAGATTTGTAATGGAAAGCTTACTAGAAGCAAGGTCTTTGGCAGTGTTTCTTTAACACTGTAATTATTAAAATGAAAACTAAGGTAACCTGCACTCACGTCCCTCTCAGGGTCGCCAGCCACATCGACACAAAACGGTCTTTTCATTAAAAAGACTCCGGCTTCCCCCCACACCTTTTATTCTGCGCTACCACTTCTCTTTGAAGAGAGCAGAGCCTCTGCCCGACTTTCCCCCAAACTAAGAAATCCTGGGCAAAATGAGCACGTGTCATGGGAAAACGGCTCAAGAACAGGGCTCGGTATCCAAGGCCGGAAGAACACCCCAAACACCCAGTGGCGCGGCTCTGAGGAGCACAGCTGCAAACATAGTCCCCCGTAGAGCGGAAAGTATATTCTTTAGCTAATTAAAGGAAAGTAGGCCACAACAAAAACATGATTCGGCAGTTTTTGTTATTTTCAGCGTCTTTAGGAAGCAGAATTATAAGGGAGAAATGATTTTCAGATTAAAAAGTCTCAGCTACCTGCATGCAGCGTGTCTTCCAAATGTCAACGATCCTGAGCAGCAATGAGCTCCACCCAGACGTTTCCAATGTTGACCTTCCTGTCACTACCTGATGCGGGGGCTCAAGGTACAAAGCTGTACATCTGAGGCCTGCCCATTGGGAAAATTCTGGATTTCCTTTCTTTCCTACAGACACGTTACAGCTAAACTCTAGCAGAAATGGTGTACAGCATCTCTGTCTCCTGGCGCTGGTCTGCCATAGGGCCCGGTAGGCAATGAGGGAGCTGCTGTTGGAAGGGAAGATTAGACACCACTCAGAAGCCCCACTCGGCTTAGAGCTTCACAAATTCAAACAGCCCAACAGCAACAATTCTCGATGGTTGAGTTCCTGAAGGAAGTCTACTTAAAACAGTATTCACCCGTAAGAAGTAAGCTCCTATTCTAACATTCACTGTATGTGGCTTTTCAAATGTACAGCTTTTGCGGGCAATTATGTCACTTCTCTGCTAATATCCTCATTCTTTGAGAAGACTGGGTGACAAATTCTTAGATGTGCGGATATAGTTCCAAGTTATCTCTTTAGAAACATTACTGTTCTTTATTGAACAGTCTCAGAACAAAATAACGAGCACACTTGAGACTGGCCCTCTCCTACGAGGAGCTCACAGCACTTTATATGAGATGCTAAAATAGATTCCAGACTGGGGTGGGCAGAAGGAGAAAGTACAGAAAATAGAAACTTTAATGGGCATAATGATGGGAGAGAATTTTCTAGGAACAGAAGAAAAAATAAGATGTTATAAATAAATCAAAATGCAAATAACAGGCTAACATGTGTTTTCAAATAAAAGCAAAGAATAATAGAAACGGTTAATAGTCTTTGTTCATAAAGAGCTCGAAATCAATGAGAAAATATTGATGGGCCATTACAATTGAGCAAAAGGACTTGAATGAGCATTTCCCAAAAGGAAAAAAAAGATTAAAAATGTGTGAATCAATATTCAACATTATTAACGTAAAAGACATCCATCACAGAAACCATTTTCAGCTATCAGCAGGCACAGATTTAGTGTGCATACATCACTTACTAACTACTACTCTGAGCTTTATATCTGTCAGATACTTAACACTTGCAACAACTCAATAATAGTAGTAGTAGTATGACCCTCGTTTCACAAATGAGGAAACTGAGACACAGAAATGTAAGTAATTTAACAAGATCACATGGCCAGTAATAGGCTGAGCCAGCTCTGAAGTTGTTCCCTGCTGAGTACAAGCAATAGACTGAATGTTTGTGTCTCCTCTAAAGGTATATGTTGAAATGCTAACCCCCAATATGATGGAATGAGGAGTTGAGTGTTTGGGAGGTAATTAGGTCATGAGAGTGGAGCCCCCACAAATGGAATGTGTGCTCTTATAAAAGAGGCCCCAGAGAGCTCTCTCACCTTCTTTCCGATGTGAGGACAAAACGAGAAGTCGGCAGTCCACAATCCTGAGCGGGGTCCTCATCAGAACCTGACTGTGATGGCACCCTGACTTCCAGCCTCCAGAACTGTGAGAAGTGAATTTCTGCTATTTATAAGCTGCCTAGTCTGATATTCTGGTGCAGAGCCTGCACTGAGTAATACAGCACAGCGGTACAGCAGTACTGAGTAATGCAGTACTGAGTAATGCAGTACTGAGTAATACAGCACTGAGTAATACAGTACTGTTAGGGACTGTGAAACACCATCTCCTGGACAGTTGGCCGGCAAGCAAATTGGTACAATTGTTATAGTAGATACAATGGAGCAGTGGCTTTGTGTACCAGTTCTGAAATATTTTTGCATGGATGAAGTTTTTTTTATTAAAAAAGGGATGAAGGCCTTGATGACAATAAAGGGTATAATTGTCGAATGGACCCCATTGGCAAGCAACCACGGCACCAGAAATGAACACAGAGAAAGGGGTCTCTGTCCCGGGCCAGGGTGCTGGCAAAGCAGGTGCCGAGGGAGCACAGAGAAGGGAAGGACTGAAGGTGGGTAGCTGAGGGAGTCACACTGGATGGCCCCCTCTGCTCAGTACCACTGGGTGCGAAGTTGCTGGCAGAAAGATGATTGTGGGAAGAGGGTGTGAACCCTCCGAAAGAAGACACCTACTAAGAAAGGCTACTGGGGGCTTATTGGGCTCAAATTTAAAACAAAATGACAACAACAAAAAACCAGAGCCTAGCAGCCATTTCTACACAGGGACTCTCACACAAACTGCATTTCCGAAGCCTGCCCTGAACTAACCGCCTGCCCTGTGTTTCTGCCCTCTGAGTCAGCCCTTATAAAAGAGTTCATGGACTCCTATTTCAACCAATGGGACTGAGGCTTTCCTTACACAGTCAAAGCTGGGCAGCTTCGACCAACGAGAGTGGCTCTATTTTGACCAGTTAGGAATATGCCTTTTGGACCAATCCAACTGGAATGATTTGGAGTCCTCATTTGCATGAAGACAGACCAATCAGGAACCAGGAGTGGGGACTTCTATCCATAGAAGCCAGCTCCCCTCTGGCTCTGGAAGCAGCCTTTCCCTTTGCACCAAAGACTGAGAACTGTGTCCCCCTGACTGAGCAGAAACACCAAAGATGCCTCACCAGAGCAGAGCAGGGCAGAGCAGACCAGCTCATGCAAGAACAAACCAGCAGGAGTACAGCAGAACTGTCTCGCCAGAGAGGAGCCTGGCCCCGGGGCTGACTCACTGCTGTGTTGTTTTCATAGCCATGCTACATGACGATTGAGATTTTTGCACAAAGTAGTTTCCTTCTTCACCACACCCTAAATTGGGGATTCCTGTTGGTGTTGAATTGATGCCAATGACCGTCGACTGACAAGCAGGAGAGAGGATGTGCAGTGTAATCACTGCATGGGTCTGGCGGGGAAGCAGAAGAGAGTAACCTAAATGTTTATGAGATGCAGAGAGATAAACTTTAAACCAGGCAATGGAAATTTTCAATGGACTTGGGTTTGGTGGCGAGTTACAGCAGCCTCTGTGTCACTTTGGACTCAGAAGTTGGATTGAAGACAGAGGCAGGGATCCAAGGTTTAGAGCTGATGGGAAATCAAGGGGAAAAACGGAAAAAAGACATGAGGATTACTGAGAATATCAGCATCATGCTGGACTGTCAGACCACGATTCGGGATAAATGTCAGGAAGTGGCACCCCGGAAGACCTTACAGAAACCCTGAAGGTTAACATGTGTGAATTGTTTCAGTGGGAATTCTTGAAGCACCACTGAAATTGTCAGGGAACATATCACTATTCTTACAGAAAGCCAAGCATTTAGGAGAAGAAAATGGAAGAAAATTTCTTACTGTCTCTTTACCTTTAGCATTAGCTGGGAAACTGACCTTCTCTTACTTGATGGAGAAAGAGCATTGCTCGCTTCCTCCAATACTAACTGCAGATACAATCTATGACACATACAAGATATAGAGTATCTGAATCAGCCCAAACAGTTTTCTCATGCCCATTTGAAGTCAATTTTCTGTCCCCTCCCTCTGGCCTGATCTGCTTTCCACTATTGTAGATTGTCTGTCTGTCCTAGAAATTCATATAAATGAATAATTTAGTAGGTACTTTCTTGGTCTGGCTTCCTTCCCCCAGCATAATGTTTTAAACGTGCATCCATGTTGGGTGTACCAATAGTTTATTCCCTTTTACTGATGAAAAGGTGTTCCACTATATGAATATCACAACTTGTTGACTCAGTTACTTCTTGATGGATACCTGAGACTTTTCCAGTTTGGGGCAATTAATTAAACTGCTGCGGACATTTGTGTGTAAGTTGTTTTAAGGATGTGTTTTCATTTCTCTTCAGTGAAATGCAGCAGTGAAATTGGTGCGTCTTATGTAAAGTATACGAGTCTGGAAAAAGTCCAGACATTGTTAATATAACGAGAGTGGTTTGCGTGACATTGATGTAACCTGGCAGCCAAGGAGAGTGGACTGGAATGTGCATGTGTGAACAGTGACAACTTCACTGTACTAGTCAGTGGGGGCAGTAGATGCTGTTGAGTGAGCATGTGTACTGTGTGGCCATCACATACAAAATGACTGAACCAGTAGAGCACCGAATCTGCACCAAATTTTGCGTTAAGCTTGAACATTCCTCCATGGAAACTATTTCAATGATTCAGAAGGCTGCAGCTATGAGCAACTGGTGATTGACAGCTTCAGCATGACAATATGCCTGCTCATGCATCACATCTCCTGCAAAGTTTTTTAGCAAAACATCAAATCACCCAGGCGACTCAGCCCTGCTACAGCCCAGATTTGGTGCCCTGCGACTTCTGGCTTTTCCTAATACTAAAATAACCTTTGAAAGGGAAAGATTTCAGACCATCAGTGAGATTCAGGAAAATATGACAGGGCAGCTGATGGCAATGGAGAACTGTGTGAGGTCCTAGGTGCCTTTTGAATGGGACTGAGGTGTCATTGTCTTATGTATAATATTTCTTATATCTTGTTCGATAAATGTCTCTATTTTTCATGTTATATGTCTGGAAACCTCTGGACAGGCCTCATATGTTTAACTGTATAGGAAATTACCAATTTTTTTCCAAAGTAGTTGTAGCATACTTTTAAAAAACTTTTTCTTAATTTTGAATTACAGTAAAATACACAAAACATACAGTTTACTATATTAAGCATGTTGAAGTGTACAGTCCAGCAGTATTAAGTGCATTCACATTGTTGTCAACCAATACCCAGACCTCTTTTCACTTTGAAAAACTTCAACTCTGTGTCCATTAGACAACTCCCCATAATCCGCTGCCCCAGCCCCTAGCATCCGCCATTTCAGTTTCTGTCTCCACGAATTTGACCACTGTAGGTACTTTGTATGAGTAGACTTATATGGTATTTGTCCCTTTGTGATTGTCTTATTTCGCTTAGTGTACACAGTCCTCCAGTTTCATTCATGCTTCCCTTGTCTTTAGGTCTGAATAATACTCCATTGTATGCATAGACCGCACATGTATCTATTCACCCATTCCTGGACACGTGGATTGTTTCTATGTTTTGGCTACTGTAAAATAAATAATGCTGCTAAGAACATGGGTGTACAGATATCTTTTCAAAAGTCTGATTTCAATTCTTTTGGCTATATACCCAGAAGGGGAATTGCTAGTTTACATAGTAAAAATATTTTTAATTTTTAAGGAGCCACCATATTGTCTTTCATATCAGCTGTACCATTTTACATTCCCACCAGCAGTGCTCAAAAGCTTCAGTTTCTCTGCATCCCCTCAACACTGGTTAATTTCTGTGGGTTTTTAAAAAGACTTTATTTATTTATTTTTAGAGAGAGGGGAAGAGAGGGAGGGAGAGAAACATCCATGTGTGGTTGCCTCTCACGTGTCCCCTACTGGGGATCTGGCCTGCAACCCAGGCATGTGCCTTGGACTGGGAATCAAACCAGTGACCCTATGTTTTGCAGGCCGGCTCTTGAGCCACTGAGCCACACCAGCTGGGGCTTGTTTTTGATCATAGCCATCCTAATGGGTGTGAGGTAGTATCTCATTGTGGTTTTCACTTGCATTTCCCTAATGTTAGTGATGCTGAGCATCTTTTATTGTGCCTGCTTGGCCATTTGTATATCTTCTTTGGAGAAATGTTTATTCCAGTCATTTGCCCATTTTTTAATTGACCCAAAGATGGTAGATGGTAGATTTCAGCCAGTGCTGGATTCCATTTGTCAAGTATGTGAGAAAGAGGAAAAGCAAGGGAGTGGAGGGCATTGAAAGGATTTTCCGTAATGTCACTTAAAAGACCGGGAGAGCAGTGAACACAGAAAAGGGGTGGAAGACAAATGACAAAGTTGTTGTCAGATCAAGGAAATGCAGATCTGAATGCGTCTGAGGATGC